>OU830592.1:121990707-122615707 GCA_917563855.2 Limnephilus lunatus
AATATATTAGATCTCAGTGTGTTGCTTCTGAATTGTGTAGTGTTTATGGTTCGTGTCTGCGATATTATTTTTTTTCCAGTTTTTTTTTAAATTAAATCATTTATTATCGACTTTATGCAGTTTTTTGTTTGTTTTTAAAAGCTGGATTGTTTGTTGTGTTTTAATTGCAATCATGCGAAATTGTTTAATTATTATATCACAAAATATATTTCTAACGCCAATTTGTGTTTTTCCAGCTCTTCGGTAGATTAACAACTCGTCAAAAAATGAAGGTAAGAAAAACATGAACATTTAAAAAAGAATATGAATATATCGAAACGATTTTTCTTTTATCAATATACGTTTATATTTTGTATAAGTATATGTATATATTCCAAAAAAAATATTTATAAATATAACACTATTATTTATTTGTAGATTTCTTGTGCCGTAGTTGTGGTACTGGCTGCAGTATGCTTTGCAGAGCCTCCTGTGGATAGATACCTTCCTCCCGGCCAGGGCTCTAGTGCTCTATCTACCCAGTACGGAGCTCCATCTAACCAGTACAGTGCTCCCTCTTCGCAGTACGGTGCTCCACCTTCCCAGTACGGTGCTCCATCTAGCCAGTTCTCAGCTCCTTCTAGCAAATATGGTGCTCCAAGAGCCCAATCCAGAAAGTCCAGGTATATCGAATTGAATTCTGCACGTTAAGATATAAAATTAGGTGACTGTTAACTGATTGAAAAAACTAGCGTAGACCCTTTTAAAATCACCATTATAAACCATTCTATCAATAAAAGCACAAACCACCTTTCTTAGCAGTGAATCCCATTTCTAATAGCAAAAAGTAAACATAATGAAGTTAAAACATCTCACGTCAACAGAAAAAAGAAAATTCTTTCCAAAATTTGAAGGCAAACACGTAATCCCATCACTTCTCATTTTGATTAAATAAGTGATAAATAAAAATTCTTTTGTTTATATTTATTTAAAACTAGCTTTTACCCACGGCTTCGCTCGTATAGTATTAGTGGGAAATTACTGGCATAATTATTGGCATAATTATAATTGTTATTATTATTGCTATTTTGTCTAATAGAAAATAATTATTGTTAATAGAAAATTTCAAAATTTGAGTATGACATTTCGCAAATAAAAATTCTATTTCAGAAAATATTTAAATTATAGAAAAAGAAATGTATTTTAAGTACCTACTCCCTTTATTAGTATTTTATTCATATTTAAATCCAGAGTAACCTAAAAAATAAGAAAATGACAGTCCACTTTAAACGATATGCTTTATAGCAACGTTATGCTTTTTGTTCGGAGAATAAACATTTTTAGAGATATGTAGATATTAACTACGACGCCTAAAAGTACTCTTTTTAATCACAAAAAAGCACTCTTTTTAAGCCTAAAATTAAAAAAAAAAAAAAAAAAAAAAAAAGCTTCCAAGGTAACAATTCGTTTGACGTTTGCAATAACTCGATTTTGTTAGGGAAAGAAAACGTATGATACATAATTTCATAACGCAACAGTTCATTCATAACGCCAGAGCTTACCAATATATAAAGCCGTTGTTACTCGCAAATAATGTAGCTTTCGATTAGTGAAAGAATTTTTAAATTCCATTCGATATTTATTGCGTGAAAGAGTAAGGACCATCCAACAATCCATACAAACTTTCGCATTTATAATATTAGTAAGATGCCGCCACTCATAGCGAATTTGCAATTATGGAAGTTTTTTTTCTTTCGGCAGTGGAACACGCATTATATGTATATTTATAGGTTCAAAAAGAATTCCATTAACAATTTAATGATAAAATCGGATGCAGAACCGTCCCCTGTGGAACGCCAGCAATTAACCTATACCGATAAAATCGGCAAAAATATTAATTCCTGTTCCAGATAATTGAGTTCACTAATTAACTTTTTATTTTTTGATGTCTTTAGACCATCTTCCAACTACGGAGCCCCCGCACCTTCCTCTAACTATGGAGCTCCCTCCAACCAGTAGATACCTCCCCGCTAACCAGGGGTACTCTGGAGGTAACGGCTATGGAGATGAACAAAACGTAAGTATTTCCACCTCATCTATTTCCCATTAGGGGGTCTCGCATATTCCAGAAGACATCCGTGTGAGTGTACTCATTATGTCTGTTATTACAGGAGCCCGCTAACTACAACTTCGAGTACATTGTAAAGGACGAACCATCTGGAAATGATTTCGGCCACAAGGAGTCAAGGCAAGGAGAGATGACTGAGGGAGAGTACTTCGTTCTTCTTCCCGACGGCAGGAAACAGGTACAAATTGTTCAAAGTCTTCAAAAGAATCTCGTTAATTACTGTATACTTTAATCTTAATAAAATAATTACCATTAAGACCCATGTCATCTTTGGAGATCTTGCATGCAGAGCCTTTTGAAGGAAATTGGGGATTATATCAATATCATGTTTTCTTATTTCATCAACGCCTTCTTAATGAAAGTCATTCGCAAGGCGTTGTAGCATAGCTGGTAAGCGTTTTGCTTATTAAGGCGTAGCCAAAGTTCTAACTTATCTGTGTTTATTTCCAGATTGTGACCTACGAGGCAGACGAAAACGGATATAGGCCCAAGATCAGGTACGAGGAGAGCCAATCAGGATACGGCAGGGGTCCAGCTAACGGAGGATACTCAGGAGGAAACAACGGAGGATATTAACCACCAAAACCTTCTAGAATCTCACATGAAACTTATATTCAATACGTCATTCATTTGTGATCTTAATTTCTTGTCCTCATTATTGTATTTCGACTTGCCTTCGTTTTTTGTAGGCTTCTTGAAGTTTACATTGTTGTGGATATCTTTATTCTTTGTTTGTTTCTGTTTTGTTTTTATTATATTTCTTATTTGACGTGTTGATGAAGAGTTGATAATAGTGCAATATAATTTAATAATGTGTTCGAATGTGCCAGTCACAAATAATAAGATGATTTTCTTTTGATTTGTGAAATAATAATTTTATAAAATATTTATTGTCAATAAAGATGGTTTGATACCAATTAAAAATATACTTTTGGTTCCTTTAAGAGTATTTTTAAAATTTCTAATACATTCAACAACACGAAATACCATGTCATTAAATCAACTACAACTTTATCCTAAACAGAATATCCTCTCCTTATGATGCTTAAAAATACCCCTATCTCAGTATTCCCATAGATGACATAAGCCCTGGGGGAAATTATTTTGTCAGGGCTTCATGTATGGAGTTTATGTAAAAACATGTTATCTTCATGTCATATTAATAAACATAAAATTTTATAAATATCATGAAATTTAGTAAAATTGTTTTACAGAATTAAAAAAATTTGTGGTTTCACGAAAAACTTCCAGAATTTCGGAGCCAATTAAAAATACATCCCATTTAGTCACATCCAAGTCAAATCATAAGTAATGGCATGTTAAATCAAATTTGAATTTTATTTTTAAAAAACTTTGTCAATGTTTTTTTTCTTCTTTACATTAAACCTGCAAAGCTACTGCAAGTAGCTTGTCGGAAAAAATTTGAATCGATAAAACGAGCCAAACGTTTTCTGTTAACCTGTGAAATATTATTTTTTATTTGATTCCCGTCTTACCGGGACGGGGGGTTCTGGGTTCGAGTCCCAGTTGAGACCGTTATCTTTTTTTGTGTGTCTTGTTCTCTTTTACATTTTCATTTAGATTATTAGTTTTATCACCTTCTTCAATAAAATATTTCAATGATGGGAATAACCTTCAAAAGTCATAAAAAGAGAGTTGTACTTATAAAAAAAATATATTATTTTATTTAAATGAAGACCATATTGTCCATATTAGCGAAACTCAATCGAATATCACTAAAAGAACAACTTTTTTTTTAATAGATACATTCAAAAGTTGTTTTATTAAGCAAATCTGGAATGAAATAAAAAAAATATTGGGAAGAAAAACTAAAAGTAATCTTGTGATATGTTTTAATTTAAAGGAACAGATGGTGGAGAAAAGCATAAAATATTGATCCAGTAGAATTACTCCTAAAAATGTATTTACACAAGGCAGCTCTCAACGAGATAAAAAAATATAGTTAAAAAAATAAAAAAAAACCCAAATGTTTGGGAATGGACAACATAAGAATATACGACATTAAAAGACCTATAGATATTTAAGGACCCTTTTTTTTAAATGAGTCAATTCACCCTTTAAATAGTGCTTTTTCCCGAAAAAGTAAAGAAATATAATCATAATTTTGAGGAAAATCTATAAGAGAATAGAACAAATCAAATATTGAAGTCATTATAACGCTTTTAGTCAATATATTCATAATACAAGCTGAAATGCCTATTACCATAAAAAATATTATTTTACCTAAATATAAACGAGCAAAGGGTTCAGAAAAAAGAATCTATTGACCTTTATCTATCCTATTATCTTGGCTGCGCCTGAAAAAAATTTAAAAAAAAATCTTAAAATTGAACAAATATTTGTGGTTTTATTTATGGCTTTCAAAAGAAGAAAAAAATTACATAAATGTTATTACAGTACTTATTGATTTATACAAATATTACATATATACATACATACATCTTCTTCCCCTTGTCCTATTCGGGTCGAGGACCCATTGCATCGACAAGGCTCCTCAATAAGTCCCTGTCTCGTGCAGATTGTTCGGCCTCCGTCCATGGTAGACCCATCCTCTCCTCACACAGTCTCTGGAGTTCTATACAAATATTAAATTGAACAATAAAAGACATGTATAGTTAATATCAAAGCTTTTGATACAATTGATCCACAAAAAATAAAAATTTTTGGAAGCCATTGGAATTAAAGGAAACCTGCATAATTTGTTTAAACATTATTTATTGACTAGATGAATCTGCGTAAAAATATTAGAGAAAATGAGTGTGATGAAAAGGAGTGTTAAAAATAAGAAAATTATGATCAGAACGACAAGTTTTACATTTTGAGAGACGGTTATGAGTACCGCCGCCCTGGGAACCAATAATTTGATATCCAAAGAGTACGAAAACAGTGTGCAATATAGTTGTAAATGATGAAAGTTAGAGCAGGTGGATGATTTTGTGTATTTGGTAAGTGTGTTAACGAGAGATGGGAATGCTGATAGAGATATAAAGAAGGGTAACTCAATTATTGGAGGACTGAACGCCGTTTTAGCTAGCAAAAAACTGTCCAAAGAAGCGAAGCTAGCAGTCCACAATGGAGTGCTGTTATCTACCCTCATGTATACCTGTGCGGCGTGGAACTGGCAGAGGAAGGATGGAAGTATACTGAATGCTGTAGAAATGAGATCCTTGAAGCAAATGTGTGGTAAAAGCAAGTATGATACGTAAATAATGCAAGGCTGATGTATGCGTAGTGTGATGATCTCGCCTTTGGGCCTACGAAATAATTCTTTTAAAATTGAGAGATCGATTTAGAAATATATTTAATTTTGTAATAGGGAATGGTTTCAGCATACGATTCTCTGTTTCCAATTCTTGGGGGTGATTTATGGATACGGACCACTAAATAACCACATGTGTTTGGGTGGCCCAAGTGCAGGCGAGCCCCGGCAAAGGCCATTCTTCACAAAACTAAGAAGGAACCCAGAAGAACATTTAGAGGGATTTTTTCAGGATCGTTAACAAAATCAGGGGCGGCAGATGAATATTTACCCGAGTGGTGACTGACTTTAACGCGAGCAAATTGATTTACGAAACAATTATCTGGTGAATTTTCTATGGCAGCAGGGAGTTGAAAATTAGTCAATAAAGATTAATCGTTGGTGCATTTAAATATACTAGCACGACGCGCCGATTAGGGGTTAAAATATTTAACATATTTGTCAAAATAAGATTGCAGAATTCGTTAAATAGTGACGCACGCAGAAAGAACGAAAACGTGTACAGACAATGAATATATAATGTTATTATATAACCAATAAATTCAACGCAAGTAATTAGGACGAATAGTGAATTGAAGTGCGCCACTGAGCTCTTCTTTTAAGCGTTATTGGGATAATTTATGACTCCGGCGCAGACAAAATTAGTTGGTATTTTGTTATTTAATGTTACACACAAAAAAATAGCAAACATGAAAATTGCACTGAATTCTTGAAATTTGGGATGTAATGTGACATTTTTGACTATTAAACGTTGAAATATGCATATTGGGAGATGTGCTTGTCACTTGAGATTTTAAGAGGTGACCAATGAATTGATGAAGCCACACAAAGAGAGGACAGTCGGGGGGAGTCGGGGTACAGAAGTGTTGAAAGACAGTCAGGGAGAGATTCTGGGGGCGCACGGTCGAGATAAAAATCATCGAGTTTTGATAAACGGTAGAATAATTATTTGGTGCGCGTAAACGGGAATAATTCATTTAATTAAAGGAAAATAGTCCACGCGAATAAGGAAGTCAGAGATTGAGGCTTGCGAGTAAATATTAATATAATTTGTAAATGATTGAGGCGGTCAACATCAATACGGGACGTACTTTCGGGGCGTTTGTCAGGGACAGGATAAAATTTAATACAAACCGACGCGAAAGTTAGACCGAAATAATAAGTGCTTTAATTAGTGATTAATCAATTAGTGCACGAGGGATGCTGGTTTTGGATTGTGATTCGTGCATGTCGTGTTTTTGTGTGCATGAGAGGGGTAAGTTTGACAAATTGAATTAATTATTAACAACATTCATGTTTGGATTTCGTACAAACTAGGGTTAAAACAATAGAATCATCATTACTCCCCGAGTATTTTAATTGTTTATAATTGTTCGTCTAGCTTGTAGTTTTCTAGATTTAAACATGTATTATAGTTTATATAGCGCCCTTGAGGTGATTTTCCATAAAAGCGGTGCTATGTGGATCGTTCAAATATTAGTATTATTATTAAAGCTACTTTAATGAGGTCTTTAATAAGGAACCATGTCATCTAAGTCGGATGATTTAATCGGAAAATTATAACGGTAATATTTAAAGAGCTATCGGATAATTATCGGTAATCGTAAAAAAAAAAAGGGCGTTCCCTCCGTAAGTCGATCCGGGGCTGCCTGAGGTTGGCCGGCGACGATTTCTTGAGACAAGACCGTTGTAAAATAATAATTTGGGGTACAATGAACTAAATACTATTTGAAACACAAAATCCACTTTCGGGCCATAAATCTTAGACGAGGGACTTCATTTAAAGGACGGGATATTGAAACCACAAAAACAATAATAAAATCCTTTAAAAGTGCTTTGTTGGTGAACGAGAAAACTAGGTATAACGAGGTGACAAAATACATAGGTATAGAATATAGGTATAAATTAATGTGTAAAGCGACTTTGAGGTGATAATTATTATTTACGAGTCTCGCAATAATAATTTTAAACGTAGCTAGGGGATTATATTCAGGAAAGGGTTTTAGGAAAGGCATTAGGTAATTTAACAGTTTATAAAAGGAGCGTAGCATGGGCACCTTTGTTTTACTAACAAAATCTGACATAATTAAATTCCCACTCCTAAAAATTTCCCATACCTTATTCCAAATTTTAGGTATCACAACAAATCTATTACATAGGACTTTACATAAACTTGGTTCGATATCGTATACTCACCTTTTGGTTTACGATTTAGGTATATTCCATTCGATATATTCGATTTAGCAAAAACTTTCACATTGTCGGTTGAATGAAGCCGTCGGTAGGTATTCATATTTTAAGCGTAATGCGTTATATCCACCTACATAAGTAGCAAACCTTTTATTAACTCCCTCACACTAGAAGTAGGGATCATCCAGCATCAGGGTGGGAATGTACTCTGGACGAAAGCGCAGCAGGGGAAATAGAAGGAAGGGAAGCCAGATTCACGACCTGGTGCCTTTCATTCTTGGACCCAGCACCCTGGAAACCGAGCTTGACATTCCTTCTTTGAGCTGATATTTGAGTTTGAGCTTGGGGTACGCCTATCGTAGAGCATATGCCCGTGAAAACATATCGGGGAAGGTCCCAAGTTACGCTTGTGTATGTTATGCGAGAGGACGTATTTTTCATTCAAATCAAACACTGATGACCATCGGGATAGCAGGCTAGCGCATGTTTCTGTAACGTGCCTCGGAAAAGCGTAATCAATATTTCTACTGGTTCGACGTTTCTTTGTTGGAATCCGGATAAGTTTTCTTAACCTCCACAAAACTAGAAGTAGGGATCATCCAGCATCAGGTTGGGAATGTACTCTGGACGAAAGCGCAGCAGGGGAAATAGAAGGAAGGGAAGCCAGATTCACGACCTGGTGCCTTTCATTCTTGGACCCAGCACCCTGGACGCCGAGCTTGACATTCCTTTCTTTGAGCTGATATTTGAGTTTGAGCTTGGGGTACGCCTATCGTAGAGCATATGCCCGTGACAACATATCGGGGAAGGTCCCAAGTTACGCTTGTGTATGTTATGCGAGAGGACGTATTTTTCATTCAAATCAAACACTGATGACCATCGGGATAGCAGGTTGGCGCATGTTTCTGTAACGTGCCTAGGAAAAGCTTAATCAATATGTCTACTGGTTCGACGTTTCTTTGTTGGAATCCGGATAAGTTTTCTTAACTTCCTCAAAACTAGAAGTAGGGATCATCCAGCATCAGGTTGGGAATGTACTCTGGATGAAAGCGCAGCAGGGGAAATAGAAGGAAGGGAAGCCAGATTCACGACCTGGTGCCTTTCATTCTTGGACCCAGCACCCTGGAAGCCGAGTTTGACATTCCTTCTTTGAGCTGATATTTGAGTTTGAGCTTGGGGTACGCCTATCGTAGAGCATATGCCCGTGACAACATATCGGGGAAGGTCCCAAGTTACTCTTGTGTATGTTATGTGAGAGGACGTATTTTTCATTCAAATCAAACACTGATGACCATCGCGATTGCAGGCTGGCGCATGTTTCTGTAGCGTGCCTAGGAAAAACGTAATCATTATTTCTACTGGTTCGAGGCGGCGTGCTGGACGGAGAACGGGACTATTGAGGACATGAGTGACTGCCAAGGCGAGGGTCGGTGACATCAAAATCTTCCTTAATTAAATTCATACATCGCCAGATCAGAGGAGAGAGCGGCCCCACCGATCTCCTGACATTGCCGATTGTCTAATCAACTTCGGTTTAATGTTTATGCCGGTGCTTTAGGAGTTAATGGAACTCAAGTCATCGGCATGCTGAAGAACTTCAACATCATCATCAATCCAGAGTAGGATGTCACGTTCCAAAACCTCGTGCCACCCACACATTTCCTGAACAGTTCCTGACATCGGCTATCACGCCATTAATCGGAGCAGACCCTCATATCAAACGGTATGAGATGACCCTTCATCATCATCATCAACACAGTTATAATTTGGCGGCGTATTGGTCGATATTATTCCCATAACCACCCTATGATCCAGAAACACACATCAAACCCTCTCCTGACAGGAGGCAAAACATGTCGATTTTCATTCGTCGCTTGCGACCTTAACATTCTCTGGAGGCGTTGGAATTGGAATCTGATTTGGCGGTCTATGACCATCACCTTATCAGTTGGGCTATGGAGGAGTCCAATTATTTAAACAGCACATGTTCTGTCTCATGTTAATCCAAAATACCTACCCGTAGAATCAAATTAACAAAATAAAACAAGCTAGCTAACTAACAAACTGCATCTAGAACTGTGAGTGTAGAATTATTGCACTCCGTACTGCTTTGAGTGTGAATCTTTTGTTAGAATATACATATATGTCAAATTATTTTCATGATAGCATTTTATAGAGCCGCAGAGAGCACGCGACATCGCATCGAAAGGTAGGATCTTCTCAATTCGCCGTATAAATGTAAATTTATTTACTAGATGCTAGGAGAAAAAATGCGGATTACCTCAAGAAAAATAGTCGTCGATGAGCATAGGTGTATGACAGGTGCTAGGGGAGGAAGCTGAACGAATATAGATAGATAATTAGTTACTTTTCAAGTTAGTCAGACTCAGTCATTGTTATTCGAAGCCTTGCAAATTGTAACACGCCATACCTAAAAGAACAAGGGTTTACCACAAATAAATTATTAATTAAATTGGATTAACTATACCAAACCACTAAAACAAAGAAGTACACAACGTTGTGGGGTTAATTATAATTTGATTAATTAAGAGCATCTTGTCACGTTTGCATAAAAGTATTACGTGATTGGGTTGAGAAGGCGCTGCAAAAGAAATGCAGGGGAGAGTCGCGAGAACGGGCGAGCTACGAGTTTTAAAGGCCGAGCGGAGTGCGCCTGTAGGGTAGCTGTAGCACAATTGGAACAAAAAAAAAAAATTTATAGATGTTACTTCGTAGGGGGGTGGGGGGGGGTTTATCACAGTAGTAAGTAAGATTAGGAAAGGGACACTCAGATTGTTTGGTTATGAAGAGTGTATGAACGAATGAAGGAGTGTAATGAAAATATATTACGAAAAAGTGAATTGCCGAAGAAGTCAGGAGAAAAGTCCGAGAAAGACAAGTGAATTAGATACTTCAGTCGGGCCATGCCAAGTGTAAGAATAATAGAAGCGCATGTAAGAGACGATGTATGAATATGAATGAGGCATAGAATATGTGCCAAGATCGAGTCGCTTGACGGTCCGTCCTCTCTATTTACCCCTGCGGAGAAACGGCTTTAGGTTAGTTAACATCTCTGCCAAAGGTCACCCAAGTGGCAACTTACAGCCGATGGATTAACAGGCGGATGCATCTGTCCACCCACTGCGTAGCGGGCGGAATTAAGAGAAACTGGTTGAGAGAGGACTTTTGACTTTTTCTGTGGGACTCTTTCGACCCATCGCCTAGCACTGCAGTTGGTGGAATGGATTTATATGCCTGACACTCCTGCACACACTGACTCTCAGATTTCTAACAACCCTTAAAACACTTTTCATGACAAGCAATTCCTCTCCCTCCGATAAAAAAACCCTCCATACAATATCCCTTAAATTGACATAGGCTCTGAAGGATACCATATTATTTTATTCAGAGCCTCCTGCGTGGATTATACGTTAAACTTTACGGATTTAAACATTAAAATCGCACAAACCAACGAAATATTGTATGTAAACATGTAAAACTTTCGTTAAATCCAATAAAAAAACCCTCCCCAACTTCCACTAGGGTCGGGGTAGTTTCGTGTATTCACTTTTCATTCAATTTCTTCTTCGACCTTCCTTAATAAATTGATTTATCAATTATAACATCATGTCTAATCTAACAATTTATCAATAATTACGCGTTAATTCACTCCCTACAACCTTCGATGAAAAAATGAATACCCAACATTCTCCTTGTAGAGTAGAGTAGCATCTCCAGTGTATAAAAAACTGCTCTGATTTCACAAGGAGAGGAGTATTTAAGGTGGCGATACAAAGCAGATAGCATCAGAGACATACTACATCTTACCCAGTGAAGATCTCTTGAATAATATAAAATTTATTTATTTAGGTGAGCATTCACGTTTTACTTATATTTATAAAATCAAATAAATTTATAAAATTTATAAAAGTGTTAAATGTGAATACAGTTAGTGTTATTGTACTAGGACAAAGCGAGTGAAAAATCATCAGTGATTTTTACGGGGAACACAAAACAAATACCAAATAACGATTCATAAAAAAATAGTGATAATGTATCGATTAAAAAGGATAAAAAATGTAGCAGTGATTTCAACTGCATATGTATATTATTTTTACCAATAATCAAATTTTTATTTTATTTTAATTCAATCCAATGTAAGAAGTAAATTAAACGATTTCTTTCTTCTGTTTTTTAACCAATTTTTATACAAATTTCCTCTTTACGTTTTTTTCACCAAAATCTTTAATTATTTGGATACGGATTTTAATATGTAAAGAATTCCATACAATTGATCTAATCGCATGGTGTTGGTAGTATTTTTTTAAAACCTTTTCAAATTTAACAATCAAAACAATTAATTCAGTACCAATCAAGTTTAGAGTTTTTTAACTCCGCAGTCAGAAAAGCACATTTAGTTGTATGTTTTTAAAGTTTTAAATTTTTTTTATTTTTTTTTTTAATTCTTGATTTTATGAAACTATAGTATATATACATTCCATTATAAACTCATAATTATTTCCAATACTTCTATTAAGATTTTTGGGGTTATAATACTATGTTCATTCCATGATAACCTTACAACAATTTTTAATATTTAAAAAAAATATATATATTGCAGTAATTAATTAACATGTGACATAGTCAGCAAACTGCCATTCAGCTTAATTTGTTTTTGATTTTTTTTTTCAATTTTAAACTACAGGAATTACAAATTATTTATTTTTGATTCAGAGACTCACTATGTGTTATATCCGTTCTGAAGTCTAAATTTTACAATTATTGTTATAGCTACATTATTGTATGCTGATTACATCATCTTATATAGAAATTAAAAATACAAGATATTTTGCTAGAAAGTAATTTTTTTGGTTTGACATATTAATTGAAATAAAACAATAACTTTGTCTGTAACCACGATTCATTTTTTTTTAATATCGTCCGGTTTCGCTTAACACAAGCATCTTCAGGGTATAAAATTACTGATCATCTGAGATTGTGAGATCTCCTGTCAGATTTGTGTGATTTTTTAAACTTTTTTTATGTATAACGTAAATTAAATGAATAAATATAAATAATCATTCATACTTGCAGAAATTAAAGTTTAAAATGATCAAAACTAAAATATGTGACAGTAAATATGTAAAAATCGTACAAATCTGGGAGATCACGTAAGTTATGTCATAACGATCCCACAAAAGACATAGAATCGCTCTTCAGTTTAATTTTATATCCAGAATACGATTGTGTTAAGCAAAACCGGAAAGGTATTAAAAAAAATAAAAAATCGTGTTTAAAAACAAATTCATTGTTTTATTTCCAAAATATCATATCTTAGTGTGTTGCTTCTGTTAATTTTTGTTAATCGTTTGTGTCTTTGATATTCTTTATTTGTCAGTTATTTTTAATGAAATCTTTTTCTGTTGACTTGATCAAGTTTTTTTGTTTGTTTTTGAAATTTGGATTGTTTGTTGTATTTTAATTATGACCATACGAAAATGTTTTATTATTATCTCACAAAAATTTCTAACGCCAATTTGTTTTCATTTCAGCTCTCTGTTTAGTAACAACTCGTCAAAAAATGAAGGTAAGAAAAACATGAACATTTCAAAATGAAAATATGAAATATCTAAACGATTTCGGTATTATCAATATATATTTATAATAAAATATATATGTTGTATTCCAAAAGAAAATTTAATTTGTAATTATAACACTATTTTTTTTGTAGACTTCTTGTGCCGTAGTTGTGGTACTGGCTGCAGTATGTTTTGCAGAGCCTCCTGTGGATAGATACCTTCCCCCTGGCCAGGGCTCTAGTGCTCTATCTAGCCAGTACGGTACTCCTTCTAACCAGTATAGTGCCCCATCTTCCCAGTACGGTGCTCCATCGACCGAATTCTCCGCTCCTAGTGCCCCGTCTAGCAAATATGGAGCGCCTTCTAGTCAATACGGTGCTCCATCTAACCAGTACAGTGCTTCATCTAGCCAGTATGGTGCCCCATCTAGCCAGTTCTCAGCCCCATCAAGCAAATATGGTGCTCCATCTAACCAATACAGTGCTCCATCTTCACAGTATGGTGCCCCATCAAGCCAGTTCTCTACCCCATCAAGCAAATACGGTGTTCCATCTAACCAATACAGTGCTCCATCTAACCAATACAGTGCTCCCTCTTCCCAGTACGGTGCTCCATCTAGCCAATTCTCAGCTCCTTCTAGCAAATATGGTGCTCCCAGAGCCCAATCCAGAAAGTCCAGGTAAATTGAATTGAATTCTGTACGTGAAGATATAAACTAATGCGCACTTGAAGTGAAATGAAACAAAACTGCGTTTTACAAATATAACGTTATTTTTATTAAAGCAACTGTTTATTGCTTTTTGTTTAATGCGGTATTTTAAATAGGTACATAGTTATCTATGTCCTAATCACGGACGGACAAAATATATGGACATGCCCTTACGTGTTAAAAAACATGTTATTTCCACCTCCCATTGGAACCATTTTTCGGAACCGGCTGGGCGTGTCCGGACCAGTGTCGTGCTCTCATCGTACATTTTACGCATGGATGCTGTATGTCTATGAAACACATACTTAGACATCGAGATACATAGCGGCAAGAAACACAAAGCCGCTGTTTACTGGGTTAAGTAAATCATGAAACATTTGTAAAAGTGTCTACGGCAACAAAATATTCCACTATGAAAATACTCAGAACCTTACTTTGCGAATTAGGATTTTACACATCTGTTCATACCGCGGCATGCAATTCGCGCTCCCATATAAAAAGGTCTATTCATTCAAAAGCAGATTTTACTATCAAGAACTAAATAGTGATATTATAGTGCGAGGTGCCTATATACTGTTAGATTGATTTATTGGCGAATCACAAGTCTCTTTCCTCTCTTCGCCCCGCCATAGTTGGTTTTTACCCCTCATCTGTAAGTTCTCGTCTAGTTATTTGTATGTCTATGGTCCTAATACAATCCTTATATATAAATACATTTAAAATAACACATCTATACCAAATCAATCACATATCTTCGCAATATAATTGTAAATGCCTTAATGCTCTCTTCTAATTGTATTTCTTCTGGTAATTCTCCAAATATCTTAATTAAAATTCCGCCACTCAGAGCGAATTTGCAATTAATGTAGAATTTTTTTTTTCTCTTGCGGAACACGTTTTATATTATGTATGTGTATAGGTTCACAAAAAATTCCATTTACAATGAATAAAGTCGAACGCAGAACCGTCACTTGTGGAACGCCAGTAATTAACATATCCCGAAAAAAACGGCAATCCTTATACACAAGGAAGCGGAAAGTCCGTAACAGAGGCCAAAAGAAAAATTTCTGTTCCAAATCATTAAGTTCACTAATTAACTTTTTATTTTTTGATGTCATCATGTTTTGTCATGTTTTAGGCCATCTTCCAACTACGGAGCCCCCACACCTTCCTCTAACTATGGAGCTCCCTCCAACCAGTACCTCCCCGCTAACCAGGGGTACTCTGGAGGCAATGGATATGGAGATGAACAGAACGTAAGTATTTCCACCTCATCTATTTTCCATGTAGGGGGTTTTTCATATTCTAGAAGACATCCGTGTGAGTGTATTCATTCTGTCTGTTATTACAGGAGCCCGCTAACTACAACTTCGAGTACATTGTAAAGGACGAACCATCTGGAAATGATTTCGGCCACAAGGAGTCAAGGCAAGGAGAGATGACTGAGGGAGAGTACTTCGTTCTTCTTCCCCATGGCAGGAAACAGGTACAAATTGTTCAAAGTCTTCGAAAGAATCTCGATAATTGCTGTATACTTTAATCTTAATAAAATAATTACTATTAAAACCCATGTCATCTTTGGAGATCTTGCATGCAGAGCATTTTGAAGGAAATTGGGGATTATATCAATATCATGTTTTCTTATTTCATCAACGCCTTCTTAGTGAAAGTCATTCGCAAGGTGTTGTAGCATAGCTGGTAAGCGTTTTGCTTATTAAGGCGTAGCCAAAGTGCTAACTTATCTGTGTTTGTTTCCAGATTGTGACCTACGAGGCCGACGAGAACGGATATAGGCCCAAGATCAGGTACGAGGAGAGCCAATCAGGATACGGCAGGGGTCCAGCTAACGGAGGATACTCAGGAGGAAACAACGGAGGATATTAACCACCAAACCTTCTAGAATCTCACATGAAACTTACATTCAATACGTCATTCATTTGTGATTTTTATTTTATCCACATCAGTGTATTTCAACCTGCCTTCGTTTTTAGCTGGCTTTTAGAATTTTATTTTTTTGTAAATATCTTTATTCTTTATTTGTGTTTATTTTGTTTTTATTTTATTTCTAATTTGACGTGTTGATGAAGAGTTGATAATAGTGCAATATAATTTAATAATGTGTTCGAATGTGCCAGTCGCAAATCATAAATTGATTTATTTTGATTTGTGATTTAACTATTTTATAAAATATTTATTTTGAATAAAGATGGTTTGATACCAATTAATATATACATACTTTAGTTTTCTTTTTTATTAGTCTGAGTACAGATATCCATTCATCTAAAACAAATCATTAATTGGAGAAGAGATGAGTACCTAAATCATGTCCGCATTTCATAATACCTTTGTTTGGCGGTCGCAATCTATTGAAATTATCATGCATCTTCAAAACACCATGAAACATCATGTCATACCTTTATCTTAACCAGAACTTTACGATCATTAAAAATACACTTCACTCAGTATCTGAGGAAAATTATTTTCATCACGGCCTCCTGTGTGAAGTTAATGTAAAACATATTATCATCTGGTTATACTATTAAAAAATATATATTATTCATGTCAAGAAACCATTTTAATTAAATTATTAACGAGGAGAGCATTCAGAAATATCGACCAATTTAGTATCTTAGCTGCACTTGAAAAAAAAAGAAAAATATGTTTCCTTAAAATTAAACAAATACGTTTGGTTTTATTTTAAAAAAATACCTCTCAAAATGTATTTGTCGAAGGCATTTCTCAAAGACTTAAAAAAAGGAAAATTCCTAATCCTTGGGAATGGACAATATAGGAATGTTCGACGTAAAAAGACCTGTAGATATTTTAGGACCCGTTATAACGCGCTTAGTCAATAGACTAATTATACAAGCTGAAATGCCTAAAGACCTTAACTCTCGACCCGTCGCGTGGGGTCTTTAAAAGCCCCTCGTTTTATATGTAGAAATGCTAATTATGTACATTTTAAATGTTCCCACTGATTCCTTACTTTAGGTAGCTTCCTAAAAGGGACTATACTTGACACTAGCGCCGCCAACATTCAGTTTGCGCGTGTGCGATGTAAGATACAGTTTCGGCGTGAAGCTCCAGAAAAACCATGAAAAATCAAGTTTATATATGTTTTTTCATTGTATTTTGTTGATTTTCTTATTGTTATATAATAAGTATGTATCAACCTCAAATAGTTATAAGTTTGATAGAAATTGGTTAGATTTTTTTTTTATTGTTCTATTAAAAAAAAATATTCTTCTATTAAAAAAATATTCCTTGTTGATTTTTAAGCTCTTGCATTGAAAATAAATATGTAATTTTTAATATTTCTTTTTATTTCAAAGCAGTCATTATAACCTGACTGTAATCACTTAAAATAACACATAAAATTCATGCAACAACAATTTAATCATATTAATTTTTACGCGACACCTCGCGTTACAAAAAAGGTAGGAGGAATAAATGTGCTATTATTATTAGACCTTTATACAAACGAGGAAAGCTTCAGAAATATCAACCTATTCATAATTCCTTAAAATTAAACAAATGCTTGTGGTTATTTATTGCTTTCAAAAGAAAAAAAGTACTTCTCGAACCATATAAATATTTAATTAAACTATAATAGACATGTTTTAGTACTATTTGTAGATAAATCCTAAGTGTTTGATACAATTATTGATCAACAAAATATATTAAAAATCTTAAAATTGAAATTGGAGGGAACCTAGCTTTTTTTGTTTAAAAATTATTTATTTAATAGATTAATTAATACGTGTAAAAATATTCTAAAAAATCAGTGGGAGGAAAAAATAGTTTAAAATAAGAAAATTATGACCACAATGAAAAATTTTTCATTTTGAGAGGCGAATATGAGTCCCGCTGCCTTGGGAATCATTCATTTGATATCCAGCACCCAGAGCTAGAGAACAGTATGCTATGTACTCGTAGTTGTAAATAATAATTACTTGGAGCAGGTGATGGAGTTTGTGTATCTGTGAAGCACATTTACAAGAGATGGGAAGGCTGATTGAGATATTTTTTTTATTTAATGATACGTATAGGGATGTTTACAATATATTATTCGATGCCTGTCTCGCTAGGGAATACCTGTGTTGAGACAGGCGTAGAGGTACATAATTGAATATCATGTATAAGAGTATTTCAGAATCTCATAAGAATATTAAGGTTAAAGACATGTTAATTTAAATACAATTAAAACATATATATCAGATTATAAGAATATTTAAGGTTAGATAGAGTTTAATTTTAATTTTAAGAGCACCCAAAGTTTTAATCTTGTCTATTTTTCATACTGTCTAAAAGCTTGAAAAGCTTTTCAGCAGACTATAATGCATGGTACTTGCATAGGTATCATATACTCACACGTTGTTTATTAATTTTTTTCCTTTAGCGGTCCAATTTTTAATGGAGTGGTTCAATACATTTTATTATGCTTACAGCCGGAACAGGACAATGGTTTTTCTTTACCGTAAGAATAGAAAGAATGTGAACATGAATAATAAGGTATTCTCCCGTATCGTGATAGCACTGTCAACGATAACTTGTGTGAGCAAGAGTAGTTACAGAGGGGAAATTATGTTTTATTCAGTATGGGTACGTAAGTGCCTTGTAAAATTTGACTTGCTTGAGCAGGAGTAGTTACAATAGGAACATAAATGAGGCTTTTCTCCAGTATGGGTGCGAAAATGCGTTGTTAATGCCGACTTGTCTGAGCAGGTGTAGTTACAATGGGAGCAAGAATGAGGCTTTTCTCCAGTATGAGTGCGTAAGTGCCTTGATAAATTTGACTTGCTTGAGCAGGAGTAATTACATTGTGCACATGAATGAGGCTTTTCTTTAGTATGGGTGACTAAGTGTTTAGTTAAAAATGATTTGTCTGAGCAGGAGTAGTTACATTGGGAACATGAATAAGGTTTTTCTCCAGTATGGGTGCGTAGGTGTACTGTTAAATGTGTCCTGCGTGAGCAAGTGTAGTTACAAATTGGACATGAATAAGGCTTTTCTCCAGTATGGGTGCGTAAATGCACAATTAAATCTGAGTTACGCGAGCAGCAGTAGTTACAATGGGAACATGTATAAGGCTTTTCTCCAGTATGGGTGACTAAGTGCTTCGTTAAAGCTGATTTTTCTGAGCAGGAGTAGTTACAATGTGGACATGAATGAGGCTTTTCTCCAGAATGGGTGCGTAAGTGCCTTTTTAAATCTGATTTGCTTGAGCAGGAGTAGTTACATTGGGGACATGAATACGGTTTTTCTCCAGTATGGGTGCGTAAGTGCACAATTAAACCTGAATGGCGTGAGCTGGAGTAGTTACAATGGGAACACATATAAGGCTTTTCTCCAGTATGGGTGCGCAAGTGCACAATCAAATCTGACTTGCCTGAGCAGGAGTAGTTACAATGGGAACATTTATAAGGTTTTTCTCCTGTATGGATGCGTAAGTGCACTATTAAATTTGATTTTTCTGAGCAGGAGTAGTTACAATGTGGACATGAATGAGGCTTTTCTCCAGTATGGGTGCGTAAGTGCCTTGTTAAATCTGATTTTTTTAAACAGAAGAAGGTACAATAGGAACACAAGTGAGGTTTTTCTCCAGAGTGCATCTTGAAGTCCGTTATTTTGTCTGCAAAAGGATAGAGGGTAAAGCTCAATAAGTAGGTATCTATAATGACACGAGAAAATTATTAAAACAAACTCACACAAAAATCGATTTTACCTGCAGCAGTCTCGGTAACACTTTCAGTGTACTTTAAACATTCCATTTTAAGATCTGTCAAGTCAATATCTATTTCTATATAAGAAATTCCCTCTACATCTTCTTTTTGGGGTTCTGGTTCTGCCTTGATGGGAACAGTCTCCACCTTAATGCTATCTGGAATAATATGTAATTGAATTCATTAAAACATAGCACTCACTCAGTCAAAGAGGTAACAAATAAAAATGCAAAATATCTCCAACTTCAACCTGACAATCATAGAACAATGTTTACTATTATATATAGATCTCTGAACATATATATTATAAACCCATTCTTACACTCACTGCATGAAGTTTTAGCAAACATAGGATTCTGCCAAAATACCTATATAAATGGTGTTAGTAATGTAATCAACAAAATGCATTCCCAAGCGAACAAATACCTAAATATACTAACTTTATTAGGATATCGCCAGCCGTTATCGCACCAATAAGAGAGTTGAAAAAAGGTAGTTGTATAGATCATTTATTTTTGTACGACAGACAGGTAAGTCCAATTATGGTACAATTTTCTTACAACTAATTACTTAATTTTATACATTTATTAAGACAAAACTAGACAATAAATCCATTACCATTATTTCTTATTGGGGTGCTATGCCGTGTTGCGCTACCTTTTTCTTTAGCCAACGTTTCGGACAGGGTTACAGGGTCCATCATCAGGGCAGTAATAACCTTAATCATCACTTCCAACACCAAAAAAATACAATACAATACAATACAAAATACCACAAAATACTTCGTCCCAAGACAAGATTTCCTATGACATTTTCCTAAATCGATTCTCGAAAGAAAACTAGGAACTTATCTATAATTGTACTTAGTGTCCTAAGTGTGCCTCTGCATTCGAATTACTTACAAATATTTTTATAATCACTTGGCCGATGCAACATCATTTACAAAAATTAAATAAAAACGATGGGACGGAAACTCAAAGCATGAATCACTACTGATATTCTCTACTGTATCAGAAAGCATGATAAGACGCATTACTTCTGTAGGAAAAACTGCAACTAGTATAAATCTCTCATATAATTCTACAAACTTTAGAGAAACTGCAAAAAAACTTATTGACCGTGTTGAAATTTTATTTGAAAAAAAATTGTGTTATTTTCCAATTAATTCATTTAAAATAATGTATAGTATATTTGCGGCACGTTTCAGAGTAGAATATACTCTCTGTATCGCCGTGGTGTAAGACCACAATGCAGTATTGAAACGCTGCTTGAAATGTCGTTAGCCATTGGTTGCCAGATCTGAATAGCCAGGAACTTCCCCACCTTCCTCTCTCCATCTCCTTTCCCTACACACTACCTTCAGCCTCATAACATATCCAGACATGGGATGCCATAGTCTCACTGGCTCTCCACTCTTGTAAGGTAGATGTTTTTTTTATATAAAATGTTAAAAAGGATTCCTAAAAATAAAAATCAGTGATGATAAAAAAATTTTAATTATCATAAAGGATATCGCCAATATTAATAAAACCGACATACGTATTTTTTATTTAACTTAGCAGGGGTGTCCGGGTTCATGCCGTGAGGTTTGGCAAGGTCTTGGTGGCTGATGTGTCCGCCCACCTGTTACGTAGCGGGACGGATCGAGAGACTCAGGTTGAGGAGGTCTTTTGGCCTCATCAGCCAGAATCCCTCTCGACCCATTGCCTTGCACCGCAGTTGAAGGCATGAATTCAAACGTCTGTCACTCCTGGACACACTGACCCCCAGATTCCTACCCACCCCTCAAACCTACTTCCTTTCTAGAACTTAGTAATACGGGCTACGCATTGTCAACATTAGGTTTCCTTTGAGTTTCTTTTAAATTTAATTTGAAATGGATTAGTTTATTTTATTAGAATTAAGTGTGAGTGAGTCTAGCCATTTTTGATCATGTTTCATGTGTCTTCTGCTGTCTTAAATATGTCTGCCCAAGTATTCCTATAAATTAGAAGAAAAGTATCATCCGCAAAAATGATTTCACATTTCATGTGGCATTAAGGTAAAATTAAGAATAGAATTGGACCCAGAATGCTTTCTTTAGGCACCCCGAATTTGACATTAATAAACTCGCTGGTTAGGTTGCCAAGTTTTGTCGGTTGCTTTCTTAATTATATATTTACCAACAACCAGTTAGATTTAAACTAACTTAGAATCCCGCAGGCTAGGCAGAGATGATAGGCCTTTACTTACTAAGGTTCGATAGTGAGCACAAACATGTATATACTCACTATCATACATCAGGGCTCCGTATCAGCACTCTATATCCAAAAAACAAGTAATTGTTCTGACAGCGTCCATCTGAAATGCCTTTGTGATATGCAAAACAACTTACTGGTTGGCTGAACACTCTCGGCGTACTGCAAACATTCCTTCTTCACATCCGCGAGGTGGATTTCACATTTATACACCATTTATGCACAAACATGTATATACTCACTATCATACATCAGGGCTCCGTATCAGCACTCTATATCCAAAAAACAAGTAATTGTTCTGACAGCGTCCATCTGAAATGCCTTTGTGATATGCAAAACAACTTACTGGTTGGCTGAACACTCTCGGCGTACTGCAAACATTCCTTCTTCACATCCGCGAGGTGGATTTCACATTTATACACCATTTCAGTCGAGCCTTCTTCCCGCGACCATGGTTCAGTCTTGATGGAAATGCTCTCTGGGTTGGGAAGATCCATGGTACCGCTGTGAGAGCGTTCAACTAACAACGGAATACTCTGAAAACAAACCAACAAACAAGTTATAGTATTTCGTTACAAAACTAAGCTAAAAGGAGAAGTGAAATAACTAGGTGGGTTTATAATGTAGAAGAGCCATTATATAATTATTTCAAAGTATCTGAAATAGGCCCCAATTACACAGCCCTAATTTAAAATTTATTTTTGATTCCCTATCACAATTCCCGCAAAGTTACTATTTACGCAATCCGTGTGTATGCACCGGTAGGCATTTTATTTGAAATTATTAATGAAGAATTTTTATATTTATTTTTTAGGTAGAATTAGGTACTCTGAAAGAGAAGGAAAGTACATTTTAAAGATCATTAGAGATTATAATGATAATATTATAATTTAAAAACAAATGAGGCAAAAAATGACGACATTGTGTGAATCAGAAGCCTCGATAATAAACATGACATTAAAAAAAAATACATTGTTGGTTTTATTAAAAACAACATGTCTAAAATATTCACTCATCTATATAAATAAAAATGAATGGCCGAAATGTATGTATGCGCATAATTTCCGAACGATTGCACCAAATTGGATAATTCTTTTTGTTGTATTCTTTATTGTCAGGACAAGATTGTATAAAATTACTGGTGAGCTCTGGCATTATGAAATTTATATAAAACAATTGCAATAGGTAGCACGCGAGTTGTTAGAAAACAGAATGTACCGGGACTGAATGTATGGAATGCGGGAGGGGGGAGTGGGGAGGGTAACTCGGGTAGGAAGTTCACGGGAGGGGGAAGAGGGTAACCAAAAAGGGGGCGGGGAACCTGGGAGGGGGAAATAAAACTCAGGAGGGGGTTCGCGGGACGAAGGAGGGGGGTGGAGTGGAGAGAAGGGAGGTGGAGGAGGCGGAGTGGGAATGCGAGAGAGGAAGGGGATGAGGGAGAGGTAGAAAAGGCGGAAAGGGAACGGGATTAATGCAAAAGGAAACGCAGGGAAAAACAGTTAAATGGCATCGCAACGCATGCCGGGTACCAGCTAGTAAGAAATATGAAAAACATGCAGCAAATTTTCGAACTTGGTACCTTTGTCTTGCAGGGAGGACGCTGTAGTTGATATTATTGTTTTTCTTTTTTTTTTTTCAGCTCTAAAGAGTGATTAGACCAGGGGGGTTACTCCCTATCTTCCACAGCGTTCGTACGGTTCAGAGTAAAGTTTCCGTGTCATATCACAGTTTACTGTGAAAACTGCACTCTGTATCTCTCCATCACGAATGGGTTTAGAAAAGCGTCGATTGGCGTCGGTATGGTTGACCATAAATAGACTTTCACACTCTACATAGAAATAATGTGGATTGTCTATGCGCCTAAAGTCTATGGTTTGCTAATTTGTTTGACTATGGTTCATATTTGACATTTTTGACAATCTTCGAGGAGCGCAAGCAAAGAGGCGGGAATTTGACCATTGTGTTTCGTGTTGTTTTTTTTATATGTCTGCTGCAATGAACGTAAGTTATATGATTATTTAGTACATTCATGTTTATTTTGTGTTTGTGTATATTGATAAATGTGTTTCGTGCGATAATTATTAGCATAAAAATAAAAAAGACATTATAACCTCTGAGTGTTTTAAGAATGGCGGTTGGTGTTTTACATATTTGTAAATTTCTCTTCACTCATCAAATAAACATAATTAATGTTGTTTTTATAGATATTTTATTGTTCAAATAATATGTTAAGGTATGTTTTTTACTGCGGTCAATTGTGCCATTTGAATTATTTGTGTAAGAAACGTGATTATTATAGTATCCGGTTGACGGTGGCAAAACGATTGTAGAATGTATGGCGAGCGATATGAATTTTCGTTTTGCCACCGCCAGCGGAATACTATCATTGCCAACCGCATTTGCATGTTTTTATTCATTGCATTATTAGTTTTAAATTAATAATAATAATGTATATTAATAATTCTTCTACAGAATAAAAGGGCTACGAGCTACATCATTGGGCGGGAACCAATTGAAGGGATAGTGGTGACATATGAGACGCTGCCTGTGCCGTGGGTATGTTTCAGACTATTATTTTATATTATATTTTAATATGGATAGTGAAACCCTGATAAAAAGTTCATTGCTTTTTTGCAGAATTAAATTGAAATGGAACTCCTCGAAGAAGATGAAGTGTTGTCCGCGATGCCTGGGCCGGTGCCGACAGAAGTTTTGCCCGTAACGCGTGGACCGTCCGGCGTCAAAAGAAAGGCCTCCGACCAAGAGCTTTGTAAGTACTTACAATTAAATATCTTAGGGTGAATGGGAATAATGTTATGAAAAAACTAACTAACCATCACGCCGTTTCACGTCAGTTTTTGTAACCCAGTCACGTGGTTTGTGACGTCATGGTAATGACTACCAATAGGAATCTTACAATTTCCATAGAAAAACTTTTGAGCACTGAGTGGTATATACAGTGGGATATTTATGGTATTATATGTCAAATAGCACGTTGGCCGAAGCCGAAACAGTCCGAACCATAAATTAACCAGTATTAGATTGATAACTTCGTGCTTTTTGTATAGACAATTTTTCGACGCTATTTTGCGCCATAGATGCACCAATATTTGAACCTTTCTTTTTCACTGGGCTGATTTACGTCACACATACCATCGACAAGGATAGAGCAAACAAAAAAAAAGGATCGACCATAGACAATATAATGCTCTTTCGGTACCTACCCAATTCTATTGCCTAAAATATTATTTTAAAAATAAAATGAAATGTCAAAATATTCCCCCAAAGCATCGGAGCTATGCCTGACAGAGTGCTGCCCTGATAAAATGGGCTTACTTTTCTTTGCAGCTCATTTTCTCTAGACAGACCTTTGTCAGATGGAAACTCGTTGCTCTAAGAAACCAACTGTCGTAAATATAACCTAAAATTAAATGAAATTTCAATCCCTTTAAACGGGAAGAACAATTTTCAAATAAGATTTGGTGTTCCTACGACAATATCGAATTTTGACATTTCTCTGGTTTACAACAGAGAAATGATAACTCAATTACATGTTTTAGTATTTTATTATAAACAGGTAAAAACAGGAAATACAAGAATAACTAATTAACCATCACGCCGTTTCCCGCAGGGGTAGACAGATAGGGTGAACAGCTCGGTCTTGGCACACACTCTTTGCCACATTCACAAATCGACACATACATACTATTCTGACTCTTGACATGGCTTGACACAATATCTGATTCACTTGATCGAACCAACTGAGGGTCTCTTTCTTAATCTTATACTAATAATACTCATTACAATCAGCCTTGAATTCTTTGCGGATCTCCACATTTCTCACAGGATCATAAATAATAATAATAATCGGATGATTTGTATTGCGCTGTTTTTGTAAAAAAATCACCTCAAAGGCGCTTTGCACAAACTCATAATATGTTTCTACAATGTTACTTCCAACTACAAAGCAGGTAAACCATTATAACAACTTACGGCTCAAAAATTGCATCCATCGGTTCATCGATCACAGATATGAAACTATACATACGATTTGACCAATAAACGCTTTGCTGCATAAAAATATACATATTGGTCTATTATACTCTGTATAGGCAGAAAATATACAGGACCATACATGGTTTTACCACACATACGCTTTCAAGGATCTCATTTCTACAGCATTCAGTCTACTTTCATTTTTCCTCTGCCAGTTCCTCACTGCCATACCAGGGTAGGTACCAGCACTCCATTATGATAAAAACAGAACAGAATATGAAAGGCGTAATAAGAAAGTTTAGTTCCTGTTGCGTCCTGGTCCATGAAGTACTCTTCCTTCTTCTCTCAAGGACAGCGGCGGCACAAAGTGATGGGACATGTCAGCCTCCCATCTCCTGACATGACACCCACATACCTACAACAAACAATTATATCTCATCATTAAGGTGCTAAATAAATGCTTTTAAATGTGTCTCGCAATGACCTTCATATTTTTTTTTTAAGAAACGTTAAAACACAAGTTTAATCGTCACACTGCATCCGGTGGATAAAGTTCACCACCAATTTAATCCTCGCAATATAAATACCTTTGCCTAGGTAATCATTAATAATGATAAAGCATACAAACCAAGAGTCCTGTTGGCAGGGGCCATCGCTCGCGGGAGGTGAGTATGTTGAAATGAGTGAATTTCTGCACTAGTAGTTGCCACGAGCCTGTCAGCTATAGGGGGTAGAAAGTAGGCAGCATGACACTATAACCGTCACGATTTGGTGTTTTGAGCTGAAAATATTAATGAAAATAATATTAAGACAAACAGACAGATTAAAACAAAACAATATTTATTTATTTTATCTATATAAAGTATGTTTACATTAGGTTTTTTGATGCCTGTCTCATTAGGATATACCTGTGTCGAGGCAGGCGTAGAAGTATATAGTTAAAATAATATTTAAGGTTAAATATATGTTAATTTGATTACAATTAATATGCATTTGACCTTAAATATTCTCATCAGATTAAGGTTGTCTAATCGTAGCTGGTAGTATATAATATAAATGCGTGAAAACCAGGACTGCAAATTAACGTAACTTTGACGCTGAAATGATTGTAAATTGTAATTATTCGATAGAAAATAATAATAAAAGTAATTTTAACTTACATTTAGGTTATGATAATCCTGTCTCCACGAGGATCATTTCGTGAGTTAGCCATTTCGAGATAGTATTAGCCACAAATAGATGCACGAGTTCCCAAATTGGGTAATCAATGTAAAGTCTGCTAATTACACACTGCGCTGATATTTACTTATGATATATTTATTTATATTTTGGCGATTTGCGTGGCGTACATGAACCGTCCATTTTGTTAGATTTTACCGTCAGCGGCGTCAGCTGTCAAAAGTTTTGTATAATAATAATAACAACAAAGCTTTCCATTGGACGGGCGAAGTGAAGGGGCGGGGCCCGGCGGAATGACGTCACACAGTCATAGATATTTTCCATCTTCGAACTGGTTGAATTTTTTTAACGGAGTTATACCCCCTGGTCCGAACTTTCAAAACAACGAAATATTTTGAAAAAAATGCTTCCTAAATATCGTTGCAATGTCGAAGGCTGTGAGGATAGTGTTTCAGTTCGACACAGAGTACCTAACTGCGAAAATAATGAGAGTCGTTATGGGAATGGGCGTTGAGAATCGGCAGATCTGACTATCGCTTATCCGATTTTGGGAAGTTGTGGTTATGTTTGGTTCCTATTTCACTAATAACTGCAAAAATTCCAATGGCACGTTAAAAAAAGACGCTTTGCCGACCCTTAATCTTCATGGAATCGGAACACATTGGGGTTTACCTTAAGAAAACGTAAACGTACGTAGGATACCAAAATACAGGTGCGAATCCTTTGTTCAGTGTTCCTAATATACTTTGTAACTTTTCCCTAACTTCACCTAAAAAATGTATCTATTTTCGTTTTTAGACTTTATCCATATTCTACCTGGAGTGTCCAGCACGAATGGTGCCGTCCAAGACCACAATTACAGTTTAAAAGGATGTCTTCTCTGTACTCTATACGGCATCAACCTATTTTATTCATAGAGATAGATGTTGATTCACTGAGTCTTTCTTATTATAAAGATATTCAATACATGTATTATTTCTTCAAACACAGTAATTCCATTATTATTAATATATTTAATATGACAGGCGCGTATCCGAGACGCGTGGTCGTTGTTCTTCATTTATTTTCTCTTTTATAATCTGCACTGGTAGGATATAGTTCATAGGATGAGGCTGCGTAATGTAATGAATTTTTTTTTGTTTCAGAACCAAACGTGTTCCCTGGGCTGAGCAGCGTACCGTGTGTGAATTGCACTCTGTTATTACATTGTCTTCAGACATCTGCAGCCATACTCGGTCAACCATCGCCTTAGCCGCAGTAAGACGGATAGATTCATACATCCATCACTCTTGAACATATTGACCCCAGATTCCTAACTACCCCTCTACATTTTTCCTTATCAATACTTCCTCCCTTTCCTTTCCCTAAAAATACTCCTCTAAAGATGACATAGGCCCTGAGAGATTTTTTTCCTCAAGGCCTCCCATGTGGGCTAAAAATCTATCCAAACACTTCCTTTTTTATTATTATTACTCATATTTTCATTAGTTATGATTAAAAAAACCTTCCCTTTCCAGGTGAAATTACTGAGATATTGTAATCAGTTCCTTCTAAATGTCTTTGCACATGATTGTATTTCCGTTTTTTTTGTGTTATTATGTATAAAGCAATAAAATACTACATGCAATTATGAGTTTTTCATTTTATTTTTAAAATAATTTTTAGGCTAATGATTTGGGTAGGTACTGATATTGTGTAAGGTAGTATCTTTTTTCTTTTTTTTTTTTACTTTCCTCTATCCGTGTCGATGGTCTGTGACGTCATAATCGCGAAATGATCATTATTTATGGTCAAATAGTGTTGACGCCCGTTCCAGACAAAAAGCCCGAAGATATCGATCTAGTTATTAGTTCATTTATGGATTAGACCTACACATAATAACAAAACAACATATAGAAACGCACGAACATATTTTTTAGAAATAAATAAAACGGTGGATATATCCAATTTATTCATCATATAATAACAAACAATAGGACAGTTAAATCATAAATATCTCGGAGTTAAATTTTTTAATTCACTACCTGAAACATGAACCGTAATAAAATAAAATTTAAAACTCAGCTTAAAAATTATACCGAAAGTTTGAACTGAATTAAAAAAAAAATAAACCAATATAATAACACCTCCCATACACACAAGCCATGCTTATTTATGGGGTAAATCAAATATATATTTGTTATTATTTTTTGTAGAAAATTTAATGTAATTTATGTATCTTTTACTGAATAAAAAATATATTTATTAATTATCCAAATTTTATATTTCTCTAAAAAGTAAATTACAACCTCACTACTTTCTCATTCAGATTGAAATGAATATTATATATAAATACCTACCGTTATCACCTCTTAATTTAAAAATAACTAAATAATATCTATCATAACTAAATAATCGATATAAAATACGATCAGTGCGTTAAGAACTCAATTGTACTAAAATTTATACAAATAATTTAAGTTGAACATAACCTAAAACACAAGTTTACGTAGAAAAATCTTGCCGGTACAACATTCAGTTCCCAAAAGATCAATAAGTAAGTTTTAACCCTTCTAATCACAGGAGACCCAAGTTGTCCCAAAACATCATATGCCGTTATAATAACAAGAGACCCAGAGCGACCGTGCATTATTAAAAGTTATATATCTCTCTTCCTGTCATGCGAATATTTGTGATTTCTTTTATGTTAGAGAGCCAAAGAAATAATGCTTCTCATTGTATTAGGATTATATGAGCTATGTTGTTGAGATATTTTACAAACCCGATCATAAGTGACGGTTTTATTTCGAGCCAATTTTTGACGTAACAAACATTTAATTTTAAAATAAAATTGTATGAAAGTGATAAAAAGTGAGGTGACAGTTTTATTACAAATTTTGTTAAAAAGAGGAATCTGTCTTTAAAATTTTAAGTTTATTCTATTTTAAGTACTTTAATTCCAATATTCGCAGGTATGAATTTTTTAGCTAATTTACGTTTTCAGTATCAAAATTTTAATTTTTAGAAAAAAAAAGTTGATTTCTAATAAACACATCAGAAAGATTATTTTATCTAGATTTTAGAACAATTTTTGTTTTTGCAAAAGGGTTAAAAAATAACCCATAAATAGGAAAATTTAAGATGCATGGCAAGAACCAGGAATTTTGCGCGCGAACCTTGACAGGCAAAAGGTTACAGATATTATTTTCTTATTATTCTAAAGTCATCAAACAAGTTAATAAGTAAAGCATAAATCTACTCACGTACAAAGCGAAGCTCAAAGTTTTAATGTCAATGTGTTTCAATGACGAGGAACATAACCTAATATCTTTGCGCAGACAGCCCAGAAAAGTTAATTCAAAAACTACAGATATAAATGTGATAATTAAGTTACTTATTCAAAGCATACAAACAACAAGTTATTAATGTGATATTAATACATAAAACGGGGCAGCAAGCGACGCCCTGATCGACAGCCGTCAGTTGGATTTTACCACAGACAAAGAACAAATCATAAATGAACTAATACCTAGATCGATATCTTCGGACTTTTTGTATGGAACGGGCGTCAACACTATTTGACCATAAATAATCATCGTTTCGCGACTATGACGTCACAGACCATCAACAAGGATAGAGGAAAGTAAAAAAAAAGATACTACCTTACACAATATCAGTACCTACCCAAATCATTAGCCTAAAAATTATTTTAAAAATAAAATGAAAAACTCATAATTGCATGTAATATTTTATTGCTTTATACAGAATAACACAAAAAACGGAAATACAATCATGTGCAAAGACATTTAGAAGGAACTGATTACAATATCTCAGTAATTTCACCTGGAAAGGGAAGTTTTTTTTAATCATAACTAATGAAAATATGAGTAATAATAATAAAAAAGGAAGTGTTTGGATAGATTTTTAGCCCACATGGGAGGCCTTGAGGAAAATATTCTCTCAGGGCCTGTCATCTTTAGGCAAGGGCGGATTTAGGGGGGGGGCACGGGGGCACGTGCCCCCCCCCAGGACAGTATTTTTGTGTACTGTAGAGATTCCATCACACTACATACTTAGAAGCAAATCAAATTATCAGAGTTGTTAAAATATATTAATTAAATAACATAAAGAACATGAGTCAAACTCTTGTCTATTTCTTGCTGGAATTGCGAATTTGGTTCGTTGCATCCCATTCATGCACTTGCAAATGAAAAATGATAATCAGCGTTTGCGAGAGTGGTACGGTCGGGGGAAAGCGCCGTCGGAAAGCCCCACCCCCCCCATTAACCACTGGAACGCTTTTTGCTGAAATTCGGTACCATTTACAAAATATAAGTTTGCTAAGTTGCCGAATTACAGCAATTTCTCCCTAGATGTATTAATTTTTTTTTTAAATATTTTCAAATAAGCCCGTGGTTCCATTTTGACGTTTTTGCGTAGGTAGAAAGAAACTGCTTCTATTAAAATTCAACAGATGGCAGTGTACTCTAGTAATGTACGCTAAATATTCCATCGAAAATTCGTATTTTGTAGATCTCTGTAAATGTTAAACGGTCTGAAGCTGTCAGATTAAAATTCGGCTTTTTATCGTATTTTAGTGATAACAAATTTGTGTACCAGTGTTATAATAATTGAATTAGTAATGCATTCAACTGTTTCAACGTGTTTCAAACTTAAAAATTCAGTGATTATTTGAAAAACAAAGTTTTGTGGTTATGTTTTTGACATTATTTTCCGATCGTCGCATCGTGTGTATTTGAAAATGCAATATTTTCTATAAATAAACCAATAATCGAGTTAATTGGTATTGTGGATTTAAGATAATTGATGTATCTGTTTGACGTACTGCAGCTATTTTTGGTGAACCTTTATGAATTTTATTTTACTCTTATTAAAAATGTCGCCATTTTTCGACTAAATTTGTGTCAAAAATTATTCAAAGAGAACATTCAACAGTTCAAAACATATCAAAATTCAGTTTTCTTATATACATATGCAGATTGTGATTATAGATTGGACCATTTATAATAAACCTAATAGAAAATATTCAATGTGAAAGGAAATTTGAACTTACTAGGCGAGTTTAAAGGGAGGCAATACTGAGAATAGTTCCGTTTTGAATGTTTACGATTTTATAATATTATTTTCTTAAATCCTAGGAATATGTGATAAACAACCAAAGATAGGTGAATTCATTGACTATATAGAACTATGACATTGACTATATCAGTTTGTATAGGTACCTCCATATTAAAATTCGAAGGCATGATTTTTTTAAGGTTGGCGGAAAATATTCATAACGGTCTTCGACCAAGTATACCCTAGACAAGCCCTCTCATAGTAAGAATCAGAATAAAATAACGCCAGTAACAGTAATTTCGCAATAAAACTCTCCTTCCAATTCCGCCGTCTTGCATACAGAGTTCCCGGCAATATACAACTGACCACCAAGTTATCCTATTGTGTAATTTGTCGAACTAATACATCAACAGTGTTGTTCACGGATTGGACGCGTGAACAATATCCACAAGTTGTATTGCATGTAAGTGGTTTTCAAAGTGTGGGTCAAGAGACATTCATAAATTTAATTGGAAAAAAATATTTTTTACTTTATAATGACAAGCGATTTAATTTCGGAGGCCAGTATGGGTACCGCCGCCTCGGGAACCATTTATTGGATAACCAACGCCTCTGCCATAGGTCACCCCAAGTGGTTCGCTACGTTTGGTGATTAAACAGGGGTGCCCGGTTAATGGAGTGATGTTTGTTTAGGTCTTGGCGGTTTAATAAAAAAATCCATTCATAGTTTGCTTGAAAATATTTACGAAAAATTCACCTTTTTACCGCCCACGCACCGTGGGCTGCCCAAGTTGGTTGCTCATCATTAACACAGTGATGAGCAACTAGCGGTCCGCAAGCAAATTTACTGCTTTCCGGACTGACTACAAAAAAATATAAAAAAATTGCTAAGAAAAAAAAATGTTCAAAGGCTTTTATTCTGTTTTGCAAAAGGTATTAGCCAAAAACTATAATATCTCTTCAAAGCAAGGGCGGATTTAGGGGGGGGGCACGGGGGCACGTGCCCCCCCCAGGACGGTATTTTTGTGTACTGTGGAGATTCCATCACAGTACATACTTGGAAGCAAATCAAATTTTCAGAGTTGTTAAAATATATGAATAAAATAACAGAAAAAACATGAGTCAAACTCTTGTCTATTTCTGGCCGGAATTGCGAATTACGTTCGTTGCATCCCTTTCATGCACTTGCAAATGAAATATGATAATCAGCGTTTGCGTGAGCGGTACGGTCGGGGGAAAGCACGGTCGGAAAAGTCCCCCCCCCCCGATTATAGTTGACAAAAGGGCCGTTCAAGTATTATGTACAAATTTTCTGATAAAGGGTTTTCTCCTCTGTTGGTAAATATAAGATTTTTTAGATATCCCTTTGTAGTACATGAATAGTTGCAGTCAGAACACGAAAAAGGTTACTCTCCACCGTGAATTAGCGAGTGCGTTCTTGTAAGTCCCTTTTGAGAACATGATTAGTTGCAGTCGGGACACGAAAAAGGTTTTTGTCCACTGTGGGTTAACACGTGATTAGATGTCCCTTGCGATAAAATGAATAGTAGCAATCGGGACATGAAAAAGATTTTTCTCCTCTGTGGGTAAATATGTGACGTTTCATTTGTTATTTTGTAGAACATGTATATTTGCAGCGAAAAAGGTTTTTATCCACTATGGTAAAACATACGATTTTTTTAATTTCTCTTCGTATAAGCATAGTTACACTCACAACATGAAAAAGGTTTTTTTTCACTATGAATCGCGCTGTGGATTTTTAAATCTCCCTATCGAGAACTTGAATAACTGCATTCGAGACATGAAAATGATTTTGTCCACTATGTATAAACATGTGATTTTCTTGGTACCTCTTTGAAGAACGTGAATACTCGCAGTAGAAACATGTAAAAGGTTTTATGTCAATGTGAGTCAGAAAATGAATTGTAAGAAGTTCCTTTGTACAACATGAATACTTGCAATTGGGAGATGAAAAAGGTTTTTATCCAGTGTGGATATGTGAATTTTTAGATACCGTTTTGTAGCGCACGAATAGTCGCCGTCGAGATACGAAAAAGGTTTTTCATCGCTGTGAGTCAGCAAATGCCGTTTTAGTTTTTTTTCGAGAAAAAGAATAGTTGCAGGGCATGAAATAGGTTTTTCTCCACTGTGGTTAAACATGTGAATTTTAGATTTTCGTTCACTTCGAAGTACATGAATAGTTGTAATTACTTCGTAGTACATAAATAGTTGCAGTCGGAGAATTTTCTCCACTACGAGTCAGCAAGTGGCTTCTTAGGTATCTCTTTTGAGAACACGAGTAGTTGCAGTCAGGACATGAAAAAGGTTTTTCTCTTCTGTGAATCATACTGTAGATTTTTAAATCTTCCTTTTGAGAACTTGTAAAACTGCATTTGGGACATGAGGAAAGACTGTTAAATTGTGGAGATCCGGAAGGAATACAAGGCGGATAAAAATAATAATAATTCCCAATTTTTTTATAAATAGCAACTTGCATAAATAAAACAAACAATATACGCATGTATCGCGAGTCAAAAATATCTTCTTTTATTTATTACCGCAAACGCAATTAAAACAAGAAAAAAGGTATTTAAGCGACTTTACAGTACTTTGCGCAACTTAATTGTGACTTTCAGGTAAAAATTGTCACTTGGGCGTTACGTAACGTTTAGGGGGGGGGGTGTATAAGAAAACGTTACTGCGCGTTACACGGGGGGAGGGGGGGTCAAAAATTGCATTACGCAATACTTGAACGCCCCCAAACACAAATTTCGACTTCATAAAAAATTAGTCCGTCCAAGGGGGGGGGGGGGGGGGGGGGGGAATGTGCTCTTGAGTGGCACCCTCCCCCATCGGGTGGCACCCGGGGCGGGCCCCCCCTCCGCCCCTTGTGCCCCCCCCAGAAAGAAATCCTGGATCCGCCCTTGCTTCAAAGTATTGAATCAGCTACTCAAAACATTACGTTTTTTGCGTATAATAAATAAAAAATGACTGAAATTAGTGGTTATTTAAAGCCCAGAAGTAAGCCCTCAAAAAGAAGAGGAAGGGGAGATACGTAAATACGAATGTTAGAAGGAGCGCGCTTATCTTGAAAACGATAATATTTAAGCGAAAATTGTAAAAATGTTTAATAAAATATGACTCGTTTGAAATAGAACAAAAATCTGACGGAAAATGTCTTTAAAAGGATTTAAAAATACAATGAATTACGAAATTTTTCATATACCTATATATAACTAGTAAAATTTAAAAAATATAGTGTTTATAATAATTTTGGAGTATAGCTTACAATTTTCATCTATCGGGGGAATTTCATATAATTACCGTTTCAATGTTTAATGTATAGATATTATCCTCAAAAATAGCAAATATTTTTTATAAACTTAAAAACTTAAAGTGTTCAAGAGAAAAATGTTATAAAACGGTAGAAATTCGGAATGCCGTGGCTAAAAAAAATAGTTTAACATGCGACCCAGTGGCGTACCGTGGGGGGGGCGGGGGGGGCGGCCCGCCCCGGGCGGCACTTTTGGGGGGGGCGGCAAAATTTCACAATCAATAATCGTCTTGTAAAAATTTGGATTGGGGAAATCGCGGGTTCTATTCTCGCGTCAGGACTTAAAAGTTTTTTTCTAGTTTATAGTTTCTTAACATCTTTCTTAAGTTTTATATACTGTTAAAATCAAAATATTAATGACAGACGTTTTGTTTTTATTTCTAACACATCATTATTTTTAAATAAAAATGTAAATGGCAACAGTATCATTTTAGCTCTAATTGATAGTCGATTTGTGTTTTATATTCGTGAAGCTTTGTGCGCCCTGCTGAAAGCGCACAAAAAATTACACTTATACGGTTTTCTTCCACGTATATATCACGGTGATATATTTTAAATGTATTATCACAGAAAAGTTAAATAGCTGACAGGTGTGTGCATACTTATTCGAATTGCAGTTATAAAATTCTAGATGCACACTATCTATGTGCTGCCAGAATCAAAGAAAAACCATTTTTATGTTCTGAGTGAAGTTTTAATTCACCGCATACATATTTAATTAAAAGCAGTTTTGTGTTCAAAATGTATAATTCCAGTTGTAGATTCATCTGACGACACATTTCGAAGGAAAACATTATATTATTTAAAGTGCTTTATAAAATTCTTTCAGACAATTTATGTGCCGCCAGAATCAAAGAAAAAACATTTTCATGTTCCGAGTGTAGTCTTAATTCACCGCTTAGAGATTTAATTAAAACCCCTTTTGTGTTCAGAATGTAAAATTCTAATTGTGTATTCATCTGCTGACATATTTCGAAGGAAAACGTAACTTTTTTCGAAGTGCAAATATAAAATTCTAGTTGCAGACAATTTATGTGCTGCCAGAACCAAAGAAAAAACCGTTTTCACGTTCTGAGTGTAGTTTTAATTCACCGCATACAGATAAAATTTAAGCCAGTTTTATTGTTCAGAATGTAAAATTCCAATTGTGTATTCATCTGCTGACATATTTCGAAGGAAAACGTAACTTTTTTCGAAGTGCAAATATAAAATTCTAGTTGCAGACAATTTATGTGCTGCCAGAACCAAAGAAAAACCGTTTTCACGTTCTGAGTGTAGTTTTAATTCACCGCATACAGATAAAATTTAAGCCAGTTTTATTGTTCAGAATGTAAAATTCCAATTGTGTATTCATCTGCTGACATATTTCGAAGGAAAACGTAACTTTTTTCGAAGTGCAAATATAAAATTCTAGTTGCAGACAATTTATGTGCTGCCAGAACCAAAGAAAAACCGTTTTCACGTTCTGAGTGTAGTTTTAATTCACCGCATACAGATAAAATTTAAGCCAGTTTTATTGTTCAGAATGTAAAATTCCAATTGTGTATTCATCTGCTGACATATTTCGAAGGAAAAACATAACTTTTTTCGAAGTGCAAATATAAAATTCTAGTTGCAGACAATTTATGTGCTGCCAGAACCAAAGAAAAACCGTTTTCACGTTCTGAGTGTAGTTTTAATTCACCGCATATAGATTTAATTAATAAATATTTTTTAAAAAAAAATTTAAAAAAAAGGTACCCCCCCCCCCCCCCCCCCCCCCCCCCCCTCCCTGAAGAAGTACCTATATAGGGGGGGGGCGGCAAAATTTTACTCCGCCCCGGGAGGCTGATACCCACGGTACGCCACTGATGCGACCTTAATTGAAGAATATTACAACGGTCTTTTGTTGAGATCTGTGTTTAATGTATTTTAAAGGTTTCCGTTTTACAAAATAACAAAAATTATCATGATGAAATATTGCATATATTGTAATTCCGAACGAAAATAAACCAACACCATTTATTGGTTTGACCTTGAACGTAGTAAAAATTTTGTCTGTCAATTTTTGCCCTTTTTGAATCAACCGCCAAAATTTAACATTTCCAAATGAAAAAATCGTTAGCATTCATTGTTTATAAAGGCATTGCGGATATAAAGTTTTCACATGCGGCGCTTTATTTTTACCCACTTTGATAGGTTTATTAAACAAATATTATTTTACAATATGTAAAGTAGGTTTGCGATTCCACAGACAACAAAGTTAACCAGGTTATGTTGTACTTACCCTTCCACCAAGGTCCGCATAGGTACATAATAATAATGGATACATCAATAATACTTCGACTAAAAAGGTTGATCATTCATAAAAAACAGCGGGTGATGAATTTATGTAACTATAATTATAATTTATGGAATTAGTATAATTTATTTTATTATTGAAAGCGGGTCGCGCTTTAAAAAAGTTTGAAAACTCTTCCAAATTGTGATACTAGCCCTCCTTGTATGTATTAGTAGTCGAACTATCGTGACGTCACAAGCAGTGCGGTGATTTGATGACGTAGGAAACTTTGATGGTAACTCGAAGTAACTCTTTAACATTATTACGTTTATTGAAACGCTGCCTAAAAGACATCTGTAAGGTATATTTTTTTTTGTTGTATTAAGATAGCTGACTACATTTTCAAAAATAAAGTCCGCGGCGTGTACCTTGTACAATATTCGGAAGTGCTATATTTTTGTGTTTTAAAAAAATTAACTTGGTCCGGACGGCTGACACACAAATTAGTTTCAGTGTAGATCTTTTAGACCGATAAAAGATACAACACAAAGCGCTATGCGATCTGAACGGTGCAAAACAATGCAGGCACTTTTTCATAAATTGGCCTTGAGCCTGCTTTTGCTGGCTTCTTGCGTCATTTTTAATTTCACAGGGCACGTCTAGATATCATACGTCAATGATAACGGTCATTAAAATATCACGAGCAATCCGAGGAAAAAAAATTAAAAAACGCGCCGTCGCTCCAGTGGTTAAAGTTGACAAACACAAATTTCGATTTCATAAAAAATTGTGGTCCATCCTGGGGGGGGGGGGGAAAGTGCTCTTGAGGGGCACCCCCCCATCGGGGTGGCACCCGGGGCGGGCCGCCCCCACTCCACCCCTTGTGCCCCCCCCAGAAAAAAATCCTGGATCCGCCCTTGGGGAGGGGGAGAGGGGTAGTCTACAAGGATTTTAATGAATTATTTTAGTTACTGAGTCGTTTTAGACTGTCGAATTTCTAAGTATTTTGGTAATTCCAGTGGGCTAATTACTTTGGGTTTGTAGCTCACTTCAATATCTATTGATTAGGGAAAAACCTTACAAGTAATTTGAATTATTAATGGACTAATTTTATTGTCAAATCGTTATTATACATATCTATGATCAATGGGATTTTTTAATTGCTTTTTGAAGGGATGCATGTTTACATTGGAGTGGGAATGGTCAAACCTAAATACATATTTTAATTTCAAAATTATTATGAAAATTATACCGGATAAAAACATGGTGTTTCAGTAAATGATTCTAATAGCTTATTAATTACAAAGTTACTTTTTGAAGGGATGCATGTTTACATTAGATTAGGAATGGTTTAAACTAAATACATATTTTTAAAGTTTTTTATTTGGGAAAAAATTCGGTTTATGGGCGAAATTCCTAAAAAATAAAACTAATTATTTTTATACTAACTATGGGCCAGGGAATCCGAATCTGAAAGAATTAGGCGGCGGCAAGCAATATTAACTGAATTACACGATTTTTAAATTTTCAATACACACAAGAAAACAGCCATTTTAAAAGCATTTTGACACATGAAAACCATAGAAACCATAGAAAAACAACAATTTAAGTGTGGCCATTAAACAATAATATCATCGAACATACCTTATAAATCAAACACATCTTAGTCGTCTGGTTTGTGCCCCTTTATACCGCCTGCTCGCGTCAATTTAAAAAAAACATCCCAGTTTTCAAGTAGTTTAGCGGCTACGCTAGGTTTGTGTAACATGGTTTGTGCCCCTTTATACCGCCTGATCGCGTCAATTTAAAAAAACATCCCAGTTTTCAAGTAGTTTAGCGGCTACGCAAGGTTTGTGTCACATGGTTTGTGCCCCTTTATACCGCCTGCTCGCGTCAATTTAAAAAAACATCCCAGTTTTCAAATAGTTTAGCGGCTACGCAAGGTTTGTGTCACATGGTTTGTACCCCTTTATACCGCCTGCTCGCGTCAATTTAAAAAACCATCCCAGTTTTCAAGTAGTTTAGCGGCTACGCTAGGTTTAGGTAGCATGGTTTGTGATACAAAAGTGAGTAAAATTTATAAAAAGTAAGTACTTAAATTATAAACATGTTATTTTACGTTATTGATATTACTGCTTAATGGCAACACTTAATTTTATGTGGTGTAACATCTTTATTCTTTTTCTATGTTTTCTTGCGACTTCGATAGTGTCAATTCTTGTGTTTATAGCAAATTTTAAAGTCGTATAATTCATTTAATATTGCTTGCCGCCGCCTAATTCTTTCAGATTCGGATTCCCCAGCCCAAAGTTAATATAAAAATAACTAGTTTGATTTTCTAGGAATCAGAATGCTTCCAAAATGGCCATTTTCCTATGTGTGTAAAAAAATTTTTTAAAGTCGTATAATTCAGTTAATATTGCTTGCCGCCGCCTAATTCTTTCAGATTCGTATTCCCCGGCCCATAGTTAGTATAAAAATAACTAGTTTGTATTTTTAGGAATTTCGCCCATAAACCGAACTTTACCCAAAATATCTGCTATAAAAATGTTCTGTTTCAGGAATTTTTGTTTTGGCTTTAACCAATAACCAAACGCTACAACAGCAGGGCCATGGATCTACTCAATCCTGTTGAGACTCTTTCCATCAAAACGGAACCAAGGCCCCAGGAAGAAGGCGGAGGTGTAACGCAGTATACGGGTAATGATTTCGACCTCCAAGATGTAAAGAAGGAGTATTTGCAGTATGCGGAGATTATTCAGACAGCCAGTTAGTTAATTATAATAATATACGAGCATTATAAATGAAGCATGTTTAATTTGGAATTTTAAAGTAATTATATTATTCGCGGTAAGTTCTTGATACTTTAACCTCTTTTTATTCTGCATATGTAATAAGTTACACTTATTATCTTACACATTGATTGATGGAAGTAAAAACCTTTCCATTGACTTCTTCCAAAACATAACATTTTACATCTTCTTGATGCATCGGCCCCTGAAGCGAACATTTAGTATTTAGTGTCATTATTTTGTCTTCTTCTTCTTCTTTATGTGCCTTATCAGGTCCCCCCGACGTTGGCGATCACTCTTGAAAACGTCTCTCTGTCTTGCGCTGCCCGGAATAGCTCCTCCACACTTCTAATGCCGGTCCACTCTCGTATGTTTCGCAGCCAAGACATTTGTCTCCTACCAGGCCCTATTTTGTCTTAAAGTTTCTTATCCAAATTCCCATAAATGCATGGTAAATAATCGGAATCTTTAATCTTTGGAATTTACAGTTTTTATTAAAAAAAAGTTTTGTTGTATCAATGGTGATTGCACGTATTGTCATTTTGGTTTTGCAGGCAGCACTAATGCGGACACAGTTGCCATGAAGACGGATCTGGTATCCCGAGAAGAAGATGAAGAGACTTTTCCTTATATGGATCGTATCGGATTGTTAAAAACGAATGTCTACAACGCGTTGAAAGAACGAACCAGAAAGCAGGTATAACCGATTTTCATTATAATATTTAACATTTATCAGTATCCATTTTTTCACTTAGCGTAGGTAATAAGTTTTAATGAGTCTCTTTTATTCATATTATTTTTCAAATTTGTCGACAGATCGGAACACGCATCCTGTGGATAAACGATTATCTTTTTCTCATTTTAACTACTCCTGCTCCCTTAAGAATAATTTTGTAAGTCGCAGTCATCCTGGAGTTAAACCTTTTTCATGTTCCAAGTGCAACTATTCCTGTTCTCGGAAGGGAGATTTTAAAAAACACATACTGATCCACAGTCCAGAAAAACCTTTTACTTGTTCCGACTGCAACTATTTATGTTCTACTAAAAGCAATCTGATTATCCACAAGCTGACTCACAGTGGAGAAAAAACTTTTTATTGTTCCGAGTGCAACTATTCCTGTTCTCGAAAGAGAAGTCTGACGATCCACATGCTGACGCACAGCGGAGGAAAACTTTTTTCTTGTTCTGAGTGCACCTATTCATGTTCTACTAAAAGCAATCTCACGAACCATAAGCTGACTCACAGTGGAGAAAAACCTTTTTCTTGTTCCGAGTGCAACTATTCATGTGCTCAAAAGCGCTATCTGACGATCCACAAGCTTACTCACAGTGGAGAAAAACCCTTTTCTTGTTCCGAGTGCAACTATTCATGTGCTCGAAAGGGCAGTCTGACGATCCACATGCTGACTCCCAGCGGAGAAAAACCATTTTTTTGTTCCAAGTGCAACTATTCATGTGCTCAAAAGGGCAGTCTGACGATCCACATGCTGACTCACAGCGGAGAAAAACCTTTTTCTTGTTCTGAGTGCACCTATTCATGTTCTACTAAAAGCAATCTGACGAACCATAAGCTGACTCACAGTGGAGAAAAACCCTTTTCTTGTTCCGAGTGCAACTATTCATGTTCTCAAAAGGGCAGTCTGACGATCCACATGCTGACTCACAGCGGAGAAAAACCTTTTTCTTGTTCTGAGTGCAACTATTCATGTGCTCAAAAAGGCAGTCTGAAGGTCCACTTGTAGACGCACAGCGGAGAAAAACCTTTTTCTTGTTCCGAGTGCAACTATGCATGTGCTCGAAAGGGCAATCTTACGATCCACAAGCTGACTCACGTTGGAGAAAAATCTTTTTCTTGTTTGGAGTGCAACTATTCATTTGCTCGAAAGGGCAGTCTGACGATCCACATGCTGACTCACAGTGGAGAAAAACCTTTTTCTTGTTCCAAGTGCAACTATTCATGTGCTCGAAAGACCGTCTGAAGATCCACTTGTTGACGCACAGCGGAGAAAAACCTTTTTCGTGTTCCGAGTGCAACTTTTCATGTTCTTGGAGGGCAAATTTGAAGAGACACATATTGATTCACAGTGAAGAAAAACCTTTTTCTTGTTCCGAGTGCGACTATTCATGTTTTCGAAAAGGTAATCTGATAATCCACAAGCTGACTCACAGTGGAGAGAAACCTTTTTCTTGTTCCAAGTGCAACTATTCATGTTCTCGAAAGGGTAATCTGATGATCCACAAGCTGACTCACAGTGGAGAAAAACCTTTTTCTTGTTCCGAGTGCAACTATTCATGTGCTCGAAAGGACAGTCTGAAGATCCACATGCTGAAGAACAGCGGAGAAAAACCTTTTTCTTGTTCTGAGTGCAACTATTCATTTGCTCGAAAGGGCAGTCTGACGATCCACATGCTGACTCACAGTGGAGAAAAACCTTTTTCTTGTTCCAAGTGCAACTATTCATGTGCTCGAAAAGACCGTCTGAAGATCCACTTGTTGACGCACAGCGGAGAAAAACCTTTTTCTTGTTCCGAGTGCAACTTTTCATTTTGTTGGAGGGCAGATTTGAAGAGACACATACTTATTCACAGTGAAGAAAAACCTTTTTATTGTTCCGAGTGCAACTATTCATGTGCTCGAAAGGGCAGTCTGACGATCCACATGCTAACGCACAGCGGAGAAAAACCTTTTTCTTGTTCTGAGTGCAACTTATCATGTTTTACTAAAAGTAATCTGACGATCCACAAGCTGGCTCACGTTGAAGAAAAACCTTTTTCTTGTTCGGAGTGCAACTATTCATTTGCTCGAAAGGGCAGTCTGACGATCCACATGCTGACTTACAGTGGAGAAAAACCTTTTTCTTGTATAGACCACGAAAATATATTAACAATATTTGAAACGAGTATAATTAAAGATGAATCAAGGGAAATTACATATAGAGATAAAAGTAAATATGATCAAACAAAATTTTGTGAAACTTTACAAAATAGTATTTCTCAAGTTACCGAATCAAATAACCTAAACGACAAAGCAGAAAACTTCGTCAATATTTTGACTACAGCAGTCAATAAAATTATGCCAATGAAAAGGGTTTAGTTTAAAAATACGAATAAATGGTATTCGAAACCATTACACAACCTTCAGCAACAAAGAGATAATGCATATAAAGCGGCAAAATTGGAACAATCAGAAGAAAAATGGTATGCATATAAAAAAAGTCCGTAATATTTACTCCAAACAAATTAAACAACCTTAATTCGATTATTGTAAGCAAAAATTAGAAACACAACAGAATGAACCAAGAAAACTTTGGATAACACCAAAAGAGATCATAAAGGGTAAACAAAAAGAAATTGTAAAGTCAATTGATTTCCCAGATGGAACTGAAGAAGAGAAGATAGCGACTAAATTTAACAAGCATTTTATTTCGAGCATAGATCTTATAATCGAAAGTATTCCACAACATCCTGAGAACCAACTAGACGAACCTATACGCACTGATAAAGAATTTAAATTTAAAAAATGTGGATTTACCGTACTTAAAGAGGGTGTTGAGTAATATTAAATCGAAGTAATCTGCAGATGGTATTACAATAAATATAATCAAAGACTCTATAAATATTATTGGCGAATCGATGGTCCAAATTATCAATGAATCTTTGAATAGTGGAGTAATCCTTAAAACTTGGAAGACGTCCGTCCAAAAAAATTTGACGACTATAGGCTGATCAATTGTTTACCCAAATACTGGAATACATTGTAAAGGAGCAATTAACAGAATACATTTAGGCCAAGCAGATATTAGTTCCACAACAATCTGGTTTAAGAAATAAATGTTCTTGTGAAACCGCTATTAACTATGTAATAGATGAGTGGAAAAATTAAAGAGAAAAAAAAAGTAAAATTATTTGCAGTATTTCTAGACTTAATGCGGGCATTTGAAACAATCGACAGAGATAGATTAATCAAAAAATTAAGTAATATTGGAATTAATGGTATAGAAAATAAGTGGTTTGTTGATTACCTATCAGAAAGAACACAAATTTGAACACAGATCTGTCTTAGGTCCATTGTTGTTCATTATACCTATACATGAATGATATTATCAAAGTGTTAAAAAGCATTGTGCAATTAAACTATTTGCAGATGATACGTTGTTATACATAGCCGTTAAAAATTTGCAAGACGCCATTGAAAAAATACAAAATGATTTAAATTATGTAGCGCTTTGGCTTTACCAAAACAAATCAAAATTAAATGTTTCGAAAACAAAGTTTTTAATTGTGGATAGCCTAAGTGGAAACGAGCAGGCAATACTAAAAATCGATAACGAAAACATAGAAAGGGTTAGCAGTATTAAATATCTGGTTGTAATATTGTATGATAAATTGAAATTCGACGAACACTTGAATACATAACAAAAAAAAATGCTAAAAAAGTTGGAATCATAAAAATGATCAGATATAACTTGGATCTAAAGACAACGCGCTTTGTTTACAATTCTATTGTAACTCCACATTTTAATTATTGTTCTAGTGTTTTATTCCTATGTAACGAAGCCCAAAATAATAAACTACAGGTTATTCAAAATAGGGGGATGAGGATGATTTAAAAATACAATATGCTTACTAGAGTCAAAATTATGTTACAAAATCTAAATATGATGACGACAAAACAACATATAACATATAATGCATTGACAATGATTTTCAAACTGAAAAATAATATGCTACCAAATTATCTGAAGAGTAACATTATGTTTCACGAAAATGTTCACAACTATCCTACGAGAAGACGCGGAGACTTAAAGCTTCCCAAAACTAAACTTTCGTGCACTCAAAATAGCGCGTTTTATAAAGGAAAAAAAATTTAACAGCTTGCCGAATGCCGTAAAGGAAGCCTCAAGTCTTAGCACTATTCGTAGGACGTGTGCATTATATGTGAAGAATGTTTTCTGATTTATAACAATCTTACCAATATTATTGTCACATAGTTAGTTACCTATCTGTTTCCTCAAAATGTATTTTTATTTTTGGAATCTTTTTTTTTTCCTCTTAATATGTATTTGTAAAAATGTAACTGTATCTTAAAATTGTATTTGTATATATTTTCTTAATAGATGTATGAAATTTTTTTTTGCATGTATCTAAATAAATTTTCAAAAGCAAAAACAAAATGCTGACGCACAGCGGAGGAAAACCTTTTTTTTGTTCCGAGTGCAACCATTCATGTGCTCGAAAGGGCAGTCTGACGATCCACATGCTGACTCACAGTGGAGAATTTTTTTTCTTGTTCCGAGTGCAACTATTCATGTTCTCGAAAAGGCAGTCTGACGTTCCACATGCTGACGCACAGCGGAGAAATACCTTTTTCTTCTGACTGCACCTATTCATGTTCTATTAAAAGCAATCTGACGATCCATAAGCTGACTCACAGTGAAGAAAAACCTTTTTCTTGTTCAGAGTGCAACTATTCAAGTGCTTAAAAGCGCTATCTGACGATCCACAAGCTGACTCACAGCGGAGAAAAACCTTTTTCTTGTTCTGAGTGCAATTTATCATGTTTTACTAAAAGCAATCTGACGATCCACAAGCTGACTCACAGTGGAGAAAAACTGTTCGAGTGCAACTATTCATGTTTTTGGAGGGCAGATTTGAAGAAACACATACTGATTCACAGTAAATAAAAACCTTTTTCTTGTTCCGAGTGCGACTATTCATGTTCTCGAAAGGGTTATCTGATGATGCACAAGCTGACTCACAGAGGAAAAAAACCTTTTTCTTGTTCCGAGTGCAACTATTCATGTTCGCGGAATAGATATTTGATAAAACACATGTTTTTTCACAGTTTGGAAAAGCCTTTTTCTTGTTCTAGGGCAATCTTATGTTCCACCATCTGACTCACAGTGGAGAAAAACATTTTTCTTGTTCCGAGTGCAACTATTCATGTTCTCAAAAAGGCAGTCTGAAAAACCACACGCTAAATCACAGTGGAAAAAAGTCTTTTTCATGTTCCGATTGCAACTATTCATGTTCTCGAAAAGGCAATCTGAAGACCCAAAAGCTGGCTTACATTGAAGAAAAGTCTTTTAAATGTCTGAATGTGGCTATTCGTGTTCTCAAATGAGAGATTTAAAGAAGTACTTGCGTACTCACGTGAGAGAATACTAATGCATTTTCTTGATGAGACATTTTAACGAGGCACTCTTTCTTGGTGCGTACTTTACTGGTTGAAACCAACTTCACAAAATTAATAAACTATATATAATAAACTTTCAGTGATCGGTTAGATCTGATGTTACAAGTTATGAACTTTAAAAAAATGCTATTCCATCATACTTCCATCACGAATAATAATAAAATGTAACTATATGTACGTTATAATAAAATTTTGTTTTATTTTAAAATAAACGATTAATATTTTCCCAGTTTTAATTTAAACTTGTCCCATGTCCACACTCAACTTTAACGCGTTTATAAAAACAAACTTCTCTCGTTGACCCCAATAAAATATCGGTCCTGATTATGATACTCTTACAGCAGCTTGTCACCGTTCTAGCTTATCTTCTCTTCACAGTCTTCAGGCATTCTTAGTCGGAAAGTACATTTCCTCATTTATGGTATGAGAATTATATAACACTTATCGTCAAAAAGAGGGATTAAAAGGAACTAACTAATTACAGACCGATTTGCTTATTATCAACAATTTTATTACTTTGGGCTTCTTATGCATAAAATAATTTGCGCAATAAAAGACAGCATATGTTCTGAACATAGGATTTATAAACGGCAAATGAACACTTAAAAAAAAAATCGGGTTTCTTCAATGGTTATTAATAACATAAATCTCTGATCTGTTTCGGAACTTATTGACTTTTGTGTAACTTTTGTCACCAAACTTAACTTCATACCAATACCACTCTTTGAATATATTACAATGAAGAGTCGTGTCTGTTTGACCAGAATGTTGATTAAAACGCGGAATGTAGTTGTTTCATTTTAATTTCTTTTTAAATGAATTTTATTCCGAATTTCTTATTTAGAATAATATATTTTTACAATGATTCGAGTTAGCTTAGTAATTTTTTATTGCTACTGGGTGTGGTTAAATATATATTTTGTTAAATTAACGATGAAATAAATATGATCTGAATGAATGACACCTAAGGTGTATTTTTGTATTATTTGTTTTATCAAATAAACCTCCAGTTAGATTCTTGGCCAATGTGTTGGATATTTTGAGCCTGCACTTTTTTTTCCATTTTTGTTTGTTTCTTCTATGGACCATTTATTTTAGTTGTGACTTTCTTTAAATTCCGATAAATCTTTATTTCGGAAAATGTATGTTTATTTAATTGACAAAGCCAATTGAATAATGTGTAAGTATTACATTTTTAATTTAACAGGTATGTATTATATCACTAATATTTCAGAAAATTTGATTAGATTTCTAATTTCAAGATTTTTTTCTCTTTGCACTTTATGCGATCTGTATTATTTAAACAGTTGACTAATTTAGGCACTGTAGTTTAGGGGCTATCAGAACTGAAGCATTTCTAAGGGCCTATCGGCATAGCTATATTTTACCGCACGCTTTTTTTCGCTAAATTCTGTGATAAATGGGATCTTATAGGGCTATCCACACTGGCAATAAAAATCTGTGGTTTGATCCAAATTGAACGCGATACGGTGCGAATTTATTTCCGCGCGAATGTATTGTGCCATATAGTAATAATAATAATAATAATATCTTTATTTGGAAAACAAACAGCTTTACATAAAAAAGAAAGAGTGCTAAAATAAAACAGTAAGTCTAAAAACATGTTTTCGCTGATAATTTTTTTTATAGTAGCTAGACAAGAAAAACTAAGAAAAAAAATAGTTAAGAGAAGTTAAAACAAAACATAAATAAAAAAAATAGTTAGGAGAAGCTAAATACTTAAATATGCATGAAAAGAATATAGAAAAACACTATAAAGGGTAAGCTTATGATCTTGTAGGAGTATAAGGATGATATGTATGTAACACTGGAACGCTTTTTGTCGAATTTCGGTACAATTTACACAAAGTAAGTTTGCTAAGTTGTCGAATTACACCAAATTCTACCTAGATGCATTAAATTTTTTTTTTAAATATTTTCAAAAACTCCCGCGATTTGTGATTTACATAACATGTAGTTGACAAAATCCTTTAGCGCTTTCTCCAAAAACGTCTCAATTCTTTGTTTCCGTGATTTAATTATGGAAATTTCTAGATCGATTATTTTCGCTGCAAATCACAATGTTAAGCGTTCTGGACCCGTCAGTGTAAAATTCGGCTTTTTATCGTATTTAAGTGGATATTTATAACAAATTTGTGTACCAGTGTTATAATAATTGAATGAGTAATGCATTCAACTATTTCGACGTGTATGAAACTTAAAATTTCACTGATTATTCATAAAACAAAGTTTTATGGTTATGTTTTTGACATTTTTTTCCGGTCGTCGTGTGTTTTCGAAAATGCAACATTTTGTATAAATAAACCAATAATCCTGTAAATTGGTATTGTGGATTTAGGATAATTGATGTACCTGTTTGATGTACTACAGCTATTTGTGGTGGGTCGTTTAAGAATTTCATTTTAGTCTAATCAAAAGTGTCGCCATTTTTCGAATAAATTTGTGTCAAAAATTATCCAAAGGGAACATTCAACAGTTCAAAACATATCAAAATTCAGTTTTCTTACATACATATTATGTAGATTGTGATTATAAATTAGACCATTTAAAAGAAACCTAATTGAAAATATTCATTGTGGAGGGAAATTTGAACTTACTAGGCGAGTTTAAAGGGAGGCAATACTGAGATTAGTTCCGTTTTGAATGTTTACGATTTTTTAATATTATTTTTATAATTCCTAGTAATATGTGATAAACAACCAAATATAGGTGAATTCATTGACTATATAGAACTATGATCAGTTTGAATGCCTTCATATTAAAATTCGGAGGTATGATTTTTTTTAAGGTTGGCGGAAAATATTCAAAACGGTCATTAAAATATCACGAGCAATCCGAGGCAAAAGTTATAAAACGCGCCGTCGCTCCAGTGGTTAGGGAATATGTAAATATATTGCAAATTAGGAAAATAAATCTGATTAAAATATTATAAATATGGATGTTAAGGGGTGTGTTGTGATGCATTACATTTATCGGCCGGCGTAGCGCAGCGGTAAGACGCTTGACTCGCGCACCGAAGGTCGCGGGATCGAATCCCGGCGTGGCAAATATATTTTATTTGATTAATTTGTGTTATTTCACAATTTATTCATTTAAAAATAATAAATAGTATATTTGCGACACGTTCCAGAGTGGAAGATACTCTCTGTATCGCCCTGGTGTAAGACCACCATTCAGAATTGAAACGTTGCTTGAAACGGCATTAGCCGTGTTTGGTGACCAGATCTGAATAGCCAGGTACTTCCGCACTTTCCTCTTCCCTATCTCCTTCCCCTCCCCACTACCCTTATCTGACAACATAACCCAATTGGGGATGCCATATTCTCACTGGCTTCAGACGGGAGCAGTTGGGACTCTTGTGAGGTATTCATGTAAAAAAAAAATCTAATAGTGTTGCTTTGAATTTGTTGAAAGTTATATAGAAGATGTCTATATATATGAGGTGTGTGTTATGATAATGGCAGGCTCGATGCATGAATTCATTTTGTAAGTAGTTGGTATTGGAGCGGCTGTTATAAAAAAGGGATACGTTTCTACTATTACGACCAGGAACTCTAATATCTATTTTTTGTAAGAGATATGGGGAAGATACCGTATTATTTAGGATTTAGTACCTATAATAACAATTGATCAGAAATAATTATTCTACAATTTAATTTCGGGATTTTAAAGAATTGACATATATCTTATAATTGAACGTTGTTATGCAGAAAGCAGCCAGCCATAAAAAACTCAAACGGAGATACGAGCACTTTTGTCTGAAGATTTAATAATTAAATCTACATAACACCTAGGATGTTTTTACTTCCAAAAATTATAAATAATATATAGATATCAAATTCATATAACTCTAAAGTGGATTTAAGGGTAGGTTTTTAGAGATATTGGTGTTTTATATGGTCTGGCTGCTTTCTGTAGAATACATTATTGCGAATGTAAGCTCAGCAATCAACCGTCCGAACTTACTTTGCGAAATATGCATTCCGTAGAAAACAGCCAGACCTACCAAATAAACTAAATATATGAAATTATGCATTATTATTTAACTTAAAATCGGTAGTTATATAGGTATTACTATTATATCCAGTTAGTAATTTTATATTCCGAGGAATTTTTGATATCTCCAAGGAAATATAAATTTTTAAACTTTAATACGTAATGCTTTGTGAAACATAATATACATAGATATTATTATTTATTTTATATTCATTATGGGTTTTTATAACTATCTACCAGAAATCTGAGTGAAGTATTTTGTTATTTTCAATAAATTCCATTAGTTGAGATTTTACGATTTTTTCAAATATTTTTCCAATATTTAAAATGAGGGAAATTGGTCGATAGTTAGTTACATTTTGTGCGTTTCCACTTTTGAATATAGGTGAGATAATTGTCCTCTTATAATTAGACGGAAATATTCCATTTTTTAAACTTCAATTAATTAGGTGAGTTAATGGTTTTATCACGTGGCTTTTAATAGATCTTAACATATTTGCAGTTATGTTGTCAAAACCCGGTGACGACCCTCCTTTCATATTTTCATTCCCTGATCATTTTAAAATGGGTCAGTGAGTTTACACTGTGTTTATCTTCAATAATTTGTTGAGTTGTCGCAGTGGCGTACCGTGGGGGGGCGGGGGGGGGGGCGGCCCGCCCCGGGCGGCACTTTTGGGCGGGCGGCAAAATTTCACAATCAATAATCATCTTGTAAAAATTTGGATTGGGGAAGTCGCGGGTTCTATTCTCGCGTCAGGACTTAAAAGTTTTTTCTAGTTTATAGTTTCTTAACATCTTTCTTAAGTTTTATATACTGTTAAAATCAAAATATTAATGACAGACGTTTTGTTTTTATTTCTAACACATACATTATTTTTAAATAAAAATGTAAATGGCAACAGTATCATTTTAGCTCTAATTGATAGTCGATTTGTGTTTTATATTCGTGAAGCTTTGTGCGCCCTGCTGAAAGCGCACAAAAAATTACACTTAAACGGTTTTCTTCCACGTATATATCACGGTGATATATTTTAAATTTATTATCACAGAAAAGTTAAATAGCTGACATAATTTTTTTATCCAAATGTGTATAAAATATCTAAAACAGATACTGATCGTCCAGTTGATTAATCAGATATCTCCAAATACTAACTTTTGGGATAATGAGGAAAGGAACATTTGAATGTTCACTATAAATCAAATATTATTTACACTTGTCTGTGTTTTATATACTAAAATTATACAAAATAACCCCGGGAGGCATAACGGCCCGGTATATTAGTATGAAATTTTGAAATACCCTACTAGTGACCCAAAAAACATCAACAGTTTGTTTAATTCACAAGTTTTTCTGCATTATAATTGATTTGATGGTGTTTATGAGTAAACTGAGTATTACAAATAACTGCATACTCAACTCAAATATTGATTTTTCGGAGTTGTCTGACTAATCAACTGGAGTATTTTATATTACGACATATAGGCCATTAAAGAAGTAAATTTTTCATGATTTTAGAGGTTTTAATACACACATATTTGAAAGTGCTGTTCCCGTCATAGTAAAAGATTATAATTTTTTATATGAGAGGTGTCAATCATCACAGTGTGCTAGTTGAGTTGTGTGCATCACCAACATATGTTCCCGCGACCGGTCAGTGACTGAGTTGGCTTTGAATCTTGAAGAGACCCAAGTTTGTAGTAGGGAGGAAATACAGAGGCTGGCAAATCGTTCCACCGACGAGCTGTTGAACTCAAGAACGAGAAATACAAATGACCCGTCCTCATGTGACTATATAGTTAGTAGTTTTCAACAGATGAAATAGTTAAACAAATATATATCCATCATTTACAGATCAACCTGTGCAACAAACTAGCCATAAACGCGGAAGATGTTATCGCCAATCGCTAGTCGAGATTCGTAAACAAGGAGTTATGTTGGCTATCGGCCCGCCTTCTCTGTTTTCTATGGAAAAATACGCATTATGGTCTAAATTCATTAGAATAATAATTATGAATTTATTTATCAAACGATTTTGATAATGACTACTGAAAAATGATGAATATACTTCCCTCTAATTATTACCAAAACAAATTACAGAAAATTATGTCATTAAACCCTTTAATAAGCAAATCAAATTGGGGGACCCTAGTGACCCCCCTTCGGATGATGTGTGATTTTTTTCTTTCCGGGACGAAAAGGTTAAGAGAGTCAATTTTCATCGAATATTAATAGCAATAAATAACTAAAGTTCTTGCAGAACTTAATAATCACATTATTAAATTTGATTTACGCATTCAAAAAATAAATAAATTTCTACAAATTAAAAACAAAAACAATTAATACATACCTATTTATAATAATCGTATCAAATTTACATCACTTGCTGAGTTACTGACTTGCTGGCGGAACGAACTTAAGGGGTAATTTACGCAAACCGAAATAATATTTCGGGGTGGAGAGGAATGGGGTGGGTAAGTTGGAACGGGGAACATGCAGCGGCCGCTACGCGCTTGTCAGCCAGAGCAGCTAAGAAATATAGACTAGATATTGCCCTTGAGTAAGGTTTGAACATGAAACGTATAATAATGCGCATCTTTCAAATTGTGTTTATTTAGTTGAATGTGCATGTTTTAGGTAAATTAAGATGAAACATTACCTATTTTAGAAGGAGCTCATGATATTATGACTCTTATCAGATTTCGATCAAACTTGTTTGATAAATTATTCGATACAATCAACTAAACTGCTAGACGGCAGGCAGTAGCTTTTGACTCGTAACCGGTACGTTCTTCATTGACAGATGTCAAAATAATACGGTATTTAATTACGCATCATTTTCATAAAATGTGATCCTAATTATATATGAATATTTTGGCAAGATAAATAAAATATCAGTCATTTTCAATAATTATTATTATTGTTTACAAATAGTTACATATAAAAAAAAATTATGTAAAGTACAAAGCATAAGACTTTTTTTAGTCAAGTGCATCTACTTCTGAAGTTGATTCTCCACGATATTATAAGAAAAAAAGATGAATACTTTTTTCAAAAATCCAACTTTTAGGGATAGTTTTGTAGTAAAAAGATAAAATACGACCTGCGTGTGCGGCCAGCTTTATTACTTTCCACTGTTACGATAAATTTTGCCACAATCGTGCTAGGCAGGCTCTCAGTAAGTAAGACCGTACCTCAACTAAGGATTTTTAGTAGGTACGTCTTTTTGTATGGGAATTTCGGAAAAAGTTCTTAATCTTTTTTACTCCTACCATCATGTAGAATTACCTCCCGAAGTTAATGCAATTTATCCCCGGACACCCTGTATAAACGCCATAAATTATTATTATATCAGTTAGGAATACTAAAAATAATCTTATTACAGTAGAACTCGAAATCCAAGGGGTCATCAAAAATAAAATTTCGAATTAACGAATTCCCACGTAATTAAAAATTTTATGAAAAAAAAACAAGCGCCGAAAATTAAATTTCTCGGCCGCAAATTCCAATCGGGTAGGTTCTTTGGAATTGATTCGTAATAATACGACTTATTCCGTGGGTAAGTCGAATTTTCGCAGCCGTATACCGCCGCGGGCGGCCCTCTATTCGAACTAAATTCACAAAAATACGATATACTACGAGTAAATCAAAATTTCGCTAGCGATAACCGTCGCGGCCATCCCTTTAAACTCATAAAAATGTGATATATTACCGCGTAAATCGAAATTTTGCAGTATATTTCCGATGCAGCTGACCATTTGAATTCAGATACTCGAAGAAAATTCGTAAAAATACGATAAATTTCGCATAAACCGAAGTTTCACGACCAAATCCCGTCGCGACCGGCCCACTAAATACAGATATTCGAAATAAATTGGTAAAAACATCGCATTTTTCTGCGATGTAAATCAAAATTTTGCGGCTTATAACCTCCTCGACCGGCTCTTCAAATTTAAATATTGGAAGTAAATTCGTAAAACTACGATATATTTTGCGTAAATTGAATTTTCGTGGCCGAATCCCATCGCAGCTGGCACTAATTCAGATACCCATTCGAAATAAATCCATAAAAATGCGATACATTTCGTGGAAATCGAATTTTCGTGGCCGAATCCCATCGCAGCCAGCCCTAATTCAGATGCCTATTCGAAATTAATTCATAAAATATTCGATATATTTCACGTAAATCGAATTTCAGGAGCGAATTCCGTCGCGGCTGGCGATATATTTACGATATATTTCGCGTAAACCGAATTTTCGCGGCCGTACCCGTCGCGGCCGGCCTTAATGAAGATACCTATTCGGAATAAATTCGTAAAACTACGATATATATTGCGTAAATCAAATTTTCGCGACCGGTCCTAATTAAATTAAAAAAAAATACTCGGAATAAATTCATAAAAAATACGATATATTTCACGTAAATCGAATTTTTCGCAGCAGAATCTCGTCGCGGCCAGCATTAATTCAGATACCTATTCGGAATGAATTCATAAAAATACGATATATTTCGCATAAATCGAATTTTAAAAATAAACAAGAAGTTTCACGTCGCGCGTGGATTCCACGCACACACTTTTTTATTGTTTATTTTATTTTCCCATGTTATGTATAAAATGGGTTTCAACAATTTTTTTCGTTAATATTTAATTTTTAGGAGTGTGTCGACTTCTTTTTGTTTGTTTGCAAACCTATTTTACAACTCTTTATAACTTTATAACTCGTTTTATTTTACCATAATTTATTCGATATACCATTATAACAACTGAAATAAATATAATTAGAAATTTATATATAAGCCCATTAGGGCGTAAATAAATAATACTAGGAATACGATTCTGGTGAAGGGGCACTCTAAAACATTATATGCCGCTGGTTGTAGCAAACGGCTGAGAAATGGAATTTCGAGTAAAAAAGTCAACTTAGTTCTGAAATAATACACGATAACATAATGACTAGCCTTTAGTGTGACCCTTTTTCTCAAGTGCCACCACATTTACGTATTTATTTCTTGCAAAATTTGACGTCCTCCCACCGCGAACGCATCTCAGGTATTAGTTCATTTATGGCATCTCATATACTAATGGGCATAAATGAACTAATACCTAGATCGATATCTTCGGGCTTTTTGTATGGAACGGGTGTCAACACTATTTGACCATAAATAATGCTCATTCCGCGATTATGACGTCACGGACCATCGACAAGGATAGAGAAAAGTAAAAAAAAAAAGATACTACCTTGGACAATATCAGTACCTACCCAAATCATTAGCCTAAAAATTATTTTTAAAATAAAATGAAAAACTCATAATTGCATGTAGTATTTTATTGCTTTATACAGAATAACACAAAAACGGAAATACAATCATGTGCAAACACATTTAGAAGGAACTTAATCATAATTAATGAAAATATGAGTAATAATAATAAAAAAGGAAGTGTTTGGATAGATTTTTAGCCCACATGGGAGGCCTTGAGGAAAAAATTCTCTGGGGGCCTATGTCATCTTTAGGGATGCGGTGTGGAGTCTTTTTAGGAAAAGGAAAGGGAGGAAGTTTTGAGAAGGAAAAATGTACAGAGGGGTAGTTAGAAATCTGGGGGTCAATATGTTCAAGAGTGATGGATGTATGAATCTATCCGTCTTACTGCGGCTAAGGCGATGGTTGACCGAGTATGGCTGCAGAGGTCTGAAGACAATGTAATAACAGAGTGCAATTCACACACGGTACGCTGCTCAGCCCAGGGAACACGTTTGGTTCTGAAATAAACATATTCATCACATTAACCAAAGTTCGCAAGCAAAACATATAATATTATCTCCTTTAATGAAATATAAATCCAATGTATACCTGTATAATCTTCCACTACTTTTTTGGCAGCAAAACGCACGGTACTCGGCCCAGGTAGAACACGTTTGGTTCTGAAACAAAAAAAAATTCATTACATTACCCAGCCTCATCCTATGAACTATATCCTACCACTGCAGAGTATAAAAGAGAAAATAAATTAAGAACAACGACCACGCGTCTCGGATACGCGCCTGTCATATTAAATATCTTAATAATAATGGAATTGCTGTGTTTGAAGAAATAATAAATGTATTGAATATCTTTATAATAAGAAAGACTCAGTGAATCAGCATCTATCTCTATGAATAAAATAGGTTGATGCCATATAGAGTATAGAGAAGACTTTATACCTTTTAAACTGTAATTGTGGTCTTGGACGGCACCATTCGTGCTGGACACTCCAGGTAGAATATGGATAGTCTAAAAATGAAAATAGATACAATTTTTAGGTGAAGTTAGGGAAAAGTTACAAACCTATTTTATTCATAGAGATAGATGCTGATTCATTGAGTCTTTCTTATTATAAAGATATTCAATACATTTATTATTTCTTCAAACACAGCAATTCCATTATTATTAAGATATTTAATATGACAGGCGCGTATCCGAGACGCGTGGTCGTTGTTCTTAATTTATTTTCTCTTTTATACTCTGCAGTAGTAGGATATAGTTCATAGGATGAGGCTGGGTAATGTAATGAATTTTTTGTTTGTTTCAGAACCAAGTGTGTTCTACCTGGCCCGAGTACCGTGCGTTTTGCTGCCAAAAAAGTAGTGGAAGATTATACAGGTATACATCTGGATTTATATTTCATTAAAGGAGATAATATTATATGTTTTGCTTGCGAACTTTGGTTAATGTGATGAATATGTTTATTTCAGAACCAAACGTGTTCCCTGGGCTGAGCAGCGTACCGTGTGTGAATTGCACTCTGTTATTACATTGTCTTCAGACCTCTGCAGCCATACTCGGTCAACCATCGCCTTAGCCGCAGTAAGACGGATAGATTCATACATCCATCACTCTTGAACATATTGACCCCCAGATTCCTAACTACCCCTCTGTACATTTTTCCTTCTCAAAACTTCCTCCCTTTCCTGTTCCTAAAAAGACTCCACACCGCATCCCTAAAGATGACATAGGCCCCGAGAGAATTTTTTCCTCAAGGCCTCCCATGTGGGCTAAAAATCTATCCAAACACTTCCTTTTTTATTATTATTACTCATATTTTCATTAATTATGATTAAGTTCCATCTAAATGTGTTTGTACATGATTGTATTTCCGTTTTTTTGTGTTATTCTGTATAAAGCAATAAAATACTACATGCAATTATGAGTTTTTCATTTTATTTTTAAAATAATTTTTAGGCTAATGATTTGGGTAGGTACTGATATTGTCCAAGGTAGTATCTTTTTTTTTTTTTTTTTTACTTTTCTCTATCCTTGTCGATGGTCCGTGACGTCATAATCGCGGAATGAGCATTATTTATGGTCAAATAGTGTTGACACCCGTTCCATACTAAAAGCCCGAAGATATCGATCTAGGTATTAGTTCATTTATGGTGCTATTTGACATATAATACCATAGATATCCCACCGTATATACCACTCAGTTCTCAAAAGTTTTTCTATGGAAATTGTAAGATTCCTATTGGTAGTCATTACTATGACGTCGTCATGATCACGTGACCGGGTTACAAAAACTGACGGAGTTATACCCCCCTGCTAATGGGAAACAACTCGTCTCTTGCTTTATATTATGGCGGGAGGATATCGTAATATAGAAAAACGGTTTTTATTTCTATAAGCATTGTTTTTATGCTTTTTAAAACTATTTTATTATCAGTCGTTTAGAAAACATTGATGTGGTGATAATGTATATTTTTATAACTCTCCTGTATTTAGAATTAAAGGATATAATCGAACTTTAAGCTATTTTTAGAGGTTCGGTAAATATTTTTTTAAGCAATTATTTTAAACATTTTAACACGATTTGTTGTTTCACCATTTAGAAGAATAATTTATTTGTTCAAAACATAACATTATTTTCTAATAAATAATATGGAAATTTTCTAAAAACTGCATCAAAAACCTGCAAATATGCTGCGATTGCGGTAAGATCCCAGGGCAGGTAGCCCAGTCCCCGCCTTCCATTCCTATATGTAAATAGCAGTGACCTGTTCAGTCCGCTGTATATAAGAACACGCCTAATTACGCCAGTTATGAGAAATTTATAGAACGAGATCGATTCTTCAGAATAGACCTCTGACGTATACGTCGTCCCAAGTGGTTCGCTACGTTTGGTGACTGGGCAGGGGTACCCGGGTTCATGGGGTGAAATTTTTCTAGGTCTTGGCGACGGATGAGTTTGCTCACCTAATGGCGTGGCAGAGAGGATCAGGGAGAATGGTTGAGGGAGACCTTTTTACCTCTCCAGCCGGACTCTATCGACCCATAACCTTGCACCGCAGTGGGAGGGATGGATTCATACGTCCGTCATTCCTGCTTATATTGAACCCCAGATTCCTACTTACCCTTCATACTTATTTCCTTCCCAAAACTTTCTATCCTTCCTTTCCTTGAAAAACAACCTACACATAGCATCCCCTAGGATGACATACGCCCTGAGAAAAATTATCTTCTATTTATATTGGCTTCCTGTGCGGAAATAATGTAAAAAAATAACTAAAACCATGATATCTTATTTCTACGTTCTTGATGGCTGTGAACAGTGGGTACAATTTCAAATAAATAAGTTGATTGTTAGTTTTTTACCAGATGCAATAAACCACCCTGTGATGATATTCATCGGGCTCCTGGGTGAACGATAATATCTTCGGGAAAGTTTTCCGGGTACTTCCAATGATGTCCATATTATCCGAATAGTTAGGCCCCGTCCGCACAGCGATATTTCACCGCGAGGTTTTATTTCTCGCGTATTATATTCCGCGATCGGAATTACAACTAGTACGCACAGCGAATATAGGAAAACCGAACTAAAATTCTTTATTTTATACTACGGCGTAACAGACGTATCAAAAGATGTCACGAACATTGGATTCATCCATTTAAAGCAATGAGACATACGAAAGGATTTTTCTTTATGAAACAACAAAAGCTGCGAAAATACAATAATTTTTTTTTGAGTAGGTGTTACAGAATGAAAAAAAAATCATTTGATAATTTACTACAACTAACTGATGTGAAACGCGAATTTTATTCCGCAGTGCGGCCATAGCAATACCTACTTCATATACCTACGTCAATTATAAGATATACGTCACTTCTTTAAAATCCCGAAATTAAATTGTAGAAGAATTATTTCTGATCAATTGTTATTATACTAAATCCTAAATAATACGGTATCTTCCCCGTATCTCTTACAAAAAATAGATATTAGAGTTCCTGGTCGTAATAGTAGAAAGGTATCCCTTTTTTATAACAGCCGCTCCAATACCAACTACCTACTTACAAAATGAATATATACATCGAGCCTGCCATTATCATAACACACACCTCATATAGGTATATAGACATCTTCAATATAACTTTCAACAAATTCAAAGCAACACTATTATTTTTTTTTTACATGAATACCTCACAAGAGTCCCAACTGCTCCCGTCTGAAGCCAGTGAGACTATGGCATCCCCAATCGGGGTATGTTGTGAGGCTAAGGTTAGTGGGGAGGGGAAGGAGATAGGGAAGAGGAAAGTGCGGAAGTACCTGGCTATTCAGATCTGGTCACCAAACACGGCTATTGCCGTTTCAAGCAACGTTTCAATTCTGAATGGTGGTCTTACACCAGGGCGATACAGAGAGTATCTTCCACTGTGGATCGTGCCGCAAATATACTATTTATTATTTTTAAATTAATAAATTGTGAAATAACACAAATTAATCAAATAAAATATATTTGCCACGCCGGGATTCGATCGCGCGACCTTCGGTGCGCGAGACAAGCGTCTTACCGCTGCGCTACGCCGGCCGATAAATGTAATGCATCACAACACACCCCTTAACATCCATATTTATAATATTATTAATCAGATTTATTTTCCTAATTTGCAATATATTTACATATTCCCTAACAACTGGAGCGACGGCGCGTTTTATAACTTTTGCTTCGGATTGCTCGTGATATTTTAATGACCGTTTTGAATATTTTCCGCCAACCTTAAAAAAATCATGCCTCCGAATTTTAATATGAAGGCATACTAACAAAACTATATAGTCAATGAATTCACCTATGTATATTTGGTTGTTTATCACATATTACTAGGATTTATAAAAATAATATTAAAAAATCGTAAACATTCAAAACGGAACTAATCTCAGTATTGCCTCCCTTTAAACTCGCCTAGTAAGTTCAAATTTCCATCCATAATGAATATTTTCTATAAGGTTTCTTTTAAATGGTCTAATTTATAATCACAATCTACATATGTATACAAGAAAACTGAATTTTGATATGTTTTGAACTGTTGAATGTTCCCTTTGGATAATTTTTGACACAAATTTATTCGAAAAATGGCGACACTTTTGATTAGACTAAAATGAAATTCTTAAACGACCCACCACAAATAGCTGTAGCAGTGGCGTAGCGTGGGTATCAGCCGCCCGGGGCGGAGGAAAATTTTGCCGCCCCGCCCCCCTATATAGGTACTTATTCAGGGAGGGGGGGGGGGCGGTAGTGATTTTTTTTTTTTTAATATTTTTTGCCGATTTTTATTAATTAAATCTGTATGCGGTGAATTAAAACTACACTCAGAACATGAAAACGGTTTTTCTTTGGTTCTGGTAGCACATAAATTGTCTGCAACTAGAATTTTATATTTGCACTTCGAAAAAAGTTATGTTTTCCCTTCGAAATATGTCAGCAGATGAATACACAAATGGAATTTTACATTCTGAACAATAAACTGGCTTAAATTTTATCTGTATGCGGTGGATTAAAACTACACTCAGAACATGAAAAAGGTTTAATTTGACTCCGGCGGCACATAGCTTGCCTGCAAGAATTTTATTAAGCACTTCAAATGAGTTTTTCCTTCGAAATGTGTCGTCGGATGAATACACAACTGGAATTTTACATTCTGAATAAAAAAGTGATTTTAATTAAATCTGTAAGCGGTGAATTAAAACTACACTCGGAACATGAAAATGTTTTTTCTTTGATTCTGGCGGCACATAAATTGTCTGCAAGAATTTTATAAAGCACTTCAAATAATATGTTTTCCTTCAAAATGTGTCGTCAGATGAATCCACAACTGGAATTTTACATTCTGAACACTAAACTACTTTTAATTAAATCTGTATACGGTGAATTAAAACTACACTCAGAACATAAAAATGGTTTTTCTTTGATTCTGGCAGCACATAGATAGTGTGCATCTAGAATTTTATAACTGCACTTCGAATAAGTATGCACAAACCTGTCAGCTATTTAACTTTTCTGTGATAATAAATTTAAAATATATACACCGTGATATATACGTGTATATATTTTAAATTAACATGTAATTTTTTGTGCGCTTTCAGCAGGGCGCACAAAGCTTCGCGAATATAAAACACAAATCGACTATCAATTAGAAATAAAATGATACGGTTGCTATTTACATCTTAATTTAAAAATAATATATGTGTTAGTAATAAAAACAAAACGTCTGTCATTAATATTTTGATTTTAACAGTATATAAAACTTTAGAAAGATGTTAAGAAACTGTAACCGACGTGTTCACACCCTCGAAATATTTTTCATCAAAGCTCATCACTTGGCCCGATCCTCTACAGTTTTGTGATCATTTTTGGGAATCAGGAAAAAATGGCCTGCCCTCACAATACTGGAGTACCGTGCCGCCGGCGACGCTTTGATGGAAAATATTTGTTCTAGTTAGAAATGTCATTTTTCTTATTTACTTATTATTTTCTTATTGGATTTGAAATATTTAAGTTTTTTATTTTCCATGTACATCTCCCCGGTGCGATCAATAAATAATACTTTGAGAAATCGCTACTGGGGAGATTGTAAACTCGTTTCAAATATGTTTGATTCTTGTACTTATTTTAATGTTATATATCTTAATTATTATGCACACGGGCCTTGTAGGACAAATGAAATAATCAGTTTTCATTTGAAATCCTACAAGGTCTCGAGTAATGCCAAGATTTATTTCACAACATATTGGGAAGCAAAAATAAAGTCATTTTTGCCTACCAAAAAACATGTATTTTATGTTTTTTCAAATATCAAAACCTGCGGGCCTTGTAGGACAATGAAATAATCAGTTTTCATTCTTGATCCTACAAGGCCTCCAGTCAAACGGAGACTTTGCTCTCAAAATACTTAGAGCTAAAATTAGAGCTCAATTTGCCATGTCAAAAAGACTTAGAAAAATTCGGTCATGACATTTTTACATTTTTACCTTTACAAAATTCTAGGGACCCTGTGAGATGGTGAAATAAACAGATTTCGTTAACTTATCTCACAGGGAACCTAGGAAAAATATTTATAACTTGATAAATCATAAAGTATTTTCTTAAAATCAAAAATTCTTAAAATCACGGTAATTTCACCAAACTAAAATTCTTGTTATAAATCTTGGCTTTATTTATATGTTTTTTCAATTTAATATGTATTTTTGTTATTAATAAAGGCTACAAAATCCGTAAAAGTTGCCAAATTTAGAAGAGCACTTTTACGGATTAAGCCGGCAAAATAGATACTAAGCAATTTCTTGTCCATTATATAGGAAAGGTGCCGGGGCAAAGTTTCCCCCTCCACTTTCCGTGAGCCACCAAATCGATCTGCCGATTGGGTATAAATATGGCGCATTTTTTGATAATAAATCAGTTCAACGTTTTCTTTAAATCTTCGTGTTTTACTCCTTCCTCTGGAAGAAACCTCTCTCCAACCTGCCTCCTGCTGAAGCTCTGCCTGAACAACAAGTCTGGTGCCTACCTCCTCAAGACTAGCCGGCCCAACTTCTGGACACCGCAAGGCGCCAGGCTCAGGCAGAGAACAAGGACATCCAGGGCTACCACTCACCAGCTCTGGGTGCAGGGAGGCAGATCCAGGGCTACCACCCTCCAGTACAGCAGGGCTGCCACCTTCAAGGAAGGCCAGCCAGTACTGCATTTCGAACAATATTACAATAATCGACATCCACGTGCACAGCCACCGGTGCCCTTTTCTACAGTCTTGTAGCACACGTCTGTTACAGAAACTATAAACGAGAAAAAACTTTTAAGTCCTGACGCGAAAATCGAACCCGCGACTTCCCCAATCCAAATTTTTACAAGATGAAATATTGATTGTGAAAATTTGCCCCCCCCCCCCAAAAGTGCCGCCCGGGGCGGGCCGCCTTCCCCCCCCCCCCCCGCCCCCTCCAGGCTACGACACTACGCTGTAGTACATCAAACAGGTACATCAATTATCCTAAATCCACAATACCAATTAACTGGATTATTGGTTTATTTATAGAAAATATTGCATTTTCGAAAACACACGACGACCGGAAAAAAATGCCAAAAACATAACCATAAAACGTTGTTTTATGAATAATCAGTGAAATTTTAAGTTCGATACACGTCGAAATAGTTGAATGCATTACTCATTCAATTATTATAACACTGGTACACAAATTTGTTATAAATATCCACTAAAATACGATAAAAAAGCCGAATTTTACACTGACGGGTCCAGAACGCTTAACATTGTGATTTGCAGCGAAAATAATCGATCTAGAAATTTCCATATTAAATCACGGAAACAAAGAATTGAGATGTTTTTGGAGAAATCGCTAAAGGATTTTGTCAACTACATGTTATGCAAATCACAAATCGCGGGAGTTTTTTAAAATATTTCAAAAAAAAATTTAATGCATCTAGGTAGAATTTGGTGTAATTAGACAACTTAGCAAACTTACTTTGTGAAAATTGTACCGAAATTCGACAAAAAGCGTTCCAGTGTTACATACATATCATCCTTATACACCTACAAGATCATAAGCTTACCCTTTATTGTGTTTTTCTATATTCTTTTCATGCATATTTAAGTATTTAGCTTCTCCTAACTATTTTTTTTATTTATGTTTTATTTTAACTTCTCTTAACTATTTTTTTTCTTAGTTTTTCTTGTCTAGCTACTATAAAAAATAATTATCAGCGAAAACATGTTTTTAGACTTACTGTTTTATTTTGGCACTCTTTCTTTTTTATGTAAAGCTGTTTGTTTTCCAAATAAAGAGATAATTATTATTATTACTATATTGCACAATACATTCGCGCAGAAATAAATTCGCACCGTATCGCGTTCAATTTGCATCAAACCACAGATTTTTATTGCCAGTGTGGATAGCCCTATAAGATCCCATGTATCACAGGATTTAGCGAAAAAAAAACGTGCGGTGAAATATAGCTATGCGGATAGGCCCTTAGAAATGCTTCAGTTCTGATAGCCCCTAAACTACAGTGCCTAAATTAGTCAACTGTTTAAATTATACAGATCGCATAAAGTGCAAAGAGAAAAAAATCTTGAAATTAGAAATCTAATAACATTTTCTGAAATATTAGTGATATAATACATACCTGTTAAATTAAAAATGTAATACTTACACATTAATCAGTTGGCTTTGTCAATTAAATAAACATACATTTTCCGAAATAAAGATTAATCGGAATTTAAAGAAAGTCACAACTAAAATAAAAGGTCCATCGAAGAAACAAACAAAAATGGAAAAAAAGTGCAGGCTCAAAATATCCAACACATTGGCCAAGGATCTAACTGGAGGTTTATTTGATAAAACAAATGATACAAAAATAATGCAAAAATTCAGATCATATTTATTACATCGTTAGTTTAACAAAATATAAATTTAACCACACCCAGTAGGAATAAAAAATTACTAAGCTAACTCGAATCATGGTAAAATTATATTATTCTAAATTATGAATTCGGAATAAAATTAATTTAACCCTTCCGTTTCTAAAAGGGGTTCTCAAAATTTCTAAATTTACTATTCTCCATGTAGAATTTTTAATAGCTTTACGACTTCGATATTTTTTGTATTCCTACAAAACCGATAAACACATATTCAGTCATTAAAAAAAAATAAAAATTGTCCTTGATAAAAGTGTAAAAAAATATTTTGTTAATGTGTAGGTATCATTCCTTGCCGCATATGATATTTATTGCTCACTGGAACCAAATCCACGATAAAATAAACTATGAGAAATACTTCATCTCTCTCCCGCATTAGTTCGCTTATGGATATGTTTCCCCTGTTCCTTTCGCACCTCGGCAATTTACGGCATCTCGTTCCCACGCACTACATCTAAAGCTGCATAAGGGTGTAAGGACATAGTGTCATTTCGCCAGTGTGGCTGACCCGACCAGCTGTGTTATTGGGGATTATATACAGTGCGTGCCGAAACACTGCAGCGAACGTTAAAAAAATAAGTTCAATAATTAAAAATTGTCCTGTTTTATCTATCTATCTTTAACTATCGGGAGGTGTCCCTTTGTTTTGATGTAATGTAAGACAATATCGGGTATCTCCATAAAATAATTCACTCGTTAGGAGCGTTACGGCATTGCTTTTTTTAGTATATATCTACGACAATAATGTCATTTTTTTCGTGAATCCAAATATTGTTGACAGTTCTTCTCTGTTTTTATTACTATGCACTTTTTATCCATTTCGCCCATACAATTTTACACTAAAAAATAATTAGAAATATATCATTCTATGAATTTACCTACACACTTTAAAAAAATCATTATTATTTATAAATAAATAAATGGTTACTTCTTTTGAATTTGATTGTAAAAGTTTGGCGACAGACAATTATATGTTTATTATTAGAATTTCCCACCATAGTTGGAAGGGTATTCCGAGTAATTGGTAATAATTAGTCGCAGTAGGGTATTTTTAAAATGGACCGTTAATATTAACATGAAGGCAATTCTAATAACATGAATATAATGACATTTTGGAAATAACCCATTAATGGTTTATTCTATTGTACCTATAACAGGTATTATTATTTTCCAGACATTCATGGATTCTTAGGAGCATTATTTGCATATCATTGCTCTGGTACTGCCTTCTCAGAAACTTATAATGATTATTGCGGAACATGGAACTCACATTTTTCCCGTTTCATGTAAGGAGCACTTAACGGGGCATTTAATTTTTCTTAATCTCAAAATGGGGTTCATAATAATTATTTTTAGATTTTTACAAGCTCAATTGTTCGATTTATAAAACAGTTTAAAAACGTTCTCAACTAGTTTCTAGGGTAGGTAATTTTATATAACATACGTTAACTTATAATTATCTTGTATTTAAAGTGTTCTACTTCTTTCTTCTAAACCACCACTGTATAGGTAGATATTGTAATTTTAAGTACTTATTTGATTGTTTGCATTGCTTTTATGTGTTACTTTGCCCCTCTTGTACCTTGCTAAATAACTGTTTTAGAAGATGATTTAAATCAATAATTAATATGTATTTTTATTATTTTATGCTGAATTTCAATAAATGATTAAATTGTTAAGTTTTTTTTATGTTATTGTTGTAATGAATCTGTTTATTTTCTTATGAGTGTAAATCAATTATCATATTAAAAAAATCTTAATTTTGTTGATAATATTATTTTTGTTATTTTGGAACCACCCAGTTATTTGCTACCGCGCCAGCATGCCGGCCGGCAGGTACCAAAATACCGACTAGGAAACAAGTCAAAGCCGTCGCTGCCAGAGCGTTCGCTGATGAATGATTTTGTATGAAATTAACTGAATAGGTTTTATATTATGAAATTAACTATATTATGATAATTATTTAACGTAAATACATTAAACGTGTAAGCCATAAGAGTAATTTGCCATCAAACTTATAAATAGATGGTAAAAGTGGGATTGAAATGACGAAATCCCTCGGGTTGAGGCTCGACCCCTCATAGTACCCAACGTTTCGTTTTGCATCTTGGCATGCCGAAGGTTAAAAAGAAATTAAAATGAAACAACTACATTCCGCGTTTTAATCAGCATTCTGGTCAAACAGACCCGACTCTTCATTGGAATATATTCAAAGAGTGGTTTGAAGTTAAGTTTGGTGACAAAAGTTACACAAAAGTCAATAAGTTCAGAAACAGATCAGAGATTTATGTTATTAATAACCATTGAAGAAACCCGTTTTTTTTTTAAGTGTTCATTTGCCGTTTATAAACCCTATGTTCAGAACATATGCTTTCTTTTATTGTGCAAATTATTTTATGCATAAGAAGCTTCAAAGTAATAAAATTGCCTAAAATAAGCAAATCGGTCTGTAATTAGTTAGTTCCTTTTAATCCCTCTTTTTGACGATAAGTGTTATATAATTCTCATACCTTAAATGAGGAAATGTACTTTCCGACTAAGAATGCCTGAAGACTGTGTAGAGAAGATAAGCTAGAACGGTGACAAGCTGCTGTAAGAGTGTCATAATCAGGACCGATATTTTTATTGGGGTCAACGAGAGAAGTTTGCTTTTATAAACGCGTTAAGTTGAGTGTGGACATGGGACAAGTTTAAATTGGAAATGGGAAAATATTAATCGTTTATATTAAAATAAATTTTTTTTTTTATTATAACGTACATATAGTTACATTTTATTATTATTCGTGATGGAAGTATGATGGAATAGCATTTTTTTGAAGTTCATAACATGTAACATCAGGTCTAACCGATCACTGTTTCGAGCTAGACTAAATTTATTGATAATTTTGTGAAATTGGTTTCAACTAGTAAAGTACGCACCAAGACAGAGTGCCTCGTTAAATGCTAATGCATTTTCTTGATGTCTCATCAAGAAATTGCATTAGTATACTCTCACGTGAGTATGCAAGTACTTCTTTAAATCTCTCAATTGAGAACACGAATAGCCACATTCGGACATTTAAAAGACTTTTCTTCAATAAAAGCCAGCTTTTGGGTCTTCAGATTGCCTTTTCGAGAACATGAATAGTTGCAAGCGGAACATGAAAAAGGCTTTCTCCACTGTGATTGAGCGTGTGGTTTTACAGACTGCCTTTTTGAGAACATGAATAGTTGCTGGAGTAGAACGGAACAAGAAAAATGTTTTTCTCCACTGTGAGTCAGATGGTGGAACGTAAGATTGTCCTAGAACAAGAAAAATGCTTTTCCCCACTGTGAAAAAGCATGTGTTTTTTGAAATATCAATTTTGCGAACATGAATAGTTGCACTCGAAACAAGAAAAAGGTTTTTCTTTGCTTTTAGTAGAACATGAATAGGTGCACTCGGAACAAAAAAGGTTTTTCTCCGCTGTGCGTCAGCACGTGGATCGTCAGACTGCCCTTTCCAGAACATGAATAGTTGCACTCGGAACAAAAAAAAGGTTTTTTCCGCTGTGCGTCAACATGTGGATCTTCAGACCGCCTTTACGAGCACATGAATAGTTGCACTCGGAACAAGAAAAAGGTTTTTCTCCACTATAAGTAAGCTTGTGGATCGTCAGATAGCGCTTTTGAGCACATGAATAGTTGCACTCTGAACAAGAAAAGGGTTTTTCTCAACTTTGAGTCAGCTTATGGATCGTCAGATTGCTTTTAGTAAAACATGAATAGGTGCGCTCAGAACAAGAAAAAGGGTTTTCTCCGCTGTGCGTCAGCATGTGGATCATCAGACTGTCCTTTCGAGCACATGAATAGTTGCACTCCGAACAAAAAAAGGTTTTTCTCCGCTGTGCGTCAGCATATGGATTGTCAGACTGCCCTTTCGAGCACATGAATAGTTGCACTCGGAACAAGAAAAGGGTTTTTCTACACTGTGAATCAGTATGTGTCTCTTCAAATCTGCCCTCCAAGAAGATGAAAAGTTGCACTCGGAACAAGAAAAAGGTTTTTCTCAGCTGTGCGTCAACATGTGGACCTTCAGACCGCCTTTTCGAGCACATGAATAGTTGCACGTGGAACAAGAAAAAGGTTTTTCTCCACTGTGAGTCAGCTTGTGGATCGTAAGATTGCCCTTTCGAGCACATGCATAGTTGCACTCGGAACATGAAAATGGTTTTCCGCCGCTGTGCGTCAGCATGTGGATCGTCAGACTGCCCTTTTGAAAACAGGAATAGTTGCACTCGGAACAAGAAAAAGGTTTTTCTCCACTGTGAGTAAGCTTGTGGATCGTCAGATTGCGCTTTTGAGCACATGAATAGTTGCACTCGGAACAAGAAAAACGTTTTTCTCCACTGTGAGTCAGCTTATGGTTCGTCAGATTGCTTTTAGTAGAACATGAATAGGTGCACTCAGAACAAGAAAAAGGTTTTTCTCCGCTGTGCGTCAACAAGTGGACCTTCAGACCGCCTTTTCGAGCACATGAATAGTTGCACTTGGAACAAGAAAAAGGTTTTTCTCCACTGTGAGTCAGCTTGTGGATCGTAAGATTGCCCTTTCGAGCACATGCATAGTTGCACTCGGAACATGAAAAAGGTTTTCCGCCGCTGTGCGTCAGCATGTGGATCGTCAGACTGCCCTTTTGAAAACAGGAATAATTGCACTCGGAACAAGAAAAAGGTTTTTCTCCACTGTGAGTAAGCTTGTGGATCGTCAGATTGCGCTTTTGAGCACATGAATAGTTGCACTCGGAACAAAAAAAAGGTTTTTCTCCACTGTGAGTCAGCTTATGGTTCGTCAGATTGCTTTTAGTAGAACATGAATAGGTGCACTCAGAACAAGAAAAAGGTTTTTCTCCGCTGTGCGTCAGCATGTGCATCGTCAGACTCTCCTTTCGAGCACATGAATAGTTGCACTCGGAACAAGAAAAAGGTTTTTCTCCACTGTGAGTAAGCTTGTGGATTGTTAGATAGCGCTTTTGAGCACATGAATAGTTGCACTCGGAACAAGAAAAAGGTTTTTCTCCACTGTGAGTCAGCTTATGTTTCGTCAGATTGCTTTTAGTAAAACATGAATAGGTGCACTCAAAACAAGAAAAAGGTCTTTCTCCGCTGTGCGTCAGCATGTGGATAGTCAGACTGCCCTTTCGAGCACATGAATAATTGCACTCGGAACAAAAAAAAAGTTTTTCTCCGCTGTGCGTCAGCATGTGGATCGTCAGACTGCTCTTTCGAGCACATGAATAGTTGCACTCGGAACAAGAAAAAGGTTTCTCTCCACTGTGAGTCAGCTTGTGGATCATCAGATTACCTTTTCGAAAACATGAATAGTCGCACTCGGAACAAGAAAAAGGTTTTTCTTCACTGTGAATCAATATGTGTCTCTTCAAATTTGCCCTCCAAGAACATGAAAAGTTGCACTCGGAACACGAAAAAGGTTTTTCTCCGCTGTGCGTCAACAAGTGGATCTTCAGACGGTCTTTTCGAGCACATGAATAGTTGCACTTGGAACAAGAAAAAGGTTTTTCTCCACTGTGAGTCAGCATGTGGATCGTCAGACTGCCCTTTCGAGCAAATGAATAGTTGCACTCCAAACAAGAAAAAGATTTTTCTCCAACGTGAGTCAGCTTGTGGATCGTAAGATTGCCCTTTCGAGCACATGCATAGTTGCACTCGGAACAAGAAAACGGTTTTTCTCCGCTGTGCGTCAACAAGTGGACCTTCAGACTGCCTTTTTGAGCACATGAATAGTTGCACTCAGAACAAGAAAAAGGTTTTTCTCCGCTGTGAGTCAGCATGTGGATCGTCAGACTGCCCTTTTGAGAACATGAATAGTTGCACTCGGAACAAGAAAAGGGTTTTTCTCCACTGTGAGTCAGCTTATGGTTCGTCAGATTGCTTTTAGTAGAACATGAATAGGTGCACTCAGAACAAGAAAAAGGTTTTTCTCCGCTGTGAGTCAGCATGTGGATCGTCAGACTGCCCTTTTGAGCACATGAATAGTTGCACTTGGAACAAAAAAATGGTTTTTCTCTGCTGTGAGTCAGCATGTGGATCGTCAGACTGCCCTTTCGAGCACATGAATAGTTGCACTCGGAACAAGAAAAGGGTTTTTCTCCACTGTGAGTAAGCTTGTGGATCGTCAGATAGCGCTTTTGAGCACATGAATAGTTGCACTCGGAACAAGAAAAAGGTTTTTCTCCACTGTGAGTCAGCTTATGGTTCGTGAGATTGCTTTTAGTAGAACATGAATAGTTGCACTCGAAACAAGAAAAAGGTTTTCCTCCGCTGTGCGTCAGCATGTGGATCGTCAGACTGCTCTTTCGAGAACAGGAATAGTTGCACTCGGAACAAGAAAAAGTTTTTTCTCCACTGTGAGTCAGCTTGTGGATCGTCAGATTGCTTTTAGTAGAACATAAATAGTTGCACTCGGAACAAGTAAAAGGTTCTTCTGGACTGTGGATCAGTATGTGTTTTTTAAAATCTCCCTTCCGAGAACAGGAATAGTTGCACTTGGAACATGAAAAAGGTTTAACTCCAGGATGAATGCGACTTACAAAATTATTCTTATGGGAGGAGGAGTAGTTAAAATGAGAAAAAGATAATCGTTTTTCCACAGGATGCGTGTTCCGATCTGTCGACAAATTTGAAAAATAATATGAATAAAAAACTCATTAAAACTTATTACCTACGCTAAGTGAAAAAATGAATACTGATAAATGTTAAATATTATAATGAAAATCGGATATACCTGCTTTCTGGTTCGTTCTTTCAACGCGTTGTAGACATTCAATTTTAACATCCGATACCTTAACGTCAAGATCCATATAAGGAAAAGTCTCTTCATCTTCTTCTCGGGATACCAGATCCGTCTTGATGGCAACTGTGTCCGCATTAGTGGTGCCTGCAAAAACAAAATGACAATACGTGCAATCACCATTGATACAAAAAAACTTTTTTTTTATAAAAACTGTAAATTCCAAAGATTATAGATTCCGATTATTTACCATGCATTTATGGGAATTTGGGTAAGAAACTTTAAGACAAAATAATGACACTAGATGTTCGCTTCAGGGGCCGATGCATCAAGAAGATGTAAAATGTTATGTTTTGGAAGAAGTCAATGGAAAGGTTTTTACTTCCATCAATCAATGTGTAAGATAATAAGTGTAACTTATTACATATGCAAAATAAAAAGGAGGTTAAAGTATCAGGAACTTACCGCGAATAATATAATTACTTTAAAATTCCAAATTAAACATGCTTCATTTATAATGCTCGTATATTATTATAATTAACTAACTGGCTGTCTGAATAATCTCCGCATACTGCAAATACTCCTTCTTTACATCTTGGAGGTCGAAATCTATACCCGTATACTGCGTTACACCTCCGCCTTCTTCCTGGGGCCTTGGTTCCGTTTTGATGGAAAGAGTCTCAACAGGATTGAGTAGATCCATGGCCCTGCTGTGGTAGCGTTTGGTTATTGGTTCAAGCCAAAACAAAAATTCCTAAAACAGAACATTTTTATAGCAGATATTTTATTCATTGAATGTTTTACCAAAACATTGATATAACTCATATTTTAAAACAAGGATATAAAAATTATCAATAAAATTATGTGAGTATTTTAATCAATACAATTAAAAACTGTTGAAAAACTGATGTCTTTACAACAAACCGGTTCCGCCAATGTTATTTGTGTTATTAAGTGCAGGACTAAAGAAGAAGTACACAACTGATTTTTGTTCAATAAGCGATACAAGCAACAATGGATATTACTAAGACGGACGTCTACGTTGTCAAATTTCTGGGATAAGAATAAGAAAAATTGAGTAGATGCAATCGTTATATAATGGTACTGACACACATGCTCGTAAATGAGTATGCTCAATTCCCTTTCCTCCCGCAAATCCAGTTCCATGCTCACTTCAATCAACAGCCGGTTTATTTGAGAGCATGCTCGTTTGGGGGTTACACACATACTAATAGGTAGCATTAGGTCAATAATAGTAAGAGAGCATCGTCGTTACCATTAACCGCAAACGGTTGCTATCTCACTCTGGTAATTTTGAAATAATTATGATTACCTTTAAAAATTCATTATTAAATTAATTTGGATCGTTAATATATTTTTTTTAAATAAAAATGTGGACGTGGTTCCGTCTTAATAAAAACAGTGTACGTTTTTTTTTCTAGCGCCGTGGTAGCGTTTAGTGTTTGATTCAAGCCCTAATAAACAGCCCAAAGAAACGTAACATCGTTGTAACAGAACACAGATCTCTTATTTGAGTGAAATTCGAATATTTTATTTGTCAATGATATCGTTTGCGTAACGCATATTTGGAAATAAGGATATATTTATTGTTACATTGTTACCACCTTGAAATGGGAGTTGAACAAGTCGATTGGAGAATTGTAATAAATCATTGGTTCTCAACACATACTATATCCATTGAAGGCCGGCGTAGACCAGCGGTAAGGCTCTTGACTCGCACTCCGAAGGTCGCAGAATCGAATCCCGGCGTGGCAAATAAATTTTATTGGATTCATTTGTGTTATTTCACAATTTAATAAGTTAAAATAATATTTAGTATATTTGCGGCACTTTCCAGAGTGGAAGGTACTCTCGGTATCGCCCTTGTGTACGACCAGCAATCAGAATTGAAATGCTTTAGCCGTGTTTGGTGACCAAATCTGAAGAGCAAGGTACTTCCCCACCTTCCTCTTCCCTATCTCCTTCCCTTCCCCATTACCTTCAGCCTCACATCATACCCCAATTTGGGATGCCACAGTCCCAATGACTTCAGACGGGAGCAGTTTTGACTCTTGTGCGGTATTCACGTAAAATATATATATATACATTAAGTATTAAGAGCAGGCTTGATAATTTTTTTATATATTTTTATTTACTATCTAAGCAGCTTTGTATGTACGTATAAGACTGATTACTGTGACTTAATATATTAATAATAACTTCTCTTTTCCAATAACTCTTTAACTTCTTTACCTTCTTCTTATAATCCAAAATACCAACATAAACTCTCTTATTGTGGAAGAATCTGTGTGCATAGTATTAATTAGTGAACATTATCAATCAATACTAATGAATGTAATCCGAAAACTGTAAACTTCACCCGCCATAACACAGGGTCTTCCCTAGCATGGAGGGTGAAATATCATAAAAAAACTATATGTACTTTCGATTTTTCATGTATTAAATAAATAAAATAAATAAATAAAACATATATCTAAAAGTTAAACATTTTATTGGGTCAGCAATTTCGCTTTTAGCCGAATATTGGTTATGCATGTTTTAAATGCTGTCGTAACACTTATAATATTGAAATAGGTAGACGTCTAATTGACAGTTTCAACGTTACTTAAACAAAACACCAAAAGGATTCCCTAATCAAGGTGAATCGATTTGCGTAAATTAAGCCTTACACAAATTAAAGAACATTGGTTTGGAATAACGGCCGCTACCGAAATGGATATCGTGATTAATATTATATAATAGACTTTGTCTAATGAAGTGGGTAAAAGAAAACAATGTCCATAAATTAAAATAAAATAATTGCCGGTGCTGAAACTGAAACCGAATATAAGCGTGAGTACCAATAACTATCACAAGCGTGGAATGACGGTGACACTTTGACGTTTAAAAGCACGAGTAAACAATAAATAGGTTATACAATATACATAGACAATAATAAATAAATAAATAGGCTATACATAGAGCGGAACCGCTCGCGCGGTGATGTTCTCGCGTTTGTGACGCATGTTTTGGTGAGACCCAAACGGTTACACTGGACATTTCCAAGGCCTTTGACCGGGTTTGGCATCGAGCGCTTGTCAACAATCTGCGTTCTTACGGACTTCCCGCATCATTGTGTGCGTGGATTGCCGACTTTTTGAGGGGGAGTTCGATTCAGGTGGTTGCTGACGGTTTCACCTCTTCCTCGCATCCGATAAATGCTGGATTCCCACAGGGATCGGTTCTGTCTCCGACTTTGTTTCTATTGCACAACAACGACCTCTTGTCAAGTGCACCGATTTATTGCTACGCGGATGACAATACAGTTCATAATAGCTTTTGTTTGACAAGCCTCCAAAGAGCCCACAAATCCCAATAGCTCGAAGGGCTTTGAAGAAAAGAATGGGCGGTTATCTGATGAGGATGAGGGTTTTCTCTTGGGGTAAGAATAACCTCGTCGAATTTAATGTTTCAAAGACCCAATCATGTCTGATAACTTCTAAGAGGGATCGAAATGATAATCTAGTCTCCTTTAACGGAAGCATTCTTCCGAACAGGACCTCCATTGATATGCTTGGTGTAACTCTATGTGACCAGCTCAGGTATGGGGGCTCCATCGAAACCAGAGTTAAGTTAGCCTCTCAGAAACTGGCCGTACTGTGCAGGGCCCGCAGATACTTTAATAGTACACAACTGCTAACCCCGTACAAATCGCAAGTGAGCCCCACGGTTGAATTTGGCAGCCACCTCTGGTCTGGAGCTCCAAAATACCTTGACTCTGTGCAAAAACGGGCTCCGTTTGTTAGATTCTCCCATCTTAACAGACGGGTTGCAATCTTCAGAGCACAGGCTCCAGGTGGGAATGCTGTCCTTGTTCTACCAGTATTACAATGGAAGATGCTCCGAGGAACTAGCGTCATTGATCCCCTTGGAATCAGTGCATAGTTGGGAAATACGCCAAACACGCGCCCAACATTTGTACACGGTTGATATAAGTCATGTGAGAACGGGTAATTTTTACGACTCGTTCTTGACTTCAACAGCTCGGCTGTGAAACGATTTACCGGCCTCTGTGTTTCCTCCCTCCAACAACATGGTTCTCCATGTTCACTCCTTCCTTTCCTCAAAAAGACCCTCCACACAGCATCCTCAAAGATAAAATAGGCCCTGAGGGAAATTATTTGGTAATTAACGGTTGGGACTGGACACGCTTATTACGAATAATTTTTAGAAAAAAACTTTAGATTCGCCTTAATTACTATAAAAGGAAACTTTTTGGCTTGTGGGCGGCGGAAAATAATGCATTTTAATTTTCAATTGCGTAAAATTAAAATTCACTTCGCGAACCGATCGGTGACTGTCAGCGGCCATTAGGCACGTCGCTGTTATGTTGATATCACTGATGCATTAACAAGAGCTAATACGATTGTAGCCGACTTCGTGGGATACCTACATGAAATACCGCGAAATTATTAACACACAGCAGAATTATTATGTTAACAAACCTCTATTCGTATGTATTTGTTACCATAAAATAACGATTAGCTAGAAGTTACGTTAAATGTAAAACATGCATATTAGGTAAGCACTACTTTGACGAAATTTAGAATATTAAATAAATAAAGGCCTTTAGGCAAGTTTTTTTACATTAAAAAAATTTTCAATGTAAAAAAAAAAATTTCAATGTAAAAAAAAATATTTCGAAGTAAAATAAAATTTTTAAGTTAAAAAACTTGTCTGAAAACCTATTGTACATTTAAAACACAATTGGTTTCACGACGAATACCAACACCTCCAACTATAATGACGATGAAATCCAACATGATTCCAGTGCCTCAGTTAGACTCTGAAGTGATTCTGATTAGAGGATCGTTTAGATTATATTATTAATTCTGTTTTTCATAATTCCGCGCCTTTATGTATCCCACGAAGATGGCAGCGGTCGTATTTAGCTCTTGTTAATGCATCAGTGATACCAACATAACAGCGACGTGCCTAATGGCCGCTGACAGTCACCGGTCGGTTCGCGAAGTGAATTTTAATTTTACGCAATTTAAAATTAAAATTCATTATTTTCTGCCGCCCCCAAGCCAAAAAGTTTCCTTTTATAGTAATTAAGGCGAATCTAAAGTTTTTTTTCTAAAAATTATTCGTAATAAGCGTGTCCAGACCCAACCGATATTTACCGTTATATAGTCTGACAAAAACATGCACCAGTTAAGGGGCTTAGGTCTTGTTTAGTCTATACAACGTGAACTACTTACGTACAAGACGAAGCGCGACGGACAGAAGAAATGCGTTGAAGGAACCGTAACAATAAAAGTAGAAGTGTCAATTAACTTCGGAATAGAAAAGTGATAGTGTGTTGGCTCAACCGGGCCAAACGCTGACCCGAGCGTTTCGCCTGCGAGTCGATCGCCTTTACACGCACGTTTCCGCCAACGATTCGGCGCGAACTGTAGTGAGACTCGCAGGCCAAACTCTACGTCTAAAGTCCGCTATTGGGTGAAAGCCAAATAAATAATTGAAAAAAAAAGTCTAACCTATGTAGAACGACGGACGATAATTGCAACATTGTTTGTAAATGCATGAGTGGCTTAATTTATGATTTCTATCTTTAGTGTTTTTTAATAATTTACCTAAATTGTTACCAGTATAGAACGCGGGTTTAATGTGGGCAGGTAAGTTTTTTGTACTAAGTGAGGAAAAGTTGGATATATATAAGATTCTGCGCCATTGAACGAGATTTATAATTTTTTTAGTATTATTTTCAGGTGTACCAAATAAAAATGTATTAGTTGAAATGCGTTTAAGTTTCTTATTTAGGATTTTATCAATTAAATCTGTGGAATAATCATTATTTAGAGCAATTTGTTTAATTTTTTAAAGTTCCACCGCGAAATTAACAGATGATAAAGGAATTTTTACAAGCCGGTGCACCATCGAATGATAGGCAGAATGTTTATGTAAAACCGGGTGGTTTGACATGTTATGTATTGTTATATATGTGTACGTCGGTTTACGAAAAATGTTAAATTCAATTCCGTTATTTATTGAAGTTAGTGTGAAATCTAAAAAAAAAATGGAAGCGTTACTGCCTACCTACCTTTAAAGTGAATTGGATGCTTTTGTGAATGAATTTATAAGAAGAAGGAAGATCCATGTATGTTCCGGTTTATAAACCGGAACACGCATTCTTCGATCGTGTGCAGAATCTCTCTTCCCACGTGTTCCTCCCAGAAAAGATGAATCTATTATCTAACTATACAAATAGACATAGAAGCAACGTGCAAACCGTCGCAGCTTGATACACGATCGCTTATCCCAAGAGACGGAGGAGCAACGTGCAAACCGTCTCAGCTCTATCCACGATCGCTTATTCCAAGAGACGGAGGAGCAACGTGCAAACCGTCTCAGCTTAATCCACGATCGCTTAAAATACTATATCATCTTTGGAGATGCTGTGTGGAGGGTTTTTTTTAAGGAAATGATAGTTCTGGGAAGGAAAGGGGTTTAAGGGGTGGGTAGGAATCTGGGGTTCAGTGTGTCTTGGTCTTTCGCCTCCTCGACCTAGACAAACATCACCCCATGCACCCGGGCACCCCTTCTTAATCACCAAACGTAGCGAACCACTCGGAGTGACCTATGACAGAGGTGTTGGTTATCCAATAAAGGTTCCCGGGGCAGCGGTACCCAATCCAGCCTCCAAAAATATTTGCGGCACGATCCAGAGCGGAAGATACTCTCACTAGCGCACTAATGTAAGACCACCATTCACAATTAAAACGTTGTTTGAAATGGCTTTAGCCGTGTTGGTGACCAGATCTGAATAGCCAGGTATTTTCCCATCTTCCTCCCCACATCTTCTTCCCCTCTTCAATACCATCAGCCTCCCAACATACCCCAATTGGGGACGCCCTTTGATTATCAAAGGGGATGCCATAGTCTGAAGGTAGAATCATACTAGGCCCACGCAACGCGACGCGACGCTTCGCAAAGTTCCTGTCCATGTTCACACTGGTCATACGCGTGGCTGTGACCACGTGACAATAGGTCTCTAGTGCGCCGGCGCGTTTGATGTGACATTTATTTTGTTATGTTTATGTGATTCTTTTCTCAGCAGACGACAGCTCTGCCATGTCTTCTAAAAGCGAATTTGAAGATGATTTGCTACGATTATTATTATTAAATCAATATTCTCGTAAAAAGAAAAATAAAAAAGTTAGAAGTATTTGGGTCCACAACATCAAACGAAGACAAATGTTTGGAGAGTTCCATACTTTAGTAAAAGATCTAGAATCTGATACGGACGATTCTTCATATACTTCCGTATGAGTAAAGTGGTATTTGAAGAACTTCACAGCATAATTGAATATGATATAAAAAAAAGAAAACACACGTCTTCGAAAGTCAATTTGGACTAGAGAAAGACATTCATTATAGGGGTATAGCATAAGGCGGCCAACTTTATGAAATATCAATGCGGGACACATTGGCGTAGCGTGGGGGGGGGGGGGGGTAGAAAACCTTTTATTTTTTAATGACGACCGCTTTAGGCAGCTTTTTATAACCACATAATTGGGAGAAAAAAGAGTATTCTTACAATAAAAATCATGTTTATGAATTCTACCACAAATTAATTAGTGTTATCTCGGAAATCGAGATTGATAACCTTGTAAAAGGATGAATATGCAACTTGTTATTAAATTTGTTGTTAAATTCTAAACCTAGAACTGGTTTTAACTAAATCTGCATGCGGCGAATAAAAAATTACACTCAGAACATGAAAATTGTTTCTATTTTATTCTGGCAACACAGACAAAGTCTTCAACTAGAATTTCATAACAGTTCGAATAAGAGAATGTTTTCCTTCGAAATTTGTCAGCAAATTAATCCAAAGCAGAAATTTTACATTCTGAACACAAAAACTGGTTTTTAATTAAATCTGCATACGGCGAAAATTAAATGAATTCTCTTTGATTCTGGTAGCACATGCAGAGTCTGCAACTAGAATTTTATGACTGCACTTCGAGTAAGAGAATATTTTCCTTCGAAATATGTCAGCAGACGAAATTTTACATTCTGAACACAAAAATGGTTGAAATTAAATCTGTATGCGGCGAATGAATACTACACTCTTCTTTCTGGATTCTGGAAACACATACATAGTCTGCAACTAGAATTTCATTACTGCACTTCGAATAACAGAATAATTTCTTTCGAAATATGTCAACGGACGAATCAAACTGGAATTTTACATTTTGAACACAAAACTGGTTTAAATTAAATCTGTATGCAGCGAATTAATTCAAAATTATGATAAAAACTACACTCAGAACATAAAAATGATTTCTCTTTGAATCTTGCACATACATATTCTGCAACTAGAATTTTATTACTGAAATTCGAATAAGGGAATATTTTCCTTCAAAATAAGTATGTCAGCAGACGAAATTTTATATTCTGAACACAAAAGTAGTAGAAATTAAATCTGTATGCGGCGAATTAAAACTACGCTCAGAACAAAAATGGTTTCTCTTTGATTCTGGCAGCACACTAGAATTTTATAAATGCACTTTGTCGGGTGCGGTCCCCTCCAATGCACTTCGAATTAGAGAATATTTGCCTTCGAAATATGTCAGCAGACGAATCCAACTGGAATTTTACATTCTGAACACAAAACTGGTTTAAATTAAATGTGTATGCGGCGAATTTAAACTTTATTCAGAAATAAAAGTAAACACTTTTACAAAAAAAAATTCTTTTCGAAAGTTTTCACTGAACTTACAACTTACAAGATCGCTGTTTCGCGGTCGGCAGCAAGGTCAACAAATTATTTGATTTAATTTGAATGATAAATATTGGTTATCAATATTTCATGTCACGGCATGCACTTATTCGTAAACAAAACAACTCAATCACTACTACACGGGCGCTCTTTGACTCTTGCTTGTTAACATAAATACACCAAGCAACCCTAGATCGATATCTTCGGGCCTTTTCTAGGGACAAATTTTAACCAAATGGCTAAAATAGACTTAAGATAGAGGAAGTTTATTTGACTACCATAGAAAATACCAAAAGGTATACGAATGCGGGACATGCGGGAAGCTTTAGACGATTTGCGGGACAATTTTTGTAAATATTGCAATGCGGGACTACAGCTGTCCACCTTAGTATAGTATTTAAATTAGTTATTTATTATATAATCGTATAGCAGAATCTCTATAATTCTTAGATTTGATATTATAAATAACTTCGTGCTCAGTTTCAAAGAACTGTTCGTCACCCATTTTTTAATAATAAATGTCAAAAAAACAACCACAGATATAGCGAAACGCGTTATGCTTAGATAACACCAAAAACGTGGAACGATTTACCGGCCTATGTGTTTCCTCCCTCCTACAACATGGGTCTCTTCAAGAACCATGTTCACTCCTTCCTTTCCTCAAAAAGACCCTCCACACAGCATCCTCAAAGATGACATAGGCCCTGAGGGAAATTATTTTCCTCAGGGCCTCCTGTGTGGAGTTAATGTAAAAAAAAAAAGATGTGAAATCATCTCATAGTAGGCGTGACCATACCCCCTCCACCTTCCACACGGCCCACGCCGATCTGGCTGTGGCAGATCCACGTCGCGTAGGGCATCTCGGTTTGCGTTGCGCGGGGCTAGTGTGATTCTAAAGCACCCGTTTCCATAGAAAATGTATGGAAGATAAGTAGTCCAGATATGGAAATGGTGACGTCAACCTACGTAGCGTCGCGTCACGTGGGCATAGTATGATTCTACCTTTATAGTCTCACTGGCTCCATACGGGAGCAGTTGGTTAATCTTGTGCGGTATTCATATAAAAAAAATGTTGTAATATAATATTCATTTCAAAACAACATATAAAAACAGATAAAACAACATATAAAAACGCACGAATATATTTTTTAGAAATAAATAAAACGGTGGAAATATCCAATTTATTCATCATATAATAACTAACAATAGGACAGTTAAATCATAAATATCTCGGAGTTCAATTTTTTAATTCACTACCTGAAAAAATCAGAAAAATGAACCGTAATAAAAAAAAATTTAAAACTCAGCTTAAAAATTATACCGAAAATTTGAACTGAATTGAAAAAAAATTAACCAATATAATAACACCTCCCATACACACAAGCCATGCTTATTTATGGGGTAAATCAAATATGTATATTGTGTTATTAATTATTGTATAAAATTTAATGTAATTTATGTATCTTTTACTGAATAAAAAATATATTTATTAATTATCCAAAGTATATTTTACTAAAAAGTAAATTACAACCTCACTACTTTCTCATTCAGATTGAAATGAATATTATATTTAAATACCTACCGTTATGACCCCTTAATTTAAAAATAACTAAATAATCGATATAAAATGCAAAAAGTGCGTTAAGAACTCAATTGTACTAAAATTTACACAAATAATTTAAGTTGAATAAAACCTTAAACTCAAGTTTACGCAGAAAAATATTGCCGGTACAACATTCAGTATTCAAAAAGTGCAATAAGTAAGTTTTAAATTCCTAAAGTCATCAAACAAGTTAATAAGTAATGCATAAATCTACTCACGTACAAAGCGAAGCTCAAAGTTTTAATGTCAATGTGTTTCAATGACGAGGAACATAACCTAATATATTTGCGCAAACGTCCCAGAAAAGTTAATTAAAAAACTACAGATATAAATGTGATAATTAAGTCACTTATTCAAAACACACAAACAACATGTTTTAATATGATATTAATACATAAAACGGAGCAGCAAGCGACGCCCTGATCAACAGCCGTCAGTTGGATTTTACCACAGACAAAGAACAAATCATAAGAACGAATTCTGACAGTTCACCAAGCCACCAAAAGAGATACCTACCAACACTACCAACTACCAACCATCATTGTATTCTGAACATTGTAGTTTGCATTTATTGGTTATTATCTCTGATTCGGAGTACATTTACCAATTTAACTTTATTTTATGAATGTTCTAAAATTCCACAATTAATCCAAAGTTTTTCTTTGTTTTACATTGTACCAAAATATGTGTAGAGGCTTATTTGTTCGTGATAGCAATGATTAACAAAACCATTTGTTGTTTTATTAAAATGTAGGCCACTTGCATGGATTTCATAACGACTTGGAAAAAATCGTGTGAATAGATTTTTTTACTAAGATTACGAAAATGTTGTAAAAATTTTTATAAATCTATAGTTTTTATTTTTAAATAAATAAATCCATTATTTGAGCTCGTTACGTCACTACATGAAAATGTCCCGCCTCCGATTATGTTCGCTTAATTTTGTAAAATTCCACACTGATTATTTTTTTTATATGGGAACATTTTGATTTCCGGCGAATTTTTGAATTTTCGTTTTAACGTTTACTAGATTTAAAGCCCGTTCACATTAACGCATCAACCGCGAGCAGATATCTGTTCAGCCGCGAGCGCTTATATTTTATGCCGTTCACATGAGCCTATCAAATATTTCTTCCTGTGGTAGGAGAGGGGGTCAGATGAATTTAGACAGCTCGATAACTGCCGCGAGATACCATTTCTTTGTAGATTTTGTACTAGATCTGACAATTTGACAGCTGACATTCGCGCGTTTTCTATACTTTTGCTTTGTAGTTTATCAATTTTCTTAGGAATTCAATAGACGTATGGCCATTGATTATTTTGTAGAAACAATATAGTATTGAAGTAAATAATTTGTTTTAATGACAAGATGTTTAACTCCTTCAACATTTTCTTGACTGAAGTGTACCTATTTTTCTTCAATATACCTACCTAGTTCTCACAGCTGTTTTGTAGAATTGTCATTTGTTTCATTTAGTCCGTCGTTGGCTAAGAATAGAATGCTGCTACAGGAACTTATGAGTGGTACAATGATTGCGTTGTACACATTTTTACTGGAGACTGTGTCAATGAATCTTTTTATTCTTCCCAACAGCAAAATTTTTTTGGCAATCTTTTTAATAATTTGTTTTGTATTTTGAGCGAAAGTCAATATGGAGTCAATTATTACTCCCAAATATTTATTTTCAAATACTTCTTTCAAAACTTCACCGTCTATCTATATGTCTTTTTTTGTTTGCGTTAGGTACTCGTTTTCCAATGTTCATACATTTAGTTTTGTTTAGGTACATTCAATTTTAGTTTATTTTTCTTCAACCATTTTGATATATTATGTAGATCTTCATATAAATGATTCATCAGGCCTCGAGGAAAATAATTTCCCTCAGGACCTATGTCACCTGAGATTCTGTGTGGAGGGTCTTTGTGAGGAGAGGAAGGAATGAACATTGGTCTTGAAGAGACCCATTTTGTAGGAAGGAGGAAACAAGAGGCCGGTAAATCGTTCCACAGCCGAGCTGTTGAACACAAGAACGAGTCAAAGAAGCGACCCATTCTCATGTGACAAATGTCACATGAGAATGGGTCGCTTCTTCCACACGTTTGGCGTCTTTCCCGACTGTGCACCGAAGGGATCAATGACGCTAGTTCCTCGGAGCATCTTCCATTTTTAAGTTTACACTTTTCCAACAGTTTTCTCAGTTTGACTACACTCAAATGGTCTCTTGTATACCCTCCACTCAGCGTTTCCTACAGTCTATAACAGATTTTTTTAAAAATAAACTATGCATATCTACCGTCTGGCAAATCACACTCTTAGTGCCTCCGCCTCTTCTTTCAATTCTATGTTTTTGTAATCCTTTGTATGCATTTTACATAAACAAGGGAATCTTTTAGCACTCATTGTTAGGTGCTCACATGGTGTCAACTGCTGGAATCCAGAGGATTAAAAATAATGTAAGTTCTTTCCAAATGCAAAAACACAGCAGCCGGTAACTTTATCAGATAATATTATACTAAATACTAAGGTAAGTACCAGGGCCAGGGTGACGTGAAAACACAAATGTGCAAGTGGGACATTGTATAAAAAATAAAATTAAGTTTGTTAGTATAAATTTATTTAGTTTAATTGAAATCCAACATTTTAGTACAGCACGCTGCAACACATATTTAAAATTGATCATATTTAATGATGACATCATTAAAATAATATTGAAGTATGTATTAGGGGTTATCCATTAATTATGTGAGCATAAACGGGGAGACCCCTCTCCCAGCAAAATCTCACGATACTTGAAAAATAAACGAATTGGCCCAAATTTATCTCACCGAGGGAGGGGTGGGTCTAGATTGGAAGAAAAACTGCTCAAGTAATTAATGGATGCCCCATATGTTTTTGATTATCTTTAACTTTGATGACATTAAGTATTCAAGAAAGACTCGCTGTCTGCTATAGGTATGCGAAATAAAGTAATATTTAAACCTTCTAAAAAGATACACCTCCCAAAATAATAAAAACACAAGAGTTCGTCAAGAATATTATTTATTTAAGTGCTGTTAAATACACAGAATAAATAAACAGAATCAGAAAACATACTATTATAATTTAAATTAACCAATGCTTATAATGGAACTAGAGAAATAAAAATGTACACTAATATAACATAATTTTGAAGGCTCGTGAAGAAAATTTCTGCTTTCAGATCACAAATTCTGTCCAACAATAAATACTAAAAGAAAAATATATCTCTTTCAGTCTTCAGATCAGAGTCCAGCAAAACATATTGTTTATTTACGTACGGTACAATTATTTACATACACACAGAATAAAAGATTAACGTAAACTTACTAATATGATTAAAATTAACCAACACTTATACTGGGACTAGAAAAAACAAAATGTACACTAATATAACATAATGTTGAAGGCTAGAGAAGAAAATTACAGCTTTCAGATAACAAATTCTGTCCAACAGTAAATACAATAAAAAAAAAATATTTATTTTAGTCTTCAGATTTCAAATTCTGTCAAACATTAAATACTAAAAGAAAAGTATATCTATTTCAGTCTTCAGATCAAAGTTCAGCAGAACATCTTGTTTATTTACGTACAGTACAAGTATGTACATACTTTTATAGACAGAATAAAAGATTATAAACAATTGTAAACATACTAATATAATTTAAATTAACCAACGCTTATACTGGGACTAGAGAAAACAAAATGTACACTAATATAACATAGTTTTGAAGGCTAGAGAAGAAAAATTCAGCTTAAAAGGTCCGGAGAATTTTGATGAATGGTCGTTCGCAGCTGAACAATTTTTGATGTTGGATGGTGTCGATATTCACAAGCCAGAATCATCCGATTGTACAAGTTTGGATGATAAAAAGGCAAAAGCTAAACTTATTATGACGATTGACCCCTCAATTTATGTTCACATCAAAAACGATCAAACAGTACAAGGTGTATAGAAGCGTTTGAAGGCCTTATATGACGACTCTAGCTTCACTCGTCCCATCAGTTTACTTCGTCAATTTACTTCGTCAATTAAGACAATGTCTAGGTATGGATGTTAAAATACAGAAAAATAATATTTTCGTTAGTCAAAAGAAATTTATAGAAAAGTTAGTATGTAAATTTGGTTTAGAGAATTCTAAGAAAAATGTAGAGACACCTATGGAGACTAATTTAAAATTTGAAAAAGGAGAAAATGAACATTCCAAGTTTCCTTACCAACAGTTTATAGGCAGTTTAATGTACCTCTCTGTTTTAACCAGACCCGATATTTCTTATTGTATTAGTTACCTAAGCCAATTTAATAACTGTTTCACTGAAACACATTGGAAGCATGCCAAGAGAGTGTTAAAATATTTAAATTTTACCAAGAGTTATGGTCTAATGTACAAAAAAAATAATTTAGACATAGTTGGTTACGCTGATGCAGATTTTGCATCTGATAATTTAGATCGTAAGTCATACACTGGATATTGTTTTATTTATGAAGGTTGTTTAATATCTCATGAAAGTAGGAAGCAACAAACTGTCGCTTTATCAAGTACAGAAGCCGAATACATGGCTACTTGTGAAGCAAGTAAAGAGGCTATATTCTTGAAAAACCTGTCTAATGAACTAATAAATAGAGGTAATAAACCTATTACATTATATAATGACAGCCAAAGTGCTATAAAACTTTCTGAAAATTGTATTCATCATAGACGTAGTAAGCATATCGATGTCAAATTTCATTTCATAAGAGAGGCTGTTGCAAATAAATTAATTAATTTAGAATATTTAAATACCTCTGAAATGCCAGCAGATATGCTAACTAAGAGTTTAAGTAAAATAAAACATTATAAATTTATAAACAAGATGGGTATAGTATTGCATACCTAGTATTTGTTTTTGGTTTATTTGTATTGTTTTGTTAAGTGGTGGTATTGAATTTTGATAATAAAATAATAAAGTTACCTACCGCCATCTAGGATCTTATATGGAAGCTCTGTGTACTTTCCATGCTTTTGTTTACCTTATTTGTATTATTTTGTTAAGGGCCAATTGCATCGAAAAAAGTTAAAATAAAGTTTAAAGTTAAATAATTAAACTGAGTTTAAGCCATAACTAAAGTTAAGCTGCATTTCAACACAATTGAGTTGCATCAACATTTAAATAGTTAGTTTAAAGTTACCAGTGTGGCCATTGAAATGGCTTATAATTTTCCTTGGATTTGATAAATTTCTGTAAAAATAAACACACAATTATTTTTACGGGTGTCAACACCGTTTTGTAGATTGTATTTGTTTGACGTTTATGAAGTTTTTGAGGGTTATGTTATTTGGGAATTGGTTTATTTATCGTTATTTGTTATTTCACACTTGCGGTTTAGAAACGTGAACAACGTTTGATGATATTATTATGTTGTGGCCGAAGGTGGGCTATTATAGTTCTGCCCCTGTCTATTATACACGAGATGACTTTATGAATACAATACTTTTATGAACCCCAGAGATGTCTCCTGTAAATCTTTGCATCGTTCCCGTTGCATAAAAATGCAATGTTATTAGAACCTCGTACTCAGTTCCACAGCACAAGTAGCATGATTTCTGATATGACAAAAAATTATTTTGTTTCAGTTCCGTTGCATTAATTGAAATATAAAAATGTTGGTAGGTATAAATTATCAAGAGAAGTCTAGATACTTATATAAGTTTGAATAAACACTTGTTTGTAAATAATGAAGTTTGTCATTGGCAACGAGAAAAGTTAATAGTCTAACCATATTTTTGGACATCCGAAATCTGAAAATAGAATCCATCTCTTCCTACGGAAAATGATCGGTTCATGGTTTAATTCCTTATTTTACCTATTTCACCTATTTCCTATATATTCTAATCAATTGATTATCAAAACCCGGGTTATCTAGACATTTTTATTATCATTTTCCATTCAAACAGTATTTCGTTCCTTGGTGACGGATGACAGCTAGCATCTTTACCAAAATCTAACTTTAAACTCTCAACATCGCTGGGTTAAATAAAAGTAACTATTTTGTAACTATTTAGTTAACTTTTATTTAAACGAAGTTGAAACAACCCATTTTTGTAAGATATGATAAAAAAGTTACTTTTATTTAACTTTAACTAAAAAGTAACTTTAACTATTTTCGATGCAACTGGCCCTAAGTGGTGGTATTGATTGAACCATGGTAATAAAATAATTCAAATGTTTAAACTACCGACATCTAGGATCTGTAGTGTACCTACACGCTTTTGTTTTACAATAATAAATTGCTTCGGTTCAAGTCTGATTACCGTGTTTCATTAATAATGAGGCTGGAAAAAACAAAATGTTAACTAATATTATGTAGTTATTAAGGCTCGAGAAGAAAATGTACTTGAAATTATCCGGACGCTAGATAAAATTAAATTAAATATTTCCATCTTATGGAATTCCTTTTACCGACGTTGGCAAACAGACCGATAAAGTAATATCAATGCACAACTGGAGCAAAACCTGATAGATACAGATGACGATATAATCGAGCCTCCTGCCAGGAAGCTGCTGAAAGCCTGGAGTATTTTTTCAAAAGTATGTGCTTTCATGCTTGAAGTGAAGTTGGTATTAAGAATTCCATTAAATGAAAACATTTCCATTTTGTTGCAGTTGGTGACGCTGCTTGTCCTGTTGTCGTTTTAGATCTGGCGTTCGCCTGCCGGAAGTCATCTCTTAATTTCTTCCAGAGGCACTTGGCCTCTTTCACTGAAAACAAAAAAAACCTTAAGTAATTTACGGGTACTTGGCAACAGGCGATAGCTTCACGAGAATTGTCTACAATTATAGGATTGGCAGAACAACTGTCTCAGAAATTATAAAAGAGGAATGTGATGCTATCTCCAGCCGATAGTAATTTATTTGACTTTATGCCCAGCTGGGTTTTTACATAGATTATGAGAGAATATATATTGATCATGACTTTATGTAATATAATCAAGTCTGAAATAAATCTCCTGTCAGGCAGAATGAAAATAAATAATTAAAAGTAATTTCAGGTAATGGCAGAACCAACCCAAGATGAGTGGAAAAAAGTCGCTACAGACTTCAAGGAAATTTATCAATTTGACCATTGTGTCGGAGCCATTGATGGCTAGCACGTGGTCATAAAGGCTCCACCTATTTCAGGGCCGGATTTATGTGGAAAATGCTAAATAACATGCTTGTAATTGCTAAAATAAATCGACTTGCATTCAGTGTTAAAAAATATTTAGAAAATAAACTGTGCATACCGTCTGGCAAATCACATTCCTTGATGACCTCCATCCATGCCTCTTCCTTCAATTCTATATTTTTGTAGTCTGCACAATCCATCCTCCATAAACAATGATATTGAAGTATATATTATATGTTTTTGGTTATGTTGTCGCTCAGCTCAGCTGGGTAGGGTTAGGGTGGTCCTGAAAATAAAATAATTTTTAGTAATACATACCAGATATGGCATTAAATTTAAATTAGCCGCATTGGTTTTGAAACGGCTGTCCACACTGTGAAGTAGACGGTAGATATTTTTGTTAATAATTTATATGGATTCAAAAAAATGCTGTGCGATTACTGAAAAATATGTGCTAATTTATTATGTATCATTTGTGTCTCTAATCATGTCTCTTGTCTTGCCTCTCTAATTAATTGTCACTTGAGGAAACTATGTATTTTTAAAATTTTCTAGTTCTAACTGTTTTTTTGTTTTATTTTATCTCATTTGTATTTAAACTGTTTCAAAATTAAACATTGAATAATTTGGTTGATTGATTTTATATAAATTTTTACCTATTTTGTCTTATTTGTATAATGAACTGAGTTGTTCTCAGATGTGTGATAACAATCTGTAAAAACCCAGTATAAATAAATACATTACAATTTTATTGTTTTGTTTACGTATTATTTTATACAACAAAAAGCTGTCAAAAATGGCTACACTACGGAACTATGCGTTGTACTAGTGCTATAATCTCATTACAGTTGTAAAATCACTGTTTTTAACAAAGATTGAGGTTATGGACAGAAATCCCCAGTATTATTGACATTTGCATAAAAATTGATACTTATTTCATAAGTATTAATATTGAACTTACCTTTGCATATTAGTTGGTGTAAAGCCACGTCGATAATCCATTTTTGACTTCAACATTAGGTTACGTACACAAAAATGCACGCGTAGTATTGAAACATTGTGACTGAACACCGTGTAATATACCATTTCTGCATGATGAATCAAATGCGATGAACACACTAAACATTTCCGCATATTAACTATATAATTACAAATACTATTTATAAACTTTTTAGATTGTATGCAAGCTGCGGGTCTCGGTCACTCGTTCGTCGAAATTTAGTGGTTTGGCTTAACATGCCGATGGACCTCGCGTCAATTTCCAAAAGTGTCGAAGGTAAAGGAGGTTAGCACCCGGATTCCGCGAAATCCCCACAAAGCAAAAAATTGCCCAAATGAAAACACTAGAAGCTTCTCTCAAGCAACGCCGCTCATGATTTGAGTTTTGATGGGACACGGAACTGAGTTGGGAGCTCCGTAATTAAAATGACCCCCACTCCTATTTTCGGCGGGAGAGGGGGGTGCTTATCTGCTCGTATATCGCCTCCGGAGCGGTTACGGCGTAAGATGTGCATTGTCTATGGTTGATGTGCACATCAAAGCGCTTAGTGTGAACGGTCTGAAGGGATTGTATGGAGAGCGATATGTGGCGTGCTATCATCTTTTATGTTTGATACGCTGGTCTGAACGTAGCATTAAGGTAGGAACCATATAACTCCGTCAGTTTTTGTAACCCGGTCACGTGATCATGACGACGTCATAGTAATGACTACCAATAGGAATCTTACAATTTCCATAGAAAAACTTTTGAGAACTGAGTGGTATATACGGTGGGATATCTATGGTATTATATGTCAAATAGCACGTTGGCCGAAACAATCCGAACATTCAAAACAACGAAATATTTTGAAAAAATGCTTCCTAAATATCGTTTCAGTGTCGAAGGCTGTGAGGATAGTGTTTCAGTTCGACACAGAGTACAAAACTTCGAAAATAATGAGAGTCGTTATGGGAATGGGCGTTGAGAATCGGCAGATCTGACTATTGCTTATCCGATTTTGGGAAGTTGTGGTTATGTTTGGTTCCCATTTCACTAATAACTGCAAAAATTCCAATGGCACGTTAAAAAAAGACGCTTTGCCGACCCTTAATCTTCATGGAATCGGAACACATCGGGGTTTACCTAAAGAAAACGTAAACGATCGTAGGATACCAAAATACAGGTGCGAATCTTTTGTTTGTTCAGTGTTCCTAATATACTTTGTAACTTTTCCCTAACTTCACCTAAAAATTGTATCTATTTTCATTTTTAGACTATCCATATTCTACCTGGAGTGTCCAGCACGAATGGTGCCGTCCAAGACCACAATTACAGTTTAAAAGGTATAAAAGTCTTCTCTATACTCTATATGGCATCAACCTATTTTATTCATAGAGATAGATGCTGATTCACTGAGTCTTTCTTATTATAAAGATATTCAATACATTTATTATTTCTTCAAACACAGCAATTCCATTATTATGAAGATATTTAATATGACAGGCGCGTATCCGAGACGCGTGGTCGTTGTTCTTAATTTATTTTCTCTTTTATACTCTGCAGTGGTAGGATATAGTTCATAGGATGAGGCTGGGTAATGTAATGAATTTTTTTTTGTTTCAGAACCAAACGTGTTCTACCTGGGCCGAGTACCGTGCGTTTTGCTGCCAAAAAAGTAGTGGAAGATTATGCAGGTATACATCTGGATTTATATTTCATTAAAGGAGATAATATTATATGTTTTGCTTGCGAACTTTGGTTAATGTGATGAATATGTTTATTTCAGAACCAAACGTGTTCCCTGGGCTGAGCAGCGTACCGTTTGTGAATTGCACTCTGTTATTACATTGTCTTCAGACCTCTGCAGCCATACTCGGTCAACCATCGCCTTAGCCGCAGTAAGACGCATAGATTCATACATCCATCACTCTTGAACATATTGACCCCCAGATTCCTAACTACCCCTCTGTACATTTTTCCTTCTCAAAACTTCCTCCCTTTCCTTTTCCTAAAAAGACTCCACACCGCATCCCTAAAGATGACATAGGCCCCGAGAGAATTTTTTCCTCAAGGCCTCCCATGTGGGCTAAAAATCTATCCAAACACTTCCTTTTTTATTATTATTACTCATATTTTCATTAATTATCATTAAGTTCCTTCTAAATGTGTTTGCAAATGATTGTATTTCCGTTTTTTTGTGTTATTCTGTATAAAGCAATAAAATACTACATGCAATTATGAGTTTTTCATTTTATTTTTAGGCTAATGATTTGGGTAGGTACTGATATTGTCCAAGGTAGTATCTTTTTTTTTTTTTTCACTTTCCTCTATCCTTGTCGATGGTCCGTGACGTCATAATCGCGGAATAAGCATTATTTATGGTCAAATAGTGTTGACACCCGTTCCATACAAAAAGCCCGAAGATATCGATCTAGGTATTAGTTCATTTATGGTAGGAACATACTAGGCCCACGCAACGCGACGCGACGCTACGCAAAGTTCCTGTCCATGTGCATACTGGCCATACGCGTCGCTGTGACCACGTGACAATAGGTCTCTGGTGCGCCGGCGCGTTTGATTTGACACATTTGACGTTTATTTTGTTATGTTTATGTGATTCTTTTCTCAGCAGACGACAGCTTTGCCATGTCTTCTAAAAGCGAATTTGAAGATGATTTGCTACGATTATTATTATTAAATCAATATTCTCGTAAAAAGAAAAAAAGAGTGAGAAGTATTTGGGTCCACAACATTAACAAACGAAGACAAATGTTTGGAGAGTTCCATACTTTAGTAAAAGATCTATAATCTGATACGGACGATTCTTCATATACTTCCGTATGAGTAAAGTGGTATTTGAAGAACTTCACATCATAATTAAATACGATATAAAAAAAGAAAACACACGTCTTCGAAAGTCAATTCGGACTAGAGAAAGACATTCATTTTAGGGGTATAATATTGAAATTAGTTATTTATTATTTAATCGTATAGCAGAATCTATTTAATTCTGAGATTTGATATTATAAATAACTTCGTGCTCAGTTTCAATGAACTGTTCGTCACCCATTTTTTAATAATAAACGATAATAAATGTCAAAAAAACAACCACAGATATAGCGAAACGCGTTATGCTTAGATAACACCAAAAAGATGTGAAATCATCTCATAGTAGGCGTGACCATACCCCCTCCACCTTCCACACGGCCCAAGCCGATCTGGCTGTGGCAGATCCGCGTCGCGTAGGGCACCTCGGTTTGCGTTGCGTAGGGCTAGTGTGATTCTAAAGCACCCGTTTCCATAGAAAATGTATGGAAGATAAGTAGTCCAGATATGGAAATGGTGACGTCAACCTACGTAGCGTCGCGTCGCGTGGGCTAAGTGTGTTTCTGCCTTCATTGTTTGTTCTATGCGAACTTATCCTTTGGTTTGATTTTTCGATAAAGATGGCGGTGGTTTTACAAATGTTACGAATATAACCCCTTGAAAAAAACACTGTTGCGTTTTTTTCGTATTAATACGAAAAATCTAATTTTTGGCTTTTAGTCACTTATAATTATAGTTTTTTGTCCTCTTTGAGTTCATTTTTTGCTGACCAACTCCAGTAAGTATTATTTTATTTGTGGTTTTATTTCCTTTTGCCCCAATGGCCTTTGCCATGGGAAAGAAACCCCCTGATCCCGCCCCCCCTAATCCTTCAAATTTTGACATTGGCAGTGAGGTAGATATAGTAGATATTCAAATTCCATCTTCAACTCCTAAAAAGAGGAAAGTTTGCGACGTCCCAAAAACTGATTCGTCACAGGTCTCAGTTCCTGTAGCTTCTCCTTCCTTGTATCCGACTTCGGCAAAAGCTCCCTTTATAGTTTATGTGCAAAACAACACTCCTGGCCACTCTTTACATCCCCTTGAATTTGGTAAATTCATTGGAAAAAAACCACTTGGCATTTCCCCAGGTGGTATCCGATCCGAGGGCAGATTTCGCATTTGCGTCGACTTCACATCCGCGTTTAATGCCAATAAATTTATTAATTCCATAGACTCCCTTTCTGCGAAAAAGTTTAAAGCATACATCCCTTCCTTCAATATCTCTCGCTTAGGTCTCGTTAGAGGTATTCCCGTAGAACTATCTGAAGAAGAGCTTATTTCGGAATTGATTATTCCATCATCTTCGGGAAAAGTTATTAAGACTAGGCGTCTTAATTTCAAAGATAAATCATCAGAGTCTGTAGTTTGGAAACCCTCCCAAACTGTAGTTCTGACATTTGAAGGACAGTCCCTTCCCTCTCATGTTTATTTATTCCACAACTCTCTCCTAGTGGAAATTTATTCATTCCCGACAATTCAATGTTTTAATTGTTGTCGGTTTGGCCATTCGAAACAATCGTGCCGCTCTTCTCCTCGCTGCTTTAAATGCGCAGAAAACCACCTAGCAGACCAATGCCCTTCCTCAGTGGCGTACCGTGGGGGGGGCGGGGGGGGCGGCCCGCCCCGGGCGGCACTTTTGAGGGGGCGGCAAAATTTCACAATCAAATTTCATCTTGTAAAAATTTGGATTGGGGAAGTCGCGGGTTCTATTCTCGCGTCAGGACTTAAAAGTTTTTTCTAGTTTATAGTTTCTTAACATCTTTCTTAAGTTTTATATACTGTTAAAATCAAAATATTAATGACAGACGTTTTGTTTTTATTTCTAACACATACATTATTTTTAAATAAAAATTTAAATGGCAACAGTATCATTTTAGCTCTAATTGATAGTCGATTTGTGTTTTATATTCGTGAAGCTTTGTGCGCCCTGCTGAAAGCGCACAAAAAATTACACTTATACGGTTTTCTTCCACGTATATATCACGGTGATATATTTTAAATTTATTATCACAGAAAAGTTAAATAGCTGACAGGTGTGTGCATACTTATTCGAATTGCAGTTATAAAATTCTAGATGCACACTATCTTTGTGCTGCCAGAATCAAAGAAAAACCATTTTTACGTTCTGAGTGAAGTTTTAATTCACCGCATACATATTTAATTAAAAGCAGTTTTGTGTTCAAAATGTATAATTCCAGTTGTGGATTCATCTGACGACACATTTCGAAGGAAAACATTATATTATTTAAAGTGCTTTGTAAAATTCTTGCAGACAATTTATGTGCCGCCAGAATCAAAGAAAAAACATTTTCATGTTCCGAGTGTAGTCTTAAATCACCGCTTAGAGATTTAATTAAAACCCCTTTTGTGTTCAGAATGTAAAATTCCAGTTGTGAATTCATCCGACGACACATTTCGAAGAAAAAACTTATTTGAAGTGCTTAATAAAATTCTTCCAGACAAGTTAGGTGCCGCCAGAGTAAAAAAAAAAACCTTTTTCATGTTCTGAGTGTAGTTTTAATTCACCGCATACAGATAAAATTTAAGCCAGTTTTATTGTTCAGAATGTAAAATTCCAATTGTGTATTCATCTGCTGACATGTTTCGAAGGAAAACATAACTTTTTTCGAAGTGCAAATATAAAATTCTAGTTGCAGACAATTTATGTGCTGTCAGAACCAAAGAAAAACCGTTTTCACGTTCTGAGTGTAGTTTTAATTCACCGCATACAGATTTAATTAATAAATATTTTTAAAAAAAAAATTAAAAAAAGGATCACTACCCCACCCCCCCCCCTCCCTGAAGAAGTACCTATAAAGGGGGGGGGGGGGGGGGGGCAAAATTTTCCTCCGCCCCGGGCGGCTGATACCCACGGTACGCCACTGCCCTTCCTCTTCCAATCCTCCCAATTGCGTCAATTGTTCAGGCTTGCACACAGCCATACATCCATTCTGCCCCGAACTTTCTCGCCAAAAAAACATAAAAAGTTATATGGCCTCCAATAGCGTTTCTTACTTTCATGCCTCCAAATTAATAGCTCCTTCTAAAAAATCTTTTGCTGAAGTTGCCTCTCAACCCCAAATTAGTACTTCTTCAAACTTGTCTTACAGGAAGACTGTAATGACAAAATCCGCTTCTCGCCCGATTAAGACCCCCGGATATGATCAATTTGGTCACAACTCCCAGCTCTTGTTCCCAAATGGTAACAACAGCGCTCTTTTTACTCAAAACCCTGTCTTTTCTAACAGCAATTCAACTAACAGCAGTTCTTTCAACCCTGATCTAAAAGCAAATACCATCAACAATACTTATAGTGACAATTCTTCTTTAATTCAAACACTTGTCATGTTACTCATCTCAATTATTAACAATAATAATTCTCTACCGTCCAACGCTGCCTCATTACTCTCCTCCTTGTATTCTCTTCTTCCCAATGGCTGCCCCAGCAGCAACAATTCTGCAGTGGAATCATAGAAGTGCCTCCTCCAATAAGGATGACCTCATCCGCCTTCTACATTTACACTCCATATCGATTGCTGCCGTCCCTGAGACTTGGTTTAAGCCATCTCAACTCTTCAATGTGAGTGGCTATCAATGTCTGCGGGATAATAATAATAATAATACTTGGCTGATTTATAAAGCGCCGTTTTTGTGAAAAATCACCTCAAGGGCGCTGTACATATAAGCATACAATAAAATAAAATTAATACGATAGACTTACAACTAAGATTCAAAATTATAACTAGGTAGGTACTTACATTTAAGACTTATATATTATGTACATAGCTAGTGACTTACGACTATGACTTATTACTACTGACTGAAAACTAGTGGCATACATATATATTTACAAATGTGACTTAAAATTAGAGATTTACAATTTAAATAGGTGTTTACATATAACAATAAATATTTTTTAGTTTTGCGAGGTGTCTAATATTACCAAGTGATCAACAAAACTCTACCGATATAGTTACAGACAGAGAAGAAAGTTATTGCTGCAAGTCGAAGCAGTTTGATGATTTTATATATACATACATACATATTTTATTCTACACATTTTATAAAATATTTTATACCCTTTTTTAATATTAATATTGTTAGCGCCAGAAGAAGAAGGTAGTTCGTACATAATATTACAATATTTTATAACACGGTTTTGAAAATGATTTTAATGGGTTAACTGTACCTATATAAAGGAAAGCATAGGTATCTTAAATGAATGAATGAATCTAATCGTCGATCTCAACCGCAATAAGATAATTCATCGCTCAACAACAGATTGGATAGAAATATTTGAATGGAAAAGCGAATTTATGGAAATGAGTGTTTAAATAGGTAAGTTTTAAGTTTGGATCTAAATTCTGTTGGGCTGGTTATGCATCTTAATTCCATAGGAAGTTTATTCCAAGCCTCAGGGCCGGATACTCCGAATGCACGATCACCAAAATTAGTGTTCGGATTTCGCTTAAGTTCTTTCAACCTTCCGATTGCAGATGATGTCGCTGATCTAAGAGTTGACTGCCTTAGACCAATATTTTCCGGAATGCATAATTCAGAGATATAGGGTTGAGCCAATGTGAATAATGTACAAAAGTCCCAACTGCTCCCGTCTGGAGCCAGTGAGATTGTGGCTTCCCCAATTGTGGTATGTTGTGAAGAGGGAAAGATAGGGAAGAGGAAGGTGAGACCACTGTCCTCCACAACATAGGTGAAAACAAAAAAAAAATATTAAAAAGGTCGTATTAACTAAGGTTGCTATTTCTGACAGCCTCCGTGATCGAGGGGAAGCGCCCTCGACTAGCAATCAAGAGGACTGGGCTCAAAGCTCGGCGTTCACAAATAAATTTCATTAGATTAATTTGTGTTATTTCATTAATTAAAAATAATATGCAGCATATTTACGGCAAGTTTCCAAGTGGTAGATATTCTCAGTATCGCCCTGGTGTAAGACCACCATTCAGAATTGAAATGTTGCTTGAAATGGCTTTATCCAGATCTGTATAGCTAGGTCCTCCCCAGTACCGTCAGCCTACGAAAATATCTCTATTGTGGATGCAATAGTCTCATTGGCTCCAGACGGGAACAGTTGGGATTCTTCTAGGGTATTCACATAAGAATGAAAATATGTATCTAACTATAATTATAATATGTGTTTGTCTCCTTTTCTATCTGCTAAAATCCATATCAGTCACTTTATTTCTTTGTCTTACTACCTGACAGTTCATTAATCTTTCAATATTTCAATCTTTAGATTTAGATGGTCAACGATACTCAACATAACTTCCAACTAAATACCAACATCTACCTATTTTCCCATCAAACAGAACTACCATCGGATGACATAGTTTAACTATCTATATTTTACTTAACTCATTCACTATGCTGTCTGTCATTTTATATCGGAGCCTAATAAAATTAGTGATTAGTTTTAAAGTCCACCCCAGGTGTCATGTTATTTTCATATGACAGAAAGTACATGTTTGTTATTTTTTTATTTTCACGAAATGTGAGAGGTGGTTCAGCAATTACACCTCCATAGACAATCGTCCGTGTTATCCTGCTTATCTCCGAAATTAATCTTCGGTCCGTTACGTGTTCTACTATGTTTGCCCAAGCCTATTGTTGTGTGGCGTTTTTTACACATGTTAACTTGGATACATGTGTTTGCACAAGAGATAAAAATATCAATTTTTCCCCAACTTACCATGTTTTTGGGAGCGTGAAGAGCATACCCAAATTTTATGTATCATATATTGATACTGCTCTTTTCGCCAATGACATAATCAGCATGTTCGACAGACTAATTTGTGAGCACAAAATTCGGTAGCTTATCTCTTGAACTTGTAATTTATTTGATAATATTTATTCCCAAAGCTCTTTTATCTACGAACGAGATATGAAATAAAGTCAAATTTCAAAGTTTGGATTATTTTTGTAATTTTTAATAACAGATATGATTTAATGTTCTCACGATACCTATCTATTATTTTATTGATTTTTAATAATAATAATAATAATATTTGGCTGGGAAGGGTGGTGCAGCCCTTTTCATCAAAAACTCTCTCCCCTTCTCCCCCATTCCCATTAAACCCCCAAATTCATCCTTCCAATTAGTGGCAGCCACTTGACTGTCTCTAATATTACATTTGTCTCTCTCTCTGGTTTCAATCCTGGGATTGGTTTGCAGCAATTTCCTTTAATTTTCTTTTCCATTCTTCCCTGTCTTGTGCGGCTCTTTTGAATTCTGCATATGATGAGCAGCGCACGTCCACCAGCAGGTCGTCCAGGTACTCTCGGCGTGGGCGTCCCCTAGAGTTTGTCCCCTCGGTCATACCCTCCATTATGGTATGCAAGAGACCTTCTTGTCGTATAGGTAACATGTCCGATCCATCTTGCACGCCTTTCGGACAAGGTCCTGAGCAGGTGCCTTCCTCCTTCGATACTTTGGAGAACCTCCTCATTTGTAATGTGGTCTCTCCAGGAAATTCCTAATAATCTTCTATAGGACCACATCTCAAAAGCCTCTAGTCTCCGTTTATCTCTTTCGGATAGGCACCATGTTTCGCAGCCGTACATCAAGATACTCCACACATAGGTCTTGATGAGGAGTATTCGCAGTTTTAGGTCTATATTATTTGATTCAATTACTTTCGACCTTTTATTGAATGCAAGCCTAGCCTGGTGTATACGGCTGTCGACCTCGCTCTTAGACCGACCGTCCCATGTTATTTTGCTCCCGAGGTAGACAAACTCTTTGGTGTTCTTTAGTGGAACTCCTGCCATCTCTACTCTCATCTGGTGTTGCGTTCGGCTTACAGTCAGCAGCTTTGTTTTGTCTTTATTTATCTTCATGTTGTAGTTGTTTTGAAGAATGCTTTGCATGGTTGTTAAGGCCTCTTGCAGTTTTTCTTCGCTTTCAGCAACCAAAGCAATATCGTCAGCAAACCTTATCATATCCACCTTTTGCCCGTGTATCTTTACACCTTTTCTGTGACTCATTCTCTCTCTCAAGTCGTCAATCGCACTCTGTATATAAACGTTTAAAATAACAGGTGACAGAGAGCATCCCTGTCTCACCCCTTGTCTTATACTGGCTTCTTTTGTATCATTGTCACATCTAATTATAGCGGCCTCATTCTTGTATAGCGCCTGGATTATTCGTCTATCTCTATATTTGATATCAATTCTCTTCAGAATCTCGAAGAGTCTTTTCCATTCTACTTTGTCGAAAGCCTTCTCCAGGTCTATGAATGCGATGAATGTGTTTTGGTTTCTTTTTATTCTTTTTTCTAGTAGTATTCGTAGCGACAATATTGCTTCTCTGGTTCCTACACCTCTTCTAAAGCCATACTGGTCTCCGGAAAGGATGTTCTCTACTTTTGGTTCGATTCTTTTTAGAATGATATTAGTCAATATTTTTGAGGCGTGGGATATTAGGCTAAGAGTTCTGTATTGTTCACATTTCGTCGTGCCTGCCTTCTTTGGTAATGCGACAATTAGGCATTTCTCGAAATCCTCCGGTATCTCTCCAGTCTTATACATTGTCTGTATCATTTTAAACAGGGCATCTGTAGTTCCTTTTCCTGCTGGCTTAATGAGTTCAGCCGGAACGTCATCGATTCCGGGTGCTTTCCCGTTTTTGAGGTTTTTCAGTGCGAGGTCAAACTCTTCTCTATATTCCCCCTTCTACCCCATTTGACATTCCATTGTGGGTCCACATGCTTAGCAAAATATCTTCTCCCTTTGTTATTCTGGGTGATTTCAATGCCCACTCCCCACTCTGGGGTTCTTCTTCCTCGGATCCTTCGGGTATCAAATTAATTGACCTTTTAGACTCCTTGAACATTTGTTTCCTAAATGACGGATCCTCAACAAGGTTTAGTCATCCTGGACAGAATCCTAGTGCGGTGGACATATCCCTCTGTTCCCCGAGTATCTATCCTCTAATTTCCTGGCGAATTACATCAGACCCCTGCGGCAGTGATCACTATCCCATTATTTTGAATTTGGCTCAACGGTTGGATACCAACCACTTTAAAAGTAAGCCCAAATTTATAACAAAAAAAGCCGATTGGTCCCATTTCAGAGACTCTATCCAGGGTCATACCCTCTCCCTGCCTCCCCCTACTTCTGATAACTGCACCTCCTCTTATAAATCTTGGACTGATTCCATTCTAAAATCGGCTGACAAGTCTATCCCCAAATCATCTCCTGTAGGCTCGAAGGCTCGCGCTCCCCCTTGGTGGGATGAGGAATGCCTTAGAGTGCTGAAGAAGAGAAAAGCGGCCAATAAGACGTACTGCCAACAGATGACTTTGGATAATTACATCTCAGCCAAGAATGCCCAAGCTGTTGCTAAACGCACTTTCCGTTTCAAAAAAAAAACAGCTGGCGTAATTTCTGTACTAATATATCCCCTGCCACTCCAGCAGGGGAGGTTGGGAGGTTTGGTCCATGATTCGCAGGTTTAGATATTCCTTTTCCCTGCCAAAGCCATCTAATAATTCTGCTATTTGGTTAGATGACTTTATTAATAAAATAGCTCCCCCATATGTTCCTAACTTTGATGAACTTCCCTCTTTAACTTATAATCTAAAATCTTATTCATGGTTAGATGCTCCTTTTTCCATTGATGAGTTAAAAAGAGCCACGGAAAACCTCAATGACTCAGCTCCGGGCAAGGATGAAATACAGAATACATTCATCTGTCATACTGATGACAATTCTCTTACCTACTTTCTCTCTCTCATCAATGTTTTTCTTGATTCTGGTATTATTCCCCCAGACTGGAAAATTCAAAATATCATTCCCATTTGCAAAAGTGGCAAAGATCCAAGTATAGGTTCTAGCTACAGATCTATTGCTCTCTCTTCTACTCTTTGCAAAGTATCTGAAAGAATGATTAAGAATAGATTGGACTGGTTCGTAGAAAAAAATCAAATTCTTTCCTCTTCCCAGTTTGGATTTAGAAAGGGTAAAAGTACCCTTGACAACCTTTCCTCGCTTGTTACAGATATCAAATTAGCATTATCCAAAAACGAATATTGTATTGCAGTGTTTTTAGATATCTGTGGAGCATACGACAATGTTTCTATCCCTATCCTGAAAGAAAAGTTACTGGCAATAGGTATTCCACCTAAACTGGTCCAATTCATTGTCAATTTGCTCTCCCAGAGAACTATTTTTGTAGATGGGTCGGAATCCTCCCCCCTCATAAGACACATATTCAAAGGTCTTCCGCAAGGGTCAGTCTTAAGCCCGATATTGTACAATATTTACACATATGATCTAGAAAAATCTACTCAATTCTTGTGCAACATACTCCAATATGCTGATGACTTGACTTTCTACAAAATATCCCGCAATATTTTTATTGCAGCATCCGCCATCAACAATGCTCTTAGAAAACTCTTGGCATGGTTAAATAGTAATGGCCTTGAACTTTCCCCTTCCAAAAGCAAAGTTGTCATCTTCACTCGTCGTCGAAAGCTCCCAGATATTCAGGTGATATTTGGCGATGAAATCATCCCTATCACTAACCACTGGAACGATTTCGGTCGAAAAATCGACCACTTTAATTTTTCTCCGATTGATGTCGGTCCAAAAACGGACCGATTTTTCTACCATTCGTAAAACATTTATTGTAATTATTTAAAACCTTTACATGGCCAGCTATTTATATTATCGAATAGCTGATAAAATATTCTTTCAGTCTATGACCTTATTGATTGTCTTTGAAGTATGCTATAACAAGTTTTGGCGGGTTTTTAATAGCGTCCTGTCAGAAATCAACTTACAAGTTTTCAATGTTTCAACGGATTTTGGTCTCTGCTTAAAATGCCGTAAGTAATTCATTTATTGGGTTTTTAACATATAATTATATATCAGTGCAATTGTGATTGAATAATCTATCTTTGAAATGTGTTTTTAATTTGTTTGTTCCTAATATATTGTTTCGGTGGAAGTTTTTTTGTAAAAATGCATCAACTGAAAATGTCATCGTTTTTGATTTGCAAAAATATTAATAATTACTGCTTTTGTGTATATGAAATATAGTTATTTAATCAGAGTGATTCATAACAAAGAGATAAATATAAGTTTTATATGGATTGGTTCATTATTAATGCAGATATTTGCTTATCCAATTATTTATGCCATATGTCAAAAAAGCGACAACTTTCGTAGTCAATATTGACATAAAGCTTCCGTCACACAATAAAAATTTAGTTGTTTCGTTGTATACTAAATAATTAATTGATTTTCTTTTACCAAATTTGTGCAGAAACAGCAATCGTCCAGGGAAAGAAGGGAGCACTCCACGAACCAGGTTTAAATAAATTTTTTCATATTTTATATTAGTGCAGTATACAAAATTTGAACATTTAAGTATATGAAGTGTTTTCAATTTAAAATATATAGAGTAGTGCTTACTGGAAGAGGAGGCAGAGGAAGAGGTGCAGAAGGAGTACCAGCTGGTGCCGGACTAACTGCACGTGGACGTGGGAGTCAACGCAGAGCTGCATTGCCTGCTCGGTCTGGAGTGTGAGTATTTTTTAATGTTTTTTTATGAAAGTACTTTGCTGTGGCCGTTGAACTCATCATATATTTTTATTTATTTTAACAGTGACCCTGCTTTGCTACTGGTGCGAGAGGATAGTGTAAAGGCTGTTAGGGCCCTGTCTGCTTCCTTCCGACTAGAGCTGGAATGCCGAAAATTTAAGAAGCAGGCGGCGCGCATTTTGCTCCCTACCGCACTTGCAAGAAAAACTAAACAAAAGTAAGTTATCATATTTATATGCTTGATACAATATTATTGTTTTTTCTCCGACAGCATTCCACTGTTACAATGAGAGTTGGTTAGATCAGCGCTCTGTGCATTATGCAGTGCTGTTTACACAGTGTTCTAATTTTATTGTTTATTTATTTATTTTAATAAAAAGACAAATAACTTTGTTTACATCACTTTTATTGGTACACAATCTACATGTTTCGTAAACAATGTTTACTTCATCAGGATCAAACGTATACTAAACTTAAAAATTAAATATAGATGACACATGGAAGGAAAGTGTAGGAGGGAGGGGGAGGGGTAAGAGTGGGGAAAGTTTATCAATTAGGGATTTCAAAGCCATTAGCAGGGAAAGACCGGTTAAGTGGGAAGAGGTTCAAAAGAGGGTTTATAAAAATTTGCTGCTTATTAATTATGTCTGCTTTATTATTTACATTTTTTCTAATTTCTAAAATCTCTAAATTATTTATCTGTGATGCCTTATAGCCTGTATGTAATATTTTAAGTCCATGGTTTTTGTCAAAATTATGATTATTTTTTATTAAATGATCTGCGAATTCAGACTCGCTGTTGCCATTTAATGCCCTGAGATGTTCTTTAACCCTGTTAAAAAAGTGAAGGCTACCGACATCTGTGGTCAATTAATTCAGCTTACTATGTTTCACCCAAATGGTGTGAGTCCTTGCTTATGGATGATTATCAGGATATTGATCGATATTGTAGATTTTCGTTTTATCTTCTAGTCTCCCACTCCACAATGACTGGTTGTTTTGTAGGATAGATTTTACTCTTTAAAAAGGCTCGCATCATGTGTTTTATGTTCTTTCTCGACAATAACCGCGATATAAAACAGCTCATAAGTCGGGGCTAGTGTAACAGTTGTTATTCTTACCGGTTTTGTTTCTTATAACTTGTCCATGTTCAATAAGTTGAAATAAAAGTGAAAGTTTTGTAAATAGAACGAGATTTTATTTAAAAGGATCACTCCAGATTTTAACATTTGGTCCTTCGAGCCGGATTACAATCAGGAGATTGTATATATAAATAAAAAACAAGGAACCAGCAGCCAAAAAATACAAAATTGATTGAACCTGGAAAGCATTAAGGAAAGTGGACCACATAGCAATTCTGAGATAAGTATTCAGTGTCTTCCTATCACATCTATCTTATGTTTATTCAGACCTCATGTATTTAATCGAGATTTATCTTAAATAGAGTCATTATTATAAATAAAATCACTACCCACTTGAGAATAATAATATAATATTACTTGAATAGTGTTCTCAAATAGTATTGTCAAGATTGTCATTGGTATTCTTTCAAACGGGTGCTTGCTCAAATAAAATAATTGTCAAGCAATAGTAACAATATACAATCAAAAATGGAAAATATAAAATCATTAATAAGCAAAAGTGGCGTGATTAAGGGAAAATTGACTAGGTTCGCAGATTCATTAAATGCATTGTCGGTAAATGAAATTAAAGTAAGATATGATCGGGTGAAATCATTGCTAGATGAATTCGAAGCAGTTCAACAGAAAATTGAAATGTTACCGGATTCAGACGAAATTGAAAATTATAGTCAACGAGAAGCTTTCGAAAACCAATATTTCTCAGTTTTGGCAACGGCCAAGGGCGCGATCGAATCCGTTGATCAAAGTAAGGTGGAAATAAAACTACCCACCCTTCAATTGCGGGAATTTCATGGAGATCAGAGAAATTGGGTTAATTTCGTCGAAACCTTCAAGACTTTAGTGCATAATAACAGTACTTTAAGCAATGTGCAAAAATTCTTTTACTTGCAATCCACCTTAAAGGGAAACGCATTAAAAATAATAGCTAATCTAGAAGTTTCGGAATTAAATTACCTTTCCGCTTGGGAATTGTTAAATGAACGATATGCAAATTTAAGAACTACCGCGCATAAACACATCCAATCTCTATTTCAATTAAAAGACATGAAACAAGAAGAGCCTGTAGCATTGAGGTATTTAATTGATGAAACAAACGTTAGTTTAAAGGCATTACAAAATATCGGGATCAAGGTAGATCAATGGGATCCGTTGATTATTTATATAATATCAAATAAATTAGACGCATCTACTCGAAAAAATTGGGAGCAATATACATTGCAAGACGAATTACCTACGTTAAAGGAATACTTAAAATGTTTATCTGCTAGAGCACAAGTATTGGAACTTATGAACGCTTCTGAGAAAAAGATTTCTAGCTTACATAAAACACAAATAAGCAACAATAATTACAAAAAAGATTCATCAGTATTTTTAGCGGTAAAGGCTAACAACTGCATTTATTGTAACGAGAAAGGTCACCAAGTTTATTATTGCAAAAAATTTATAAAATTGAAATTACATGAGAGGATTGATGCTACGAAATCAATCCAAGCATGTTTTAAATGTTTAAAGGTGGGTCACCATGCACAGAGTTGCAAGGCAAACCTTTCTTGCAGGCGCTGTGGCAAGGATAACCACAACACCTTGCTACACAATGAGGTACCTCTGCGGGAGGCCTCCAATATGGATGCTGATAACGAGGTTTCAGTATCAAATTTTTCTGCATCGGATAAAGCAGAAAAAATAATATTATTGTCAACTGCCAACATAGGAGTTGTGGGTAGTAACAATAAGATTTTTAAAGCCCGTGTTCTGATTGATTCAGGGGCCCAGTCAAATTTTATGAGAGCTGAATTTGCTAATAAATTAAATTTACCATGTGAATTGATAAACAAACCCGTCTCTGGGATCCATAATAATATCACACACATAAAAAAGAGAATTTCAGTGGAGATGACTTCGCTTAATACTGATTATAAACGCGAAATATCATGTCTGATTTTACAGGAGATTACAACAAACTTACCACAAGTGACAATGGAGAAAAAAGTCTTCAAGCTACCACGAGGATTGGAGCTAGCTGACCCGAACTTCAATATAGCTGCACCTATCGACATCCTGTTGGGCGCGGAAAGTTTTTGGGAAATCCTAACCAACGATAGATTGAAACTCGAGTCGGGACCAACACTTCAACGTACGCAACTGGGATGGATCATATCAGGACCGATCAACATGTACCCCAAGCAAAGGCCTGTATCAGATTTTTGTAGTTTATCTATAAATAAAATAAGTCATCAAATAGAAAAATTTTGGAAATTGGAGGAGATTAATCCCACTAAGATTCTAAATCATGAAGAAAAGGCTTGTGAAGCCAGTTTTGCTAGTACTCATACCAGACAAGACGACGGTAGATACGTAGTAAGTTTACCGCGTCGGGCATGCATTGATCAGCTGGGAAGTTCATTGCTCACTGCTGAAAAAAGATTTAAAAATTTAGAGAGAAAATTTGTGTCGAATCCCGAATTGAGGACACAATATGTACAATTCATGCGTGAATATGAGGAATTGGGTCATATGGAGGTGTGTGACCAGTCAAAGGGGGATCGTGAATCCTATTTTTTACCTCATATTCACGCATAGAACTCTACGGCAAATTGGTATGGATAACAATGTAAATTTTCCTAGAGCTAGTCAGGTCATAGAAAATGACTTCTATATGGATGACTTGTTAACCGGAGGAGATGACATGGAATCCTGTAGAGAGTTAAAAGAGCAATTAATCAGCATCTTTTTGTCTGCGGGGATGACCTTGAGGAAATGGAGGTCTAATGTCTTGGAGTTGTCAGCCGAGTCGGGCCAAGCTAAGATTGCCGAATCAGGCAATTCTGAAAAAATTATTACTGACAATCCAAAGACTGAAAAAATATTAGGATTAAGATGGAATAATGAATCTGATTATTTTTCTTATGTAATAATGAAACCATCAAGTCGAACCGAGAGTAAAAGACAGATATTATCTTGCATTGCATCAACTTTTGATCCATTAGGTCTGCTAGGACCGATTATAGTTGTAGCCAAATTGATAATGCAGAAGTTATGGCAGTCTAAAGCAGCGTGGGATGATCCATTGCCTAATGAAATATTAGCACCCTGGAGGTCCTACCTTCAAGAATTAATTCAAGTAAATGTGTTGAAAATACCAAGAAAAATTATTTGCAGGCAATCTAAATATCTACAACTACACGGTTTTTGCGACTCATCTGAGAAGGCTTACGGAGCCTGCGTTTACATGGTGTCAGTGGACCATATCGGTAAGTGGCATTCACACCTAATAACGTCTAAATCAAGAGTAGCACCATTGAAGTGTATTTCACTGCCAAAGTTGGAGCTTTGTAGTGCTGTGCTACTGGCGAAATTAATAAAAAATGTAAAACAAGCGCTAAATATAGTGGAGATCGACACATATTACTGGTGTGACTCCATGATAACGTTGTGCTGGCTGAAAGGTCAACCTACGAGATGGGCTACTTTCGTTGCAAACCGAGTAGCTGAAATACAAGAACTTAGTGATCCAGATCGATGGAGACACGTATCTTCAGCAGACAATGCAGCGGATATACTTTCAAGAGGAACCACTACAGATAAATTGATAAATTCTGCAATATGGTGGAATGGACCAAGTTGGTTGACCGAAGGAGTCAACGCTTGGCCTATATCAAAGATTTCGTGTTCAAACCCTCCGGAACTCAAAAGCAAAAATGTTCTATTATCCACGGATGTTCAAGAATGGGAGATATTTAAAAAATTCTCATCGTTTATTAAATTGAAAAGAGTTACTGCATATGTATTGCGATTTGTCAATAACTGCAGAAGTGTTAAAGGTAGAATTTCAGGCAATTTAAGTGTAGCTGAATTGGAATCAAGCTTGAAATGTCTACTGAGATCAGCTCAAATACACGCCTTTCAAAGGGAATTGAAGGAATTAAAAAACCATGGCATCGTCAACAGAAAAAGTAATTTAAAATCTCTTCATCCCTTCTTACATGATGGTCTAATATATGTGGGCGGTAGGCTGAATTTAGCTACACAGTTATCGTACCAACAGAAACACCCAATTATCTTGCCAGCTAAACATAAGCTAACTGAATTGATAATACGTCACTACCATTATGTAAACTTACACGCAGGACCTCAAGCTCTGTTAGCTGAAATACGACTAAAATTTTGGCCTATCTTTGGGAAAAATACTATTAAAAAGATATTACATAAATGTATTGTGTGTTTTAGATGTCGTCCCCGAACCGGTCATCAAATCATGGGAAATTTACCACCCGAAAGAATCACGCCGAGTCGTCCTTTCGCAATCACTGGAATCGATTATGCCGGACCAATTCCAATTAAAAGTGGGACGCTGAGAAAAGCTTCCCTCGTGAAATCGTATTTATGTATCTTTATTTGCTTTTCAACCAAGGCTGTTCACTTGGAATTAGTTTCGGATTTATCTAGCAATGCTTTTTTGAACAGTTTAAAAAGGTTTATCTCCCGTAGGGGACAACCTGAAAAGATCTTTTCCGACAATGCTAGTAACTTTAGAGGGTCTTGCAGCAAGCTCAAAGAGCTGTACACCAGTTTGAGGGAAAACAACGACAAGATTCAAAATTATTTAGTGAACAGAGGTATTGAGTGGAAGTTCATAACCCCTCGAGCCCCTAATCAGGGAGGTTTGTGGGAAGCAGCAGTTAAGTCAGCAAAGTTCCATTTGTATAGAATCACTAATAATTCTTCATTAACCTTTGAACTCTTGTATACCTTAATTTGTCAGATTGAGGCCTGTCTGAACTCCCGTCCATTAACTTCCTTGTCCGATGACATCCATGATTACCAACCACTCACCCCAAACCATTTCCTTATAGGCACTGAATCCTCTATCATTCCGGAGAGAGACGTCCGGGCGATACCAGACAACAGACTAACTCAATATCAGAGGATCAGTTCGCTAATTCAATCTTTTTGGTCTAGATGGAAGCAAGATTACCTGATGGAACTGCAAAAGAGGACTAAATGGCAGACCAGCACTCAACGGGCACTGCAAAAGGACGATCTGGTGATCTTAAAGGAAGACCATTTACCTCCACCTTTATGGAAAATGGCCCGAATTCTGCAGACACACCCTGGAGCGGATGGAGTAGTACGAGTTGTTACCCTAAAAACACCTCAAGGAATCTTTGTGAGGCCCATCACAAAGATATGTCTGATGCCCCTGGAGTCAGATACTAAACCTGTAATTGACATCCCGGACCTTACCAAGGATTGATTATGTACCTTACACTATGGTACTTATCTTCTCGACTACACCTTGGATGGATCAAGCAGAAGACTTGAGAAGAAAGAAGAAAAAAGAACAATAATTGTGTTGTGTTCAGTGTAAACAATATTATTTTGTGTTATTGGACAATTTTAATATGTAAAATTTAATATACACTTGTGTAATTTAGTCATTTGAATATTTTAGTTATTTAATAGGATTAATAATTTTTAGTTAATTAATAGAGTAATTCAACAGCATTTATACAGTTAAATTATAAGTTTAGTGTAGGATATAAAAAAAAGGTTTTTAGTTAATTTATGCTATTTTGAATTATTGTATTAGTATTTTTGTGGTATAGGTACTTAGATTAAGGATTTTTTGGTTTATTTTGTTTGTTTTATAGTTTATTTTAAATAGATTATGATTCCAAAATTTTAATAAAATTTGTGAATCCTGCCCCAGGCAATATGTTAAAAAAGTGAAGGCTACCGACATCTGTGGTCAATTAATTCAGCTTACTATGTTTCACCCAAATGGTGTGAGTCCTTGCTTATGGATGATTATCAGGATATTGATCGATATTGTAGATTTTCGTTTTATCTTCTAGTCTCCCACTCCACAATGACTGGTTGTTTTGTAGGATAGATTTTACTCTTTAAAAAGGCTCGCATCATGTGTTTTATGTTCTTTCTCGACAATAACCGCGATATAAAACAGCTCATAAGTCGGGGCTAGTGTAACAGTTGTTATTCTTACCGGTTTTGTTTCTTATAACTTGTCCATGTTCAATAAGTTGAAATAAAAGTGAAAGTTTTGTAAATAGAACGAGATTTTATTTAAAAGGATCACTCCAGATTTTAACAAACCCTTACTTCAAAATTTCTATTTGTTCTACCTATATAAAAGCTGTTACAATCTTTACAATCGAGTTTATAAACGCCCGATTTTTTTGTTTTGATGTCGCTGTCTTTGTTATTAAAATCTCTAATCATCCTAATCAAGCTAATCATCCTTTCACTCAGAAACTCTCGGCCTTTCACTCTATGGTTAATAGATTAGTTACGATTCCTTTGTCTGTTCCTAATTTTACTTTAGAATTAAATCTCATTAAGCAAATAGCAGTTAATAATGGTTATTCTACTAAACTAATAGATCAAATACTTAATAAAAAGAATAAACAGAAATTCTCAAAACAATATATCTCCCCTTTTTCTAAACATAATAATAATCAATGGCGTAGAATTCTATTTGTTAATAACGATATGTCAAAAATAATTAGCAAAAATATTCCCAGTAACATACAACCTGCATTTTACACAAATAACAAATTTAAAAAATTCATCCTCAATAACAAAGACAGCGACATCAAAACAAAAAAATCGGGCGTTTATAAACTCGATTGTAAAGATTGTAACAGCTTTTATATAGGTAGAACAAATAGAAATTTTGAAGTAAGGGCAGGTATCTCAGGGCATTAAATGGCAACAGCGAGTCTGAATTCGCAGATCATTTAATAAAAAATAATCATAATTTTGACAAAAACCATGGACTTAAAATATTACATACAGGCTATAAGGCATCACAGATAAATAATTTAGAGATTTTAGAAATTAGAAAAAATGTAAATAATAAAGCAGACATAATTAATAAGCAGCAAATTTTTATAAACCCTCTTTTGAACCTCTTCCCACTTAACCGGTCTTTCCCTGCTAATGGCTTTGAAATCCCTAATTGATAAACTTTCCCCACTCTTACCCCTCCCCCTCCCTCCTACCCTTTCCTTCCATGTGTCATCTATATTTAATTTTTAAGTTTAGTATACGTTTGATCCTGATGAAGTAAACATTGTTTACGAAACATGTAGATTGTGTACCAATAAAAGTGATGTAAACAAAGTTATTTGTCTTTTTATTAAAATAAATAATGTCATCACAAAGTGAAAACCTTTCCGAAGAAGTTTTCTTCGAAAAATTAATTTATTTATTTACTGTACTTACTGTTTTACGCGTGAATGAGAACGATTCATATGATTTATGCATATGTTTTCAGAATTCCATCTCCGGAGAGAATACCGTGTCCCTTTTCACAAGGGACACCTTCACCGTTGCCAAGACCCGTCCCACCACCGTGAATGTCCACTCCGGCACAGACCCAGTCAACGGTTCCCAATCTTCCAATTCCGCCTGCTGCACCAATCGGGCGGCATCTCCGGAGCCGTTACCTGGGACATCGCGGGGTGGGGAACTCCAGCGTGGCGAACTCTTCTCCGGAGGGCGGCTACCACAGTGAGCTGTGGGTGGACGTGCCGTTCTACCAAGAATTGTTGGCGTTTGAGAACGGTGAGTATATTTTTTGAAATGTCATACATACCAGGGGCTCTAGTATGGTGAAATCGATAAGTTTGCAATATCGGATAGATAATTGATTTTATATTGATATCCCTAGCACAGTTTCACTGTTGGTATATTGGCAGGAAATAAGCATAGTACTTAAAAATTCCACATAACAAACATACATAATGTATTGTAATCCGAAAAGATACAATGTACCTACGTTCTATGCAAGTAAATATGTAGTTGCTAAAGTAGAAAGTCTGAAATTTGAGTTTGTTTTTGGCCAATTTTTGTTTGATAGTAAGAACTTCGCACAGCATTGAGAATACCGAAATCATAGTTTTACACTGTAACAAAGCATGATCTATTTGTTCTCGAGATAATGTCCTGACACGTTTACATTTCAAAAGATTGACATTAAACAGGGATATTATAGAATGAGACACGCCGAACTCCTTCGCGAGGGTTACATTTGATTTACCGGCTTCTAAATGGTGTAATATAGGACTTTTTTCTTCAATTGAAACAACTCTTTCGTTTCACGGAACTCATTTTGTCGAGCTTCCTAGTCACTTCCAAGCGAGGCGCGGGGCGGTGCGGTATTGGTGGGTGGGTATCTTTAAAATAGGCCGCTTTAAGTAGTTGGTCGCTTTAAACGTATACGTTTTCCTACTAAAAGCTATGAAACCTAACTTGAGTTTACATTATCGTCACTTAAAACGGTAGGCCGTTATATGCAAAGTTATTATATCCGAATTCTATTGTAAATTTTTGTTTTCTATTATTTCAGAGACAGACATGGATAGCACCAATGTGGACGAGGCAGCTCTCTATCAAGAAGAGTCGGTAATTGAAAACCGTGAGTTATAAAACTAACTAACTTACCTTCACGCCATTTCGCTGCAGGGGTAGGCAGAGAGGATGGACCGCCAGACAACTTGGTCTTTGCACACACACACTCTTTTCTTCATTCAAATTCATCCATACCTACCTGACTATGGTATTCTGACTCCTGACATTGCCCGCCTCAAGTATTTGATTAACAGGATCGTACCAAGAGTTCGCTTATCTAATTCTTCGAGTACCTAACTAAGGAAGCAATCTTCCGCACAAACCCTCCATTGATATGCTTGGTGTAACTCTTAAAAGTAACCAGCCATTATTTTGAAACGTTGTACCAGAGGCAGCCACGTTTAATTAATTTGGGTTTTCTGTTGTTGCAGAAATGGATATGAACAGAACAAGCGACGTGGACGACGAAGCGAGCAACGTAGACCACAAAGAGAGCGATGAGGATACCTTCTGCATGCCACCAATACCTTATTATAATATTATCAACGTTTCACCTTACTCCGCTATGGATATAGACTTTAGTAAACAAGACCAGGTAGATAGTGAGGCAATGCGTTTGATTCTGCCGCCTGATGGTTACTCTTTCGATTGGTCCAGCGATATCTCACGTTTTACTGGGATAAGGGAGACATTTACAGGTACGCCAGGACCAACTTTCAATACCGACGAAATGGGCAAACCTGTGGATGCCTTTCTTAAAATCTTCGATGCAGATTTCGTTGAACTGATCGCGAGAGAGACCAACAGGTATACAGATCAATGGATTGCGAAAAAACAGTTTCAGCGCCATGCGCCTACCAATAAATGGGCTCCCACGAATAAACAGGAAATATACGTATTCTTGGCAATTTTAATGTAACAAGGTATCTCTCCCCTTCCCGTTGAAAAAGACTACTTCTATTAAAAAAAATCACCGCCATGCCTTATTTCAGCCGAGCCATGAATTATAATCGTTTTGAAAGTCTTTCTTCTGATGTACCATTATCTGTGCGAAGGTTACAAAAGATTCAGCCCGTCTTGGACCACCTCTTAAATAAGTTTGAGACTTTATACCTGCCCGAGCAAGACATCTCTCTGGATGAATCCTTACTCTGCTATAAAGACCGTTTGGGATTCGTCCAGATGATCAAAACCAAAGCGGCCAGCGCGGGTATAAAATCTTACGAGCTTTGTGAGTCCAAGTCTGGCTATCTTTGGAAATTCCAAATTTATACTAGGAAGACCATTTCCATACAGGCTGAATCGACAAATCCAGACCAGGAAGACATGACGGAAGACATAACAGAAGATATGACGGACGACATGACACAGGTAAACTTTTCGGGTGCTCACAATATCTGCCCAGTTGGGGCTACTGCAAAGATAGTGTACGACCTGGCCAGCCCTCTGTTTAACAAGGGGTATACGCTAATAATGGACAACTTTTATAATAGTCCATTATTGGCGCGATGCCTCAAAAGAAATGGAATGGACTGCATGGGCACATTGCGGTTAAACTGAGAATTTGTGCCCTCTGCATTTAAGTCCCATCTCCGGACAAAACTGAGGGAAGGTGAGCTTGTATACTCGAACTGCGGGGACCTCAATGTTATGGTTTGGTTGGACAAAAACCTGGTAAGTATGTTGTCCACCTACCTACCATAAGGCAGAAATTGGGGGCTGTTGAAAAGTTTGGTACCTGGACATAAAAACCTCAACTGGTACTAGACTATAACAAAGTAATGGGGGGGGTCGACCGAAAAGATTAGCTTTTGGCAGGCTTCCCCATTGAACGACAGCGAAACCTGATCTGGTACAAGAAGCTTTTCAGGAGACTACTAAGCGTTTCGGTGCAGAATGCGTATATATTGTACAGCTCAAAGCTCCGCAAGGAAAATAAAGACATTTTGTACCGAAACTTCAGGAGTGCGGTTGCGGATGATCTTCTACTGCTGTTTTGTCGTAGTCAAATTGACACGCTGTGCGGACCATTGGCCTAATAGCTGAAGGAAAGATTCTGCGACCTATCCTGAAAGGCAACCACTTCGTAGTCAGTAGCAGGAAAAAGGTGAAATGTATGTGGTGCAACATAAATAACATTTTCATAAGGACCCTCACAAAGTGTGAAGTGGCTTTATGCTCTGATTGCATGAAGCCATATCACACTACAATATAGAATTGCTGGTGGTTTTTATATTTCATGTTTTTCTTTTCTTGTTTTTTAGTTGTGTAATTCTAATTTATAGATTTAATTAACTTTGTCTGAACATCAATTATGATGGCCTGGATGGCTGGACCAAGTTATTTCTTTCCGCATACTCACATCATATGTTATGTTGTCCTCGAAGGTTCTATCTGATAAGGTTCGGTGGACATTTAATATGTATATTTCAATTCTGATCATTGAAATATACATGTTAACAAATGCACAGGTATTCTCATTTTTCCCTGTTTATTGTACACATTTAAATAACTTGTTTTATTTTTATGTCTTATTTATATTTTGTCAATTTTTCTGTAAAGAGGCTTTTTCAGATCTAGTCACTTAACATAACTAAGCCATTTCAAGCAATGTTCAATTCTGATGGTGGTCTCTCACCAGAACGATACTGAGAGTATTTCTCTAGAGCGAGGTATAATGATTATTATGTATTGATATACTTAAATTATGAAAAAACCAATATAAATTGAGTATATTTTTATTACGACAAAATGTGTAAACATACTGTTCTTCCATTGTAACCATACAACTGTAATATTAATTTAATTAATGTAAAAGCCTATTAGGGCTTAAATAAATAAATAAATCAATTATTTGTTCCATCAATTATTTTCCCTTCCACTATTTTTTTTCCATATCTTTGCTTTTAAATATAAGATTATCATTATGATTTTATTTGCCATGCAAAAACGCTCATGCAAAAGGTTTGATATATATACAGTTTTATCATCATCATCATTTTACATATTCTGATTTACCCCTGTGTGCAGTGTTACCGAAGCTCCCGATTTTACGGGAGATCTCCCGATTTTTCACTTCATCTCCCGATCTACCGGAATGGGCATCCAATCTCCCGATTTTTCAAAGTTCTCATCGATTTATCGTTTCTGGTCGATTCTTTGTTTATGGTCTGCTCATCAGGCAAATAATTGTCTATGGTATTAAAAAAAAACTAAAAAATTCCCCGGATTCGGGTAATGACCAGAATAATTACAAAATACTGCAATCTAAGCATATCCCTATTATAGACACATACAAACCGATCATCTATGTATTGACCAGAATAATTATAAAATGCTGCAATCTAAGCATATCTCTATTGAAGACACATACACACCGATCATCTTTGTATTATAAGCTGGAAACTATAATTTGTTACGAAACGCAGAGGTGTCAAACTGGATTTTCTTAAGGGCCATTTATGAGATGTAGCGTGTATAAGCGGGCCAAACAAAAAACTTAAACCCATACCCAATTGTTAAAAGGGATGGTAAAATGGTAAATTATCTTGAGCCGGATGCCTGACTTATCTTGTTTTTGATAAGCTCATTGATGTCGGGTGTCGTATTCGTGGTAGTTATTTTAAGAATCGATTGGAGTTGTTCATCCGTATGCCTTGAGCGATGTTTGTTCTTATTTATTTTCAAAACGGAAAACATCTGCTCGCGTAAATAGGTACTACCAAACAAACACAAGGTAAGTGCTGTATGCTTTCTTTTATTTGTAAGTACATTAACAACACATTTACTGCAATTTTTTAAGGTTAAAATTTTGGCAAGAATTAAAATCAAACTTCCTTTAAAAAAGGTTTTTCTCCACTGTGAGACGGCTTGTGGATTTTTAAATGTTCCTTTAGAGAACATGAATAGTTACAATCGGAACAAGGAATAGGTTTATTTCCACTGTGAGACGGCTTGTGGAGTTTTAAATGTTCATTTTGAGAACATGAATAATTGCAGTCGGAACATGATAATGGTATTTTTCTCCACAACTAGTAAACTTATAAGTTCCTTGATCTTATAAGTTCAAGTCTTTAACTTATAAGTTCGTGCTCCTTTCTAGCACAACCATTGCAATCGGAACATGCAAAAGGTTTTTCTCCATTGCGAGACGACTTGTGGACTTTTTAATGTTCCTTTTGAGAAAATGAATAGTTGCATTCGGGACATAAAAAAGGTTTTTCTCCACAGTGAGTGAGCATGTAGATTTTAAATTGTGAATTTCGTGAACATGAATACTTGCAGTCGGAACATGAAAAAGGTTTTTCTCTACTGTGACACGGCTTGTAGACTTTTAAATGTTCCTTTTGAGAACATGAATAGTTGCAGACGGAACATGAAAATGGTTAAATTTTAATCAAATATAACTCGTTTAAGTATTTCATAACGGTAACAATTTCAATAATTTCATTAACAATTTTAATTTTGGCCCATGCACTTTATTTTTGTTTTTTATGATTCTACTGATATTGTATTAGTGGGTATTTATTAATAAAGGATTACTAATCAGTGTTCCGTTATCAAGGATCTGCCGCCAGGTGACAGTTGTTTTGAAAAAGCCCATGAGGTGGTTGATTGATTCCTAAATAAAATGAAAAATATAAAAAAGGTTTCGTTTCATTAAATTGTACACATCCTAAGGACAAAGGTCGTCGCTCACTTTTAAAAGTCAGTAGGTAAAATGATTTTTGGCGTCTCATAAAGTGATGGGTGATTTTACGTCTAACAACTCAGCACAAACTTCACAAAAATTTGTGCTGACTTGCCAGACGTAAAATAAGTCCCCGTTAGGGAAAATTGCGTTATTCCATGGGCAACATCTACAATAATCGTGTGTAACGGCGTTGCTTATGGGTTTTTTTTGTTTGTTGTCAAGGTTTTCCTTCGGAATAATAAAAGGGAGTCGGATTATTGACAAGAGAGAAATTTAATTATAATAATTTAGGTCATCTCCCGATTTCTTCCAAATTCTCCCGTTTTCTCCCGATTTCTCCCGATTTTTAGGCGAAAATTCTCCCGATTTTTAAGTTTTGGGTTCGGGAACACTGGTGTGTGTGGACCTTAAGATGGCTGTCAGTAGTGTTTTTTTGTCGAATATTTGCAGATTTCATCAATTTCAAAGTATCCCCCTGAAATATTGGCAATGTATATATCTATGAGATATGTTTTATTTTAAACCGTATTTCTTGCTTTACCACTAAATATAAAAACATGGTTACAAATCTCCAGGTATGATTTACAATTATTTAAAAAGTAGCACCATGAATTTGACAACGTAAAATAGGCACTCTGTATAATTCGTCAAATGATTCAAATACAGCAAACACGGCGACTATTCTTATTGATAATTGTAGACAGTTAATGTATCTTCCTAATGTAATACCAGGTTTTTGTGGTAAATTTATTAAATAGTATAATGTATTGATTTCAATTTTGACACTTCACGCGCTCAAATTCTATAAAATAATTTTCTAATCAAACTTTTGGATAGATCGTAACAGATAAAAAAATCGTTTTCTAGTATATACTTGCATCTGTGGTTATCAAATAGGCCATAGAGAACATAAAACCGTAGAAAATATTCAATATAGATATTTAAAACTGCCACTAGCGGCAATTTCAAATCAGTAAAACACAAATTTCGCGCATTTATAAAGTTAAAGATTTTTTAATAATTTATCTATCAATTCTAAAAATATAGAATAATTAGTAAAATATAGGTGAATTCATTGGCTGTATAGCACCATAATCAGTTTTTGTGTCTCCATATTAAAATTCGGAGGTGTGATTTTTTTGAAGTGGGCGGAAAATATTCAAAATCGTCTCTAAAAAACCGCGAGCAATCCGAGAAAAAAAAAAAAAAAACCGCGCGATCGTTCGAGTGGTTGGAAGTTAAGTTCCTGGGAATGTTTTTAGACTCAAAGCTTACTTGGAATTCTCACATTAATCATGTCATAATGAAATGCGAAAGTAACATCAATCCCCTTAGATTTCTGTCCGGAGTGTGGTGGGGATCACACCCCTCATCTTTAAAACTTCTGTACAATGCTCTCATCCGAAGCCATCTCGATTACGGATCTTGTCTGTTTGATCCAATGTCTACTTCAAATTCGCTTAAATTAAATAAAATTCAGTCAAAATCTCTTCGCCTTATATTAGGAGCTATGAAATCTTCCCCAATCAACGCAATGCAAGTTGAATGCTGCGAACCTCCCTTAAATATTAGAAGGCGATGGCTAGCAGAAAAATATATTTTCAAAACATGCTCAATAACGTCCCATCCCTTGATTACCAAACTTCAATTGTTGAAGTATGAGGTTAATTTGAATCCATTTTGGAAAAAAACATTCCCCTCCCCTTCTCTATGATTGCTTCAACTCTTTCCTGGATGCATCCTCAAACTCCTATCGCAATGAATCTCTCCCCTTATACTCATATCCCTATGAAAGTCTTACTTTCTATCCGAAGGTGCACCAATTTATAGGAATATGTAAAAAATATATAAATAACTCAGCTCAATCCAATAATGCAGAATTCAACAAAATTATTGAAAATAACTGGCCAAATTATATAAAAATTTTCACAGATGGTTCCAAACTCAGTTCGGACTCCCATTGTGGAGCCAGTGTCTACGCACCTCACAGGAAATTGTGTTTCCCACACAGACTTCCCAAAGAGTGTTCCATTTTCTCTGCTGAATGTATAGCTATCATAGAAGCTTTGCGACTCGTCAAATCTCTCAACATTAAAAATGCCCTCATCCTTTCAGACTCTCTTAGCTCTCTACAAAAAATAAGCGCATCCCCTCTCAATTGTAGTAGCGACTCTCTTACCTGCTCTATCAGAGACCTCCTGCATTCCATGTCGCTGGCTCAAGTGTCAGTGGTCTTGGCCTGGATTCCAGGACACCTCGGTATTGTTGGAAATGAAATAGCTGATTCTATTGCTAAGGATTCCATTGTCCACGGTCCATTAAGCAGTATTCCTATTCCTGTTAGAGATTATTTCCCTATTTTAAAAAATAAGTTACAATGTCAATGGTCATCTGAATGGAAATCATCCTCTCTAATAAAAGGTCATCAGTACTCATTAATTCAACCTTCTATTCCTGTCAAGCCCTGGTTTCACAAATACACTTCCATGCCTAAAAAATACATCTCTTCCATAACTCGAATGCGTCTAGGTCATACTTGTTGTCTTAGTCATCTCTCCAGATTCAACATAGTCAATTCGCCTTATTGTGATTGTGGTTCAGAAGATACTTTAGACCATAATTTTTTTGAGTGTCCTATCAATGACCAATTTCCAAATATCATACTTGAATTGGTAAAACTAAAAATTGAATTCCCTACCAGTGTACCCTGTCTTCTTAGTCTAAACTCTCCTGAAATTCACTATTTGTTAGCAAAATTTATTTATAAAAATGGCCTTAACATTTAAGCATCTATCTCATTTCTTTCTCTTCCATATTTATGTATGCATTTGTTCTTGCATTGTTATTATGTACAGTTGTACAGGTTCCTATTTTTGGGAATCTGCACATCTTCCTACACTACGTTTTTTGTAATTACTAAATACCATCTCTGTATGTTACTCTGTATTGAGTTTGTACAGGTTCCTATTTTTGGGAACCTGTACATCTTCCTTCTCTACAATTTGTAATTACTATTAATACCATCTCTGTATGTTACTCTGTACATATGTATGTTGTGCAGGTTCCTATTTTTGGGAACCTGTTCATCTTCCTTCTCTACAATTTGTTATTACTATTAATACCATCTCTGTATGTTACTCTGTATGTATGTTGTGCAGGTTCCTATTTTTGGGATCCTGTACATCTTCCTACTCTTCAGTTTTGTAATTACCATTAATACCAACTCGGTATGTTAGTACAACTTCTACAATCATATGAATATTAAAATTTGTCTTGGCCCATTGTCTATATTTACTAATATGATTTATCTATTCCATTTAAATAACTGTAAATGTAACTAATTTTAAAAACTGGTAATGTATCTAATTTAAAAAAAAATTGAAAATGTTAATAATTTTAAAAACATTGATAATGTAGCTAACTAATTTTAAGAAAACTGGAAATGTAAATAATTTTAAAAAAATGTAACTAACTTTAAGAAATGGCCAAGATCACCCTTAATGGGTGAAAGCCAAATAAATAATTTAAAAAAAATAAATATATAACCCCTTACAATTTATTGCTATTCGCATAAATATACTAACCCCGCTATTCGTGTGGAAATCTTTCTTTTTTTAAAATGATTTTTGGTTATGTAATTATGGTTTTTAGGCACCTATAAAATTATGACCCGTCTTTCCGGTTTGTAAAAAATGGTCTGATTTTTCGAATTGAAATTTTCAAAAAATTGCTAGGCTTTCAAAAATACGATAAAAAAACAGAATTTCTTAGAATATTTGCCCAAACCGGAATTTAAAAAAAAAAACATGTGATGCAAGTGGCCTATTGACAAATATGAAAGAAATAATCATTTCACCAACGTCGTTTTACGTTTCCCTGGGAGTACCTATTTATTAAAATTATTATTAAATTTGTTAAAAGTAGAGACTGTCTTAGATGATTTTTTTCTTCGATAATTCGTCGTCTATGGAAATTTTGTTAAACCTCGTGCAGGGGGGTATAACTCCGATTCAAAAATTCAACCGTATCGATATTCATGTCTGTGTGACGTCATTCCGCCGGGCCCCGCCCCTTCACCTCGCCCGTCCAATGGAAAGCTTTGTTGTTATTATTATTATACAAAACTTTTGACAGCTGACGCCGCTGACGGTAAAATCTAACAAAATGGACGGTTCATGTACGCCACGCAAATCGCCAAATATAAATAAATATATCACAAGTAAATATCAGCGCAGTGTGTAATTAGCAGACTTTACATTGATTACCCAATTTGGGAACTCGTGCATCTATTTGTGGCTAATACTATCTCGAAATGGCTAACTCACGAAATGATCCTCGTGGAGACAGGATTATCATAACCTAAATGTAAGTTAAAATTACTTTTATTATTATTTTCTATCGAATAATTACAATTTACAATCATTTCAGCGTCAAAGTTACGTTAATTTGCAGTCCTGGTTTTCACGCATTTATATTATATACTACCAGCTACGATTAGACAACCTTAATCTGATGAGAATATTTAAGGTCAAATGCATATTAATTGTAATCAAATTAATATATATTTAACCTTAAATATTATTTTAACTATATACTTCTACGCCTGCCTCGACACAGGTATATCCTAATGAGACAGGCATCAAAAAACCTAATGTAAACATACTTTATATAGATAAAATAAATAAATATTGTTTTGTTTTGATCTGTCTGTTTGTCTTAATATTATTTTCATTCATATTTTCAGCTCAAAACACCAAATCGTGACGGTTATAGTGTCATGCTGCCTACTTTCTACCCCCTATAGCTGACAGGCTCGTGGCAACTACTAGTGCAGAAATTCACTCATTTCAACATACTCACCTCCCGCGAGCGATGGCCCCTGCCAACAGGACTCTTAGTTTGTATGCTTTATCATTATTAATGATTACCTAGGCAAAGGTATTTATATTGCGAGGATTAAATTGGTGGTGAACTTTATCCACCGGATGCAGTGTGACGATTATACTTGTGTTTTAACGTTTCTTAAAAAAAAATTATGAAGGTCATTGCGAGACACATTTAAAAGCATTTATTTAGCACCTTAATGATGAGATATAATTGTTTGTTGTAGGTATGTGGGTGTCATGTCAGGAGATGGGAGGCTGACATGTCCCATCACTTTGTGCCGCCGCTGTCCTTGAGAGAAGAAGGAAGAGTACTTCATGGACCAGGACGCAACAGGAACTAAACTTTCTTAGTACGCCTTTCATATTCTGTTCTGTTTTTATCATAATGGAGTGCTGGTACCTACCCTGGTATGGCAGTGAGGAACTGGCAGAGGAAAAATGAAAGTAGACTGAATGCTGTAGAAATGAGATCCTTGAAAGCGTATGTGTGGTAAAACCATGTATGGTCCTGTATATTTTCTGCCTATACAGAGTATAATAGACCAATATGTATATTTTTATGCAGCAAAGGGTTTATTGGTCAAATCGTATGTATAGTTTCATATCAGTGATCGATGAACCGATGGATGCAATTTTTGAGCCGTAAGTTGTTATAATGGTTTACCTGCTTTGTAGTTGGAAGTAACATTGTAGAAACATATTATGAGTTTGTGCAAAGCGCCTTTGAGGTGATTTTTTTACAAAAACAGCGCAATACAAATCATCCGATTATTATTATTATTTATGATCCTGTGAGAAATGTGGAGATCCGCAAAGAATTCAAGGCTGATTGTAATGAGTATTATTAGTATAAGATATAGAAAGAGACCCTCAGTTTGTTCGATCAAGTGAATCAGATATTGTGTCAAGCCATGTCAAGAGTCAGAATAGTATGTATGTGTCGATTTGTGAAAGTGGCAAAGAGTGTGTGCCAAGACCGGGCTGTTCACCCTATCTGTCTACCCCTGCGGGAAACGGCGTGATGGTTAATTAGTTCTTCTTGTATTTCCTGTTTTTACCTGTTTATAATAAAATACTAAAACATGTAATTGAGTTATCATTTCTCTGTTGTAAACCAGAGAAATGTCAAAATTCGATATTGTCGTAGGAACACCAAATCTTATTTGAAAATTGTTCTTCCGTTTAAAGGGATTGAAATTTCATTTAATTTTAGGTTATATTTACGACAGTTGGTTTCTTAGAGCAACGAGTTTCCATCTGACAAAGGTCTGTCTAGAGAAAATGAGCTGCAAAGAAAAGTAAGCTTATTTTATCAGGGCAGCACTCTGTCAGGCGTAGCTCCGATGCTTTGGGGGAATATTTTGACATTTCATTTTATTTTTAAAATAATATTTTAGGCAATAGAATTGGGTAGGTACCGAAAGAGCATTGTATTGTCTATGGTCGATCCTTTATTTTGTTTGCTCTATCCTTGTCGATGGTATGTGTGACGTAAATCAGCCCAGTGAAAAAGAAAGGGTCAAATATTGGCGCATCTATGGCGCAAAATAGCGTCGAAAAATGCTCTATACAAAAAGCACGAAGTTATCAATCTAATACTGGTTAATTTATGACCTCGTGACATTCACAATGCTTACGTCATTTACGTGGCATCCGGCGTCTTTTTGCAATACCACTATTGCTCCGCTTTTCTGAAGTTATTTTGTATTAATTGCATAATATTAGGTGTCAATTTACACAGTGCTGTGTTACTTCAGTGAACATCACTTTTCTATTCCGAAGTTAATTGAATTATTGCACTTCTACTTTTCTTGTGACGGTTTCTTCAACGCATTTCTTCTGACCGCCACGCTTCGTCTTGTACGTAAGTAGTTCACGTTGTATAGACTAAATAAGACCTAAGCCCCTTAACTGGTGCATGTTTTTGTCAGACTCATTACCAAATAATTTCCCTCAGGGCCTATTTTATCTTTGAGGATGCTGTGTGGAGGGTCTTTTTGAGGAAAGGAAGGAGTGAACATGGGTCTTGAATAGACCCATGTTGTTGGAGGGAGGAAACACAGAGGTCGGTAAATCGTTTCACCGTGTACAAATGTTGGGCGCGTGTTTGGCGTATTTCCCAACTATGCACTGATTCCAAGGGGATCAATGACGCTAGTTCCTCTGAGCATCTTCCATTGTAATACCGGTAGAACAAGGACAGCATTCCCACCTGGAGCCTGTGCTCTGAAGATTGCAATCCGTCTGTTAAGATGGGAGAATCTAACAACCGAGCCCGTTTTTGCACAGAGTCAAGGTATTTTGGAGCTCCAGACCAGAGGTGGCTGACAAATTCAACCGTGGGGCTCACTTGCGATTTGTTCGGGGTTAGCAGTTGTGTACTATTAAAGTATCTGCGGGCCCTGCACAGTACGCCCAGTTTCTGAGAGGCTAACTTAACTCTGGTTTCGATGGAGCCCCCATACCTGAGCTGGTCACTTAGAGTTACACCAAGCATATCAATGGAGGTCCTGTTCGGAAGAATGCTTCCGTTAAAGGAGACTAGATTATTATTTCGATCCCTCTTAGACGTTATCAGACATGATTGGGTCTTTGGAACATTAAATTCGACGAGGTTATTCTTACCCCAAGAGAAAACCCTCATCAGTAGGGTTGCCTTCCGTCCCGATATATCGGGACTGTCACCTTTATTGAGCTATCTGTCCCGACGTCCCGACAAAAGCCTTAAATGTCCCGATTGAAATTACGCAATGCAAATTTTAATTTTCCGTGAGTCCCATAGCCCGTACGTGCCGTGAAGTGCCGTTGGACGGGCGCAGGCGGCCGGTGTGCAGGTAGGGAGGAGAGAGAGAGAGACGAGGGCGCCGCTTCGCCGCTAGTTAGTCGCTCTTTGAATGCCAGCCGTATAGAACGATTGTTTTGATTTTGAACCGCGCAGTGTGTGAGCTTATTCATTTATTTACGAAAATGTCTGCTGTAAGAAAGAGGAAGTGCCATTTTTCGGACGACTATACGAAAGAGTGGATTTTTATAAAGAAAGGATGTACGAATGAAGAAGCGTTCTGTGTTACGTGTAATAGTTTTGTATCAATTACTCATGGAGGTAAGGCTGACGTAAAGCACTACATTTCTACGACCAATCACAAAAAAAGGTTCGCTGTTGTATCTACATCAAGGCCTATATCCGGATTTATTTATGATTAAAGAAGATACTCAAGAAGAATTGCTTATTGCGGCGGCGGAACTAACGACAGCTTATAAAGTTGTCAAACAGCGCCCTTGAGGTGATTTTTCACAAAAACGGCGCTATATAAATCGTCCAAATATTATTATTATTATTATTATTATCATCAATCTTTCAGTTCAATTGACTGTAATGTAAAACTGAATGCTACAATGTATCCCGTCTCTAAAATCGCAGCAAAACAGTCCACAGCAAGAACCAAGTCTACAGCAATTGTTAAAAATATTCTCGCTCCACATTCTGTGTCACAAATAAAAAAAAATTGCAAGTTTCGTATTATAGAATAGGCACCGACGCGTCCAATCACAAAGCTGAAAAGTTGTTTCCTTTACTTGTTCAATATTTCACTGAAAACGATGGTATCCAACGGAAGCTATTGAAGTTTGATTCTTTAAAAGATGAAACATCGGACACTATTTCCAAATATTGTCTCGACACTTTAAGACAATTGCAGATTCCACTAGATAAGCTGATTGCTTTTTGTGGTGACAATACTAATACCAACTTCGGAGGGCTTGAAAGACGCGGTCGGTGCAATGTTTTTTATAAAATAAAAGAAGATTTGGAAAAACCTATAGAAGGAATTGGATGTTCAGCCCATATTCTGCACAATACTAAATCAACCGCTGCTGGAATCTTGTCTGTCCATAAATCCACCAAAAATTATTTCAGATTTCTTTAAAAGTCCGATCAGTGAAATTTATTTCCTCTTTCTGCATTCCAACTTGAGTTTGTTTCAAAATTATATAAAAAGCGTTGAAAAGAACAAGGTGCCTATAGTTAAAATCCGAAAAATATTAAACGAAACGTATAACACCCGATACGAAACGTATATTGAAAAAAACAAAGAGATTATCCAACAACCTTATTTTTGAAGAATTTAAAGTATTAAAATTTGATGATCCGGATCGAAAAAATATAATAATCCAAATAATAAAAGAAAAACAAAACCAAAAAATGTAACCATAATTTGTCTCGACGCCATCTAGTGGGAGAGTTAGCACTTATAATGCATTTCTCACAAAAAATAAACTTGGTTGTTTTCAGGTGAAAAATATAATAAGCAGTAATTGTTGAGTGAAACACTAGTATATATTGAATTATTTGGCGGGTGGGAGATAAGCCGACGTAGCTCAGTAGGTAGAGCAGTTGACCGGATATCAGAAGGACGCGGGTTCAAGTCCCGTCGGCGGCATTTATCTTTTCACGGGAGATATTTTCAATGTTGATGAATGTTTCAGGCTAATAATTATTGCTTATAATAATTGTTACCCTTTGTGCAATGCATAAAAATCTTGTCTTAAACATTACTTTACCAATTAAATATTATAATGGATATAGTATGTATTGAGAACCAATGATTTATTAGAATTCTCTCAATCGACTTAACCATCGTACCATTATATAACGATTGCATCTACTCAATCTTTCTTATTCTTATCCCAGAAATTTGACAACGTAGACGTCCGTCTTAGTAATATCCATTGTTGCTTGTATCGCTTATTTAACAAAAATCAGTTGTGTACTTCTTCTTTAGTCTTGCACTTAATAACACTAATAACATTGGCGGAACCGGTTGTTGTAAAGACATCCCTTAATAATATTGGCAGCAAACAGTTTTTAAATTGTATTGATTAAAATACTCACATCATATGAACACTTAATACCGCTATTCTGTTAAAAGCGGAATGGCGGATCCAAAATAAGGTACTAACGGTTTATATTAAGATATATTTATATTGTGTATCTGAGTTATGCCACTATTGATGGTGATTCTCCCAACCGTTTTCAAATGTCAAATGCGAGCTTAAAATACAGTCACGATAATTTTTATATCCTTGTTTTAAAATATGAGTTATATAACACTTCAATGTTTTGGCAAAACATTCGATGAATAAAATATCTGCTATAAAAATGTTCTGTTTCAGGAATTTTTTTTTTGGCTTGAACCAATAACCAAACGCTACCACAGCAGGGCCATGGATCTACTCAATCCTGTTGAGACTCTTTCCATCAAAACGGAACCAAGGCCCCAGGAAGAAGGCGGAGGTGTAACGCAGTATACGGGTATAGATTTCGACCTCCAAGATGTAAAGAAGGAATATTTGCAGTATGCGGAGATTATTCAGACAGCCAGTTAGTTAATTATAATAATATACGAGCATTATAAATGAAGCATGTTTAATTTGGAATTTTAAATTAATTATATTATTCGCGGTAAGTTCCTGATACTTTAACCTCCTTTTTATTTTGCATATGTAATAAGTTACACTTATTATCTTACACATTGATTGATGGAAGTAAAAACCTTTCCATTGACTTCTTCCAAAACATAACATTTTACATCTTCTTGATGCATCGGCCCCTGAAGCGAACATCTAGTGTCATTATTTTTTCTTAAAGTTTCTCATCCAAATTCCCATAAATGCATGTAAAATAATCGGAATCTTTAATCTTTGGAAGTTATAGTTTTATAGTAAAAAAAAAGTTTTGTTGTATCAATGGTGATTGCACGTATTGTAATTTTGTTTTTGCAGACAGCACTAATGCGGACACAGTTGCCATCAAGACGGATCTAGTATCCCTAGAAGAAGATGAAGAGACTTTTCCTTATATGGATCTTGACGTTAACGTGTCGGATGTTAAAAAAGAATGTCTACAACGCGTTGAAAGAACGAACCAGAAAGCAGGTATAACCGATTTTCATTATAATATTTAACATTTATCAGTATCCATTTTTTCACTTAGCGTAGGTAATAAGTTTTAATGAGTCTCTTTTATTCATATTATTTTTAAAATTTGTCGACAGATCGGAACAAACATCCTGTGGATAAACGATTATATTTTTCTCATTTTATCTACTCCTGCTCCCATAAGAATAATTTTGTAAGTCGCAGTCATCCTGGAGTTAAACCTTTTTCATGTTCCAAGTGCAACTATTCCTGTTCTCGGAAGAGAGATTTTAAAAAACACATACTGATCCACAGCCCAGAAAAACCTTTTACTTGTTCCGAGTGCAACTATTTATGTTCTACTAAAAGCAATCTGACGATCCACAAGCTGACTCACCGTGGAGAAAAAAACTTTTTCTTGTTCCGAGTGCAACTATTCCTGTTCTCGAAAGAGCAGTCTGACGATCCACATGCTGACGCACAGCGGAGGAAAACCTTTTTCTTGTTCCGAGTGCAACTATTCATTTGCTCGAAAGGGCAGTCTGACGATCCACATGCTGACGCACAGCGGAGAAAAACCATTTTCTTGTTCTGAGTGCACCTATTCATGTTCTACTAAAAGCAATCTGACGACCCACAAGCTTGCTCACAGTGGAGAAAAACCTTTTTCTTGTTCCGAGTGCAACTATTCATTTGCTCGAAAGGGCAAACTGACGATCCACATGCTGACGCACAGCGGAGAAAAACATTTTTTTTTGTTTCAAGTGCAACTATTCATGTGCTCGAAAGGGCAGTCTGACGTTCCACATGCTGACGCACAGCGGAGAAAAACCTTTTTCTTGTTCTGAGTGCACCTATTCATGTCCTACTAAAGGCAATCTGACGAACCATAAAATGACTCACAGTGGAGAAAAACCTTTTTCTTGTTCCGAGTGCAACTATTCATGTGCTCAATTGCGCTATCTGACAATCCACAAGCTTACTCACAGTGGAGAAAAACCTTTTTCTTGTTCCGAGTGCAACTATTCATGTTCTACTAAACGCAATCTGACGAACCATAAAATGACTCACAGTGGAGAAAAACCTTTTTCTTGTTCCGAGTGCTCAATTGCGCTATTCATGTGCTCAATTGCGCTATCTGACGATTCACAAGCTTACTCACAGTGGAGAAAAACCTTTTTCTTGTTCCAAGTGCAACTATTCATGTGCTCCAAAAAGCGGTCTGAAGATCCACATGTTGACGCACAGCGGAAAAAAAACCATTTTCTTGTTCTGAGTGCACCTATTCATGTTCTACTAAAAGCAATCTGACGAATCATAAGCTGACTCACAGTGGAGAAAAACCTTTTTCTTGTTCTGAGTGCAACTATTCATGTGCTCAAAAGCGCTATCTGACGACCCACAAGCTTGCTCACAGTGGAGAAAAACCTTTTTCTTGTTCCGAGTGCAACTATTCATTTGCTCGAAAGGGCAAACTGACGATCCACATGCTGACGCACAGCGGAGAAAAACATTTTTTTTGTTCCAAGTGCAACTATTCATGTGCTCATCTGCGCTATCTGACGATCCACAAGCTTACTCACAGTGGAGAAAAACCTTTTTCTTGTTCCGAGTGCAACTATTCATGTTCTACTAAAAGCAATCTGACGAACCATAAAATGACTCACAGTGGAGAAAAACCTTTTTCTTGTTCCGAGTGCAACTATTCATGTGCTCAATTGCGCTATCTGACGATTCACAAGCTTACTCACAGTGGAGAAAAACCTTTTTCTTGTTCCAAGTGCAACTATTCATGTACTCGAAAAAGCGGTCTGAAGATCCACATGTTGACGCACAGCGGAAAAAAACCATTTTCTTGTTCTGAGTGCACCTATTCATGTGCTCGAAAAGGCAGTCTGAAGATCCACATGTTGACGCACAGCGGAGAAAAACCATTTTCTTGTTCTGAGTGCACCTATTCATGTTCTACTAAAAGCAATCTGACGAACCATAAGCTGACTCACAGTGGAGAAAAACCATTTTCTTGTTCTGAGTGCAAATATTCATGTTCTACTAAAAGCAATCTGACGAACCATAAAATGACTCACAGTGGAGAAAAACCTTTTTCTTGTTCCGAGTGCAACTATTCATGTGCTCAATTGCGCTATCTGACGATTCACAAGCTTACTCACAGTGGAGAAAAACCTTTTTCTTGTTCCAAGTGCAACTATTCATGTGCTCGAAAAAGCAGTCTGACGATCCACATGCTGACGCACAGCGGAGAAAAACCATTTTCTTGTTCTGAGTGCACCTATTTATGTTCTACTAAAAGCAATCTGACGAACCATAAGCTGACTCACAGTGGAGAAAAGCCTTTTTCTTGTTCCGAGTGCAACTATTCATGTGCTCTAAAGCGCTATCTGACGACCCACAAGCTTGCTCACAGTGGAGAAAAACCTTTTTCTTGTTCCGAGTGCAACTATTCATTTGCTCGAAAGGGCAAACTGACGATCCACATGCTGACGCACAGCGGAGAAAAACATTTTTTTTGTTCCAAGTGCAACTATTCATGTGCCCGAAAGGGCAGTCTGACGATCCACATGCTGACGCACAGCGGAGAAAAACCTTTTTCTTGTTCTGAGTGCACCTATTCATGTTCTACTAAAGGCAATCTGACGAACCATAAAATGACTCACAGTGGAGAAAAACCTTTTTCTTGTTCCGAGTGCAACTATTCATGTGCTCAATTGCGCTATCTGACGATCCACAAGCTTACTCACAGTGGAGAAAAACCTTTTTCTTGTTCCGAGTGCAACTATTCATGTTCTACTAAAAGCAATCTGACGAACCATAAAATGACTCACAGTGGAGAAAAACCTTTTTCTTGTTCCGAGTGCAACTATTCATGTGCTCAATTGCGCTATCTGACGATTCACAAGCTTACTCACAGTGGAGAAAAACCTTTTTCTTGTTCCAAGTGCAACTATTCATGTGCTCGAAAAAGCGGTCTGAAGATCCACATGTTGACGCACAGCGGAGAAAAACCATTTTCTTGTTCTGAGTGCACCTATTCATGTTCTACTAAAAGCAATCTGACGAAACATAAGCTGACTCACAGTGGAGATAAACCTTTTTCTTGTTCCAAGTGCAACTATTCATGTGCTCGAAAAGGCGGTCTAAAGATCCACATGTTGACGCACAGCGGAAAAAACTTTTTTTTTGTTCCGAGTGCAACTATTCATGTTCTCGATAGGGCAGTCTGACGATCCACGTGCTGACGCACAGCGTAGAAAAACCTTTTTCTTGTTCCGAGTGCACCTATTCATGTTCTACTAAAAGCAATCTGACTATCCACAAGCTAACTCACAGTGGAGAAAAACCTTTTTCTTGTTCCAAGTGCAACTATTCATGTGCTCGTTAAAGCGGTCTGAAGATCCACATGTTGACGCACAGCGGAAAAAACCATTTTCTTGTTCTGAGTGCACCTATTCATGTTCTACTAAAAGCAATCTGACGAACCATAAGCTGACTCACAGTGGAGAAAAACCTTTTTCTTGTTCCGAGTGCAACTATTCATGTGCTCAAAAGCGCTATCTGACGACCCACAAGCTTGCTCACAGTGGAGAAAAACCTTTTTCTTGTTCCGAGTGCAACTATTCATTTGCTCGAAAGGGCAAACTGACGATCCACATGCTGACGCACAGCGGAGAAAAACATTTTTTTTGTTCCAAGTGCAACTATTCATGTGCTCAATTGCGCTATCTGACGATCCACAAGCTTACTCACAGTGGAGAAAAACCTTTTTCTTGTTCCGAGTGCAACTATTCATGTTCTACTAAAAGCAATCTGACGAACCATAAAATGACTCACAGTGGAGAAAAACCTTTTTCTTGTTCCGAGTGCAACTATTCATGTGCTCAATTGCGCTATCTGACGATTCACAAGCTTACTCACAGTGGAGAAAAACCTTTTTCTTGTTCCAAGTGCAACTATTCATGTGCTCGAAAAAGCGGTCTGAAGATCCACATGTTGACGCACAGCGGAAAAAAACCATTTTCTTGTTCTGAGTGCACCTATTCATGTGCTCGAAAAGGCAGTCTGAAGATCCAAATGTTGACGCACAGCGGAGAAAAACCATTTTCTTGTTCTGAGTGCACCTATTCATGTTCTTCTAAAAGCAATCTGACGAACCATAAGCTGACTCACAGTGGAGAAAAACCATTTTCTTGTTCTGAGTGCAACTATTCATGTTCTACTAAAAGCAATCTGACGAACCATAAAATGACTCACAGTGGAGAAAAACCTTTTTCTTGTTCCGAGTGCAAGTATTCATGTGCTCAATTGCGCTATCTGACGATTCACAAGCTTACTCACAGTGGAGAAAAACCTTTTTCTTGTTCCAAGTGCAACTATTCATGTGCTCGAAAAAGCAGTCTGACGATCCACATGCTGACGCACAGTGGAGAAAAACCATTTTCTTGTTCTGAGTGCACCTATTTATGTTCTACTAAAAGCAATCTGACGAACCATAAGCTGACTCACAGTGGAGAAAAGCCTTTTTCTTGTTCCGAGTGCAACTATTCATGTGCTCAAAAGCGCTATCTGACGACCCACAAGCTTGCTCACAGTGGAGAAAAACCTTTTTCTTGTTCCGAGTGCAACTATTCATGTTCTACTAAAAGCAATCTGACGAACCACATGCTGACGCACAGCGGAGAAAAACATTTTTTTTGTTCCAAGTGCAACTATTCATGTGCTCGAAAGGGCAGTCTGACGATCCACATGCTGACGCACAGCGGAGAAAAACCTTTTTCTTGTTCTGAGTGCACCTATTCATGTTCTACTAAAGGCAATCTGACGAACCATAAAATGACTCACAGTGGAGAAAAACCTTTTTCTTGTTCCGAGTGCAACTATTCATGTTCTACTAAAAGCAATCTGACGAACCATAAAATGACTCACAGTGGAGAAAAACCTTTTTCTTGTTCCGAGTGCAACTATTCATGTTCTACTAAAAGCAATCTGACGAACCATAAAATGACTCACAGTGGAGAAAAACCTTTTTCTTGTTCCGAGTGCAACTATTCATGTGCTCAATTGCGCTATCTGACGATTCACAAGCTTACTCACAGTGGAGAAAAACCTTTTTCTTGTTCCAAGTGCAACTATTCATGTGCTCGAAAAAGCAGTCTGACGATCCACATGCTGACGCACAGTGGAGAAAAACCATTTTCTTGTTCTGAGTGCACCTATTTATGTTCTACTAAAAGCAATCTGACGAACCATAAGCTGACTCACAGTGGAGAAAAGCCTTTTTCTTGTTCCGAGTGCAACTATTCATGTGCTCGAAAAGGCGGTCTAAAGATCCACATGTTGACGCACAGCGGAAAAAACCTTTTTTTTGTTCCGAGTGCAACTATTCATGTTCTCGATAGGGCAGTCTGACGATCCACGTGCTGACGCACAGCGTAGAAAAACCTTTTTCTTGTTCCGAGTGCACCTATTCATGTTCTACTAAAAGCAATCTGACTATCCACAAGCTTACTCACAGTAGAGAAAAACCTTTTTCTTGTTCCAAGAGCAACTATTCATGTGCTCGAAAAGGCGGTCTAACGATCCACATGTTGACGCACAGCGAAGATAAACCTTTTTCTTGTTCGAGTGCAATTTTTAATGTTCTTCGAGGGCAGATTAGAAGAGACACATACTGATTTACAGTGAAGAAAAACCTTTTTCTTGTTCCGAGTGCAACAATTCCTGTTATCGAAAGGGCAGTCTGACGACCCACATGCTGATGCACAGCGGAGAAAAACCTTTTTTTGTTCTGAGTGCACCTATTCATGTTTTACTAAAAGCAATCTGACGATCCATAAGCTGACTCACAATGGAGAAAACCCTTTTCTTGTTCCGAGTGCAACTATTTATGTGCTCGAAAGGGCAGTCTGACGATCCACATGCTGACGCACAGCGGAGAAAAACCTTTTTTTGTTCTGAGTGCACCTATTCATGTTTTACTAAAAGCAATCTGACGATCCATAAGCTGACTCACAATGGAGAAAACCCTTTTCTTGTTCCGAGTGCAACTATTCATGTGCTCGTAATGGCGGTCTGAAGATCCACATGTAGACGCACAGCGGAGAAAAACCTTTTTTTTGTTCCGGGTGCAACTATTCATGTTTTCGAAAAGGCAGTCTGAATAACCACACGTTAAATCACAGTGGAAAAAAGCCTTTTTCATGTTCCGATTGCAACTATTCATGTTCTCGAAAAGGCTATCTGAAGACCCAAAAGCTGGCTTGCTTACATTGAAGAAAAGTCTTTTAAATGTGATCATGATTCGAGTTAGCTAAGTAATTTTTTATTCCTACTGGGTGTGGTTAAATTTATATTTTGTTAAATTAACGATGTAATAAATATGATCTGAATGAATGACACCTAAGGTGTATTTTTTGTATTATTTGTTTTATCAAATAAACCTCCAGTTAGATCCTTGGCCAATGTGTTGGATATTTTGAGCCTGCACTTTTTTTTCCATTTTTGTTTGTTTCTTCGATGGACCTTTTATTTTAGTTGTGACTTTCTTTAAATTCCGATAAATCTTTATTTCGGAAAATGTATGTTTATTTAATTGACAAAGCCAACTGAATAATGTGTAAGTATTACCTTTTTAATTTAACAGGTATGTATTATATCACTAATATTTCAGAAAATTTGATTAGATTTCTAATTTCAAGATTTTTTTCTCTTTGCACTTTATGCGATCTGTATTATTTAAACAGTTGACTAATTAAGCACTGTAGTTTAGGGGCTATCACAACTGAAGCATTTCTAAGGGCCTATCGGCATAGCTATATTTCACCGCACGTTTTTTTTCGCTAAATTCTGTGATACATGGGATCTTATAGGGCTATCCGCACTGGAAATAAAAATCTGTGGTTTGATGCAAATTGAACGCGATACGGTGCGAATTTATTTCCGCGCGAATTTATTGTGCAATATAGTAATAATAATAATAATATCTTTATTTGGAAAACAAACAGCTTTACATAAAAAAAGAAAGAGTGCTAAAATAAAACAGTAAATCTAAAAACCTCTTTTCGCTGATCTTTTTTTTTATAGTAGCTATACAAGAAAAACTAAGAAAAAAAATAGTTAAGAGAAGTTAAAATAAAACATAAATAAAAAAAATAGTTAGGAGAAGCTTAATACTTAAATATGCATGAAAATAATATAGAAAAACACAATAAAGGGTAAGCTTATGATCTTGTAGGAGTATAAGGATGATATGTATGTAACACTGGAACGCTTTTTGTCGAATTTCGGTACAATTTACACAAAGTAAGTTTGCTAAGTTGTCGAATTACACCAAATTCTACCTAGATGCATTAAATTTTTTTTTTAAATATTTTCAAAAACTCCCGCGATTTGTGATTTACATAACATGTAGTTGACAAGACCCTTTAGCGCTTTCTCCAAAAACGTCTCAATTCTTTGTTTCCGTGATTTAATTATGGAAATTTCTAGATCGATTATTTTCGCTGCAAATCACAATCTTAAGCGTTCTGGACCCGTCAGTGTAAAATTCGGCTTTTTTTATCGTATTTAAGTGGATATTTATAACAAATTTGTGTACCAGTGTTATAATAATTGAATGAGTAATGCATTCAACTATTTCGACGTGTATCAAACTTAAAATTTCACTGATTATTCATAAAACAAAGTTTTATGGTTATGTTTTTGACATTTTTTTCCGGTCGTCGTGTGTTTTCGAAAATGCAATATTTTCTATAAATAAACCAATAATCCAGTAAATTGGTATTGTGGATTTAGGATAATTGATGTACCTGTTTGATGTACTACAGCTATTTGTGGTGGGTCGTTTAAGAATTTCATTTTAGTCTAATCAAAAGTGTCGCCATTTTTCGAATAAATTTGTGTCAAAAATTATCCAAAGGGAAAATTCAACAGTTCAAAACATATCAAAATTCAGTTTTCTTACATACATATGTAGATTGTGATTATAAATTAGACCATTTAAAAGAAACCTAATTGAAAATATTCATTGTGGAGGGAAATTTGAACTTACTAGGCGAGTTTACAGGGAGGCAATACTGAGATTTGTTCCGTTTTGAATGTTTACGATTTTTTAATATTATTTTTAATAATCCAAGTAATATGTGATAAACAACCAAATATACATAGGTGAATTCATTGACTATATAGAACTATGATCAGTTTGTATGCCTTTATATTAAAATTCGGAGGTATGATTTTTTTAAGGTTGGCGGAAAATATTCAAAACGGTCATTAAAATATCACGAGCAATCCGAGGCAAAAGTTATAAAACGCGCAGTCGTTCCAGTGGTTAGGGAATATGTAAATATATTGCAAATTAGGAAAATAAATCTGATTAATAATATTATAAATATGGATGTTAAGGGGTGTGTTGTGATGCATTACATTTATCGGCCGGCGTAGCGCAGCGGTAAGAAGCTTGACTCGCGCACCGAAGGTCGCGGGATCGAATCCCGACGTGGCAAATATATTTTATTTGATTAATTTGTGTTATTTCACAATTTATTAATTTAAAAATAATAAATAGTATATTTGCGGCACGTTCCAGAGTGGAAGATACTTTCTGTATCGCCCTGGTGTAAGACCACCATTCAGAATTGAAACGTTGCTTGAAACGGCATTAGCCGTGTTTGGTGACCTAAATAGTGATCTGAATGGTGATCTGAATAGCCGGGTACTTCCCCACTTTCCTCTTCCCTATCTCCTTCCCCTCCCCACTAACCTTAGCCTCACAACATACCCCAATTGGGGATGCCATAGTCTCACTGGCTTCAGACGGCAGCAGTTGGGACTGTTGTGAGGTATTCATGTATATAAAAATCTAATAGTGTTGCTTTGAATTTGTTGGAAGTTATATTGAAGATGTCTATATACCTATATGAGGTGTGTGTTATGATAATGGCAGGCTCGATGTATGAATTAATTTTGTAAGTAGTTGGTATTGGAGCGGCTGTTATAAAAAAGGGATACGTTTCTACTATTACGACCAGGAACTCTAATATCTATTTTTTGTAAGAGATACGGGGAAGATACCGTTGAATGAGATTGTGTGTGTGTAGAGTGGATTTGATATGTGCGAAGATTGACTGACGAAGGACCTTGAATTTTGTGTTACTGTTTACTGCTTGGAATGAGGAAAAAACATATGCTGCATATAAAGGAAAGGACTCACCGAAACAGGATAAAGAACTTGTATGCTGGCAATTTTGTCTTCTTTCTCCCCGTCCAATTGGCACTGAAAACAGCAATAAGCGTGCGTTTCGTTTACACGGCGGACACGGCGGAATTACGTCAATGTTGCAGGTAGCGGGAGCACGGTGGCTATAGTAGGTATGTTGCGGCGCGGGCTGTTGATTGCAGACTGACGTGGTGAAGGTAGTTATAGGTGCGGATTTTGGGAACAAGGTAGGACAGGATTTGCAACAATATTAATACCAATCCCAAGCAGTAACAGTATGTATGTGTGCTATGTAGGTGTGTGTATGTGTAGGTATATGTATTGGCGTAACCATGCCCCCCGCCTGGAAGGGGATGAAAGAATCCACTTCCATAAACCAAAAGAGTGCCAATACGTTTCAATGCGCAAACAAAATTATAATGACACGCGGTAGAATGTAATAAATTATGTAAAAGTTAAGAAAATATTATGTAAGTTATATAAATGCTTTACCAAATGGTCAACATGACTGATATAGCAAGGAAATAAAAAGAATAAAAAACATTGAAACGAAAAATATGACTTGAAAGGATTCAATAAATAATACTGAACCTGCGGTAGATAAAACTAGTAGGGTTTGGTACCTATTTAACAATGAAACTAATCTAATTGATTTTTAAAAATTAAAGTATTATGAACTAACTTCTAAGATGTCGTTAAATCTATTGTGACGGTAAGGGACAGAGTTTAACAACGGCCCTGCGGTATGTTCTTTATATGATAGTAGTCTATTATTAAATTGACTACATTATCCCGAGCGGGCAATAGAATGGGATGACGACTGTCAAATTCTGTTTCAGCGTTACTCAATCTGCCTCCTACCCTTAGAATTCCGTCATGAAGAAACGGATTTAATTTCGCAATCGCTCGCCGAACCTTCTTCCCATCTTTGACTGCCTTTATATCTTCGGAGAAATGTTCTTGCTGTATAGAATTTATAACAGCGATTTCTGCAACTAAGATATGGCTTAATTCGAATGCTCGTGGTAATTTCTTAATGAAACGAAAAACATAAATTATTATTCGAATTAATTTCGGCCATGAACTAACACGAGAAGCTAGTGCACACAATAACGGTGGAGCAATTGTTTTGGGGCGGTTATTGTCTTGAACGGACATCAAAATTTTTGTTTTTAATTCGGGTGGATCAGATATCGATTTCGTATCAAAACGTTGTAAAGGCCAATCAGTTTTAGGTAATTGGGCAAATACGGGACCGTTAAACCATAACGGATAGTCTATTAGCTGAGCGGGAGTAAGACCCCGCGATAAGCAGTCGGCGGGATTGTCTTGACCTCTTATATAATGGAAGCATTCAGCCCCAAGGTGGTTTTGTATTTGTGAGACACGGTTGGCAACGAAGGTCTGCCATTTTGCAGGCGGTGAATTTATCCAAGCTAGTGCAACCGTGCTGTCGCAAAAAGCTAAAGTCGTATGAGCTTTTGAATTTGATGTGTAGGTATTACTGACCGTATGCATTAATCGTGCAAGTACTAGCGCTCCACATAGTTCTAATCGCGCAAGTGAAATCGTCTTAGCCGGAGCGACCTTGGATTTAGCGCATAATAAATTAATTGTGGTTTTATCAGTATTCGGACAGTAAACATGTAAGTAAATAACACCTCCATATGCGCGTTCGCTTGCGTCTGAAAACCCGATAAGCGTTAATACACATTGGGGTTCGATTCCTAAAAAACGAGGAATTTTAATAGATTGCAGTAATGGCAATTCCTTTTTAAACTGTCGCCAAAGTGTGACAACTGTTTCAGGAGGAGTATCGTCCCAATTCAGGTTATACTCCCATAGAGATTTAATTATCAGCTTAGCCAATAATACAACTGGTGCGGCGAAACCCATCAAATCCCAAAGACGAGCAATCGTCGAGAGAATATTTCGTTTAGTACACGTTCTTTCGTCGGTGTGTACGACAAATACAAAATGATCAGAAGCGGGTATCCAATGAAGCCCTAGTATTTTTAGGTTTTCATCGGGATTAAATTCCACATGTTCCTTAACACGACGAGCTGTAGGAATCGTGGATAAAAACTTTGGAGAATTAGAAGAGAATTTTACAAGGTCGAATCCTCCGGCAGCGAATAACTGAATTAATTCCGTCGACAACTCGGTAGCTTCCTCGACTGATGAGCAACTGGTGACGAAATCATCCATGTAGAATGAGCCATTTTCCACCAAGTTTGCCGCGAGTGGGAAACGAGGTTTTTCATGCGTTGCGAGTTGACGCAGTGAACGCATAGCCAAAAATGGGCTACAAGACATGCCGAAAGTGACGCGATTAAATTCGAACAATTGTAAAGGGTCACTATTGTTAAATCTATACAGCATGCGCTGATAACGACGGCATTCTTCTTGCACTACGATTTGTAGGTACATTTGTTTTATGTCAGCGGTTATAGCTATTGCGAACAATCGGAAATTGAGGATAATGCGAAACAAATCACCTTGTAAATTCTTTCCGGTATGTAGGATGTCATTAAGCGAATAACCCGAATCGGATTTCATACTCGCATCTAGCACCATGCGAATTTTAGTAGTAAGTTTATCTTCACGAACTACAATATGATGCGGTATAACGTAATGAAGTAATTCAGAATTGTCGACCGGCGAAATGTACCCTTTCTGTAGGTATTCGCGTAATATTTTGTCATATTCTAACTTTATTGCGGGTTGAGATATCAAGCGGCGTTCGAGAGATCGAAACCTGCGTTCGGCGGCGGGTAACGATTCACCGAGAACAGAGGGACTGTTTCGAAACGGCAACGCGACGATATAACGACCTGCCGTGTCACGAGAGGTAGTGAGTTTAAAAATGTCCTCACACTCTTGTTCATCAGGCGTTAAAAACTTCTCATCTGGAATGTCTTCCAATTCGAAGAAGCGCGACAGGCAAAAATCATTATTTTGCGTGAACGTACAAAATGATTGCGTGGCGTTTATACTTGGGTTTTCAATCATCGTTGGGGCAGTACCCAAGATGAGATATCCCAAAGTGGTTTCAATAGCAAATGGCTGGCCGAGAGAACCTGATATTTTGTTTGCCTTTAGAATGCGAGCAAATATGTCACATCCTAAGATAATATCAATCTCACCGGGCGTACAGAATGTTGTGTCTGCTAAGGGCAAATTGTCAAGATACGACAAAGAGGAACGGTTAATGTTAACAGTAGGCAACTCACTGGTTATAGTTTCTACTACATATGGTTTAATCGTATACGACTGAGTGATGTCATAGCGGGAATGTAACTTTAAGCAAGTTACGCCATTTGTCACATTTCTTACGTCACCTATTCCCGTGACGTAAGTACTTGGAGATGACCGCACCGTAAGATTCAAGCGTGAACAGCATTTGCGCGTAATTATGTCCCTTTGGGAGCCGCTATCTATTAGAGCCCGTAACGTCTGTACCTGGCCCTTAGCGTCTCTGGTAGTGCAAACAGCCGTTCCTAAGAGTGCAGTAGTATTTGCACTAGGGCATGAATTTGTTACACATAGCGAAACCGGATTCAAAGAATTTAAGTTATCATTATCGGCATCTGCTTGTAACGCGGGAGATGGTATTGGGTCTGTTTGTGACTTTCGCCCATCAGTTTGTTTGAAATGCAATAAACTATGATGGTTGAGCGCGCATGTTTTGCATGCACTCTTTGATTTACAAGCTTTCGTGATGTGCCTAGTACTGAGGCAGTTCACACAAACTCGAATATTCGATGACTTAATAAAGTTAAATCGATCGCGTGGTTCTAGGCTTGTGAATTTAGAACATTGGTATAAAGGGTGCGATCCCTTTTGACAACAAAAACAAATTTCGATGGAGTGATTATCGATTTTTTCGACATTAATAAATGCCTTTGCGGAATTAGTTTTTTGCGGTTTAGCGGTATAATTAATGTTTGAGCCAACGCGGCTCGAGGTCGGTTGCGTGAATTGCGCGCGGTTGAGAATTCGTTGCTGTTGTCTTACAAAGTCGATTAGTTCCGCGCTGGAAGGTAAATTTTCATTATTTTTAATAGAAGATTCGAAAGCCTTTACAGTCTCTATGTCAAGCCGTTTAAGACCCAGTTGTAGCAATATGAATTCTGCGAGGTCTTTTATTTTTAATTGCTTCAGCGCGGCGATGTTAGCGGAGTATGCATCTGCGAAATTCTCTAAAGAAGCGGGCGTGGCCGAGTTAACTGGAGGCAATTTCAGCAATCGGTCAAAGTATGATTCAGCAAGAACGCGTTGATCATTATACTTAGTACACAATGCGTCCCAAATAACTTGATAATTTGTACCAGTAGGCGTAATAGTTTTGCAAATATTTAATGCTTTTCCGGTTAATTTAGACATCAGATACTGCATCTTTTCAGCATTATCCAGAGAATCATTCAAATGTATAACCGAATTATATGTTTCATAGAAAAGAGGCCAATTATCTAATTTTCCGTCAAAGCACGCTATTTCCAAAGGCGGTAACTTAATTTGACGGCGAGGTTTCGCAACTGGATTGGACAGCATATTTGCTTCGGTATATTTAATAACCCCGAAGAGTTCTTCAAATGCATTTAATTGAGAGTATTCAGCAATTGCTTCCGGATTCAATTCCAGTTCGCAATCCACTTTTTCATCTAAAATTGTTATAAATTCAGAACGAATTTTTTCAACAGTAGTTGCGCCTGACAAAAAAGATTGGCGATTGCTAATGCTTTCCGAAGCTTTCCTTATCTTGTCATACACCGACTGTAAGCTTGCAAAGCTAGCTGATAGTTTAGCATTTAAACGTTTGAGACGTCTTTCGTCCCGAGACGACCCGGATGACGCGCTTGTAGCCATTTTATTTATTCCGGTTATATTTTACAAAATATGAGACGATAAACAACTAAAACTGCGGTTAAAATAATGTGTCTGTATTATTTATGCGGAATTAATTAATTAATATTTAATAAATATTTAATTACTTCACAGTGATAACCGCACGGGGTTAAATTGACTGGTGAGCTGTGAAAGGTTAACAGATGCGCCGTGCACTACGTCGGTAAATCATTAACAAATTATACATATTACGATCGTATTATTCTATTTGTAATGTAATCCAATAATATAAACAATACGAATATTAGGAAATAATCGTATTATTTATAAGGTAGGTAATGCGATTTGATTAGCAAGATATAATTACATGAGTTATCAGAAATAAATATCAAAGCAGTGTCTTGTATCTATTTATTCTAATAGCGGGTAAATATGTTATTTCCAACCATAATACGATAGGTATAAAGAAACAAAATTACTCATGTAGGTATATCAAACTGCGGGAATGCGGGTAATTATTTATATGCGGTATTGTAAAAACGTATTCACACTCTGCTGGATTATTATCTACTAATATTATGGTTCAAAAATGTCCGGCTCGTTTGGATCAAGATGAGTGAGATTGTGTGTGTGTAGAGTGGATTTGATATGTGCGAAGATTGACTGACGAAGGACCTTGAATTTTGTGTTACTGTTTACTGCTTGGAATGAGGAAAAAACATATGCTGCATATAAAGGAAAGGACTCACCGAAACAGGATAAAGAACTTGTATGCTGGCAATTTTGTCTTCTTTCTCCCCGTCCAATTGGCACTGAAAACAGCAATAAGCGTGCGTTTCGTTTACACGGCGGACACGGCGGAATTACGTCAATGTTGCAGGTAGCGGGAGCACGGTGGCTATAGTAGGTACGTTGCGGCGCGGGCTGTTGATTGCAGACTGACGTGGTGAAGGTAGTTATAGGTGCGGATTTTGGGAACAAGGTAGGACAGGATTTGCAACAATATTAATACCAATCCCAAGCAGTAACAGTATGTATGTGTGCTATGTAGGTGTGTGTATGTGTAGGTATATGTATTGGCGTAACCAACCGTATTATTTAGGATTTAGTATAATAACAATTGATCAGAAATAATTCTTCTACAATTTAATTTCGGGATTTTAAAGAATTGACGTATATCTTATAATTGACGTATATTGTTAGGGTACCCCGATGCCGGTTTCTAAACCAGCAGCAGCACACCAACACGTCCCTGGCTAGCTCTCAGCGGGACAAGGGTACTCTCTATTCAGGGGAGTGGGCAGCTCAAGGCTAGGGAACTTCTCTCCATCCTTCGGTGACCCACGGGATCCTCACCGGCCAACAATCCTCCCGCCGTAGCAGAATAATAACAATGTTAAATCATTTAGACATGTATTGTAAGCTCAAACACATACATAGGTTTCTATAGTACAATTCAATTACAAGAAATGCAATTTACACAAACCTAGCTAAAGTGTTTAACTTTCTCTGACTGACTCTCAAAACGAAACTCTCCGGGTCGTGATTTCCACGGGGGCCCTACATTTCACTGTATTACGGACAACATTTAAAGAGGAAATCAAGATACAGCTTACATGTAGGTTGGCAGGAACCTCGTCTCATGTGGCAGCTTCATCAGGCACTTTCATAGTCTAAATAGACCGAACTATGGTGCGGCAAAAGGCCAATTATACACAAAGGTACTTCAATAATACATCGCGACCCCAAATGAATTGGGTCCGCCGGCTGCGAGTAAGCCGCTCGCGTGCGTTCTTAAAGGCGCTCAGATTGCTTCTGTGGGCGAGCGCAGCGGGCAGCGGAGTCGCCGGGCAAGCGGGGCGGTAAGGAGAGGCAGACAGGATATGGGGGGAAGAGGGGGCGGCCAGCTGTGGCTAGCTGCTCGCGTTCTCGAAACTATTCGCTTCAAGGGCGTATCGTAACACTTCCCCCCGCGCTCGGAAAAAAAGCGACGTGGCAATGGAGCTGTAGGATAAAAAATCCTCTTAAACTTCCATAGGGGTTTTTGAGAGATTCGTTGCTTGAGAGATGCCTAGCTAGAACATGCAATTTATGTTATAGTTTAGGTTACAATGTTTGTAGGGAATGGGTGAGGGGTACATACAATGTTTTGGAGAGGAACAGTTTTGGTGAAAGTACATGGTGTGAAACAACATACAAGATTATGCAATTGAAAGATGACAATACATGGTTATGCAATTGAACAAAATAACAATACATGGTTATGCAATTGAAAAATAACAATACATGGTTATGCAATTGAAGAACAAAAGAAACAACAAGAACAAAAATGCCTGTGTGATTCTAAGGTTTCATTGGTCTGGGAGCTAAGTTTGCGAAGCGTGGATTTGTTTGGTTTCGGAGAATTTCGAAGAGGAGGACGTGGTTTCACAGATTCTTAGGATTACATTATCACTGTAATCAGACCCCTTTGAGATAACACTCAGAAGTACACTTGGGCCTTAGAAAACACTTGGTTTTGTCGAAGACGTCGAAGTTCATGAAGTGGAGACTGTGGTTGCTGTGCCGCGACTATGGTTACAGAGGTCATTGAAGAGGAGAATCCAGTGTCTGCAGACATGCCAGTACGAATCCTAAGTCTTATTAAGGTAAACACGGATCGTATATAATGGTTATTGAAGCATAATGTAGCTCAACATAACTTGTATTGGTACGCATTCAGCGAATACTGGAGGTCAAGGTAATGATGGTTTACACATGACGATTTGCGTCACTGCATGACAGCGCAAGAGACGACATGGTTGGCATTGATAGCAAGAGTAAGAACAAACCTAGGAGCTAGCGTGCCCAAAAGGTGGTTCAGAGTGTCATGATGTATAGTGGGACAACTCAACTTGCTGTGGCACGACAAAACAACATACATATGGGTGGTATGGTCTGTGCTTTCAGGAACAAATGCGTAGAAAAATGGCAGCAGGAGGGACCTAGTAACCACAGCGCGTGCTGTCAGGAAGTGGAGCTCAGCTTGGCTGTTGGTGATGACATCCGCCTGGGCTTCTTTTTAATCCGGGAGAAATTATTATTAGAGCAAAATTCTTGAAGTTTACCTGCCTAGGGACCAATGAAGAAAAGGTTTGGAGAGAAACAAAATGTGTCCAGATAATGAAATAAACGAAGTTTTAATCACCGACCCAGAGAGTGACGAAGAGAGAGTTTTCTAACTAAATTGTGATTACATTAACATTTTCCTTTACCAGGATGACTTGGCGTTTGCCGAGTGACAATATGTCTTGGTTAAAAAACAACCGGCCTTCCATGGCCTATGTTAACATAAAGGTGGTAACATTTTTTGTAGAATTTCAAAAAACAAGACAAAGAAGTCGTGAATGAGTCACGGTAAAAGCAGAGAAACCAATTCATGAATAAAGGTTGTCAAAAGGAGACAGACGGTACGCCAAGTGCATATCGTACATATCCAACATTCATGAATGTGTTTCGTAAAATTGAGACAAGAGAACAAAAGGTGAGACATATGCAGAGAGTGAGGGAGAAAGCCTGCTGATAATTGGTCAATTTACCGATTCGCACTCCCAGTGAGGGCGAATTATGGTTAACAACAGATTTTCCTCTTCATAACATATACCTGAGAACATGATGGTGAGGAGAAAGGAAAGGAAAAGGAAAGGAGTTGAGTGACGAAACTTGCTAGAGACTGGACTAATTTCCACTTCAAACTCCATGTGAGAATGAAACATGATCAACCAGCAGATTTCCTGACTCTTTACAATTGTTAAAAGGATGAGGAGAAATTTGAATACACATTAACAAAGAGACTAATCTTTTGCGTGTATTGGGCAAAAAATTAGGGGTCATTTTAAAAACTCCTGCGTGATTGTGAGAAAAGACAGACCCTTGCTCCAATTTCACAAACCTGGGGGTTTTCTTATCCGTTCCCCAGACAACGAGTTGGGTGGTTTTGTGCTCAATCGATTAACTCCCACAGCACTATGCCCCATAGTTAGCAGTGAAGCTACAAACTAGTCCTTTTGGGATAGTAGATACTCCTGGGCTTCTTTCCTTTTTGCAAAGAAGTAAAAAAAACAGGAGGTCCACGGGCATTGGCGTTGAATGACAACAAAGGGTTGTGGACTACATTTCGTAGATCGCACACAAAAGGTTTGATATTATTTCGTTCGCACGACTCATGGTAAGTGTTTTAACGTCTCCACGTATAGTGTACAAAAACATGTAGGTACATACAAGATAGAACTCAATTATAGACAGAAGTCAAGAGTTTATACAATGCCTCTTAAAGAAGATGGCAAGGCCGATATTATGTCGTTCGCACGAATCACGGTGAGTATTGTTATTACGTCTCCACGTCTCGTGTACAAGGGTTGTACACAATTATACATACAAGCGGTACTCATGACAAATTAATGACACACGACCAAAATACAAGAGCGGTACTCATGACAAATGAATGACACACGACCAAAATACAAAAGCGGTACTCATGACAAATTAATGACACACGACCAAAATACAAAAGCGGTACTCATGACAAATTAATGACACACGACCAAAATACAAGAGCGGTACTCATGACAAATGAATGACACACGACCAAAATGCAAAAGCGGTACTCATGACAAATTAATGACACACGACCAAAATAGATTGTACAGAAAGGGTGGTACTCATGACAAATATGTCACACGACCAACTCAATAACATTTAGCTATGAGCAAAAGTGATTATGACGAACTTCTCGTATCGTGGCAGGTATTTTAAGGATCCCTCCTATAACGGTGGATGTTCTAAGGATCTCTCCTATGACGGTGGGTTACGTTTAAATACAACACAATAAACGTTAACGATGCTTGATTTTAACACATTTTATAAAGATTCGTTAGATTAACTAACTCCGTAGCCCAAGAGCGTACGATAGAGAAGATAGACAATTTGATGTCACTTCATGTGTTACAAAATACAAGGGTGATGGCAGAGTATAATTCTACTTACACCAAGTATTTAAAACAAAGACAGACCTATAATGGTTTTACATACTGTCTGTTGTGGCAACCTGCAGTGAGGAAGACCAAAGAAAAGGGACCAATTACGGTTTTACATACCCTTTGTGCAGTTACAAACATACCAGGTTATGTGCAATTTGGGTTGCAAATACTTGGTTAAATGAACACCTAAAAGTTATGAATTCCAAAATCAGGATGACCATAAGGTTTTATTAACCTGTCTTGTAGGGTTGAAACGTGTCATATAAGACATACGTAACGTACAAGCAAAAAAAACAAAAAGGTGGCTTTGTTATAACAACCAAAGACCGGATGATTCGGTTTTACGTACTTTAGTTGAAACGAGCCAAATTGATTTATATACAGGGTTATAAAGACCAATCATTGGTTTTATAAATACAAGTTCCAAAATGGACGTATTGATATCCAGTTTGGGTACATGAGCATGAATTTGGGTAGGACGCCATCAATTTTTAATTTAAGAGGAAAAAATTGAAAAAAACTTATTTACACGAGGGGCGACTATGTAAGTAACCACTGTTTGATTTTCATGCTAGAGATACCTTGGAAGGTTTTACAACTCATGATGAACAAGATGAAAGGAAAAAATTGTAAAAATAGTTAACTGGTTCTGAGTCGGAATTTAACACTTTGGAATTTACAAAACCCGACTTCTAGAACGACACGCCGATGGGCAATTGTCAACTACTTTACATGAACAAAATAAACAAATGAGAAAGTTCCTTTCCACACGACAAAAATGCAACAAAAAAATAGGAGAAAAATTACAAAATTACATGACAAGGCAGGGTATGACGTGGCATGAACATTGCGTAGTGTACGTGTTGAGACAATAAATGGGCTCGCGACTTCCCAAACATTGAAACTCAAAAAGTGTCTCCGTTCCAAAGTGATCAGTTTTAGAACAGGTGGAAAAAAATAAAAGAAAAAAAATTGTCGTGAGGGCAAGAAAAAAAACAGTGCAAAAACAACATTTGAAAGTAATTTCAAGGAGAGTACGCATTAATTTACAAAATAATTTACAACTTGTTTCATTTACGAAACGATGGGCATGTGATTGACACAATACACGCCTGACGTAGTAAGACTCTGTAAGTTTACAAAAAAAGGTGTGATACATACTGGATCATTTTACGTTTGCTGAGATAGTGGGGGCAGTTTTACTTGACTCCTCACTTCCAGACTTTACAATGTCCTTAATGTGGTAATTACCAATGTGCTTTCCAGATGAGTCAGACAAGGAGTACACTAGGTCTGATATTTTCCTTAGGACTTTGGCCTTCACGAAACGTGGTGCCAGCTTAGCAGAGAAATACATGGCTCCTTGGGAAAGTGTGTTGTTCTTTCTCCAAACTATATCTCCTGTATTGAAGGTGACATGTTTTCTACGTAAGTTATATCTGTCCGCACTCTTTTGGTGAGCCAGGAGCAAAGCATCAGTGACTTCACTGTAAATGGCCGACAGTTCTTCCAAGCGATGGGCATAGTCTGCGGTAGGGTTGCTTGTGGTGGCAGATGACGTAGGAAAGTTTGTGTCCCTATGTAGAGAACCATGGACGACTTGTTCCATACCGTGTTTTAAGAAGAAGGGTGTGTAACCAGTGGCCAGGTTAACAGTGTTGTTCATAGCGGCCTGAATTTTATCTAGGTTTTTACACCAAGTGCGTTGATCTTTATCAACTAGAATAGCTAGAGCTGTGTTGATTGTTTGGTTGTAACGTTCGACAGTGTTATTCTGGGGAGTGTACAAGGTGTTATAATAAATGTCCTTGATTCCGTATTTGGCAAGAAATTCTTTGAATTCCTGGGCAATAAACTGTTTTCCGTTATCAACAATTACGGTTCTGGGTGTTCCGTAAGGTATAAAAATGTGTTTTTCCAGAAGTTTGATGATGGCGGACGCATTGGCTCTTTTTAAAGGGAAGATCCAACAGAATTTGGTGAAAACATCCACTACACTAAGTATGTGCATGTGTCCGGCATAACTTCGAGGAAAAGGTCCGACGAGGTCCATTGACAATGACTGTAGGGGTCTGTCGGCACGTTTGGGGTTACCCATTAGGCCGGCAGGTGCTGCCGTGCTATGTTTATAAGCTTTACAAGTTTCACATTTAGAGATGTAATTGCGAATTTGTTTGAAAAGACCAGGCCAGTAATACTTCAAGGAAATCTTTTTATACGTCTTGAAAGTTCCTGGGTGTATAGAGTCGGGAGCACTATGATTGTCAATTATTATTTGTTCTCTTCCTTCGAGGGGAACGACAAGTTTCCAAGAGTAATCTTCGAGGATGGATAGTGGTGCCTTGCAATTACGTTATAGTTGTCCTTCTTTTATGATAAAATTAGGAAACTTTTGTTGATTATTTTTACAACCTTCGAAGATTTTCAAGTACCATTCATCTTTTGTAGATGGAGGGGGGGCAATTGTGTCAACATTTAATGAAGCCAATTCAATTCTTGAAAGAGCGTCAGGAACAATATTGTCCGCGCCTTTACGGTGTACAACATCAAAATTGAATTGAGACAAACGGGAGGCCCAACGAGCGAGTCTACCGGAGGGATTACTTAAAGAGATCAACCATTTCAAACTACTATGGTCTGTGACTACAGTGAATTTGCTACCGTCTATGTAACCGCGGAAATGGTGAACAGAATCCAATACAGCCAATAACTCCTTTTCGGTAATTCCGTAGTTTTTCTCGTGTTTATTTAATGTACGGGAAAAATACGCTACAGGGTGTTCGCCATCTGGGAATTCTTGAGTTAGGACTCCACCGATTCCTACGTTGGAGGCATCCGTGTGGAGGGTAAAAGAGAGTGCAAAATCCGGGCAATTCAGAACGGGGGCTTTTTGAAGGGCATTTTTTAAAGTTGTAAACGCTTCTTCAGTTTCAGCAGACCATCGGAAGTTGCTGACACCTTTACGGGTGCCGGTAATTTTATTTAAAGGGGCTGCAATTGTGGAAAAGTCTTTGATGAATCTTCTGTAGTAACCTGCAAGTCCAAGGAAACCTTTGACTTCCTTCGCGTTTTTGGGTCGGGGAAAATTTGCCATGGCTTCCACCTTAGCGGGGTCTGTTCTTAGACCTTTTTCGTCGACAATGAATCCCAAATAACGTAAACGGGACTTACAGAATTCAGACTTCTTCAAGTTGATGGTTAAACCAGCGAACTTGAGTTGTTGAAAAACCTTTTCCAACATTAATAGGTGTTTTTCAAAGGTGTCGCTGACGATGATGAGGTCGTCAAGGTAGCAAAACAGGCTGTTATCGACTTCAGGACCGAAGAGTTTGTCCATCAGTCTTTGTAATTCGGCGGGGCTGTTCTTTAGACCAAAGGGTAATCTTTTAAAATGGAACATTCCCCTACCAGGTACAACGAAAGCAGTTTTTTCACACGATTCTGCGTCCAAAGGTATTTGCCAAAAAGCTTTGCTTAGGTCAACAGAGGAGATGAACTTGGCGTTGCGCAGTTTGTCTAAGGTCGCGTGGACGTAAGGTAAGGGGTATGCGTCAGCTTCCGTACAAGAATTTAAACGTCTACTGTCAAGACAGAAACGTGCGGAGCCATCTTTTTTAGAAACCAAAAGAGTTGGGTTGGTCCATGCACTTCTGCTGGGAACCACCACACCCATTTTTAACATTTCATCAAGTTCTTTTTCCAAAAGTTTAAGCTTTTGGGGGGCTAAGTTGTAATAACGTTGCTTTATGGGTGGGCCATTGGTTTTAATGTGGTGTTCTACCAAATTTGTCAAACCCAATCCACATTTTTCGAAAGATATTGATTCGAATTTATTGACCATTTCCTTTAGTTGGAGAGCTTGGTCCGTGCTTAAATTTTCGTGAGGTATTATTGTGCGGATCTCACTAATTTGAGCAGCAGTGGAGGTTTCGCCAAGAGTATTAAATACTTGGGGAGCAACGCTAAAAGCCTTCCAGAAGTCAACGCCAAGGATGAAATTCTGGGATATAGAGGGCACTATTAGAAAATTGATTGTAATTATTTTATTGTTACAATTAATTGGCAGTGCAAGGGTACCGATGACCGGCTGGGAAACATTATCCGCAGTCGTCAGGTGTGTTGTTTGTGGCGAAATTTTAAAATCACTGTTAACAAAAGGCAGGTGAGCATTGTTGCCAAGACAGCTGACAGATGCACCGCTATCAAGTAATCCGGAAAAGGGGACATTGTTAACAGAGAAAAGAGCATAGGGTCTCCCATCTTTAGCTTGTTTGCAACAAACCGAGGAAACATTTAAGGTCTGGTTAAAATACTTAATGTGTGATAACCAATCAGTCCATTCTTTAGACCTTGGTTCAGAATGGGTACCTGAGAGGTTATTATTTAGTTTTTTGGCCTCTTCATGTAGAAATTTGGTGGGGGCTTGGAGAAATCCACCTGAGGTCTGACATCGCTTGGGTTTTGTAACCTTTCTGCATTGTGCCTTGATTTCTTAAAAATGTTGCGCAGTTCGTCGCGTGGAGGAGAGCGGTCCCTAGAGTGGTGTCTCTTGGAGGTTCGGGGTTCCTTGGGTTCCAGAAGTCTTGCTTGCTTGAAACAAGTAGCGGCCAGGTGGCCTACTTTTTTGCAAAAGGAGCACACTTTTTTGTTGTCGAATTCTGGCTTTAAACCAGACGAACGGCTTGGCACAACCACATTATTCGACACATTCTTTATGTTTTTCCTGTCCTGGTACGATTCCAGGAGGAGGCAGACTTCGTTTAGCTGGGCCAGGGATGTAATTTTCTGTGAGGTAATGATGTTCTCATATTTGCTTAAAAGGCCATCAGTTATGACTGCTAATAGTTCAGCTTCCGGAACAGGATGTGAAAGCTTGATGTTGATGGACTCAGCCCTTTCTATGAATGTAGCCACAGGTTCATCTACTAGTTGTTTAATAGATAGTAGAGATAGTTTGATCCGGTGCTGGGCCTCCTTTTTTCCAAAGCTAGAGATTAGGGCAGCTCTGAGTTTATTCCAATCTTTGCATTTAGTCTTTTGGATGCGGTGCCACGGAATTAATTCTGGTGAGATGAGTTCTATAAAGTTTCTCCGTAGAATCTCGAATGGGATATTTTTGATTGTAGCCGTTTCTTCAATACGGTCAATGAAATCCAGCACATCGGAGACGCCATTATATTTGACTTTCCAAGAGGATAAATCGTAAGTTTTATCTTGTGTCAAGATGGGTGCGACGTCCTGTTTTATCATTACATGCGGCGTAGGTTCTTTGTCAAGATTATCCAAAACTTGCGTAGCCGAACATGAATTATTTTCGTTGGAGGGGGCGAGATTTATTCTCCTAATGTACTTTTTGTTGAATAAAAGTGCATATGCCTTCAATGTAGATTTAGATTTGCTTGATGGCGAGAGTCCTCTATCCCTTAAAGCAGCTTGTAAGTGGGCTTTGGATAAACTATGCACATTGGGAATGGTACCCAAGTTGGATGATGTAATAGTTTGCTTGTCCTCCATTGTGAGTTTCCTGGGTGGTGAGGAAAAGAAAAAAAAATTGGCCAGGGGTTTCCTTTAGAAAGCGCAAAAATTAATTTTTTTGTGAGGCACTTTTCACTTGGTGATCACTGTTGGCACTTCCAAATGTGTTTTGTGTACATGACACCAGAATTCTTGTCAAAGAGGGGCAGACGAGAAAAAAATTTGCGTGGAAAGACCTTAGTGGTAAAGGTTTTTGTATTTTACTGACCACTTTTGAGAAAACTGTGAAATTCACAAGTATTTATTTATTTTAGAAAAATTTTTCCAGGACTGACCTTTAGAAAACAGGTCTTTTATTTTCACAAAAACACTTTACACTGAGAAAGGCACTAAAGTTCACAAAAGGCACATTTCTGGCAAATAAAGGACAAACTTCCGGATGAAAATGACTGAATATGGGGTTTATTGCATCCAACCATATTAAAATTATTTTATTTATTCATGGGATCAGTCATTGGTTTCATTATTAATCCACTTTTCACTTATGTAAGGGAAAAAACACAATTCACTTTCACTTATGCTGAAAAAAAAACAGTACCTATAATGTACAATGGGGAAAGAAAGTCATTATTTTGTCCATTTGGAGAAACATTAAATTGTACTAATTTGACAGACACAAGTGGGCCGATTGGTATATTGTGCAGAAATAATAAAAATACGTAAGTCCGAAATTTTCATTAAGGAATTCGCAAAATAACTGGGGTTCCAGAATCAAATTCATAATGATGATTTCCGTTGGTAACCGGTTCAGTCATAAAAAACGGTTTGGATTTAAAACGCAGCCTAGCAACAGTCGGTTAGGATTCCGGCGGGAACAAAGCATTTGCGCGCAAACCAGAGAATATCGCGTGAAACAAAAGCCGTTGGATTTTGGGCGCGAATAACTGTTGTTAACGCGCCCGCCGTTTGGAGACGCGTGCGCAATCAGATTCGTGGCGCCTCGGGTGCTCAAAATGGCCGTTGTTTCAACTTGCGATGCAATTTATAATTCCAGTCAGATCTGTTATGGATCTGATTTACATATTGGTTTCTGTGGTTTTTTCACAGGATTCACTGTAGAATAACAAGGCATAATTAATGTTTTACAAAATAGTTGTTGTGCGGGAAGGATTTTGACAGAGTAAGGTCCCGCAAAGTGACCGGGATAGAGAAAAAAAATTCCAGCCCCACGATCGGGCGACAATTGTTAGGGTACCCCGATGCCGGTTTCTAAACCAGCAGCAGCACACCAACACGTCCCTGGCTAGCTCTCAGCGGGACAAGGGTACTCTCTATTCAGGGGAGTGGGCAGCTCAAGGCTAGGGAACTTCTCTCCATCCTTCGGTGACCCACGGGATCCTCACCGGCCAACAATCCTCCCGCCGTAGCAGAATAATAACAATGTTAAATCATTTAGACATGTATTGTAAGCTCAAACACATACATAGGTTTCTATAGTACAATTCAATTACAAGAAATGCAATTTACACAAACCTAGCTAAAGTGTTTAACTTTCTCTGACTGACTCTCAAAACGAAACTCTCCGGGTCGTGATTTCCACGGGGGCCCTACATTTCACTGTATTACGGACAACATTTAAAGAGGAAATCAAGATACAGCTTACATGTAGGTTGGCAGGAACCTCGTCTCATGTGGCAGCTTCATCAGGCACTTTCATAGTCTAAATAGACCGAACTATGGTGCGGCAAAAGGCCAATTATACACAAAGGTACTTCAATAATACATCGCGACCCCAAATGAATTGGGTCCGCCGGCTGCGAGTAAGCCGCTCGCGTGCGTTCTTAAAGGCGCTCAGATTGCTTCTGTGGGCGAGCGCAGCGGGCAGCGGAGTCGCCGGGCAAGCGGGGCGGTAAGGAGAGGCAGACAGGATATGGGGGGAAGAGGGGGCGGCCAGCTGTGGCTAGCTGCTCGCGTTCTCGAAACTATTCGCTTCAAGGGCGTATCGTAACAATATGAAGTAGGTATTGCTATGGCCGCACTGCGGAATAAAATTCGCGCGTTTCACATCAGTTAGTTGTAGTAAATTATCAAATGATATTTTTTTTTCATTCTGTAATACCTACTCAAAAAAAAATTATTGTATTTTCGCAGCTTTTGTTGTTTCATATAGAAAAATCCTTTCATATGTCTCATTGCTTTAAATGGGTGAATCCAATGTTCGTGACATCTTTTGATACGTCTGTTACGCCGTAGTATAAAATAAAGAATTTTAGTTCGGTTTTCCTATATTCGCTGTGCGTACTAGTTGTAATTTCGATCGCGGAATATAATACGCGAGAAATAAAACCTCGCGGTGAAATATCGCTGTGCGGACGGGGCCTAACTATTCGGATAATATGGACATCATTGGAAGTACCCGGAAAACTTTCCCGAAGACATTCTCGTTCACCCAGGAGCCCGATGAATATCATCACAGGGTGGTTTATTGCATCTGGTAAAAAACTAACAATCAACTTATTTATTTGAAATTGTACTCACTGTTCAGTTCACAGCCATCAAGAACGTAGAAATAAGATATCACGGTTTTAGTTCTTTTTTTACATTATTTCCGCACAGGAATCCAATATAAAAGAAAGATAATTTTTCTCAGGGCGCATGTCATCCTAGGGGATGCTATGTGTAGGTTGTTTTTCAAGGAAAGGAAGGATAGAAAGTTCTGAGAAGGAAATAAGTATGAAGGGTAAGTAGGAATCGGGGGTTCAATATAAACAGGAATGACGGACGTATGAATCCATCCCTCCCACTGCGGTAAAAGGTGACGGGTCGATAGAGTCCGGCTGGAGAGGTAAAAAGGTCTCCCTCAACCATTCTCCCTGATCCTCTCTGCCACGCCATTAGGTGAGCAAACTCATCCGTCGCCAAGACCTAGAAAAATTTCACCCCATGAACCCGGGGACCCCTGCCCAGTCACCAAACGTAGCGAACCACTTGGGACGACCTATACGTCAGAGGTCTATTCTGAAGAATCAATCTCGTTCTATAAATTCTCATAACAGGCGTAATTAGGCGTGTTCTTATATACAGCGGACTGAACAGGTCACTGCTATTTACATATAGGAATGGAAGGCAGGGACTAGGCTACCTGCCCTGCGTGGACTTAAAGTTCGTTCTGCCAGCAAGTCAGTAACTCGGCAAGTGATGTAAATTTGATACGATTATTATAAATAGCAGTGGCGGCTCTCCCCTTAGGACAATGGGTGTTTGACCCCCCAAAATTATAAGACATAATAATACATTTTTATGGATAAAACTGCTCAAAGCATCGAATTGTTTATTTGAAATGAATCGCGAAATAACGGCAGGCTAGCGGCGACATAGACGAGCAGTGACATCTATTGCAAAAAATGGAAGCTCCCATTCACACAGTATTCCCTGGGTCAATTTTGCCAATGCCCGATCTTCTCTCTCTATGCGCGCCATACAACAAATGAGATGGCACTATGTTCTTCGCCTGGAGTTGATATTCTCCCGCATGGGTAGTAAAGAAATCCTAACTACGCTTGGGTTATGTCCGTGAGGGAGACACCATTATGAATGTTATGTGTTGTTGAAAGAGATGGTGATATAAACATAGGTCGGTTTTGCTTTTTGCACGTATGTCTCGCATGAAACAATGTTTGTTTTTGTATTGAACAGTTCGGGAGAGATTTGAAATAATTATTCACATTGTTATTGATGTAATTTGCGACATTTCAATTTTAATTTGGTAGTACATTGGGAAGTAGATCTTTTCAAAGATTATTTATTATATTATTATGATCAATTTTCAACGGACATAGAAAACAGCTTGATTTAAAACAATTTTTGTTTTATTTTTTTTTATATAGGTATTAGGTACCGGTGTCTATTATTTCTATTAGCATAAGCTAACAATAATAATCTAAACGAAAATATAAAAGAGAACAAGACACATAAAAACAAAAACATTATAAAATAATAAATTATAAAAAGAAATTTTTTCTTATAAACATTGAATATTATTTCTAATCTAATTTTGGATACTTAGGTACTATTGGTGTGCACAACTATATGGAAAAGTGCCCTCTTTAAAATGATGTGCCTTCAAGTACATGTATTATGTAGCGACTTTGCAATTTACAAATAATACCTATGTAATTTGAGTTGCGGATTCATGACCCTACCTCTCTTTAAATTGATTGATAATAATGTATCGGCATTTTTCTCAATATCAAATAAAGATTAATCACTTTTTTTTTCAAATGACCTTCCACAGCTGGAGCCCTAGAGCCGCCTCTGATAAATAGGTATGTATTAATTGTTTTTGTTTTTAATTTGTAGAAATTTATTTATTTTTTTAATGCGTAAATCAAGTTTAATAATGTGATTATTAAGTTCTGCAAGAACTTTAGTTGACTCTCTTAACCTTTTCGTCCCGGAAAGAAAAAAATCACACATCATCCGAAGGGGGGTCACTAGGGTACCCCAATTTGATTTGCTTATTAAAGGGTGTTAATGACATAATGTTCTGTAATTTGTTTTGGTAATAATTAGAGGGAAGTATATTCATCATATTTCAGTGGTCATTCTCAAAATCGTTTGATAAATAAAGTCATAATTAATATTCTAATGAATTTAGACCATAATGCGTATTTTTCCATAGAAAACAGAGAAGGCAGGCCGATAGCCAACATAACTCCTTGTTTACGAATCTCGACTAGCGATTGGCGATAACATCTTCCGCGTTTATGGCTAGTTTGTTGCACAGGTTGATCTGTCAATGATGGATATATATTTGTTTAACTATTTCATCTGTTGAAAACTACTAACTATTACATAACTAGGTACGGATGTTAAGTGTTTTGAAACTTATAGTATACATATAAATTTTATATAGATATTAAATTTGATCTCAAAATTTATGATTGCATTTATTATAACCGTATCATAAATGATGCGTTTGTTTGCATAGGCAGATATTTAGTTTATAGTTTTAGCAGATCCATTTAAGTATATACATTATAATATATTTTAAACGGTGAACGGTTTTGTCCTGCCGAGGACATCAACTAAACGCAGTCTGGCAACTCTGTCGATGTCTGAAAAAAAAACGATTTTTGGAAAATAGTAAAATACGTTTGGTGACTTAGCAGTCGTACCCGGGTTCATTAAGTTTGAACAGATCTTGGCCGCGGATACGTCTAACCACCTTGTGCGTGGTGGGCCGGTTCGAGAGAGACTGGTTGAGGAAGGCATTTTGAAACCTCCAACTGGACTCGACTCATCCCCTCGCACCGTATATGGAGGAATGGATTCATCACACCTGAACACACTGACCCTCTGATTCCTACCCACTCCTCAAACCTTATTCCTTTCCAGAACTTCCTCTCCCCCTTTTCCTTAAAAATACCATCCACACAGACCCCTGAAATCATTCCCTTAGTTTTTTTTAACATTAAATTCACACAAGAGGTCCTGAGGAAAATAATTTCCCTCAGGGCCTATGTCATCGAACATGCTGTGTGGAGGAACTTTTTGAGAGGAAGGAATGAACATTGGTCTTGAAGAGACCTATGTTGTAGGAAGAAGGAAACACAAAGGCCGGCAAATCGTTCCACGGCCGAGCTGTTGAACACAAGAAAGAGTCGAAGAAGCGACCCGTTCTCATGTGACAAATGTCAACCGTGTACATATGTTGGGCACGCGTTTGGCATATTTCCTGAGTATGCATCGGTGCCGAAGGGATCAATGAAGCCAGTTCCTCGGAGCATCTTCCATTGTAATACCGGTAGAACGAGGGTAGCATTCCCACCCGACGCCTGTGCTCTAAAGATTGCAATCCGTCTGTTAAGATGGGAGAATTTATCAAACGAACCGCCCCAAGGAAAATAAGGGCTTAAGTCATCTTTGGGGATGCTGTGTGGAGGGTTTCTTTTTAGAAAAGGAATAAGAGAACGTTCGGGGAGGGAATGGGGTATGAGGGGTGGGTAGGTATCTGGGGTTCAGTGTGTCCAGGAAGTGATGGATGGTTGACTCCATCCCTCCCACTGCGGTGCAAGGAGTTATTCCAAGAGAGTCCTGCTGGGGATATCAAAAGGTCGCATTCAACCAGTCTCTAACAATCTGGTGGGGAGACGCATCCGCCGCCAAGACCCGGACAAGCCTCACCCCATGAACCAGAGCAACCCCTGCTAAGTCACCAAACCTAGCAAATCACTTGGGGTAAGCTATGGCAGAGGTGATGGTTATCCAGTAAATGGTTTCCGGGGCGGCGGTACCCATATCCGCCTCCCAAATTAAATTTTACCATCAAATATAATCATGTTAGCAATTAAAACCGAAAACACAATTTAACACTATTTATTCGCTGTAGATTTTAACCGTCCTGTACTTTAAAATATGTGAACTCCATTGTTTACAGGAAACGCTCCAGACAGAATGATCTTGGACCGGCAAGCTGATATTATATTAGCATTGTAAAAAGGGCATAAGAGGTGCGCAGAGTGGTCGAACGGGATTGAGCCCTTTCTATAAATAACTTAGTAATTGCTTGCTGTCGCTTAAAATTGTCCGGTTATACGCACGCCCATTTTCACTTTCGTCGATCATTAAGTAATAGCAAAACGTCAAAGTGATAGTAATAAAGACAGCGTGACTCAGTTAGTACTACACAGACCTTTCCACTAAAATGCAACTTTTACTGATCGGCTACCAGACCCCGGAATCTTCATAGCTAGAACATAGGAACGGGGAAACGACAGGCGATATAACCGAGGGGAAGTGGGGCGGGCGGAACAGATACTCCGCCGGAATTTGATAGAAATTATTTTATATTTAAAAAATGAGTAATGCGATATTATTTTTTTAAATGCAGGACGATAACCGGATAGTTTTTCTAGGATTACCTAAATTATTGAGTATGTGATTTAAAAAACAACTTAGATACAGCGTAAAACTCTCGTTCGTGTTCGTGCATTACCCCGGTCCGGTGAGGAAGTGTTAAACAATTAAATCGAAAAAATAATGTGGAAATACAAATTTTTCGTGAGAAATATAATTTATATCCAGTGAACCTATTTAAGAAAACATTCCACAGTTTCATTCTCAAATCGGACTGAAGAGATATTAGCTCGTTATCTTGTCCCTTAATCAAACAAAAGTTCTTCATAGTCTACAAGAAATATAATAAGGAACGCAGCAATTCGGCAGCGAAACATTACAATAAGAAGTACTCAAACTGCAAACATAACAATGTACATCTGGAAAGTACTAGAAAAACCCCTGTATATGTGTCGGAACAACTTACTCTATAAAAAAAAGTAAACAATGAAGAACTTCACGCTGCGGTACATCACATAGCCAAGGAAAATACATCAAAATGGTGTGGTTAGGAAATGGAAAATAATATGTTCGAAAAAATGAGAATTTTCATGGATAGCCTAGAGAATAAAAATTTATCTAGTACCTCACCTCTTATTAAAAATCTTTTGCACTGGAAAAGATATGTTGATGATGTGTTTTGTATATGGACAGGGACTGAGCGTCAACTGAATTCCTTCCTCAATCTTATAAACTCTTTTCATAATCAGATTAAATTCACATTAGAGATAGGCAGCAATTCAACCTTTAATTTTTTAGACTTTTAAGGTACCTTATCCATAATTAATAACCAAATTAATTTTAACATTTTTCGTAAACCCTCCTATACTGACATAGTCATACACAGCACCTCCAATCACCCTATTTCACATAAGCACTCCGCATTCCATTGAACTTAAACTAATTTAAAAAATAGCGGTAAATAATGGCTATGAACCATATATTATAGATTTAATCTTAAATAAAAACTAAAACAAATAGCCATTAATCAATTCTTATTCGCTAGTCCTTGTCCTCAAATCAATGATAATAATATTAATTATCAATGCGGCGAATTTTATTCATTAATAATTTTTCTACCTTAACTGTAAAAAAACCTTCCTTCTGAAGTCAGACCTGCCTTTTATACCAATAACAATCTGGGTAAATTTCTAATTAATTCTAAAGATAATGACGACAAATTAAGTCATTCGGGAATATATAAATTAAATTGTAACAATTGTTCGGCTTTTTATATCGGTAAGACAACAAAAAATGTTAATATTAGGATAAAGGAGCATCTTTGTTGCCTCAATAATGACGGTTTTTCAGAATTCCCCAACCATTTGATCGATAAAGATCATACGTTTTGTCATAGCACCGGTGCTAAAATCTTACATAAAAACGGGCATGGTAACAGACTTGACAATTTAGAGGCACTAGCAATTAAAAAAAGCTGCAAAAACCAAAAGTAATATACTTAATAATCAATTAGATATATCAAGGTTTCCAATATTAGGTCTGTTTCCAATAAACCCTTAATAAAAAATTCCCAGTGCTCCTTACCACCATACCAGTTGATGCTTTGTTTCTCCAAATTAATTATTGTAACCCATTAGTCACATAATTATAGTTCGGTTTTTTCCATTATTTCTGCACTTAGGTTAATGTATTTTATGACCGTCGATGTGTTTGTTATATTTGTATCATGTTGTCTCCCTCTATATTTTGTCTCCCTCTTCTATATTTTGTTTTATATAAGCACACATTATGACTTATTGTTTGGTATTAATTTGTACCCTGATGATGCTTGAGTAAAGCGAAACCGGTCGGTTCAAAAATTAATAAAACTCGTGGTTTTAAACAAAACAATATTTTATTTTATTAAATATGTCAAACCACAAAGTGATTGCTTTCTACAATAATATTATTATTTTTATTTTATTTTATTAGGAATATTTACTGGTTATTAACATTACAAGCTTTAACAAAACAACGAATTATAATAATTAGGTTATAACCCAAAACTTATGTTCACATCATGCACAAATAATAAATAAAAAGTCACTTAATATTATATAGATAGGAACAACGCAAGCTGATGCCAGAAATGCCTGAACTTAAATGTATGAAATGCATGAACTTAAATGTGCTTTTATTAGATCTTTATACATACAAAAGAAAAGCATTTAGAAACAGGCAACTACTATCCACCTCATGAAAACTATACTAGAAAAAAAATATATTTCTTTAAAAAAATTCTAATGAAAAATAGTAATGAATTACATTACTACTCGAATTGTATAAATATTAAATTAAACAATAGAAGAAATGTACAGATATTTCCAAAACGCTTGATACAATTGATCAACCAAAATGATTAAAAATCTTTAAAGCAATTGAAATAAGAGGGAACCTACTTAATTGTTTAAAAAATATTTATTAAATAGATTAATCTGTGTAAAAGCATTAGAAAAAATGAGTGGAACGAAAATTATGTGTTAAAATAAGAAAATTATGATAAGATTGACAAGTTTTTCATTTTGAGAGACTGGTATGAGTACCGCCGCCCTGGGAACCATTCATTTGATGTCCAGCTCCCAGAGCACGAAAACAATGTGGCATATAGTTGTTAATGATGAATACTTAGAGCAGGTGGATGAGTTTGTGTATTTGGGAAGCACCTGTACGAGAAATGGGAAGGGTGGTAGAGATATTTTAAAATGGGTAAATGTAGGTAACTCCATTCATAGAGGACTGGCCGCAGTTGACGCAAAAAGCTGTCCAAAAAAGCCAGAAACCCAAAATGGAATGCTAAATCCTACCCTGATTTATATGGCAGTGAGACATGGAACTGGCAAAGGAAGGATGAAAGTTTACTGAATGCTGTAGAAATGATATCCCTGAAAAAAGGTAAAAGCATGTATGATCCACAGAGAATGCAAGGCTGATGTAAGCGTAATAAATAAGATTAAGAAAGGGACGCTCAGATTATTTTGGCATTAAGAGCGTACGAATGAAGAAAGGAGTATAAGGAGAATATATATTACGAAAAAGTGAATGGCAGAAGAAATCAGGGACGCCCGAGAAAGACAGTACTATCAAGTGAATCGTATATTTGTGTCTGGCCATATCAAGAGTCGGAATAATAATAGATCATGTATGAGACGATGTATGAATCAGAATGAGGCATGGCACGTGTACCAAGATCGAGTTGCTCGGCGATCCGTCCTCTCTGCCTAGCCCTGCGTAGAAATGGAGTTAAGTTAGTTAGTTAACTCCTCTGCCATTGGTCACCTCAAGTGGCAATTTACGGCCGGTGAATGAGGAGAATGCATCTGTCCACCCACTGCGTGGCGGGCAAAAGAATTGGGAAAACAGGTAGAGAGAGGACTTTTGACTTCTTCTGAAGGACTCTTTCGGCCCATCGCCTGGCACTGCAGTTGGTGGAATGGATTTATATGTCCGACACTCCTGCATACACTGACTCTCAGATTTCTAACAACCCTTAAAACACTTTTCCTGACAAGAAATTCCTCTCCCTCCGATAAAAAAAACCATCCATACAACATCCCTTAAATTGACATAGGCTCTGAAGGATACCATATTATTTTATTCAGAGCCTTCTGCGTGGATTATACGTTAAACTTTACGGATTTAAACATAAAAATCGCGCAAACCACCGAAATATTGTATGTAAACTTGTAAAACATGCATATTTTTTCAATATTGGTTGTTAAAATAATATTATTTAAACCCTTTCGTTGAATCCAATAAAAAAATCTCTCCCCAACTTCCACTAGGGTCGGGGTAGTTTCGTGTATTCACTTTTCATTCAATTTCTTTTGATTTATCAATTATAGCATCATGTCTAATCTAACAACTTATCAATAATCACGCGTTAATTCACTCCCTACAACCTTCGATGAAGAAATGAATACCCAACATTCTTCTTTTAGAGTAGAGTAGCATCTCCAGTGTATAAAAAACTGCTCTGATTTCACAAGGAGAGGAGTATTTAAGGTGGCGATACGAAGCAGATAGCATCAGACACATACTGAATCTTCCCCAGTGAACATCTCTTGAATTCATAAGGAAAATTTTAAAAAATATATTTATATCAGGTGAGCATTCACGTTTAACTTATATTTATAAGATCTTAAGTGTTAAATGTGATACAGTTAGTGTAATTGTGCTTGGACAAAGTGAGTGAAAAATCATCAGTAAATTTACGGGAAACAAATTTGACCAATACCAAATAACGTTTCATAAAAAAATAGTGGATGAAAAATATAGTAAGGTCTTCTATTATATTTTTTTAGTTTTTTTTATTAGTTTCAAAAAGATACGTCAATTAGAAATAAATATTTTATTTGTCAGTTAATTTATTTATTCTTATTTAATAAATATTTTAATTAATTACATAACAACTTTTAATTTATAATTTTGTCGAATAGAAGTCGATTTTATATTTTAATTTTTATTGTTTCTCTACATTTTGATTTTTATTGTTTCTTTTTTTTATATTAACTAAGACCACTGTTTGTTTTGCTTTACTACTTACATTTTATAATTGACAATTGACAACTGAAAAATGTCCTCTACAATACAGGTGAACTCCTAGTGTGGAGGACAATATACATACTATACCTTTGTATTGTAAATATACTAAGAATAAATAAATAGATATTTTTGATGTACCCCCATAAATAAGCAGAGCTTGTGTTTATGAAGAAGTTTCATGATTTAGTTCAATTTTTCTGTATAATTTTTAAGATGAGTTTTAAATTCTTTTATATTATTAATCATGTTTCTGATTTTTTCTGGTAATGAATTAGAAAAATTTACTCCGAGATATTTATAATTTAATTGTCCTTTTGTTTTTTTCATTTTGGGGTAGGAAGTATTGACGTTTGTCTAAGATTTCTGTTATTTTTAAAGAGTGCAACTTTATTTTGAATGTTATATTCATTAATTTGTACCGTTACATGGTAGAAGTATAGTGCATTTAATTTTCTGACCTTAAATTGTTTGAATAAATGTTCTGACGAATATGAATAGAGTTTTATTTATTTTGTTTTCAAGAGTTTTCATTTTCAAAGTACATTTGTTATTTAAATTTTGTAAAATTTAAAAAAAAATTTTAAATTTTCAAAACAAAATGGCTAGAAATTGTTACAGAAATACAATTTTTTTATTTTTTATTTTTATTATTAGTTTTTGTGATATGTAAATTGTTTGGGTTTGTTTTGTATATGTACCGCCCCATCCTATAATGCCGTATTTAATAATGCCAGAAAATGAGTTTTTTTTATTCAATCCATTATTAGAAGTAAATTAAAAGATTTCTTCTTCCGTTGTTTCACTTTTTTTTTATAAAAAAATCCATTTTTACGCGTTTTTCATAACTTTTTTCATTAATTGCGTACGGTATTTAATATACAGAATTCCATAAAATTGATCTAATCCCATAGCGTTGTTAGGATAAAAAAAAAATCTGAAATAATTTAACTTAATCGAAACAATTTATGTAAAAAGGAAGTTTATAGTTATTCCAGGCCACAGTCAGAAAAGTACCTTTAGTTGTTTCGCGGAAAATCACATGTGACAAAGTCAGCCAATCGCCACTCAGCTTAATTTGGTTTTTGATTTTTTTTTTAAATTAAAACTAAAGGAATTACAAATTATTTATTTTTGTTTCAGAAACTTACTAGGTGTTATACCCGTTCTTAAGTCTACATATAAAAATTATTGTTATAGATACATATGCTGATTAGAACACTTAAAATAGAAAATAAAAATATTAGATATTTCGGTAGAAAGCAGTCACTTTGTAATTTGATATTATATTAATTAAAACTTTGTTTGTAACCACGATTTTTTTAATACCTACCGGTTTCGCTTAACACAAGCATTAAACTGATCTGTTTACACCCTGAAGATGCTTGTGTTAAGCGAAACCAAACGTTTTAAAAAAAAAAATCATCGCGGTTACAAACATTTTTTTTTATATGAATACCGCACAAGAGTCCAACTGCTCCGAGACAGTGAGACATCCCCAATTGGGGTATGTTGTAAGGCTGAAAGAAGTGTGGAGAGGAAGGAGTTAGGAAGAGGAACGTGGGGACGTTACTGGCTGTTCAAATCTGGTCACCAAACACCAATTTCAAGCTACGTTTCAATTCTGATTGGTGGTCTTACACCAGGGCGATACTGAGAGTACTTCCACTTTTGAACGTGCCGCAAATATACTGGACATTATTTTAAATAAATTAATTGAGTAATATCTCAAATTACTTATTCAAATAAAATTGAATTGCCCACGCCGGGATTGTGAGCCTAGAGCCTTCCCGCTAGTCCACGTCGGACCAGAAATTTAAAATATTAGATCTCAGTGTGTTGCTTCTGAATTGTGTAGTGTTTATGGTTCGTGTCTGCGATATTATTTTTTTCCAGTTTATTTTTTAAATTAAATCATTTAGTATTGACTTTATCGACTTTATCCAGTTTTTTGTTTGTTTTTAAAAGCTGGATTGTTTGTTGTGTTTTAATTGCAATCATGCGAAATTGTTTAATTATTATATCACAAAATATATTTCTAACGCCAATTTGTGTTTTTTCCAGCTCTTTGGTAGATTAACAACTCGTCAAAAAATGAAGGTAAGAAAAACATGAACATTTAAAAAAGAATATGAAATATCGAAACGATTTTTCTCTTATCAATATACGTTTATATTTTGTACAAGTATATGTATATATTCCAAAAAATATATTTATAAATATAACACTATTATTTATTTGTAGATTTCTTGTGCCGTAGTTGTGGTACTGGCTGCAGTATGCTTTGCAGAGCCTCCTGTGGATAGATACCTTCCTCCCGGTCAGGGCTCTAGTGCTCTATCTACCCAGTACGGAGCTCCATCTAACCAGTACAGTGCTCCCTCTTCGCAGTACGGTGCTCCATCTTCCCAGTACGGTGCTCCATCGAATGAATTCTCCGCTCCAAGTGCCCCGTCAAGTAAATATGGAGCGCCTTCAAGCCAATATGGTGCTCCATCTAACCAATACAGTGCTCCATCTTCACAATACGGTGCTCCATCCAGCCAGTTTTCTGCCCCATCCAGCAAATACGGTGCTCCATCTTCCCAGTACGGTGCTCCATCTAGCCAGTTCTCAGCTCCTTCTAGCAAATATGGTGCTCCAAGAGCCCAAGCCAGAAAGTCCAGGTAAATCGAATTGAATTCTGAACGTTAAGATATAAAATTAGGTGACTGTTAACTGATTGAAAAAACTAGCGTAGACCCTTTTAAAATCACCATTATTAACCATTCTATGAATAAAAGCACAAACCACCTTTCTTAGCAGTGAATCCCATTTCTAATAGCAAAAAGTAAACATAATGAAGTTAAAACATCTCACGTCAACAGAAAAAAGAAAATTCTTTCCAAAATTTGAAGGCAAACACGTAATCCCATCACTTCTCATTTTGATTAAATAAGTGATAAATACAAATTCTTTTGTTTTCATTTATTTAAAACTAGCTTTTACCCACGGCATCGCTCGTATAGTATTAGTGGGAAATTACTGGCATAATTATTGGCATAATTGTTATTATTATTGCTATTTTGTCTAATAGAAAATAATTATTGTTTAATAGAAAATTTCAAAATTTGAGTATGACATTTCGCAAATAAAAATTCTATTTTAGAAAATATAGAAATAGAAATTTATTTTAAGTGCCTACTCCCTATATTAGTATTTTATTCATATTTGAATCCAGAGTAACCTAAAAAAATAAGAAAATGAACAGAAAACGTATGATACATAATTTCATAACGCCACAGTTCATTCATAACGCCAGAGCTTACCAATATATAAAGCCGTTGTTACTCGCAAATAATGTAGCTTTCGATTAGTGAAAGAATTTTTAAATTCCATTCGATATTTATTGCGTGAAAGAGTAAGGACCATCCAACAATCCATACAAACTTTCGCATTTATAATATTATTAAGATGCCGCCACTCATAGCCAATTTGCAGTTATGGATGTTTTTTTTCTTTCGGTAGTGGAACACGCATTATATGTATATTTATAGGTTCACAAACAATTCCATTAACAATTTAATAATAAAGTCGGATGCAGAACCGTCCCCTGTGGAACGCCAGCAATTAACCTATACCGATAAAATCGGCAAAAATATTAATTCCTGTTCCAGATCATTGAGTTCACTAATTAACTTTTATTTTTTGATGTCTTTAGACCATCTTCAAACTACGGAGCCCCCGCACCTTCCTCTAACTATGGAGCTCCCTCCAACCAGTACCTCCCCGCTAACCAGGGGTACTCTGGAGGTAACGGCTATGGAGATGAACAAAACGTAAGTATTTCCACCTCATCTATTTCCCATTAGGGGGTCTCGCATATTCTAGAAGACATCCGTGTGAGTGTATTCATTCTGTCTGTTATTACAGGAGCCCGCTAACTACAACTTCGAGTACATTGTAAAGGACGAACCATCTGGAAATGATTTCGGCCACAAGGAGTCAAGGCAAGGAGAGATGACTGAGGGAGAGTACTTCGTTCTTCTTCCCGATGGCAGGAAACAGGTACAAATTGTTCAAAGTCTTCGAAAGAATCTCGATAATTGCTGTATACTTTAATCTTAATAAAATAATTACCATTAAGACCCATGTCATCTTTGGAAAACTTGCATGCAGAGCCTTTTGAAGGAAATTGGGGATTATATCAATATCATGTTTTCTTATTTCATCAACGCCTTCTTAGTGAAAGTCATTCGCAAGGCGTTGTAGCATAGCTGGTAAGCGTTTTGCTTATTAAGGCGTAGCCAAAGTTCTAACCTATCTGTGTTTATTTCCAGATTGTGACCTACGAGGCAGACGAGAACGGATATAGGCCCAAGATCAGGTACGAGGAGAGCCAATCGGGATACGGCAGGGGTCCAGCTAACGGAGGATATTCAGGAGGAAACAACGGAGGATATTAAACCACCAAACCTTCTAGAATCTCACATGAAACTTACATTCAATACGTCATTCATTTGTGATTTTTATTTTATCCACATCAGTGTATTTCAACCTGCCTTCGTTTTTAGCTGGCTTTTAGAAATTTATTTTTTTGTAAATATCTATATTCTTTATTTGTGTTTATTTTGTTTTTATTTTATTTCTAATTCGACGTGTTGATGAAGAGTTGATAATAGTGCAATATAATTTAATAATGTGTTCGAATGTGCCAGTCGCAAATCATAAATTGATTTATTTTGATTTGTGATTTAACTATTTTATAAAATATTTATTTTGAATAAAGATGGTTTGATACCAATAAATATATACATACTTTAGTTTTCTTTTTTATTAGTCTGAGTACAGATATCCATTCATCTAAAACAAATCATTAATTGGAGAAGAGATGAGTAAATCATGTCCGCATTTCATAATACCTTTGTTTGGCGGTCGCAATCTATTGAAATTATCATGCATCTTCAAAACACTATGAAACATCATGTCATACCTTTATCTTAACCAGAACTTTACGATCATTAAAAATACACTTCACTCAGTATCTGAGGGAAATTATTTTCATCACGGCCTCCTGTGTGAAGTTAATGTAAAACATATTATCATCTGGTTATACTATTAAAAAATATATATTATTCATGTCAAGAAACCATTTCAATTAAATTATTAACGAGGAGAGCATTCAGAAATATCGACCAATTTAGTATCTTAGCTGCACTTGAAAAAAAAAGAAAAATATGTTTCCTTAAAATTAAACAAATACTTTTGATTTTATTTAAAAAAAAAAACCTCTCAAAATGTATTTGTCGGAGGCATTTCTCAAATACTTAAAAAAATATTGTTAAAAAGAGGAAAATTCCAAATCCTTGAGAATGGACAATATAAGAATGTTCGACGTAAAAAGACATGTAGATATTTTAGGACACGTTATAACGCGCTTAGTCAATAGACTAATTATACAAGCTGAAATGCCTAAAGACCTTAACTCTCGACCCGTCGCGTGGGGTCTTTAAAAGCCCCTCGTTTTATATGTAGAAATGCTAATTATGTACATTTTAAATGTTCCCACTGATTCCTTACTTTAGGTAGCTTCCTAAAAGGGACTATAATTGACACAAGCGCCGCCAATATTCAGTTTGCGCGTGTGCGATGTAAGATACAGTTTCGGCGTGAAGCTCAAGAAAAACCATGAAAAATGCAACCGTATCGTCTAATGCCACGCCTGATGCCACGCCTGATGCCACGCCTCATGCCAGGGCTAATGCCACGCCTGATGCCATGGCTACATGCCACGCTTGACGTCACGCCTAGATGCCACGCCTGATACCATGTCACGCCTGATGCCGCGTCTCATGCCAGGGCTGACACCACACCTGTTGCCACGAGTGCCCACGCTCGTGCCCCCGCCAAGCTCTACTACTGAGATGGCACGCTCCACAGAAGAAAGCAACAATGAGCGAACACCACCCTCTACATCTATTGAGGACACGCTGCGCCAGCTGCAACGACAGCTGCGCAGCCAACAAAAACGTATTGATTGGCTGAATGCAGCCCTTCAACTACAAACCCGTGTAGGGCCGGCACAAGATGCGACAGGGCCTGCACAACCCCGTGCTGGGATCCTGCCGGCAAAAGATTCGACAGGGCCCGCACAACCCGGCGCCGCAGGGCTGGCACAACCCAGTACTGCAGGGCTGGCACAACCCGGTGCCGCAGGGCTGGCACAACTCGTCACAGCGAGTACTGCCTCGGAGCCAACCAGCCATGGACATCCGGACCAAGGAGAACCTTGGCAACTACAAGCATCATGGATGCACCCTGGACCTTCCGGCCCCGTACCGCCCTTGCCTCTGCACAATACAAGGCAACAAGAAGCTGTACGAGAGATGCCCGTTGGACCTGTGCCTCTGATAAACCAGAGGCACCCCTCACCGGCGCAGCCAGGGCCTGGAGGCCCCGCGCCGCAGCCCCCTCACTCTGATGGGGGCCCCGGATGGATGCAGCCTGGACCTTCCGGCCCCGTACCGCCCTTGCCTCTGCACAATTCAAGGCAACAAGAAGCCGTACGAGAGATGCCCGTCGGACCTGTGCTTCTGGTAAACCAGAGGTACGCATCACCGGCGCAGCCAGGGCCTGGAGGCCCCGCGCCGCAGCCCCCTCATTACAATGGGAGCTTTGGATGGCTGCAACCTGGACCTTCCGGCCCCGTACCGCCCTTGCCTCTGCACAATTCAAGGCAACAAGAAGCCGTACGAGAGATGCCCGTCGGACCTGTGCTTCTGGTAAACCAGAGGTACGCATCACCGGCGCAGCCAGGGCCTGGAGGCCCCGCGCCGCAGCCCCCTCATTACAATGGGAGCTTTGGATGGCTGCAACCTGGACCTTCCGGCCCCGTACCGCCCTTGCCTCTGCACAATTCAAGGCAACAAGAAGCCGTACGAAAGATGCCCGTCGGACCTGTGCTTCTGGTAAACCAGAGGTACGCATCACCGGCGCAGCCAGGGCCTGGAGGCCCCGCGCCGCAGCCCCTTCATTACAATGGGAGCTTTGGATGGCTGCAACCTGGACCTTCCGGCCCCGTACCGCCCTTGCCTCTGCACAATACAAGGCAACCAGAAGCTGTACGTGAAATGCCTGTTGGACCTGTACCTCTGGAAAACCAGAAGTACGCATCACCAGAAGCCGCAACTACAGCGCCTTCCAAACCTGATGCAATCCTGGAGTCAACTGGCCACAAAGATCCAGGCCAAGAAGAAGCTTGGCGACTCCAGGGAAGATGTATGCAGCCTGGACCTTCCAGCCCCGTGCCGCCCGTACCTCTGCTCAACCTGAGGCAACGAGAAGCCGTACGCGATGAGCTTGTTGGACCTGTACCTCTGATGGACCAGAGGTACGCATCACCAGCGCAGCAAGGGCCAGGAGGCCCTGCGCCACCGGCCCCTTACTACAAGAGGGACCCAACCACGATACCGCCCGGACCTTCTGGTCCTGGGCCGCTATTACCTCTGCTCCACCAGAGGCAGCCAGCCGACCAGCAGACAACAGCTGCCGGATCCGCTCCGCTGCCAGAGCAGTGGTCCCCACTGCCGCCTGGACCTTCTGGTCCCGGGCCGCCCTCACCTCTGCTCCATCAGAGGCAGCCAGCCGACCAGCAGACAACAGCTGCCGGATCCGCTCCGCTGCCAGAGCATTGGTCCTCACTGCCGCCTGGACCTTCTGGTCCCGGGCCGCCCTCACCTCTGCTCCATCAAAGGCAGCCAGCCGATCAGCAGAGAACAGCTGCCGGATCCGCTCCGCTGCCAGAGCAGTGGTCCTTACTGCCGCCAGGACCTTCTGGTCCCGGGCCGCCCTCACCTCTGCTCCACCAGAGGCAGCCAGCCGACCAGCAGACAACAGCTGCCGGATCCGCTCCGCTGCCAGAGCATTGGTCCTCACTGTCGCCTGGACCTTCTGGTCCCGGGCCGCCCTCACCTCTGCTCCATCAAAGGCAGCCAGCCGATCAGCAGAGAACAGCTGCCGGATCCGCTCCACTGCTTGGACAAAGGTACCAAGCGCCATCACAGATGGATGACCAACCATATCCCGCAGCAACGACGAGCCCGCCCTGCCCCAGCAGTGCCACTGTCAAAGACGTGGTGCTCCTCAACGGCGCAGCGAAGACGAGCCCGTCCTGCTTCAGCAGTACCACCGTCAAGGACGTGGTACTCCTCATCGGCGCAGCAAAGACGAGCCCGTCCTGCCCCAGCAGCGCCACTGTCAAAAACGTGGTGCTCCTCAATGGCGCAGCGAAGAAGAGCCCGTCCTGCTTCAGCAGTACCACCGTCAAGGACGTGGTACTCCTCATCGGCGCAGCAAAGACGAGCCCGTCCTGCCCCAGCAGTACCACTGTCAAGAACGTGGTGCTCCTCAACAGTGCAGTAAAGACGAGCCCGCCCTGCCCCAGCAGTGCCACTGTCAAGAACGTGGTAATCCTCATCGGCGCAGCGAAGACGAGCCCGTCCTGCCCCAGCAGTGCCACTATCAAGGACGTGGTACTCCTCATCGGCGCAGCGAAGACGAGCCCGTCCTGCCCCAGCAGTGCCACTATCAAGGAAGTGGCGCTCCTCACACGGGGGGAGTCCGTCAACCTCATCATGGTTGTCATGGACCTCGTGTCATGGTTGTCATGGACCCACATCAGCCGGACGCACGGCCGAGTCCTTGACACCATCCCTGTTGAAGACGACCAAGTAAGGACCGCCGGGACCCAGACGACAACCAGAGTCTACGTTCGACCTGCCAAGAACCAGAGTCTACGTCCGACCTGCCGTGAAGCTCGCTGTGATCCTGCCGCCCGCGTCTACCAATGCAGCTTCACCTACTCATCCTACTACACGTCGTTATGACTAGTACAGCACAGCTGCACGGGGGGAGTGTAACCGACGTGTTACGTACCCTCAAATGTTCTTTCAACGAAAAACATCCTTGGCGGTATCCTCTACATTTCAGTGGTCATTTTTTGAGATTTCGCTGGAAATCCAAAAATTCCGCTTGCCCACTGAGCTCGTTAGTACCGTACCGCCAGCGATCTTTTTCGTTGAAAATATTTTTATGTTTGTTTTCCAATTAGAATTTAAAGTTATTCTAATTGTAATATTGTATTAATAAAAAACTTTCATTTTACCATGTACAATGCCCCCGGTGCAACAAATAAACGCTATCATGCTCAGGTTGCCACCAGGGACATTTTTCAATTTATAATTTCAAACGTATTTTTTATGTTTCCTTTTTTTTTGACATATTGTTAAATATTTTAACTTACGATCCCTGTAGGATAATGAAACTAAGAAATTTCATTCCGCAGTCCTACAAGGCATCGAGGGAAAGAGAGCCTGAGTCTCTAGCCCTTAAATTACTCAAACTAGGGCAATAAATGGCCTTCAAAAAACACTTAAAAAAATTTCGATAAAAATATGTATTTCCGGATTATAAAAATCCAGCTTCCCCGTAAGATGGTGAAACAAACAGGTTTCATTAACACATCTTACGGGGGATCTCATAAAAATAACACTGCATTGGTAAATTACCACATGTCCAGCCAAACGGCAAATAACTTCTTAAATTTTACGATTTATCTTAAAAATGAGATAAATCGCCCTGATAAAAATCTAGTGATAAACAATACGTTTATTTTACCATTGATTCAGAATAATTTACATGTATGTACACAATTAACTCTGTAGAATTAATATAAAATATACATTTTAAGCGACCGCCTTCAACGGTGACACCGGCAAAATAGGGTGCCCACATAATGACCGCCCTATTTATACCATTTGGTCTGAGGACGAAAACCCCTCCACCTTTTATAAAAAATACTGCCCGAACGCTGTCGGGTACAAGTACCCCTTAAATATAATGAAAATTTCCAAAATAAATATGTTACGTTCAGTTCAAGTTCAATTCTACTCTTCTTGTTGTACTACTTCCTACCTCTGGAAGTCCTATCACCTGCTGCCTCCTGCTGAAGTTCTGCCTGGACGAGTACCTGGTGCCTGCCGCCATAGCCGGCCCTAACTCTGGGTACTCCCAAGGCAACCAGGCCCAGGCAGAAACTAGGCGCATCCAGGGCCACCACCCACTGGATGTAGGGAGGCCAGCTTTAAATCGACATCATCATCATCATTGGCGCACAAAAGGGAAGGAGTGCACAGCCACCGGTGCCCTCATAATTTACAGTCTTGTAAGGACGACGACACGTCCGTTACAAATATTAAGGTTAAAGACATGTTAATTTAAATACAATTAAAACATTTATATCAGATTATTTAAGAATATTTAAGGTTAGATAGATATAAATTGAATACAATTAAACACAAAGATGATTGAAAGTGTGGTTAAATCACATAAAGAGAGTTTTCTTATAAATGAAGGAAGAGATACAGTACAGTAGTAAATCCTGTCAAATCTATTTAAGGAGTTAGATTATTTAGGATTTTATAATTTTAATAGGTTTTATATGGGTAAGGACGTATGTAGATTGATATTTCTGTCTATTTGTAGTTTATTTTACAGATGTTTGCAATAGTGTGACGACCAGTACTTACTATCCATTTCTTTATACATAACTTGTTAGAATTTGGTCATTGATTCGGTTTGTCTAATCGTAGCTGGTAGTGAATTGTGTAGTTTGCAAGCTATGTATTTAAAGTGTCTTTGTCCAAAGGTGGTTTTAGAAAAGGGAGTTTGGAGGAGTTCTTTGTCTTTGGCTCGGGTATTGTGTATCGTTTGTGTTGTTTTGTATAGGGTTTTATGTAAATTAACTAAGATGGATTTTGAGTAGAGCTGTTTAATGTCCATAACGTTGAAGGTGTTGAAGATCGTGTCCGTGCTGGTAGTAAGAGGAAGTTTAAGGATTATTTTTATTATTAGTTTTTGTGCTTTAATGATGGGGTCGAGGGCACTAGAATAAGTGTTACCCCAAGCTAAAATTCCGTATTCCGATTTTTATATTATCCACATCACTGTTTTTCAACCTGCATTATTTTTTGGATGGCTTATTGAGATTTACTTTGTTGTGGATATCTTTATGCTTTATTTTGTTTGTATTTTTTTTATTTTTTTATTTCTTATTTGACGTGTTGATGAAGAGTTGATAATAGTGCAATATAATTTAATAATGTGTTCGAATGTGCCAGTAACAAATCATAAAATGATTTCATTTTGGTTTGTGAATTAATTATTATATAAAATATTTATTGTCAATAAAGATGGTTTGATACCGATTAAAAATATGCGCTAGTTAATTTTATTAAAGCATTTTTTTATTCTGAAAGCATTGATCCAACAAATTGAAGAAGAGACGTAGTAAATCATTTGTCCGCATTTCATAATGTGTTGTAAACAAATGAAATTCTTCATTTCATATTACGTCATTCATGCATCATTTTAACATGCATCATCAAAACAATACGAAACATCATGTCATTAAATCGAATAAATACCTCTATCCTAACCAGAACTTCCTCTACTTGCGATCCATAAAAACATCCTCCCCACATAAGATTATATAGGCTCTTAGGGAAATTAAATAGATAGATAATGAAAAATCCTCTTACCATCAGGTCATATTAATAAAAAGAAAATTTAATAAATATTAAACAATTTTAATAAACAATCGTAATTTTGACAATTCGTAATTTTTATAATTTTTTTTTATTGTTTGCATTTTTTAATTTTTAATTTATTTAGTACAAGATTATACATATAAATTATGAAATGTTTTGACTGCCCAAATAGGAGGATTCCCGTTTTAGGAAAGTTAAATTAGGATGGGTATGAACACACGGAATCTGATTTGTACAAAAAAAAAAGGAAAATAAAATTGAGGAAATAAAAATAGCAGAAAGAATACAAAATAAAATTACAAAGTTTAAAACATAGTAACTGTTAATTGCTTAGCATAGTTATTAAAAAAATATTAATTTTAAAATATGGTATATAGGTGCTTAATAATATATAGGTAACTTACGAGGAATTAAGAGGATTAAAACATAAAGGTAACTTGGGTATGCAATGCATATTATTGTCCTATATGGACAACACATGGTGTTGTAGAAAAAAAAAGAAAAACGGAGAATAGATAGAGAAAGACAAAAAATAAAATAACGAATTAAAGCATAAAATAGCTGTGATTTGTTTCGCATAGTTATTGAAATGATAAAAATAATAAATAAAATGTATATATTATATACTTAAGAGCGTATTAGGTACCAGAGAACACCAGAAATATGTCATTTTTAAATCAGTGTTTAGACGTATTGACTCTTTTTCACAAAAAAAATATAAAATGGTTTCGAAAGATTGTTCTTTTATCTAGTAAATGTATGTTATAAATTTTCAGAAAAAAATATAATTTTTAGTATAATTAAGTTATACCGTAGGTCGTTAGCGGATTTGTTAAATTTTCAAAAAAGTACATTTATTATATTAACACCTATTTCAAATCATATAATCATGCAGTAAAATAAATCAATACATTATCTGGTAAACGTATGTGTAACGGAATTTTAATTTTATTTAAAATAAAATCATAAAAAAAATAAAACTCCATGCCTCAATCTATTCACATCTCGTTTTATACACACACCCTTCAGTTAGATTTACCCGACTAAAAAACTTATTTCACTTGATCGAGTCAGGATTTTTCTTGGACGTCCACGAATTATTATACCAAATTATTTTATGTATCTACTTACAAATAAAAGAATTAAATAGGGACTAAGAATTCACAATAAATAGTACAACGCCCTTGAGGTGATTTTCAATTTTTCAAATTATCCAATTATTATACTTTGTGTGTATATATATTCTTTTTCTTGTGTTTCTGCCCTTATGACTTATTCGCATTGAACAAGTAGCGAGTATATTGCTTAGCGAGTATATTAGATTTTTACAAAAAAGATCGATACTAACAAATTTGGTAAATTTTACCGATTATTTATCGAGTAATATGGACAATAGAAACCAAATAGATGTGATCTATACTGACTACTCGAAGGCCTTCGATAAGGTAAACCATATAATTTTAATTAAAAAATTAATTCAATTAGGCATTCATGGTGACTTACTCCGATGGCTCACTTCATACCTTTTGAGTAGACTCCAATGCGTCTCAGTTGAGGGATCAAAGTCCAACTTCTTTTCTGTGCCCTCCGGCGTACCTCAAGGTTCTCACCTAGGCCCATTATTATTTAATGTGTATATTTATGACATTCACAAATGTTTTTTACACTCTAATTATCTAGCATACGTAGATGATAAAAAAATATACCTAGTTGTCAAATCAATAGAAGACTGCATTAAACTTCAAGAGGACCTCAACCGTCTTTTTGTCTACTGTGAATTGAATAAACTAGTCATAAATATCTCAAAATGTAATAAAATATCATTTACACGTAATAAATATAAAATTTCATTTGATTATACACTAAACGGGACACTTATCAACGAAGTTGAATCTATCAGGGACCTTGGGGTAACCTTTGATTTTAAATTAAACTTTATCCAACACACTAATGAGATCATCAACAAAGCCAACAAAATGTTGGGATTTATAATTCGTATATCAAAACCGTTTCGAAACATAAAAAACTCTATATTCCCTTTACACCGCATATATCCGCCCACACTTAGAACACTGCACACCGATCTGGACTCCTTTCTACCAAGCTCATATTGATAGGATCGAAAGAATTCAAAAAACTTTTTTTATACACTTAAATTATAAACTTAACCTACACTTTTTAAATTACACCGATTCTATTAAATTTCATCACTTCAACTCCCTTCGTACACGACGATTAATTTTTGATCAAATTTTATTATTTAAAATTCTAAACAATGCCTAAGCCTAAAATTTAGTTTAAGGTAAAATAAAACTCCATCTCCAAACAATATTAGCATAAGAAACTCTTTTGGCTTCACTGCAGTTCACCAAAAATGTCGCGTCCGATGACACGACAATATGAAGTTGTGGACTGTAAATCGATTTCGAAAAGATTATGACCAATGAATTGTGTTTTAAAATACAGATCACGGGATATGGGAATATGACGGAATAGTCTCTTAAGAGTATATTATAGGGGCAGAATTGTAATTTGCTGAAAAACGGCTCTCTAAAACGGCTTAATACTACCTTTCGTGTGTCATTCTTAGACTTGATATTTTTTGTTACCAAATAATGGACTTTTATTTTTCAATCTGTTTATTTTTTTTTGTAATCGATGTAGGCATTTGACCATGAAAAATAAAAACATTGATACACCATTCAACCCACTTTTAAAACTTTAGTCTATGATTATCGCGTAAATAATGATTTTACACAATATTTTAAATTTAAAATATATACATAATACACACATCTGTAAAAGTACGGCCTCTTATTATCGTTATGATATCTGTGAATATTGATAATTAAATAAATACTTCATTTTTCACCAAAATCGAACACATTTCGTAGCTTCTATTCATTCCGGGCTAGAATCTCCCGTTGGCAGGTAGGGAATCTGTACGCTCCTCGTTTGACAGCGTATATATTTTGAAAATACGGGCGAAATGTTTTATTAATAGCTTTAAACATAGAATACCGACTCACTTGAACCACTGCAGTAAACTCAGTAAGCTACAAAAACAGGAAGTACTCGAAAATTCTCTTTTTTAGTCTAAGTTTGTCGAATTGTATTTTTTCAACCGCCATATTGTATAAATCGTTTAAAATATAACATTTCATGTGCGTTATACTTCCGAAAATGGTTTGTGCGATGTTCATATTGTTCCATGCATGTGGCGACGGGCACGTTTTGCAAGTATGTGTGAGAATTCAATGCTGCGTACACACACACAGCTATAATATATGTAGCGTGACGTATTTCGGAATATCAGTATTAGTCTCGTATTAGTTCATTTGTTTGTGTCGTGGACATTCATTCACTCGTCGAACATTTCTCCGTAGGTACATTATGTACGCTGTGTTTGGTAGTAGATACAAAAATTACCTTATATGATTAGTATTAGTATTAAGTATAATAGACAAAGAGACAAGATAGGTAAACCCTACGTCATCGAGTATACGAATGAAACTACTTTGTAGTGATAATGGACGTTTATAAAACCTTAAAAAAGCTGGTCTGCCGGTGCGTCTTTTGGCAGGAGCCGCGCTGTCACGGAAATAGTCAGTGATTTTTTTCGAAAAAATTACGACATCAAAACAACGAGAATAATAAAAGTCGATTAGAAAATGAGAAAAAAGCAGGTCTGCCAACCGACAGCCTGGCACGTTCGCAGGCAGCCGGCGTCAAAGTGGGGTAAAAAATAGTAAATTTTACGTCATCGAGTACACGAATTAAACCAATGAATAACTATAGTCCAGATCATTTCATTTAAGAATTTCTTGGTCTGCCGACCAGCAGCCTGGCAGCTTTTTGGGTACGACTTTAAAAAAAAAAAAATTATAATTTTTCTTTTTCTGAATTATTATTTTTATTTCATTATAGTTTTAAATTAGAATGCCATATTTTTTTTAAATAAGCCAAAACCTGCCGCGGTGCCCCTCACTGCTGTCGCGTGTCCATATTTTTGTACAAATTTATAATAATAATAGTCATTTTAAGATTGCCAAAATAGTCCATACTAGTTGGAAGTTCGAACAACCAACGCACCGTCGCCGTAAGAGCTGTGTTCATCCGTAAAACGACGTAAATTTCCGAACCTCGTCCGTTTCATATCGGTTTCGCATGCCCTGCTGCATCGATTACATCGAACACAAGATCGAAACTAACAAAAAACTGTAATCTAGATCATCCCATTCATGATTTCCTTGGTCTGCCGACCAGCAGCCTGGCAGTTCAAAAATAAAAACACCATAAAATCGACTCCAAATGTGAACCACGAGAATAATTACGAAGCAGAATATGTTTATAATAAACTGTTTTTATTCAATACATAACTACGAAATACATAATCACGAAACAGAACTTGTTTATAATAAACTTTTTTTTATACATTAAATAATAATATTATTGAACATTTAAAAAAAATAAAAAACGATTGTGCAAGACCACACGACTGAAATAAAATTTCACTTATCTTATAAAAGAACATATGACATTGGGGTGACATAGACGTTGACATTCCAGACAATTTGGTTTGTTGCATTTCACACAGTAGTACACACTCAGGCGTCTTTTTTTCGCTGGGCAAAAGTTGCCCCGTTTTCTTTTGCATGCTTCGTTTCCTTTTTTAATAACATTAATCACCGTTCGCATCGATCACTGTTCGCATCGATTACCGTTCGCATCACACTTTTCGTAACGCATTCACCAGTTTACCCCCAAGTGTCGAGCGTGCGTAAAGAAGTTTTACTTTTAAAAAATTATTTATACAATGCGAAATACATAATTACGAAGCAGAACTTGTTTATAATAAACTGTTTTTATACATTAAATAATAATATTATTGAACATATAAAAGAAATAAGAAATTAAAATGGAGTTCTACAAAATAAACTTAATAACAATAAATGCACCACGAGATTCCAAACGTCGCGTCGGTAGTTTATAATGGGAGCTGCGCGAGTGTATACGATTGACGTGAACTATGGGAAAAAACCATCAACAAGCAAATAATGAAACATTCGTAAAAAGGATCATACTAAATATTCTACCAAAATAATAAGTTCCATAAATTAAACACACTTTGTTATTGGTTTGGTTTTTACTTCGATATTTAAAAATATTGTGCACGTCATAACATAACACAAGTTGAATGTTGAAGTTTTAAAATTCGCGATGGCATTACTACCGACATCTAGCGATGTAATAATTAATACATTTTGACAGTTTTCGAATTCGGCCGTGGCTAGTACATCCCTTTAACTTTTGACAGTTTATTCGGCTGTTTCAGGATCGATCCTGGATATTGGAGTTTCCCAAAAAACGGCACAACACCAGATACACTTATAATCCATAAAAAACGGACTTTTTGCGATAATTGCGATAGTTCAACGACAGAGAGCTGTGTCCCATAACACTACTAAATTTCAACTGTTTTGTAGGTAAATTAGGTTTGGGCGACAATATTGTTTTCCACTTGGTCACAGGTAGGTACGCCAAACATCTTCTTTTTCCCCTGGTAGAGACTTTGAGGACAGGAAGACGAGAAAGGAATATATGATTTATGAAGGACTTGGGGAATATGGATTAAGTTTTTTTTTTAAAAACTGTTTCAGAACCAAACATTCCGCCGACCTTGAGAAAATGTGATATTTTCTCAACAACTATAAACGAAAGAAAAGCAACGAAAAAAAAAAAAAAAAAAAAAAAAAAGAAAAAAAAAAAAACGAAAGCAAAGTAACTAATTAACCTAGGAATTGAACAAGACAAAAATAAAAATGAAATTAATTAATTAACTAATTAATCAATCGATGGGTAGTTTATACAATTTGACCACGGGCCGCTTAAAAATGCCCTGAGGGGTTCTTACAGTAGCGACACGAACCATACCATCGGCACCGGGGAATAATTCAACCACCCTCCCGACAGGCCATCGCATTGGGGTAGCTTGTGAATCATCTAACATGACTAGATCGTCAACTTGCAAATTAGGAGTTGACGTTGCCCACTTGTTTCGTTGTTGAAGAGTATGTAGATATTCTTTCCGCCAACGATTCCAAAAATGTTGGGACATTTGTTTCAATAGTTGCCAACGCGATAAGCGATTCATTGGTACATCCACAAAATTTTCTTCAAGAACAGAAACAAGAGGAGCCCCAATTAAAAAATGTGCAGGAGTTAACGGATCCATTTCGGATGGATCCGACGACAGCGCTCCAATTGGTCGCGAATTTAAAATGGCTTCGATACGAGTCAGGACAGTAGTTAATTCTTCAAACGTGAGGATTTGATCTCCCACAACCCTCTTCAAATGGTGTTTAGTTGACTTAATACCAGCCTCCGACACACCATTGAAATGGGGTGCGGAGGGCGGAGAAAAATGCCAAGTAATTGAACGAGCGACAGTTGCGTCAACAAGTTTGTCAGTGTTTTCAGATGCATGTATGAATTTAGCAAGGCCAGTATGATATCTATTAGTTCCAATAAAATTAGTTCCGCAATCGCTATAGATATTCTGGCATATACCGCGTCTAGAGATGAATCTATCTAATGCTGCCACAAATGCTTCAGTAGATAGATCTGATACTAATTCAAGATGAACGGCTTTGGTCGATAAACAAACGTAAAGACACAAATAGGCCTTATAAGTTTTTGCGCCGCGACGTCTACTCTCGCGTACCAAAAAAGGACCTCCAAAGTCTGTTCCGACATTGAAAAATGGACGACCTTCTCGAAAACGGGAAGCGGGTAAGTTACCCATCAAAGGGAAACTACCACGCGGGTTATTTTTAAAACAAGATATGCATTTACTCAATCGATGTCGAATTACGTTCCTGGCCGAAATTATCCAATATTTTAATGATATATTATGGATTGGAGTGCACGAGGACCTGGATGAAGGTACATGCTATGGTAATAATCAATTATTAATGTTGTCAAATGACATTGCTTCGGTAAAATAATAGGATGTCGAGCATTTTCAGAAATCTGTGCAAGGCGAATTCGACCACCGACTCTTAAAACCCCATTTGTATCAATAAATGGAGCGAGTTTTTGAAGTTGCGTTGAGCATATACGATGGGAAGAGATATTGTTGATATCTTGTTGAAAATAAATTGCTTGAACAAGCTTAATGCAACATTGTAAGGCTACATTATTTTCTTTTAACGAAAGTGGGGATAAACCATTGAAATTGATGATCGATTCCGAACGTAATCTATTGATAAATCGACGGCACCAACATATAACACGCAATAATTTCGATAATGATGAGAATTTCAATAAAAACTCTTCGTCATACGTTGACACATTCGTCGATAGAGAAATTAAATTTTTTGACTTATACTCTGGTAACTGGTCCACGGAGATATTAAGAGGACATTACCAGAGAAACCAGAAATATGTCATTTTTAAATCAGTATTTAGACTTATTGACTCGTTTCCACAAAAAATTATAAATTGATTTTGAAAGATTGTTCTTTTATCTAGTAAAGGTATGGATAAAATTTTGAGAAAAAATGATTATTTTAAGTATAATAAGGTTATACCATAGGTCGTTGGCAGATTTGTTATATTTTCAAAAAAGTACATGTATTATACAACACCAATTTCAAATCATATAATCATGCAGTAAAATAAATCAATACATTATCTGGTAAAATTATTTGTCAGAATTTTAATTTAAGTTTAAATAAAATTATTAAAAAATATATACGTACATGTGTTTCTTGACGAAAATTGGTCCGTTTGTTTATTTATTTGCGCACTTACTAACTAATATATTTCAGATTTTTTTACATACTTATTTTGCTAAGACATTATTGACAAATCATAAATAATTTTAATGGAAAAATAATTTTAGGGTGTATTTAATATTAATTAATTTACAGCTTCGCGTTTTACAATTTTTCTTATCGACGACAACACGAATCGAGAGCGCTCATTCAGACCGCAACTGCGGCCACTGGCGGTTGTCTTCGCGGCGCTCTACATCGCAACATTTTCAAATGAATAACGAAGCAAAATAAATAGGATTTCATGTTTGTAAAATTTATAGGGTTGCCCCAACGCAAAATTTCATGTTCATTGAATATTTTTATGATAAAATTTTTATAATTTTGAAATTTTTTTTATTGTAAATTATTCTTATGTGAATACCGCACAAGAGTCCCAACTGCTCCAAAATATTTATTTTCAAGTAAAACTTCTTTACGCACGCTCGACACTTGGGGGGTAAGCTGGTAAATGTGTTACGAAAAGTGGTGATTGTTACGAAAAATTTCCTTCGAACGGTAATCGATGCGAACGGTGATCGATTGCTAGGTGGGTCGTGCCTTTACGCACGCTTGTTATTCGTGTTATTGTTTTATTGTTAATAGACTATTTTTGCGTAAATAAATAGATAAATTAAATTATTTAAAAATATATACGTACATGTGTTTCTGGACGAAAATTGGTCCGTTTGTTTATTTATTTGCACACTTACAAACTAATATATTTCAGATTTTATTACATACTTATTTTACTAAGACATTATTGACAAATCATAAATAATTTTGATGGAAAAATAATAAACACGAGAATCGGGTATGGGTACCACCGCCCCGGGAACCAATTATTAGATAACCAACACGTCTGCCATAGGTCATCCCAAGTGGTTCGTAACATTTGGTGACTAGCAGGGGTGCCTAGGTTTAAGGGGGTGAGGTTTGTTTAGGTCTTGGCAGCGGATGCGTCTGCCCACCAGCTGCATGGCAGGTCGGATCTGGAAAATTTAAGGGAGTCCCTTTGACTTCTCCAGCCTTACTCTCTCGGAACATCGCCTTGCACCGCAGTGGGAGGTATGGATTCATACATCCGCACTCCTGGACACGCTGACCCCCAGATTTCTACTCACCCCTAATATCCCTTTCCTTCTCCGAATTTCCTCTTCTTCCTTTCCCTAAAACGACCCTCCACACAGCATTCCCAAAGAAGAGATAAGCAGTGTGTCGAGCGAGTGTAAAAAAAACGGTCTCTCCCGATCCGGCCTTCCATGTAGTTGGTGGATGTACCTTCCAAATTACTGATACCACCTATTGACGGCCGGCGTGGTCAAGGGGTAAGGCTCTTGACTAGCAATCTGAAGGTCGTGGGATCGAATCCCGGCATAGGCAAATAAATTTTATTTGACTAATTTGGGTTATTTCACAATTATTTAATTTAAAAATAATATATTTGCGTCACGTTTTAGAGTAAAAGATACTTTCAGTATCGCCGTGGTGTAAGACCACCATTCAGAATTGAAACGTTGTTTATTGACCAGATCTGAATAGCCAGGTAATTCCTCGCCTTCCTCTTCCCCCACCACCTTCAGCCTCGCAATATACCCCATAGTCACGTCATAGTCTCACTGGCTCCAGTAGGAGCATTTGGGTCTCTTGTGCGGTATTCAGATAAATATAAAATAAAAAATTGTGCATACGAATAAATATTTCAAAATGAGACATTTTTTACAATCCAACTGAATATTAGACTTTTTTCATAAATATACCGCACAAGAGTCCCAACTGCTCCTGTCTGGGCATCCCCAATTGGGGTATGTTGTAAGACTGAAGGTAGTGGGGAGGGTAAAAATATAGGGAAGAGGAAGGTGGGGAAGTACCTGGCTATTCAGATCTGGTCACCAAACACGGCTAAAGACATTTCAAGCAACGTTTCAAATCTTAATGGTGGTCTTACACCAGGGCGATACTGAGATATCTTTCGCTCTAATGGCCGTAAAATAAAATTAAAAAACAAAAAACCAAAATATTAAAAAGAATATAACAAATTGTTTATTCATGTAGGTATCTACTTAATACCTACTGTGTTTACGCATTTCACTTGTATCTATTTATGTTTATGCACTTCAATATACAAATTACAAATAACTACTACTAATTAAAATTCTGGAAGCGAGAATAGTAATATAAAGTAGTAATAGTAGCGGGTAGCCCTAGCTCGCGTGAACAAAACCCTCAAAACTCGGATTGCCGCGGAACGAAATTTAGTTCTGAAAACGCCCGCTCGCGAGCCCTGATGTGTTAGCGCTAGTGTCGGAATCGAAGTTGTCATGTGCTGGTTATTCACTCTTAAGAGGTCTAACAAATAACCATTCCTCCAAAGGTGTTGATATAAAGTTAGGTGCTTTCCACCATAACGAAGCGTCAGCGATTTCACTAGGAAAAACTCCTCGTGAACCCAAGTCTGCAGGATTTTCTTGCGATGAAATGTGATACCACTGTTCATAGGGTATATTTTGTATTATAGTTTCAACACGATTTGCTACAAAAGTTTGCAAGAGAAAAGAAGGTGTCTTCAACCATGCCAATACAATAGTTGAATCTGTGAACGCGACAGTCTTTTCTATTTGAAGTCTATCTTTATATACTTCTTGACAATAAGTCAACAAATTTGCTAATAAAACTGCTCCCAACAATTCCAGTCGCGGGATCGATGTTATCTTTATGGGGGCAACACGGGATTTTGCTAATAAAATATGGCTGGATATTTCTGTGTTATTAATCACTACCAGATAAACAATTCCACAATATCCTCTTTCAGAGGCGTCCGCAAACCCAACAAGGATGCATCGACTGGTTGGAGAAGTTGCGACATGTCGATCAACTTTTAAATTGGCGAGTGATGGAAGCTCTTTTATATATTTCTTCTTTTATATATCTTTCTATTATATGTATATAAGCTGTTTGTTTCTTACAAATAAAATAAAATAAAAATATTAACTTCTACTGCTTACCAGAGGAAATAGGCAGTCTTAAAACTCGCGTAACTGAGTGTCTAGAAGCAATCACGCGCTGGATGACCTCAAATACATTGAAACTGAATCCTGCAAAGACTGAGTTTCTCTGGACAGCCACAAGCCGACGTTGGAGCCCACAACAGGGAAAAGTTGGATATATATATAAGATTCTGCGCCATTGAACGAGATTTATCATTTTTTTATTATTATTTTCAGGTGTACCAAATAAAAATGTATTACTTGAAATGCGTTTAAGTTTCTTATTTAGGATTTTATCAATTAAATCTGTGGAATAACCATTATTTAGAGCAATTTGTTAAATTTTTTAAAGTTCCACCGCGAAATTAACAGATGTTAACTCTCCCGTTTCCACGATGCGATTTTAGTCTACCACACTCTTTGAAACTCAATCACTCCTTAACTATGTGTATCATTAAACCTACATTTTAGGTATTCCTAAAAAATATATTTTTGCATTCGTCAAAAATATTCAAAAAATGTTGATGATTCTGTATAAAATAATAAAAAATGTTTTCCTAAATATCGGCACATTTCTATGTCAGATGAGACAACAAATTTCAAATTTCCATTTGAGTAAAAGAGAAAACAAAACATTAATTCATTCCAACATCATAAACCTACGTGCAATATTACGATCTCTTTTTAGTTATGTATAACAAAAAGAGATGCAAAATAAAACTTTAAAACTTTTTCCTATCTCTAGAGACAACATTACTCCTCAAAGTTGACATCATATTATGCGTAAAGTCTCTTTCTAGCACATTTATTTGATGTGTTGGAAGTGTTTATTAGTTGATGTATGAGTGGATGGAGAGTGTTTGATGAGGAGATCCTCTCCACGTCAGGCAGGATTGCCTTCATACGTTACCGATATTGAGGTTAAAATGCTCCTTGAGATCACGGCACTTCCAAGCCGTGATCTTGTGTTCAGGCTTATAATAATGATGATGTTTAATTGAAAACACTTAGTTATCCACGATATTAAGTTTTATTTGAAATATTATTTACAACGAATATATATTCGCGTACAAACTGGTAGTCAGGTAAAATTGCCGTGCAACCGGATGGATCGAGTACTAGAATCGGAATAATAATATGATCCTATCTCGGGGCAATCGGTGACATTTAGGGTGGGTTTCTTCATTTACCGAGAATGCTAAATGCAATGCTAATTGTAAAAGTAAACAGTAAAAGTCATAGAAATGGGTTTTTTCATTTGACATTTACCGTTTACTTTCACCTAAAATCTTACAGCAAGGCAACCGTGCTGTAAATGCTAAATGCTAAGTAAAAAAAATGGCTGCCATTGTCAAAGTGACAGTTTCAGAGTTGAGAGGTTATTTTTTGTTGTAGCTATTTTACGTTTTTCAACGTCACTTCAGTGATTTTCTTGCTAATTGCTAGTTTATTATCATTATGTTCTCGACAAGTGACAGTTCGTCAAGTTCTGACGATGAACCTATCATTAATTATATGACGCGACGTATAAAGCGACATAATATACGCAGGAATTTTTATTTAATGGAAGACCTGGATTTCATATGCCGATTTCGAGTTAATAAAGAAACTGCACGACTTTTGACAACATTAATTGCAGATATGATATGTTCTCCCAGTGACATGTAAGTAATGAGTAATGATTGATAAAGTGTAATTACAAATATTTATTCAAATGAAATGACGTAAATAAAATGAAGCTTCTAAATTTTTTTTTCTTTCTTCTAGGAATAATGCTGTCAAACCATCTGAGCAGTTGTTATTGGCTTTGAGGTTTTACGCAACTGGGTCGATGCAAAGAGTTCTCGGAGATGTTGCAAATACACATAAAAGTACTGTGTGTAAAATAATTTTTAAAGTATCAAAGGCCATAGCATCGCTAAACAAAAATTTCATATCAATGCCTAGAAGTGACGCTGAAATGTTACAAAATAATGTGAAATTTCACACACTTGCCAACTTCCCAAATGTCATAGGAGCAATTGATTGTACCCATATACCAATTATGTCCCCTGGTAAGTATGCGCTGGTGAACTTATTTATCTGTATTTTAATACTATTTGTATTTAACAACAAGATTTTGTATAGATCTCTTAATAATAAGGAGTTATAGTAATACATATTTGGTTTTTATATTGTTATGCATTTGGAATATATTATAAAGATTTTGTTATTTTAGGTGGAGAAAGTGCAGAGTTGTATAGAAACCGTAAAGGATATTTCTCATACAATGTCCAAACGATTTGTAATGCTGATCTTCTCATTTTGGATATTGTATGTAGATGGCCAGGAGCTAGTCACGATAGCACTATTTTTAACGCTAGCAACGTAAAAGGCCGCTTGGAGAATGGAGATTTTGGGAATAATATTATTTTGGGAGATGGTGGTTATGGCGTACAACGCTACCTCTTTACACCTCTCAGAAATCCCTTGACACCAGGGGAGGAACTCTACAATAGATGCCATATTCGCACCAGAAACCCAGTAGAGCGGTCTTATGGTGTATGGAAGAGACGTTTTCCCTGCATTGCAACCAAACTAAGGTTAAGCCAGAACAGAATTGAAAGCGTCATAGGTACTTGCCACTGCTGTTTTACATAATATTTGTTTGAAAAAGAATATTCCGGAGGTAGATCCTGAAGTACATGTTGATCTCGATAGATTCCGTATCAACAACAATCAAGGCAGTGGTGCGTCTACTACCTCTGGAAGAAATGTTAGGGAAGCACTCATTCATTCCTATTTTGACCAGTGAGTATTTATTTTCTTATATTTAATCTTTGCGACCATTATTTTTACAGATAACTAGTTCCTTACAATAGTAGGAGAATAAGTTGGATACAGAGATGTATAAATGTGGAGGAAGCGAGGGAGGTGCTTTTGTATGGGCCCGAGTGTAGAGCTGTCCTTTCTGCCTATCCCAATGGGAAATAGTATCTACTGTGTGTGTAACTTAACTAACTAGTGTGTGTATGTATACAAATATTATTTTTTTCAGGTTAGCTGCCAGAGGCGCAATGTGAATGGTAAATTTTCAGTTAATGACTCCTGAGTGATATCAATACAGGTAATATTTGTAATAATTAAAATACATAAATAAGTTATTACAGTCACTATTATTACATTTTCTCTAATTGTAAAAGTCTTCAATTATACTGAATATTTTACTTCTACTACTGTTGTAATTTCTTACATTAAATTTTCATCCAATGCTTTGTATGTAAGGTTTTTGCAAAATGATTAAGTTCATATGACTACTTTCTAGAATTGTGGCTTAAATTTTTTATGCATCACAGTTTTGTAACTTTATAAAGTTTTCTAAAGTAAGTTAGTCTGATTTCAACTTGTAACCAGACTAACATTATAAAAGATAAATAAGAAAAGGAATTGAAATGAATAAAAACTCTTTTAAAAAACATAATTTTTATTTAACAAGTTGTACGTCATACTTATATTAAAAAAAACTGTTACTAATAATTAAACATGAAGTAAACAAAATTATATAAAGATATTTATTTCAGGAAAATTGCCGTCTCGATCATAGATTCAGATGACACTGGATGAATGACAGTCGAAAAAGGATCAATATCACCCACGTCTGTTTATAAATGATTTCATGTAGCACTGTAAAATAAAAATAATAAAAAAATATTGTGACAAATGTAAGTTATTTTGCTGTAAAACTAACCACTGGAGCGATTACAGAAATAAAAAATATGCTCTGATTGCTTGACATTCCTGAGCGATCAAAATTTCCACCCACTTAAAAAAAAGAAGATTAAAGGCAGTTGGGACTCTTGTGCGGTATTACACATAAAAAAACAGTAACGGCGTTATTATAGCACCGAACAAAACAAGAGCATAACTAAAATTTATTATTAAACATAAGGCAGTTGAAGCAATGGTTCAGCGGTCCTCTTCTGCAGAAAAAATACAAACAAATAAATGTGATGGAGTGAAAGAGAAGAACTAAAACATGCTGCTGAAATGCATACATAATTTCCTCTAGATTAAATATTTAATTGTTTTTCTAGTAACAGTATTTCTATTTTTTTTTTCTTTTTTTCTAATTCAATATTTTCCATTTCAGCAGCAAATTTTAGTTTTTCTCTTTCTTCTTCGAATTTTCTTTTCTTTTTCTCCAATTCAAATGTTTCTTTCATCACATTTATTTCCGTTTGTATTTTTTCTGACTTCAATTTCATCACATCTGTGCAAACAGACAACCTCGACTGTTTCGGAGGTGTTTCTTTGGGAAACCTTTTGCGAATATCTGTAACAAGAATAAACATTCATATTTTATTTATTGGATTCATGAATTAATTCAAATTTGTATTGATTAAAATGATTCCACTTACTTCTGACAGGAGTTTCAATGTGGCTTTCAATATTCGATGTAACGTTAACATCTACTACTCCTTCCGATAGTTCTTGACATGGTGCCAGGATATAGGATATATCCTGGGATGGCCCGGGATTTAATTCTGAAATCAAATAATAACTATGTACTTATATATTATGGGATCTGACGGAAGAACAATTTCCTGGTTGAAGAAATGAAGACAGAAATTGGGATTAAGTCTTTGACGGGACAGTTGCTAATTGCAGATTGCAGTTTGTAAATCACTTGTTTATCTGCCTGCTTGGCCACACGAACCTTAAACATTTACCTATGCAACATATTCATAATACCTACATATTTGTTTATATGTGTCAAATTAGAGAACATCTTACCTGAACCCATGAGCTGTTGGATAATGGACACTTTATCGGCATCCAATGGAACATCATTGTTTGGTGTGGCTGAAAAGATGAAGAATATTTATATAACAAAGCCGACTTGTTTTTTTTACACCTTAGCAGGATATGACATGTTTATGAGAACTTACAATCTCCATCATATGTTGAAGTTATCCCCACAATGGATTCCTTCATTACACTAGACACCCATTCTGAAGTGTCAGACATTGGCGGAGGAGGAGGTCCACCACCAGTTTTTATGATGGATTGCCTCTGCTTTCCAGCTTCCTAAAACATACATTTTATTAAATTATAAACAAGAAAGAGTGAAATCGTCATGAATAAATCGAAGATAATATCAAATGAGTACTGATTTTTTACCTTTCTTGCGACGCGCTTCATATACTCCCATTTACATTTTAATTGTTTCACCGTTCTCAATATGGCCGTTGACGCATTGAACTCACTTGTAACATGTAACCATGCTTTCTCCTTTGCTTGTGAGCCCAATGCGTCAGTTTTTTTACACAAAATTGTGTTGCCATACTTTTCAATGAGGTTTTTTAGCATCTCGACCTCCCTCGCCGAAAAATTGTTTCCACGTTCGCTGCAAACAAGTAAACATTGGTTATGTACTGAAAAATAACATTAAATATTTACATAAGCGGATTAATATAAACTTTTTGGTAAATAATCCATAAGCCGTCACGTTTTTAATAGGAACAGATTTTGCAAATTAAACTTCGTGTCATATTAGTTACTTAGGTACTACAAAGAACATCGATTTCCGGCTGATGAAAAAATGTACGTATATGAAAGTTTTTACGGAATATAAATTAACAGTTTTTCATCAGCCCCGGCTGAAATCGATGTTTTTGCAGTAACTAAGTTGAAATGAAGTGTAATTTCCAAAATATGTGCCTAAAAAGTGTGACGGCTTATGGATTATTTACAAAAACGTGGCGGCAGATTAATTACCCACTTTTTACTTCAAAAATACTTTGTAGTAGTTAAATAATAATATAAAATTACTATTAATATCGATATAATTGAGTTTTTACTTACTTTTCTACAAAAATACTCATTATTATCAATTTCACAACAACACACGACGCGAACCAAACAACGATGAAACCATAGATGAAGCAATGTGCGCATAATATTTGACATTTATTGTGTAGGTTGCCACATGAAAAAAATATATGTACAGTTCCCAATACGAAAATGTGGGAATTAGATTAGTTTTTGTGCTGTCATCCCTATTTACTGTTAATTTAGCAGTTGACGTCGTGAAGAAACCCATTTTGTCGTAAATGTCAAATGCACTGCTAAAGTAAACTGCTAAATGCACAGCGAAAGTAATAGGTAAATGAAGAAACCCACCCTTAGTGTCGGTCATCTCAGTCATCTGGGATACCATACGCGTGAAAATAAGTAATGTGAATAAGTACTGCCATATACCTCCCCACCAGCGTTGCACGCGAATTACAAAATATGGCATACGAAAAGAAAATAATTATATACACCTAAATAGGGTTTAGTATGTGTCTGAGAAATAAATATATATAAAATATAAACAATGTTTTACATACTTGAAAATATAATTTTTAACATAAGTAGTTTTGTGAACAATGCTAAATTTACATCATTAACTTAGAACATAACATGCTTATAAAAAAGAAGGTGGGGAGGTATATGGCATCCGGGTATTTGGCATCCGGGTACCTGGGTCTGTCTGCAAAATCACGTCGGGGTCACCAATGTTGGAAGTGTTTATTAGTTGATGTATGAGTGGATGGAGAGTGTTTGATGAGGAGATCCTCTCCACGTCAGGCAGGATTGCCTTCATACGTTACCGATATTGAGGTTAAAATGCTCCTTGAGATCACGGCACTTCCAAGCCGTGATCTTGTGTTCAGGCTTATAATAATGATGATGTTTAATTGAAAACACTTAGTTATCCACGATATTAAGTTTTATTTGAAATATTATTTACAACGAATATATATTCGCGTACAAACTGGTAGTCAGGTAAAATTTCCGTGCAACCGGATGGATCGAGTACTAGAATCGGAATAATAATATGATCCTATCTCGGGGCAATCGGTGACATTTAGTGTCGGTCATCTGGGATACCATACGCGTGAAAATAAGTAATGTGAATAAGTACTGCCATAGATGTGTCTAAAACATAGATGTCAATATTAATTATCTTGTTACAGAAAACATTGGTTACTCGACTTTTCGATTCAAATTGAAAAAGACTTGAAGGAAAAATGTCAGAAGGTTCGACATTCGGACCGACTGACCCTTAAACCGGTGTCATTTGTTTATTCTCTTTCAGCGCGTGTCCTTCAAATTGACAGCAATATCGGACAATTCTAGACAAATGGTACGAACGAGAACCATCACAATATTAGGTACATGTTTTTTGTTTGTTTTTTTGTGTGTTTTTGGATATTATGGGGGTCTCAGTATTATACAGCTTGAGCATTAGTTCCGAAGTAATAAACATTTTTATTATCTAATTTATTTTGACCAAATCTCGTCATGGAAGACTTGATTTACAATAATGTATGACAATGCAGTACTTATGTACGGCAATAAGGATGAGCATAAACTTAGTGGTGTAGAAATGAGATTCCTTGTGGCATAAGTGTGTTAAAACATGTACCCATGACTGTTAAAATTGTGGTGATCTGGAGAAAATGTAAGGCTGATAGAAAGCGTAATTGACAATATTAGTAACTAGCTGGTACCCGGCATGCGTTGCAATGCCATTCAATGAAATAGTTTATCCCTGCAGGTCCATTCCTGCTTTCCCTCCCTGCCGCTTAAATATATGAATTACACACATTTTGCGCCCCACTTGTAGTAATTTTTTATACAAATTTCATAACGCCAGAGCTTACCATTATATTATATAAAAACACTCTTCTGCTAAAATATAATGATCTGTTAAAAATTTGAGTCAATCCATCGATTATATTACTTTCTGAGATTTGGGGAAACAAACATACGGAACCAACATTTTTATTATTACTAGCTGGTTTACGGCATGCGTTGCAATGCCATATTCAAAGAAATATTTTTTTCTACCTACATGTCTTTATTCCCATCCCGCGTCCCCTTCCTCTCCCGCGTTTCATGTATTTTTTTTTATTCAAATTTTCATTCTTCATATATGTATTAAAATATTTGTTTTTGTACATTAAATAAGAATAATCAAGTATCGTAAGAACAATCAATCAAATTTGGTACCTAACATAGGTACTTACCTATTTAAAATATCTATAATAATTCTTGATTCTATTCAAATTATTATGTACGTAATTATTGTCTAATTTATATTGCGCCGTTTACGTGGAAAATCCCCTCAAGGGCGCTGGACATAATTCAATAATTTAAAGAGTTTTGAGAACTGAATTCTGATTTGACAACCATTGTTTTGCAAAATGTCATTCTCAAAATTTTAACAGTTTCGCAAGAATTTGTGTGATGATTGAAATACTTTTCAGATGTATTGTCATATTGTTGAATTAATCCAAAAACCTTCGCGGGGTTTTAATAAGGTATTTTGAAAGTTTAAAACATTTTCTATGCTTAGCGATTTTTATATATACGGATGGTCATCTTTTCATTGTGTCGTTCAGTTCAATCAACTCAAGGGCGCTTGATGGAAAAGATTTTAAGAAGGAGCAGATAATTTTTGAAACTGTAGAGCGAATAAACGAAGAAAGGAGAATGTACGGAGAGGAGGCGAATCAAATATTTAGATCGAGGCATGCCATGAGTTAGAATAGCAGAACAGCACAAACAAATAATTTTACAGAGCATTTGTATGAATGCATTTGTATCCTGATAAAGGTTCAAACTGGTTCGGACTAATTTTAAATACTCTCCAACAATTCTCTCATACTTCGCAGGTAGTCCCCTGATAAATTACATATGTGAGGTATGAATTTGAATGAAGCAGTGCATGCTAAGGCAGAATTGGTGGCGGTCTATCCGCTGTATATACTCATGTGGATAAATGGCGTGAAGGCCGGTTAAGTAGTTAGCCGAGACAAGACATCAATCAAAATAATTACAACCTCTAGGTATATTTCTAAAGAGTGTAAAAATACCCTTCAAGCATAAAAGAGAAATGGCATGGCTCCATAAAACTATTATTTTTATGTGGGTACGCTACAGTATTTTTAATGTATCCTTGTTTATTTCTGTACCCCCATAAAACGCTTTATTTTAAAAAGGGATCTTCAGACCCCAAAAACAAAAGATTAGTTTCATCTTTACAAATAATCGAAGAAAGTGGATTTTTAGCTTTGACAACGTTAGATGTAATAAATTACAATGGATGTTGGAATCACTATATTTTAATAGGTTCAAAGGATTGCAGTTCTTCGCATTAGTTCTACTTTCTAAAATATGTTTCTTATATAATAATGCTGAAGATACATCTCATTACTTCAGATTACATCCAAGTGTTCAGGCGTAACAAGTTCTATTTCATTATACATACAGTTGTAAAGTACCTAAATATACATATTACATCAATGAAAGATATGTTTTCCTTATTCATCAGTACGGATATCGTCCAAGAAATATGCACACACACGAATAATCACTGCCACGGCGCTAATAAACCTGATCGACCTGTTGAAGTGAATGAGATATATGCATTTATTGGAATATTACTATCGTCGGGTAGGAACAGAGGAAGAAAATTACAACTAAGTGAATTATGGACCAGTGAGTTTCTCTTCAGACAACCGTTTTTTACCGCTGCAATGTCTCGAAACAGATTTATTTACATATACACAAATATACGTTTCGATGACAAAGCCACTAGACAAACGAGAATGGATAGCACCGAGGATAAATTAGAAGCAATTAAATTAGTGTTTAATCTATTTGTGAACTCCTGCAAAATGCTGTATTCTCCTGTATCAAACATAACAATCGACGAGAGATTAGCTAAATTCAGGGGAAATTGTCCATTTAGAGTGTATATGAAGAGCAAACCAGGAAGATACGGGATGAAGATTTGGAGTGCAGCTGATTCAGACACCGCATACGTACTTAATTTACAAATTTATTCTGGAATGCTTAATAACAAGCGTGAGGTTAATCATGGACGGCGAGTGGTAATGGATTTAGCTCAACCATACTTTGGTTCAAACAGAGGAGTCACAACTGATAATTTTTTTACCTCTGTTCCTCTTGCAGAGGAACTATTAAGCCACAACTTAACTTTGACAGGCACTCTTCGCAAAAATAAAAGAGAGATACCACCGGAATTGCTGACAAATAAGACTAAGGAAATTTTTAGCAGCATTTTTTGTTTCACAAATCGGCTCACTCTGGTGTCGTATGTTCCCAAAATTAATAACGCGGTTATTTTATTGTCAACCCAATTTAACGGTACTGATATAAGCACATCTGAAGGAAAACTTGCTAACAACGTATGCAGGGACATTGGAGGTCTAAATTCTTTCTTAACTAAATGTAGCTTCGTTCTTTCAAAAAAATTAGAGTCCTTGCGAGAGCCTTGAAGGAGTAACCATCTGTTACTTATACCAGGGCGGGTAAGTGGTGGATAATAACCTCCAATGAAGGAAAAAAGCCTGAAATAATTCTTCATTACAACAAAACTAAAGGTGCAGTTGATACGGGGGACAAAATGACAGCTGAATATTCTTGTGTGAGACCCACCCGAAGATGGCCTTTCCGGATATTTATGGAAATGATTGACATCGCAGCTTTAAACTCATATATTTTATGGGTTAAAAAATATCCAGATTGGAAAAAAAATGATAGGAGTTGAAGAAAATATTTTATAAGAAAATTAAGCACTGAATTAGCCAAGTCAAATGTGAAAAAAAGAAAAAACAGTGCAGCCAAATTCCATAGGCAACAACAGGATGCCTTTGCTTTATATTTGTCATCTTCTGACGCGGCAATGTCCACTACCACGCCGACGCCGATGGAGGCTGCAGCACCCGCGACTACTTCAAATACTGACAGTATTTATAAAACCGGATGTTGTAGATTTTGCTCAGAACGTAGTCGAAGAACAAGAATATTCTGTGAAAAATGCAAAAAACCAGTTTGCACAGTACATAGAAAAGAAAAAAAGTCGATCAGGTGTCCAAATTGTGAAGAATAGTTGTAGTAATAGTATTTAGGTATATTCACCATTTGTTGAAATTTTGTTCAAATTTTTAGAATTAAATGTAGATAAATAACATGGTATTTAATAATGACTGTTTTGATTTCTTGTAGTTTCCACCTAAATTTTTGGAAAAAATTAAGTGCCGCATATATTAAACATCCGTATGTTTTAAGGTATTTTAGAAACATTTTGCTTTTTTAAGATTAATGATGGGTGTAGACTAGTTTCATTAAAATTGTGCAATGTAAACACGACCAGTATTATGTATTTTATATTTTGATTGTTTATGAGCTTTTATATAGTGAAAAATAATGGTGCAAAATAATGTTGCAAATTAATGGTGAAAATTCTTTGTAATAAATAATGACATTTTCTTTATTCATTTTGGACAGTTATTTGTAATAATTGTGATAATTGCATTGGACTTTTCTATTACTACTCTTATTATATATACTACTACTACTATATTAGGTATATACTACTCTTATTATAATATTAGGCAAGTATTACTCTTGTCGTGAAAACTTTCAGTTTATGTTATAAAACGTATTTTAATTACTGCTGCTAAATGATAATGGAATATTACGAGCCGACAAATATTACTACACTTCTTTTAATTATTGATTGAAATATATTTCAAATGTTTTGGATTTGTATACAAATTATAATATATTTCCTTATCATGTTTTATTAATTTTGAAAACATTGCATATTACATTTTTTATATTAATCTTTGGTTGTCCAACTAAGCAATTTGCTCGCTTTAGAACAGTAAAAATGAGCATGTTTTTTTACTAGTAATTAATGTGTTGGATGTGTATTGTAATCATCGTAATGAGATATTCTATGAATGTATAATTAAGTCCCGGTAAGATTAGAGAGATTCTGGATTCGACTCCCAGTTGCAACCTTTACTTTTTTTTCTGTGTCTGTTTCATATTTTGGAGAGTTGTTGATATTATCTTCAACGAATGATTAAGTAAGTATAAATAAATATCAAACATGTGTTGTTTTAAATCTTTACGTTCCTGCTACCTTAACTATGCTATGTAAAGTTTTTTCTCTTATAATCCTGTTATAAAAAATAAAAAAAATTCTGTAATAAATAAATTAGGGAGAAATATTTTGTAATATTTATGTTTTTTTTTTCATGGTTTGAGTTCTGCTTATAAGCAAAAATTAAATAATGTTACGTATTCGTAAGATTTCTTACATATTTTAATTCTAATATTGTTGAAGTATTAGGTATGCATTTCTGGTAACTTTTTATTTAAATATTTTCTATCCAAAAATGTGATACGAAATAAATACTACCCACTACTACTACTATCTACTTAGTTACAATTATTATCTGAAAGCAGTAGTGCAACAAAATAATAATAAAAAGCTTATGCATAAAAATATTGTTTTTATTTGTTTTTCAAAAGAGAATGTACTTTTGACCATCTGTATATGAAATGGTTCAGAGCTCGAGTTCACCCTCCGTCATTACCGTCCCACTACCGCATTCCACTAACACATATGGCCTGCCGGGCGCTTGACGCTAGCAGCACGGCGGTCGACCATGGAATTGCGAATAATATTTAATTATTTAATGCATGATTCTTTTTTTAAATATTTCAGGTTTTATGCACAAAACCAATGTTTTGTTTATACATTCAATTAATTTAAGCATATGAAAAATTATTCACAACTATTTTTTTTGAAAAATGCAATCTAAAATCCAAAACCCCATAGAGTAACGCTGCGTTACATGACGGCACGTCGAGGGTATTTTTAGCATGGTATGGGAAAGGTTAAAGCTTATCAAAAAGGAGCTGACCATTACAACCTGCGCAGAAAACACATCACCTATCAGGTTGGTGATGTGGTGTGGCGGAGAAATTTTGCACAATCTAACGCATTGAATTATTTCACACAGAAATTGGCACCCCGGTTTGTTCAGAATGTGGTAGTAAAGAAAAAATCCAATCTAATCTATACGCTTGCAGACTTAAACGGAAAAGTTGCGGGTGATTTTCATGTGAAGGATATAGTAAAATCAAATAATATACCGGTATAGTCTTATTGTGGCAATACTTCGGAGGGTCTGGCCATCCCTACCGAATACTGCAAATTATCTTATTTACTAGTTAATATTTAATGCTTGGGAGTTTTAACCCGGCCTGATCAACCGAGTTGAAACGACCCGACATTCTGACAGTCAAAGTCCTGTCACAGGGTTATTTCTTTTTGTTCGTTCATGTTTTTGGAGGGGGGGGGGGGGGTGCGATTATGCAAACTCACGTAGTATTTATGATTCATTGCAATCAAAATCCACTCTAGTAAAATTAACTCGAGTTGTTTAACAAGTTTTTGCTTTCGTTAGGCGTAATTATTTATTGTTATTTATTCGAAATTAATTTAGTAACTTTTTTTTTTTTTTTGGACTGAGCACGAGCAAGCAAACAAGATGAATGACATTATTTGTTTTTAAGAGGACATTACCAGAGAAACCAGAAATATGTCATTTTTAAATCATTGTTTAGACGTATTGACTCGTTTCCACAAACAAATATAAATTGATTTTTAAAGGTTGTTCTTTTATCTAGTAAAAGTATGGATTAAATTTTGAGAAAAAATGTTTATTTTAAGTATAATAAGGTTATACCATAGGTCGTTGGCAGATTTGCTATATTTTCAAAAAAGTACATGTATTATACAACACCAATTTCAAATCATATAATCATGCAGTTAAATAAATCCATACATTATCTGGTAAACGTATGTTTTAGAATTTTAATTTTAGTTTAAATAAAATCATTAAAAAATATATACGTACATGTGTTTCTTGACGTAAATTGGCCAGTTTGTGTATTTATTTGCGTACTTCCAAACTAATATATTTCAAGATTTTTTTAAATACTTATTTTGCTAAGACATTATTGACAAGTCATAAAAATTTTGATCGAAAAATAATCATAAGAAGTAATTAATATTAATTAATTTACAGCTCGCGTTTTACCATTTTTCTTATAGCTCGACGACTCGAGAATTGAGAATTCACTCTGCCCTAGAGGCGGGCAAAGCGTATCAGCTGAGCGAGCCGCTTCACCAGATCCCGTTCAGTGAAAAGATCCGGGTCAGTGAACCGGCTCGATCGAACGACTGAATTTAGTCCATCTCTCCCCTCCCCTCCCTCGGCCCTCCTCACTTTATTAAAAAGGAAACCCCAATACTTTGGGGTTCCCTTTTTATTCGGAAATCCTTTGTTTTTATGAAACGTCAGTATCGAAATCTCAATAATAAAGGTAATCGCATAATGCACGTCCCGTTGTACCCGGCATACATAATTACATATTTTTAAAATTATTTGTTACTACTGAATTGTTTGTCTTGTGACTGTAACTTAAAATTTCATGATGTCATCAAAAAATACGGGTGAAATTTGGAATCATTTTTCCGTTGCCACTAATAATAAAGCCAAATGCACGTACTAATTAGAAAATCGAAGAAATTACTTAAGAAATCGAAGCATCCCACCGTTCAAACCCTCAGGCAAAATGCCACAAATCAAGGAATCAATGTTAACTGAGATTATTCAAACTATGAATAATCCCGTTCCATTATTTACAAGTAATGTTCTAACATTCACTCATTCTGTTATAATAAACAAAATAATGTGTCGGGAGCGCTGACGTCACGACTGACGTATTATGCACGCACACACGCTTGAACTCCGATAATATTATATTAATTGTATTTCGGTAATTACATGCACACTGAGCCACGGTACTCCACCGCGTAGAAAAGTCTCATGGTGAGCTGAGCTGTGAGCCGTTACCTTACTTTCATATTTTACTTTTCTGCGTCGCTGACTGGAGTGGCTGTGAACGAACGAACGAACGAGCAAGCAATCCGCATCAGTAGCGACCCGCGAGCCGCGAGATCCGTTGAACGATACACTGCTCCGGCTCCCACGGGTCAGTCGGCTCACCGGATCTGGCGGGTCAGTTGGCTCACGGCTCACCGGATCACTCGTTCGCAAAGATCCGCGAACCGTGAAGATCGTTCGTTCGGATCCGGATCTTACGGATCCGTGTGAAAATCCGGCTCACTGAGCCGACTCGTTCGCGAACGACTCACTTCTACTCTGCCCGCAAATGTGGCAGCCGGCGGTTGTCTCCGCGGCGCTCTGTATCGTAATATTTGGAAATGACGAATTTAAAAGGAAACCAAATAATACGATTTCATTGTTTCGTGTTTGTAAAAACTACAGGGTTTACCGAGCGCAAAAATTCAGGTTCATTGAATATTTTTATGAAAATTTTGAAATTTTTTTTTATTGTAAATTATTCTTATGTGAAAACCGCACAAGAGTCCCAACAGCTTCAAAATAATTTTTTTGAAGTAAAACTTCTTTGCGCACGCTCGACACATGGGGGGTAAGCTGGTAAATGCGTTACGAAAAGTGATGATTGTTACGAAAAATGTCCTGCGAACGGTAATCGATGCGAACGGTAATCGATTGCTAGGCGGGTCGGGCCTTAACGAACGCATGTTATTCGTATTATTGTTAATGGACTATTTTTCCGTAAATAAATAAATAAATTATATACAGTGGGTACCCGGCATGCGTTGCAAGACCAATGTAACCTCGGGGTTAACTAAACTGTAACGGTTCCATCCCAAGTTCCGAGAAACTACATTATATTGCAAGCGCCTGGACTATATAACATTATATACAACGGGTACCCGGCATGCGTTGCAAGACCAATGTAACCTCGGGGTCAACTAAACTGTAACGGTTCCATCCCAAGTTCCGAGAAACTACATTATATTGCAAGCGCCTGGACTATATAACATTATATACAACGGGTACCCGGCATGCGTTGCAAGGCCACTGTAACCTCGGGGTCAACTAAACTGTAATGATTCCATCCAAGTCCCGGGAAACTACATTATATTGCAAGCGCCTGCACTATATAACATTATATACAGCGGGTACCCGGCATGCGTTGCAAGGCCACTATAACCTCGGGGTCAACTAAACTGTAATGGTTCCATCCCAAGTCCCGGAAAACTGCATTATAATGCAAGCGCCTGCACTATATAACATTATATATAGCGGTCACCCAGCGGGCGTTGCAAGGCCACTCAAAGAAAGAAAGGGTTTGTGCGCTTTAATTCTGTTTGTTGAAGTGCTTTTGAATAGGTTCACATAAATTTTTGTGTTTTCGTCCGACACGTCCGCAGGTCGCATACAGCTGTCCGTTTGAGAAGCACGTTTTTTTTAAAATTTATTGTTATAAGTTGTAGCAGTTCCTACCTTACTGCTACGGAAGATTTATTATCGTCGCACAGCATTATGCACGGGCCTTAATTTGGTTGACCACGTGATGTCAATTGAGGTAGCTGCTTCCTACTTTCCCGCTCGCCAGTCAGCAGGGGGGTATAACTCCGATTCAAAAATTCAACCGTATCGATATTCATGTCTGTGTGACGTCACCTGTACGCTTCTCCTCGCTCGTCCAATGGAAAGCTTTGTTAGCAAGACCTTTGTTCATGTTATTGTTGACAGCTGGCGGTAAGATCCAGTAAAATCTAACCTAACAAAATTGACGCTCTCAACTCCGACTCAACGTAAATATTCGGTTTATTTTTTGTGAAATGCCTAAAACTCAGTGTTGTGTGAGAGGTTGTGTGGACGCATATTCACCCCGGCATAGGCTTCCATCCAGGGAAAACAAGGAGAATATGTTTCGGGAATGGTCGATGAGAATTGGCAGACTCGACTATATTGATTACCCGATTATGGGGACTCTTGCCCGTGTATGTGGATCTCATTTCGTATTCGAATGCAAAACAAGAGATGGACGGTTAAAACCAAATGCATTGCCCACGCTAAATCTTCCCGATTTTCCTCGTGAAAAGAAGATCGGTAAGTATAACCCAAGTACAGGTGGGAAGCTGTCTTTGTGTATTGTTTTGTGTTCCTGATGTGTTGTATCTATACTAATGTATCTATTTTTATTTTTTAGACCGCATCCGTACACCACTTAGATGCAACACGAATTTTGAAGTTGCTCAAGAGCACATTGATGTATATCAAGAGCATAATTACATCAAAGGTATAAATAACTTAATAATCGTTGGATGACTTGTATAGGTACGTTCAAAGAAGAAATTTATCTAAAACAACGTCTTCATGTGGCAATTTGCTACAGAAATATAACCTGCTTTTATTATATTCTTGTTTAAAATAAGTACATGTAATTCTGAGTTTTACATTTTTCTGTTCTAAGATGAAATTTTTTTAAATTCAGTATCGCATAATCATATTTTAATTATATATTCTGTCTTGTATTTCCTGTTTCTAAATGTTTATAATAAAATTCTCTTCATATAATTACGAGTTTTATTTTTAAAATAATATTTTAGGCTAATGATTTGGGTGGTATTGGGTAGGTACCGAAAGAGAATTATATTGTCTATGGTCGATCCATTTTTTTTTTGTTTCCTCTATCCTTGTCGATGGTATGTGTGACGTCGGTTGTACTCGCTGAAAAATAAAGGCGTAAAATAGCGTCGAAAAATTGTCTATACAAAAAGCACGAAGTTATCAATCTAATGATTGGTTTATTTATGCCAGTCAGTCTTGGAGCGATCTACCGGGAGGATGTGACCCGCAACACGGAAGTCCAGGCACAAGGCCGCGTCAGCAAGCAATCATGGATCCACGATCTCCGTAACGTTATCACCATTTTATTATTAGAGTCATAATGGTTATACTTATTAATTTAACTTCACAACCTTTCTCGTTGGGTTGTAAAATTTGCAATGAGATGGCGTCCACTCGTAGTTTAACTATCCGCACATAGAATCATTTAACTTCGTAATATTATTTATTAAACTTAACAATAATTTCTAACTAAGGTTTTCATCGAGCCTTAGCGGCCCTGAGAATATTTTAAATATAATTTAATGATAGAGTCTCATGCTTATTTTATATTGTTACTTGATTAATAAATTTATACATGTTTTACTGAGCTAGCATCTTTTATTTTATTGGGCATATTTATTTACTCATGTTTCCATTTCAGAGTACATTAGAATAAATATACACTTATTAATCACACATTTAAATAGGTGATTGTTTCTTATACGTTACAATTTGGCGCACACATTTTAAATATGCAACATTAATTCTTATATGCATGTTACAAAGTTTGTTAAGTTTTACTTCAGTCGTGTGGTCTAAAGACTCTAAAGCACACTAAATTAAAAAATATATATATATATTGTAAATTATTGTTATGTGAATACCGCACGAGAGTCCCAAATGCACCAAAAAAATATTGTTTTGTAATACCGCATAAGAGTCCAACAGCTCCTAAGGGAGAGAGGTTGGAGGAGAGTTGAGATGAGATGAAAGGGGTGGCTGAAGGGGGGGGGGGGGGGGGCGGTAAAGGAGGGGGGGGGGGCGGTAAAGGAGCCGGGGGGTGGAGAGATGTTAGAGGTGGGGGTGAGGGGAGGGGGGTTTAGGGGGGGGGGGGGGGTTGAGAGGGGGTGGGAGGGTAGGCCTTTTTTATATCCATTTTTCGTATTACAAAAATAACAAACACGAGAATCGGGTATGGGTACCACTGCCCCGAGAACCATTTATTAGATAACCAACACGTCTGCCGTAGGTCATCCAAAGTGGTTCGCAACGTTTGGTTCGTGGGGGTGAGGTTTGTTCAGGTCTTGGCGGCGGATGCGTCTGCCCACCAGCTGCATGGCAGGTCGGATCTAGAAAAAGTGGTTGAATGAGTCCCTTTGACTTCTCCAGCCTTACCCTCTCGGAACATCGCCTTGCACCGCAGTGGGAGGGATGGCCTCATACATCCGCACTCCTGGACACGCTGACCCCCCAGATTTCTACCCACCCTTAATACCCTTTTCCTTCTCCGAAGTTCCTCTCCTTCCTTTCCCTAAAACTAGCCTCCACACAGCATTCCCAAAGTAGAGATAGGCAGTGTGTCGAGCGATTGTAAAAAAAACTGTCTCTCCTGATCCGACCTTCCACGTAGACGAACCTCGCCCCATGAACCCGAGCTCCCCTGCTAAGTCACTTGGGGTGACCTATGGCAGAGGTGTTGATAATCCAATTCATGGTTCCCGGGGCGGCGGTACCCATACCCGCCTTCCAAATTACTGATACTACCTATTGACGGCCGGCGTGGTCAAGGGGTAAGGCTCTTGACTCGCAATCCGAAGGTCGTGGGATCGAATCCCGGCGTAGGCAAATTAATTTTATTTGAATAATTTGCGTTATTTCACAATTATTTAAATTAAAAATAATATATTTGCGTCACGTTCCAGAGTGGAAGATACTTTCAGTATCACCCTGGGTGGTGTAAGACCACCATTCAGAATTGAAACTTGCTAGAAATGGCTATGACCGTGTTTAGTGACCAGATCTGAATAGCCAGGTAATTCCTCGCCTTCCTCTTCCCCCTCCCCACCACCTTCAGCCTCATAATATACCCCATAGTCACGTCATAGTCTCACCGGCTCCAGACGGGAGCATTTGGGTCTCTTGTGCGGTATTCACATAAATATAAAATAAACAAATATGCACACGAATAAATATTTTAAAATGAGTAATTTTTTACAATCCAACTGAATATTACTAATTTTTTTTCATTAATACCGTACAAGAGTCCCAACTGCTCCCGTCTGGGGCCAGTGGGACTATGGCATCCCTAATTGGTGTATGTTGTAAGGCTGAATGTAGTGGGGAGGGGAAGGATATAGGGAAGAGGAAGGTGGGGAAGTACCTGGCTATTCAGATCTGTTCACTAAACACGGCTAAAGCCATTTCAAGCAACGTTTCAATTCTTAATGGTGGTCTTACATCAGGGCGATACTGAGATATCTAATGGCCGTAAAATACAATTAAAAACAAAATATTAAAAAGAATATAACAAATTGTTTATTCATGTAGGTATCTACTTAATACCTACTGGGTTTACGCATTTTACTTGTATCTATTTATGTTTATGCACTTCGATATACAAATTACAAATAACTACTACTCATCAAAATTCTGGAAGCGAGAATTTAACATCTTCATCTGACCCATACTGTGGCGTCTATACAGTCCTAGCGCGTGAGCTAGTATATCTCGAAACCAAGCTTGGAGCGGAACGAACTCTAGTTCTAAAAATGCCCGCTAGCGAGTGTGTATCGCTGACGTCGGAATCTGAATTTAAATTTGCTGGTTATTCGCTCTTAATATTACGTTTGTTAACCTCGAATACAAGTGGAACACATGCCCACTTCCCCTTGTGTTCAGGGTACATCCCATTGAACTGCGTTCATGGTTATTAAATTTTGTATTTATTATTAAGTTTTGACTCGAAACACACAGGGATGCCAGTCCTACACCTCTTTGTGTTTTGAGCATTGTTTTCTTTTCTGTTTATCTCTTTCAATATGAAACATGACTGTTTTCAAACATACATAAATTCTGAGAAATGTTGTGAGTTCAACACGTAGTAACCACTAATATGCTTGCGAATATACAAAGAGAATAGTTTAGTAATATACATATTATTTTGTTAAATTTATTGATTAGTTTAAGAACCTATGATGCTACTTTACTTCATACACTCACCCGTACGACCGATTTAGGTAGAATAGGAAACTCTTCGTAGTGAACAATTTTATTTTTCCTAAAAGGGACGTAAATTCAGTGAAGTGAGGGTTGCTTGCACCCTAAAGTGTTGCCTAAATGGCTCTCTAAAACCCTATTATGGGTCAGTGATGCAATAATGCATATGGTTGTGTATAATTTTTGTGCTGGACACACATAGGTATAGTTATGTTAAGGATGTGTTGTCCACTGATTAGTGTTTAAACTTACATAATTGATGATGATTATGCTGTATATGTAACGTTAACGGTAATCCAAGACATAAGTCAGCTGTTCTTCACCCAGTATCTTCAATGCTGTGGGTGTTTACGGACCCCGTTCACGGAACATTAGTTCACCATGTTTTTAATATTAAGTTCTTTTAGTTTTAAGTTCTTCTAGTTTTAAGCTATGTTTAAATAAGAATGGTTGCATCGCAAGCCCGTCCATCGCGCCTTACGCATGATGGAGTGCGATCGGAGTTGCGGCACACCCATTCGCTATTACTATTTAATTTATGTTTGATCTACTAATCACTTTTTACTGCTGTCTACTAATGATTGCTAGATTAGGTGTAATACTTGGGAGATGAAGGTAACCCACCTTTGTCATCCGACAGCTTATCCTAGAGCAAAAGAACATCCTTCTCAGGATGGTGGAGTCAGGGATTTGAGGTCATGAATATATTTGAAACACTTATTTTTCTAGTGAAATTTATAATATTTTATTGCACTTTGCAAGGAAAACATACCAAAGAAGGCTTATCAAAAAGAACATAAATATCTTTAGCATCTATCAATAGATTTGGAGAGAGAGAGTTAAATCAAAATTTCGTTTAGTTATAAATACCGCATACGTCCCGTCGTCGTGATTCTCCTCCAAACGACAACAGCAATCCCCAAAACGTCTTCCAGCACGTCATGAGGCCGCTCGGTTAAAGGGAGTCCTCCCAACAAATCAGGCACAGCAGATTCTCACCCATCAAGCGGCATGAGCCAATCTCACCGGCCAAAGGAATAGCAAAGGAATATTGGCGGGTCCAACCAGAGTCTAGGAGCCGCTCCATTAATAAAGGGAATCCACCCAACAAAACAGGCACAGCAGATTCTCACCCATCAAGCGGCATGAGCAAATCTCACCGGCCAAAGGAACCACCAGCAAAAGAACCCTTGCGGGCAGTACATCACCCGTGGATCCCGGTCTAAATTGACTTCGGCACGCGGATTAATCTATCTCGCGGCATCCGGCGAGGGATTAAACAAAATAAATAGGCTTCAATGCCATTTGAGTCGTCACACACTCACGTGACGTTTAAAAATAATATTTCTAGGCTACATAGCACAAGTATCTCACTTTATCCTCCCAATCGCCCCGAAAAACACTCCCCCTGCACAAAATCTAAGTTATGTCCTCCGCCATGATTCCCTGAATGAATCCCTTTCCGGTCTCCTTCCAGTTTTGCCAACCAACAAAGTTAAAATCAGAAAAAAAAATAATAATCAATAGACAATAAACAGTACCTACTTTGCGCAGTACCTGCTCACGAAATAGATATGTTACATAGGTTTGAATAAATTTTTTTTTAGGCCCTTTGACCGACCTTTTTTTTAGATTAGGGGTAGGAACCTTATTAGTTGTTATGTTCGAGGGCGAACATTTTTGTGGCGAGGGGGGTAATGTTATGATGTGGATGCATCATTACATATAAATTACTTTAATTCAATACTCGGATAGGCAGGTACCTTTATTTGAATGATGGTATGAGTTTATTCAAGATACTCGGCAAGTTGGCAGAGGGAGGAAAAACGGATTTTGTCTTTGAAACGGCACTCTGGACGGGAAGAAGACGGGAGGACGCTGTTTTTTCTCGGGCACAGTCACGTAGCGAATTAAGTTTATAATGTAAAATGTACCGGAACAATACTACTCCGTGTTGCAAAGAGATCCGTACATTATGTGTAATTAACGGGATTAACATAAAGATCCGAATTGTTCGGTCCGGTGATTAAAAAAGTTTCGGTTCTTCAATGGCCGTCGGCGCCTCGTGCGACGAGAATAATTTATGTCGTTTATCTAGCTGATCGGGCGACTGAAAATGTGCATTTGGCGAACATGGACTCCCGCTACACCTCGCAAGCCACGGCGGAGTTTATTTAATTAGTGTTCGCGGTTTTAACTGTTTCATCCGCCGCCTACTGAGGCGTTCATATAAAATAACCGCGTACTCGATCGTGATACGCAGAACAGACCATTCTGGTTCCCCGCAACTCCGGATTCGTCGCCGACTCCGTCTGTCAACGGATCCCGTAGGCATCCATCTGTTTGGGCTTGATGGCCTCATAGGACGGGCATCATACCGCTGGCCAGGCTGGCGCAATACACCGGATCATTTCTTATCGTCCTGATGCTCCCAGGGGGGTTTGGCATCGCGACATCAACAGCATCACATCAGGGCAGCCTCTTGGTTGCTGGACGAAGCACCAAGCTCCACTACGTGCATCATGCCTGCCCGCAGGCACTTAATCCGAATTAGCTAGTTTCAAGGTCATGGTCGCAAAAAGGGGGTGAGTTTTAGAAGTGTATTTTTCCCTTGTTAACCTTCGGCATGCCAAGATGCAAAACGAAACGTTGGGTACTATGAGGGGTCGAGCCACAACCCCAGGGATTTCATCATTTCAATCCCACTTTTACCATGTATTTATAAGTTTGATGGCAAATTACTCTTATGGCTTACACGTTTAATATATTTACGTTAAATAATTATCATAATATAGTTAATTTCATAATATAAAACCTATTCAGTTAATTTCATACAAAATCATTCATCAGCGAACGCTCTGGCCGCGACGGCTTTGACTTGTTTCCTAGTCGGTATTTTGGTACCTGCCGGCCGGCATGCTGGCCCGGTCGCAAATAACTGGGTGGTTCCAAAACAACAAAAATAATATTATCAACAAAATTAAGATTTTTTTAATATGATAATTGATTTACACTCATAAGAAAATAAACAGATTCATTACAACAATAACATAAAAAAAAACTTAACAATTTAATCATTTATTGAAATTCAGCATAAAATAATAAAAATACATATTAATTATTGATTTAAATCATCTTCTAAAACAGTTATTTAGCAAGGTACAAGAGGGGCACAGTAACACATAAAAGCAATGCAAACAATCAAATAAGTACTAAAAATTACAATATCTACCTTTACAGTGGTGGTTTAGAAGAAAGAAGTAGAAAACTTTAAATACAAGATAATTATAAGTTAACGTATGTTATATAAAATTACCTACCCTAGAAACTAGTTGAGAACGTTTTTAAACTGTTTTATAAATCGAACAATTGAGCTTGTAAAAATCTAAAAATAATTATTATGAACCCCATTTTGAGATTAAGAAAAATTAAATGAACCGTTAAGTGCTCCTTACATGAAACGGGAAAAATGTGAGTTCCATGTTCCGCAATAATCATTATAAGTTTCTGAGAAGGCAGTACCAGAGCAATGATATGCAAATAATGCTCCTAAGAATCCATGAATATCTGGAAAATAATAATACCTGTTATAGGTACAATAGAGTAAACCATTAATGGGTTATTTCCAAAATGTCATTATATTATGAACACAGTTATTGAAACGCAATAACACAAGAATGACACAATTTACCACAAAAATCGCACTTCAAATTTTTAATTATTGAACTTATTTTTTTAACGTCCGCTGCAGTGTTTCGGCACGCACTGTATATAATCCCCAATAACACAGCTAGTCGGGTCAGCCACACTGGCGACGTCTTAGCAAATGACACTATGTCCTTACACCCTTATGCAGCTTTAGATGTAGTGCGTGGGAACGAGATGCCGTAAATTGCCGAGGTGCGAAAGGAACAGGGGAAACATATCCATAAGCGAACTAATGCGGGAGAGAGATGGAGTATTTCTCATAGTTTATTTTATCGTGGATTTGGTTCCAGTGAGCAAGAAATATCATATGCGGCAAGGAATGATACCTACACATTAACAAAATATTTTTTTACGCTTTTATCAAGGACAATTTTTATTTTTTTTTAATGACCGAATATGTGTTTATCGGTTTTGTAGGATTACAAAAAATATCGAAGTCGTAAAGTCTCTATTAAAAATTCTACATGGAGAATAGTAAATTTAGAGAAATTTTGAGAACCCCTTTCAGAAACGGGAGGGTTAATCGGTTTATAATACTGTATTTTCAAATGCTCGATATGGTAAATATAGAGGATATTGATTCACAACTTTTTTTTGTTATTTCATAACGAGACACTGTAGTTCCCTATGATGAGTAAAGAAGTGATTGTCATAGTGCCCACGCTCCCTGGGAAGAATTAAATGCTCTCCATCGTTTTAGAAGGAAGGCGTAGTGAATGCATCTGTGGACATTGAAGTAGGCGTCCTGGCGTGATCTCGGGAAGTCTCCGGTCAGGTCGTAAGGCTGACGCTGCGTTTTTGACTTCTTTTGTTTTCAACGCCAAGATGGGCGTACTGGGAGTTGAGATTGAGGGTTATCCTTAAAACACTTGTGTTTTGGATATAATTGTAACTTTATTAGAGAACTTTACAATTGAGATGACTGGCAATTATTCGGTTAATTGAGTCGGTAAGAGAGAGTTTTTATAGAGAATCTTTAGAGAGAATTTAGAGAGAGAATGACTTTGCCAAAACAATGGACCATAAATAAACCAGTCATTAGATTGATAACTTCCTGCTTTTTGCTCAGACAAAATTTCAACGCTATTTCACCATAGATACGCCATAAATGTGACAACTTTTTTTTTTTCCTCGCGGTATGACGTCGTAGACACCATCGACAAGAATAGAGGAAACAATAAAAGGCTCGACCATAAACAATATAATCATCTTTCAGTACCTACCCAATTTTTTTAGCCTAAAATATTATTTTAAAAATAAAATGGAATGTCATAATAAATGAAAACTCAATAATATGTTTTAATATTTTATTATAAACAGGTAAAAACAGGAAATACAATACAATAATACAAGAAGAAGGAAATACAAGGGCATGTAGAGCGAATGAACGAAGAAAATAGTGTAGAAAGAGTATACGACACATTTGTGAATGGTAAAAGAAGACGGGGACGCCGGAGGAAGTGAATCAGATACTTGAGTCGGGCCATGTCAAAAGTCAGAATAATAGGAATGTATGAGACAATGTATGAATGTGAGTGAGGCAAAGGGTGTGTGCCAAGACCGAGTTGTTTGGCGGTCCGTCCTATTTGCCTACCCCTGCGGAGAAACGGCGTGATGGTTAGTTAGTTAAAAACAGGAAATACAAGAATAACCAACTAACCATCACGTCGTTTCACCACAGGGGTGGAAAGACAGGACGTTCCGCCAAACAACTCGGTCTTGGCACACACTCTTTGCCTCATTTACAAATCGACACATACATACTATTCTGACTCTTGACGTGGCCCGAGGCAATATCTGATTCACTTGATCGTGTCAGGTCTTCCTCTGGCATCCCTGAGTTCATCTACCACTCACATCTGCGTCATATTACTTACATTCCATGCTTCGTTCATTAGCTCTACATACCCATATACATATCTGGGGGTCCCTTTCTTAATCTTACTCATTACGATTAGCCTCGCATTCTTTGCGAATCTCCACATTTCTCACATGATCATAAATAATAATATTTTAATGATCTGCATAGCGCCAGTTTTGTAAAAAAATCACCTCAAAGGCGCTCTGCACAAACTTATAAATAAAGTAGAAAACCACTTTAACTTATAGCAAAAAATTTCATCCACCGGTTCAGCGATCACTGATATGAAACTATACTCGTACATTAGTTTTGACCAATAAACGCTATGCTGCGTAAAATATACACATATAGCTTTCATTATACTCAGTACAGGCAGAAAGGGACTATACAAGATTTTATCACACATACGCCTCGGGGATCTCATTTCTACAGCATTCAGTCTACTTTCATCTTTCCTCTGCCAGTTCCTCACTGCCATACATCAGGTACAGTACTGACTTCACTTCACATAAACATACTTCCCATGATATACAAAGTCATTCACCCGCTCAAGCATTCATCATTCACAACTGTATTACAAACTGTTTTTGTACTCTCTCTACTGACAAAAATATAAAGTACAAATAGAAAAGGCGTACTGAGAATGTGTCGTTCTTGTCGAGTTCTGGTGGAGACTCTTCCTTCTTGTGTTCTCTCAAGGACAGCGGTGCCAGGAAGTGGTGGAATAAGTCAGCCCCCAATCTCCCGGTATGACACCACAACGTTACTGAAGGAAATGAGTGTACTCCAGCATTTGTAGTCTCCGCCAGCCTGCCAGCTGTAGGGGTAGAAAGTAGGCAGCCTGACACTATATCCGTCACTTTGGTGTTTCGAGCTGAAAGTATTAGAAAAACTCGTGAGATACATAAAGACAGACAGATCAAAACAAAACATTATAAATACGTGAAAACAAGATTAAATTAATGTACCTATGACACTATGAAGTGATTGTAATTATTCGCTAAAATAGCCGTACGAAATGAGCTTAAAATTCCATATAAATAATCAACATAAATATTTGTACCTGGAGGTTATGAATTCACGATGATTATGCATTCAATCGCAATGTGCCATTTCACGATAGTATTATCCAAAAACACATGCACGAGTTCTCAAAATCGGGTAAACAATGTATTCAAGTCTGCTAATTCCACACCACGCTGATATTTACATGTTTAAAGTTTTAGATTGCGCTCGGGTAAATAAAGCGTGACATTTTTAAGAGCGACCATTTTGGATTATACTGGATTGTGGATTATACATTATACAATACACTGATACACATACATATTACACATACGCATAGCTGTCAAGCTTTCCATTGGTCCTCGCGGTATGACGTCACGCAGTCACAGAAATTTACCATTTTTGAACTCGGTTGAAGAAATGAAGCGGAGTTATACCCCCCTGCAATGGACCCATATTTATAAAAAATCAAGACTTGACGTAACCACAGAGAAAGGACAATATAGATGAGAATTAATGACAATATTACACTATGAAATAGCATAGACAAAAAGATTTGAAGTAAGAGGTGGCATAGACATAAAAAGTTAAAAGTAAAGGACTGTACCCATCGAGATAAATACTAAGAATGAAAGTGTTATGAAAAGAATGAATTTAAATATGAAATAGGACAATCACAACACAGAGGACACGACATACTCCCGGCCTTGACAAACCAAGTTTGTTAACAAAATAATTTTTCTATGAAAGTCACTTGTAAAAGAATGTCATGGTGTTTGAGGTCACTAGAGAAAGTCACTGGAGAAGTTATTGTAAATGTCACTGGAGAAGGTTATTGTAGAAATGTCATTGGAGAAAGTTATTGTAAAGATAAAGATTAAGATGATGATGATGATGATGTCTGCTCCATGGGCAGCAGACTGAGACGGTTGACAGCCCTTGTCACCGTCGATTTAGCGGTGGCGACAGTAGCTGCTCGTGTGATGCCATCTGCGCCAGGGTGTAGCTTCAGGATACGACCAAGCGCCCACTTGGTAGGAGGTAGGTTGTCTTCAGACAGCAGCACCAAGGAGCCTGGTTGCAGCATGTCTGGGGTCTTCATCCTCCATTTAGCTCGTTCCTGCAAGAGAGAGAGGTACTCCTTAGACCACCTTTGCCAAAAATGTTGAACGAGCTGAGTGGTACGTTCATATCTGGACAGCCTTCCAGGATTTGTAGCGGTCAAGTCCAGTTGTGGTGCAGCAACCAAAGATTCGCCAATAAGGAAATGACCAGGGGTGAGAGGAGAGAGGTCAGATGGATCAGTTGAGAGGGGGGTGAGAGGACGAGAATTGAGGCATGCCTCGACCTGTGTTAGAACAGTATACATTTCCTCAAAGGTCAATGACAAGTTACGGAGAACTCTGGTCAAATGATGCTTGGCTGACTTAACTGCGCTTTCCCATAACCCGCCAAAATGAGGAGACCTAGCCGGAATGAAATGCCATTGAATGGAGTGAGAACCAAAAAAATCTGAAAATTCATCTTGAGTTGAAGAATTCTGTAAGAAAGAGGTTAAAGATTTGAGGTCATTTGAAGCTCCTGCAAAATTCCCAGCATTGTCTGAGTAGATATGAGCACATTTTCCACGTCGTGCGATAAAGCGATTGAAACATTTGAGGAAACCAGTAGTAGATAAATCCGTAGCGAGTTCAAGATGAACTGCCTTGGTAGAGAAGCACACAAAGATACATAAATTTATAAGATAGTTGTTTTATTACGAATGGTTCGTGATTAGATATGATAAGATTCGGCGTAATCAACACCACATGTAAGAAACAGGCGTGTTGGTTGCAGTTGAGAATGCGGTTAATTTCCGATGGTCGCGGTCTCCCGACAATCCGCCGTCAGGTTAAAGTGAGCAGCTTTGAGGATGTCTTCGTTTTCCACGCCAAGTGAAACGTAGAGCGAGTACGTACGTATCATATGTAGAGTCCCAGGGTGTAGTCTCCCGACCGTCCGCCGTCAGGTGAGCAGCTTTAGTGAACGTCTTCGTTTTCACACTAAGGGAAACGTACATCTGATACAGTGAGTGAGAGAGATTGTACGTGTACACGTACAGAGAGATTGTTTTCAGAGGCACTACTCTTGAGCGTGTACATGCAGTGTGAAGATCCAGATGCCATTCTCAAGAGTTCACATGTATATACATGCGATATGGGCGCGTGAAGATGAATCGCAGAATCCGTAGACTTCTGAATATTCAATGATTGTAGGTAAGATAGTAGATTTTAGATATAGAGAGTAGATTGGTTAGGTACATGTCTAAGTACATGTCTAGGTACATGTCTAGGTACATGTCTAAGTGTAGATAGTAGATTGATATCTTTCAACTGATGTTGACAGTTGAGCCATGAATGTCGAATATGAATCGGAATGTCTGAGTTCTAGTCAATTTTAATAGCCATAGATCCTGAATAAATAAAATTGCGGTGATATGTATAGGAGCACGTAGAGCGAAGAGGTTGAATAGTTTCACGATGTGCGACAAGAGATTTCTTTTAGTAATAATAGATGAATTAGAGATGATGTAGCATGTTGATATTTAATCTTAAATTTATCCAGAGTAGAATTCGAACTCAGACCAAGTATTTTGGAGGTTTCGGATTTTCCCAGTAATGTTGAATCGACAGACTGATTGAGGGATTTTTCGTCCGAGATGAGATTGACGTCGTTGGACTTCCATTTTCGTAAATTCATGCAGGCAGATTTTAATATAGAAGTTATACTATACTTGAGTTTCAGCGTTGTCTCAAAATCATTACTTCCTGTAAGGAGATCGTCTACGTAAAAGTCATGCAGGATGCGCTGGCTTGCGTCTGGCGAAGATTCTTGTGAATCCAGAGCAAGTTGCCGTAGACATCTTGTCGCTAAATACGGAGCTGATGCCGTGCCGTACGTAACTGTGTTGAGTCTGAAATGAGACAATTTGTTTGAAGAAGGGTTTGACCAAACAATTCTTTGAAAATCACAATGTTTAGGAGTAATTAGGATCTGACGGTACATTTTTTCTATGTCCGCAGATATTACATATCTGTGAGTTCTGAAACGTAGGATTATTGAGAGTAGATCGTCTTGAATGGTCGGTCCAACCATGAGGATGTCCTTTAGAGAGAGCCCTGAGGATGTTTTTGCAGATCCATCAAACACGACCCTCAGTTTTGTGGTTTCACTGGATTCACGTAGAATAGAATGATGAGGTAAGTAGAAATGATGATTAGTGAATGCATTGTTGTCATCAATAGATATTTCAGACATATGGTTTAGTTGAATATATTCATTCATGAATTCAGAGTATTGCAATTGTAATGTAGGTGATTTTGAGAGTCTCCGTTCAACGGAGAGCCATCGTTTTGTAGCTGTGTTCAGCGATGAACCCAAGTCTTGTGGGTTTCCCTTGAGCGGAAGCTCCACGATGAATCTACCATCTTCATTTCTGGAGTAGGTATCAATGAAGTGTGATTCGACGGCTTTTTCTTCCAAAGACTGAAGTGGATGAGAAAGGTTTTCTTCCAAATGCCTGGATTTAGTCATGGTTTCATGAAGAGCATTGTCGTCTTTAATGGAAAATAATGAAATACCTTGGCTAGCTGGTGTGTCGGTGTGTGTAATTACCCAGCCGAATGCAGTTTGTTGAAGTTGCGTTCCTAGGATGTTTGTGTGCTTGCGTTCTAGGCAACTCCAGAACATGTCGCAGCCAAGAAGGATGTCGACTGATGCAGGCTGATGATAGGTTGGGTCTGCTAGCTTCATGTATGATGGGAGTGTAGCTGCGGCCTTGCTGGTGATCTTGTGTACTGGAATGTTTGGAGTGATTTCATTTAAACAGATGCAAGATAATTTTTTTACAAAATGTTTATTAAGTCTTGAAGCAATGGTAATATCTGTTTTGAAATTACTGTTAAATGAAGCACCGGTTATTCCAGTAATTGGACTATTAGACTTTATTAGCTCAACGCCTAGCTGCGTAGCTAATTTTGTAGTAATGAAGTTGGTTTGACTCCCAGAATCGAGTAAAGCGCGAGCTTGGATGAAATTTCCTTGCGCATTCTTCACATTGAGGACGACAGTAGATAGTAATGCATGAGATTCGTTTGCCATGGATGTAGCGGAGATGATTGGACTTTGTTCAGATTCACTTTGAATTTCTTTGTGAAGCAGAGTGTGGTGTTTTTTGTTGCAAGTTTTGCAACGTATTTTGCTTTGACATTGTTCGTAAGAATGACCCTTTCCTAGACAGTTGTAACATAATTTTAAATCCTTAGATGAGTTTATTCTGTCTTGAAGAGTCATTTTTAGAAACTTAGGGCATTGATAGATTGTATGATTTTCAGAACAAACCTTACAACAATAATTTTGAGATGTTAGAAATGTGAGATTTGGTTTTTTGCAATTATTGTTATCAGATTTATGAGATGTTACAGATGATTTTGGAATTGATTGAAGCATATTAGATTTATCAGTTAAAAACTTTATGAATGTTTCCATGGAATGTACGTACATATTTGGTTCTGGAATAGGAATTCTTTCCCACTCTCGAGATGTTGTCGGATCAAGTTTTTTCGATAAATAATGAATTAGTAAGGCATCCCAATGTTCTGTAGGTAGGTTTAAGTTTTTAAGAGTACGTAAATTAATTAAAATTTTATCTAAAAAAGATTGAATTTCTTTAGAAGATTCAAATTTAATTGTTGTAATATCAAATAAAGATTGAATGTGATTTTGAATGATTAGACGTTTATTTGCGTATCGATCTGTTAATAATTCCCATGCAATATGATAATTATTTGATGAGATTTCCAGAGATGTTAGTAATTTGGATGCATCTCCAGTTAAGCATGATTTGAGATAGTGAAATTTTTGGATTGCAGACAGTTCATGGTTTGTTTCAATTAACGATTTAAATGATTCTTCAAAACAAGTCCACTCAGACAATGTCCCGGAGAATGTAGGTAGCTTTAAAATTGGTAACTGAATTTTAGAAATAATATTTGATTGAGATTGTTGTGAATGAAATTTGGAGTCGATCGTCAGACGCGATTTTGCTTCGGTGACTGCCCGAAAATACATTGTTTCAAAGCGGTCGTTTTCATCATCCGAAGCGAGATCCAAAGTTTCATCACACACACTGATTCTGAGTTGAACTTCCATGAATAAGTCATGCAGCGGTTCGATTTTGGCTAATCGGGCTTGGATGATTGACGGATCTGTTTGATTCTCATCCAACAATGACTGAAATTTAGTAATCAGCCCTTTGATCTGGCCCCTTCTAGCTACGAGAGCCTTCAGGTTATCCGCCATTTTTTTTTTTTTTTTACATTAACTCCACACAGGAGGCCCTGAGGAAAATAATTTCCCTCAGGGCCTATGTCATCTTTGAGGATGCTGTGTGGAGGGTCTTTTTGAGGAAAGGAAGGAGTTAACATGGGTCTTGAAGAGACTCATGTTGTAGGAGGGAGGAAACACAGAGGCCGGTAAATCGTTCCACAGCCGAGCTGTTGAACTCAAGAACGAATCGTAAAAACGACCCGTTCTCATGTGACTAATATCAACTGTGTACAAATGTTGGGCGCGTGTTTGGCGTGTTTCCCGACTATGCACCGGTGCCGAGGGGATCAATGATGCTAGTTCCTCGGAGCATCTTCCATTGTAATACCGGTAGAACAAGGACAGCATTCCCACCTGACGCCTATGCTCTAAAGATTGCAATCCGTCTGTTAAGATGGGAGAATCTATCAAACGGACCGCCCGTTTCTGCACAGAGTCAAGGGTTTTTTTTAGGTATTTTTGAGCTCCAGACCAGAGGTGGCTGCCAAATTCAACCGTGGGGCGCACTTGCGATTTGTACAGGGTTAACAGTTGAGTACTATTAAAGTATCTGCGGGCCCTGTACAGTACGCCCAGTTTCTGAGAGGCTAACTTAACTCTGGTTTCGATGGAGCCCCCATACCTGAGCTGGTCACTAAGAGTTACACCAAGCATATCAATGGAGGTCCTGTTCGGGAGAATGCTTCCGTTGAAGGAGACTAGATTATCATTTCGATCCCTTTTAGACGTTATCAGACATGATTGGGTCTTTGAAACATTAAATTCGACGAGGTTATTCTTACCCCAAGAGAAAACACTCTCGAGGTAACCGTCCATTCTCTGCTTCAAAGCCCTCCGAGCTATTGGGGTTTGTGTACCCTTTGGAGGCTTGTCAAACAAAAAGCTATCATGGACTGTACTGTCATCCGCGTAACAATGAATCGGTGCACATGACAAGAGGTCGTTGATGTGCAACAGAAACAGAGTCGGAGACAGAACCGATCCCTGTGGGACGCCAGCATTTATCGAATGCGAGGAAGAGGTGAAACCGTCAGCAACCGCCTGAATCGACCTCCCCCTCAAAAAGTCGGCAATCCACGCACACAAGGATGCGGGAAGTCCGTAAGAACGCAGTTTGTTGACAAGCGCTCGATGCCAAACCCGGTCAAAGGCCTTGGAAATGTCCAGTGAAACCGTTTGGGTTTCACCAAAACATTCCAGGCACCGTCCCCAAACATGCGTCACATACGCGAGAAGATCACCGCACGAGCGGTTCCGCCGGAATCCGTATTGACGGTCGTTAATAATTTTGTTCTTCTCGAGGTATGTGAGCAGTTTGTCATTGATCACACGTTCCATCACTTTTGACAGAACAGATGTGAACGCTATGGGGCGGTAGTTGGCTGGGTTGGAGCGGTCACCCTTCTTTGGAATAGGGTGAATGATCGCTTTTTTCCAACCAGAGGGCACAGAGCCAGTCTTCAGGGACATTTTGAAAAGCTTCGTCAAAATTGGAGCTATTTCTACAGCGCACCTCTGCAATACCAGGGCAGGTATTCCGTCAGGCCCGCTAGCTTTATTAACATCAAGCCCTCGTAAGACTTGGAGTACATCCCGATTCCGGATCCTCAGCTTTTTCATACGAAAACTGCAATGAGGAACCGACGGCGGGGTAGCACCTTGATCATCGAGGGTCGAGTTTTCCGCGAACATTTTGCCTAATAAGTTAGCCTTTTCGGCGGCGGTATTTGCTAGAGAGCCATCAGGTCTGGTAAGAGGTGGCAGACTGGATTTGCAGAAATTGCGACCTATTGAGCCCGCAAGCGACCAGAACGCTCTGCTGCCGTGCGGGCAGGCTTACTGCTGATCTGCAGGTCGTGCTCGAATTTTGACCTGTTAATGATCCTCCTGCATTCCTTTGCCATTTTGTTATATACTGTTCTGTATGATGTGTTGTAGGCTCGGTAAGCCGCGTTTTTCCGTCGCACTGCTTCGGAGCATTGTCGACTGAACCACGGCTTTGAGCCCACACCAGTTTCTTTCACAGTGGATTGGATGAAGCCATCCATCGCGGATGTGATGACTTCACCAATTTCCTGGGCACATCTTGAGGGATCCGAAGTCTGAAAACAGACAGCTGACCACGGGAAGGCATTGAAATGAGCCCGCAGACCAAACCAATCTGCTGATCTATAGTGCCACACTTTTCTCTTCAGCCGCTCATTTGGCGGTCTGAAGGTTACGGGGATTGATGTTGTCACCAGGCAGTGGTCGGACGATCCTAGAGGCGCTGTGACTTCAATCTTGTAGCCGTGTGGCACAGTGGTTAGAAACAGATCTAGCAGATTGGAGCGGTGAGTCTGGACATCAGGAACCCTTGTAGGCTCCTGAACCATTTGCTCCAGTCCGTAGCAGAGGGCAAAGGATTCCGCCTCTCGTCCAGCCGAGTCCGTTGGTCCTGAGAACTTTAACCAAGGTTCGTTATGAACATTGAAGTCCCCCAGGACCACAAACTCTGCTGTAGGGAAGCGGGGCAAGAGGTCATCAACAGTATTACTTAGATGTTTGAAGAGTTCGGATGTATCTGAAACGCTAATGTTCGGTGAGCGGTATAAACACGCGTAAAACCTTACCGTACTGGCAAGATTGACGCGCACCCACATTACGTCGAATTTGGAGTTCTCCAGATTCAACAGTCGCACACAGTTGACGTCAGCTCGACTGAAGAGACATACACCTCCTTTGGGTCTGAATTTGCCCATGAGGGTGAAACCCGGGCAATCCAGATAGGAGGCGTCTGTAGGCTCAGCTATCTGCGTTTCGGAAAGGAAGAGAAGGTTGGGACGTTGGGAAACAAGGTGGTGGTGGACTGAATTTAGATTTTTGTGCAGGCCGCGAATGTTGGTGAAGTTCACCAACAGTTTTGGCCTGCACCGGGGACTCCTGCTTCTCGCCGTTGTAAAGATGTTATTTATGTTTTTTTGTGAGTTCATGATTGAGTTAAGTTTTTTGTTTTGAAGAGGAGAAATGAAGATCTGGAAAGGAAAAGGTATAAGGGGTGGGTAGGAAGCTGGGGATCGGAGTGTCCAGGAGTGACGGACGTATGAATCCAACCCACCCACTGCGGTGCAAGGCGATGGGCTGGGAGAGTCCGGCTGGAGAGGTCGCCCAATGCGCCCCAAACGCAACTGCTGGGTCCCCTCCGGTCACGAACCGGCACAACAGCAGCGGTGGGGTTTTTGCACTCGTTGATGGGGCAGCCCACCCTCAGTCGTGAGCCTGAGGGTCGGGCCCCTGTACTACCGAGCGGCCCGGACAACGGTAACCAGTTGTAAAGGGTCTCCCTCAACCAGCATCTCCCAATCCGGCCTGCCACGCAGAAGGTGGGCCGACGCACCCGCCATCAAGACCCAGACAAACATTACCCCATGAACCTGGGCACCCCTGCTAAGTCACCAAACGTAGCGAACCACTTGGGGTAACCTGTGGCAGAGGTGTTGGTCATCCAATAAATGGTTCCCAGTGCGGCGGTACCCAAACCCGCCTACCAAATTGAAGATGATCAGAGATCCGCGCTTGCAAATATTAAGAGAAAAGCAACAGTTTTACACAGTAAGGAGGGAAAGTTGAAGGGATGACTTAACTCTAGTTGCTGTGGTGAAATGCTGTTTTCTCTGGTAGAATGGGTAGCCTGGGTGATGATTGCTGATGTGCAATCCGGCAGAAGGACCATGAAGTAGGCGTCCTGGCGTGGTCTCGGGAAGTCTCCGGTCAGGTCGTAAGGCTGACGCTGCGTTTTTTGACTTCTTTTGTTTTCAACGCCAAGATGGGCGTACTGGGAGTTGAGATTGAGGGTTATCCTTAAAACACTTGTGTTTTGGATATAATTGTAACTTTATTAGAGAACTTTACAATTGAGATGACTGGCAATTATTCGGTTAATTGAGTCGGTAAGAGAGAGTTTTTATAGAGAATCTTTAGAGAGAATTTAGAGAGAGAATGACTTTGCCAAAACAATGGACCCATATTTATAAAAAAATCAAGACTTGACGTAACACGTAACCACAGAGAAAGGACAATATAGATGAGAATTGATGACAATATTACACTATGAAATAGCATAGACAAAAAGATTTGAAGTAAGAGGTGGCATAGACATAAAAAGTTAAAAGTAAAGGACTGTACACATCGAGATAAATACTAAGAATGAAAGTGTTATGAAAAGAATGAATTTAAATATGAAATAGGACAATCACAACACAGAGGACACGACAGACATATTCTGTCTTGAACAGGATTTGGCGCTCTATTAATAGAAAAGTACGCAGGTGTATTCATCCCGTCTTCCTTCATTTCAGCTAGCTCCATCATATGGCTCCTTACGCCACTTTTCACCTAATACTTGCCGCTCCAACGTGAATAATAAGATATGCACCTAACACAACGACCACGCGTCTTGGATACGCGCCTGTCATATTAAATATCTTAATAATAATGGAATTTCTGTGTTTGAAGAAATAATAAATGTATTGAATTTCGTTATAATAAGAAAGACTCAGTGAATCAACATCTATCTCTATGAATAAAATATGTTGATGCCATATAGAGTATAGAGAAGACATTATTTATACCTTTTAAACTGTAATTGTGGTCTTGGACGGCACCATTCGTGCTGGACACTCCAGGCAGAATATGGATAGTCTGAAAACGAAAATAGATACAATTTTTAGGTGAAGTTAGGGAAAAGTTACAAAGCATATTAAGAACACTGAACAAACAAAAGATTCGCACCTGTATTTTGGTATCCTATGTTCGTTTACGTATTCTTTAGGTAAACCCCGATGTGTTCCGATTCCATGAAGATTAAGGGTCGGTAAAGCGTCTTTTTTTAACGTGCCATTGGAATTTTTGCAGTTATTAGTGAAATGGGAATCAAACATAACCACAACTTCCCAAAATCGGATAAGCAATAGTCAGATCTGCCGATTCTCAATGCCCATTCCCATCACGACTCTCATTATTTCCGCAGTTAGGTACTCTGTGTCGAACTGAAACACTATCCTCACAGCCTTCGACACTGCAACGATATTTAGGAAGCATTTTTTCAAAATATTTCTTTGTTTTGAATGTTCGGACTGTCTCGGCCAACGTGCTATTTGACATATAATACCATAGATATCCCACTGTATATACCACTCAGTTCTCAAAAGTTTTTTTATGGAAATTGTAAGATTCCTATTGGTAGTCATTACTATGACGTGACAAATCATGTGACCGGGTTTCAAAAACTGACGGAGTTATACCAAAACCTCCTAGACTCCACAAGGCCAGGACACTGGATCAAGATGGCCGCCGCTGAAGGCTGATGAGTATGGATTAAAAAATCTAATAAGGTGCCAATTATGGCAAAATAGTTATCTGAAGAGAGAAAATATTATACTAATTACACACTGAAGTGCAAAAAACATAGGTTCATGGCAAAAAACATTGGGGAAAAAGTATTGACGGGTAAAATAAGGCAACAAAATTTCTTGGTAAAAAATCAATAATATCCTTTATTAAAAATGAAACATTTCTAAGTACAGTGTATTGGTACTTATAATTGGAGAAGGTATCAAAAAAAGATAATTTTTTTAGAATAAGGGCCAGTTGTTTCACAGAATTTAAACAATTCATCAAATTCCAATGTAAATTTAAAAATTCTGTGAAAGTTCTATTAAAGTTCTGTTATTAAACCAATATGGGCAAGTTATTCCACATACCTGAAATAATAACAGAACTTGAGTAGAACCTCAACAGAAATTGAAAATTAACTTTGAAATTTGATAAATTGTTATTCTGCGAAACAACTGGCCCTAAAGAATAAACTAAATATAAACAAAATTAATGATTGATTACATTTAACCTTTCCTTTTCTGTGATGTGTAAATACTACACATTGCTTCTAATAACTATAATATCAATATAAATATAATGAATTCTGGGTTCAGATTTTAGGTATTCCTCCGTTACACATTTACGCACTGAATTAAAAAAAAAATATCTTAAATAATTTGCAAATTCAATTCAAAATCAGAGATATTTTGTTAAATATCGGGAATAACCGTTGTCAAATGCACGGACACTCAGCGAATTGCTGCCATGGCAGCGAGCGCTGCGTCAAGTGCGGCGAACCGCACAGATCATCCAACTGCCCTAAGCCGAGAGATACTCCGGCTAAATGCGCTCTATGCCAAGGTGACCATACGGCCAACTATGGCGGGTGCCCTGCAAGGCCCCAAAATGCCAATCCTAACTATAACAGAAACCGGAACGCTAATTACGAGCGCAACTACAATAATTATAGGCGTTTTCAGATAAATAATTACAACAATCATCAACGCAATTATCGCGTTAATAATAACACTAATAGACGAGTAGATTCTCAACAAACGTCCAGACAGACCATTCCCGCACCTGTAGCTACTCCCGCAGCCTCCCAAGTGGATTTCCCCCCCCTCCCAACACCATCCGTCCCCTTGCCCACCCCTACCCTGACGCCCCCTACCCCTAATCCTACCCCATCTGCCCAAAAACCCGTAACCCAACCCCCGTCCAAGTCTGCCAACCCAAATCCCCGTAACTGGCCTCAGCCACATTACTATAACCCAAGACCGCACCACTACTCTAATAGGGGTCCGTCTACCAATTCTCAAGCCCATAGGAATCAGTCTAGCCAACAACACAGGCTAGACAGGGGTCCTGCCACCACCCAAGATTCCCAACAATCCTCGCCCCCCCTGGACCCAATACATCGGCAAGCTCTTGAAGAGCAATTAGAATCCATCAAAAATATGATAAAAAACGCTACCGACGAAATGTTTAGAATTCAAGCCACATTAAGAAATCATGATGTCTAGACAACAAAATAAAATAGTCAACCTGCAAACAGCCTATTGGAACGCCAATGGATCTGTCATCACCCACAAAGGTGAAATAATTGATTTTCTTAAGGAATACAACATTGACGTATTCCTCATTAACACTAGAAAGACCGGGTACTTCTCCCTACCTGTAAAGACCACGACCGTCATTTTGACGGCTGATCACTTTTTGCAAATTGGTAGGCTAATATGGGTACCGCCGCCCCGGAAAACATTTATCGGATAAACAACACCTCTGCCATAGGACACTCTAAGAGGTTCGCGCTATTTTTGGTGACTTAGCAGGGGTGCCCGGGTTCATTGGGTGAGGTTTGTCTTATCTAGGTGGTGAGTACGTTTGCCCACCTATTGCGTAGCCGACCGGGTCGGGAGACACATGTTGAGGGAGACCTTATCTAGACCTATCCAGCAGGACCTCTCTCGAACCGTCGCCTTGCACCACTGTGGGTGAGATCGATTCATTCGTCTAACACTCCTAAATACATTTACCAATTTCTCCTATTCATCCCTCACACCTTCTTCATTAATCCGTTACTCCTGGATAAATTTACCATTTTTTCCTATTCACCCCTCACACCTTCTTCCTTCCCAGAACTTTCTTTCCTTCCTTTAACTAAAAACACCCTCCACACAGTATCCACAAATATGGCATAAGGCCCGGTTTTTTTTTCTTTTTTCATTTACATTAGCTCCACAAAAAAAACCCTAAGGAAAATTATTGCCCTCATGGCATTGTCACCTTTGGGGATGCTGTGTGGATGGTATCTAAAGGGAAAGGAAAAAGAATAATTTATGGGAATTAAATGATGTGTGAGGGGTGGGTAGGAATCTGGGGATCAATGTGGTGACACGTAAGAATCTATTCCTATCACTGCGATGCAAGGCAATGTTCTGAGAGTCCTGCTGGCGAAGTCAAACGTTCTCTCTCAACCAGTCACTCCCGATTTGGCCTGCCACGCAGTCGTTTGGTAGAAGCATCCGCCACCAAGATCCGAACACACCTTCCGCGAACAAATTTCCAATGAGGGAGGCGGATATGGGTACTGCCGCCCCGGGAACCATTTATTGGATAATCAACACCTCTGCCATATGGCACTAAAATTGGTTCGCTAGTAAGAGGTTTGTGTGGGTCTTGGCAGCAGATGATAATAATATTTGGCTAATTCATACAACGTGATTTTTGTGAAAAATCACCTCAAGGGCGCTGTACAAATAAATATGCGTCTGCCCATTAGCTGCTGGCAGGCCGGATCGGAAAAGATTGGTTGAGGGAGTCCCTTTGACTTCTCCAGCCATGCTCTCCCGGAACATCACGGATGGATGGATTGATACGTTCGTCACATCTGGACACACTGACCCCCAGATACCTACCCACCCCTAATATCCTTTTCCTTCCCGATACGTCCCTTCTTTCCTTTCATAAAAAGACTCCCTACACAGCATCCCCAAAGAAGACATAGGCCCTGAGGGGAATTATTTTTCTCAGGGCCTCCTGCTAGTTAATGTAAAAAAAATCTAACCCCATGAACCTGGGCACCCCTGCTAAGTCAACAAACTTAGCGAACCTCTTAGGGAGGCCTATAGCGTAGGTATTGGTTATCCAATAAATGATTCTGCCAGTTCTTTAGGAGCTAACCCAGCTGGACCAACTCTGGAATATGTATGCATACCCTGTCTTTAGTTCTCTGACGAGCCATAAAATAAATTCGGGCCAGAGATATATTTTTTGTGGTATTTTTATAAATAATATGATACGCGATAGCGAAAGAAAGAGACAGACATATTAGTCCTATTGTGGTACTATCATAAACGAGGAGGAATGGGCCTGATGTAAACTTGGGTAAGGAAGGTTGTAAACAAAATCAGCATTGTGGCCCAAACCGTCACTTTGACGGCGGCGGTCTTTGTAGGTATAAGTCAATATATCTCATAAACTAAATAAGACCCGTACCTGTTTTTTTCACCATAGTTGTAAAATCATACATCATGAAAAGTGAAAAAAAATCACACCAATACAATAATTATTAAGCATTATATCGTCACATTACTTCGGCCAGCCGTCAAAATGAAGGCTTCGGTCTTTCTAGTGTTAATGAAACATGGCTCAAACCATCTAAGAAATATCGATTACCTAACTATATCACATACCGTGACGACAGATTAACCAATAAATGCGGCGGCACGGCTATTTTAGTTAAAAATAATATTGACCACCGTCTAGCACATTCATTCTCTAGTAATAACATAGAATCCACCTCGGTAATAGTAAATACATCTTCAGGACCACTTAAACTCATCTCCGTTTATGTACCGCCGAATCGATTACTGATCCCGTCCGAACTGGACAGCCTATTAGAAGAAAATGTCCCTACCATTATAGCCGGGGACATGAACGCTAAACACGGATCGTGGCATTCCATACATCCAAACCAAAAAGGTAATGTACTGGCAAATTACGCGAGCACTAAAGCAATAGTAGTAGACGCTCCGGACATGCCAACGCTACACCACGCTAACGGTAGTCCGGACGTGATTGACATAGTTATCTTAAAAGAAACAAATCATTTACACTCATTAAAAGTAGTTAACGAACTAACCTCCGACCACGATCCAGTTCTTCTAACATTAACAGGAGGCTCAAATCCCTTGGTCCCCCACGTACCTATAAAGAAAAAAATTAATTGGAAAAAATTCAGCGTCTTATTAGAAAATAAAATCACAATACCGACATCAATACCCGACGAATTAGCATTAAATACTGCCACCTCCGACTTAATTAAATCACTCAAAGCTTGCATTAACGAATCATCATCAGAAATTTCAAAAAAAGACAACTCATCTAAATATGGTATTCCCGAAGAGGTCAAAGACCTTATTAGGGAAAAAAACCAAGTGCGTAAGGAGTGGCAAAGTTCCTATAACCCTATTGTAAAACAACATTTAAATAGATTAAATAGGGAAGTACGCGAAGCTCTTAGAGATCACCGTAACGAGCAGTGGAATGTATTCATTTCCTCCCTCGAAGACGACAGAGACGCCTACTGGAAACTCTCCAAAGCTCTTAGACGTCCTGTAACAAATATAGCTCCGCTTCAAGGCCTAAACGGTAAAGTTTTTTCTGCAGCCGATAAGGCAGAAGCCTTCGCAGATAGCCTTGAAGCGCAATTCACTCCTAATACGGAACACGATGACCCAGCCTTCGTAGCTAAGGTGGATTCTAAAGTAGAAGCAATTTTAAATCTCGATCCTCAGGACCCGCCCATTAAAGCAACATCTCCAGATGAAATAATAAAAATAATCAAGGGTCTTAAAAAAAAGAAAGCGGCCGGTCCTGATGGAATTTCTAACAAAATACTCAAATGCCTACCTAAAAAGGGCATCTGCGCCCTGACTGCCATCTGCAACGCAGCACTTAGACTGCGCTGCTTTCCAAAGGACTTCAAAGAAGCTGACGTAATATTAATTCCTAAACCAGGCAAGGATCCATTATTAACGGAGAACCATAGGCCAATAAGTCTCCTTCCTTGCTTGGGTAAAGTCCTGGAAAAAGTAATTCTTGTAAGATTAAATGAAATCACAAATAAATGTAAATTCTTGCCAGACTTTCAACATGGTTTTCGAGCAGGTCATTCAACCTCTCATCAACTCCTCCGTGTCGTGGAACACATCACGGAGGGATTTAACACGAATAAAAAAACGGTAATTCTCTCTATGGACGTTAGTAAGGCATTCGACAGGGTCTGGCATGACGGCCTAATATATAAAATGTACTCACTAGGTTACCCACTTAGAATCATTCAACTTATAAATAGTTTCCTGAGAAACCGCTCATTCAGAGTAAAAATAGACAACATTTTCTCCACTACACGCCCCCTGTCAGCTGGGGTCCCGCAAGGCAGTCAACTCTCGCCGTCATTATACAATATTTATTCGAGTGACATTCCTAAGCCAATAGACCATAACATCATTATCACCCAATTCGCTGATGACACTAACATCGTTTCTAGTTCTTCTGTCGAGGCCACTGCTACACGCCGAGTACAGAAACAAGCCACTCTTACAGAAAAGTGGTGTAAACAGTGGAGAATTTCGATTAATCCGTCCAAAAGTGTCGCGACCGTGTTCCACAAATCACGGCCAAAACGACCCCCTTTCATTAAACTGTTTGGGAAAAATGTTCCATGGGAAAAATCACTAAAATACCTCGGTGTCACTCTAGACAGTAAATTAACTTGGAAAAAACACACAGATGAAAAAACAAAAGCTGCAAATCGTTATCTATCATCCCTCTATCCCATGATGAGTAGAAATAGCCGTTTATCAACTGACAACAAATTACTTCTTTATAAAACAACCATCAGATCATGTTTCTCCTACGCTTGCCCAATCTGGGGTTATGCAGCAAATACCCATTTAAAGAAACTTCAAACCTTTCAAAATAAATGCATTAGACTCGCCTTAAATGCACCTAGCTGGAGTAGAATTTCTACTCTCCACGATGAATCCAACGTCCCGTTGGTAAAAGATCTTATTTTTGCACAGGCTACTAGGTTTTACGCTGGCCTAGAAAGTCACTCTAATCCCACGATTAACTCTCTCGCTAAATACAGCGAGAATGAACATCATAAATACAATAAGCCAAAATCAATCTTACGTAGAAATTAATTTAAAAACGTAAAGAACATTCCTGCATAAAGCCGCAGTAAAAAAAAAAAAAAAAATCTCTAAAACACTCAATTACATTAATAACCACGTGAAGCATCAATAGATAATCCTTTTTTAAATATGTTAGAGCAAGTAAACTTAGGTTTAGGTACTCTGAAAAATAAATGAATCCAAAGTCCAAAAATATCGGGAATAAACCACACATACAATCAACCGTGTGCCTGTGTGGACCTAGCATAATCATATAAACATTTCGATACGCGAATAGTGTGTGGGGAGATGACACGCTATGTGACGTCTCGCTCTACTTCGCTATACGGGAACACGAGAAACAGAGATAGCGGCATCGCGGTGTTGCGCGCAGTTGTGTTTCGGCCATCGATACCTACTACCGCGTTGTAGCTTCTTCCCGTGACAAACTTGACAAGACAGGGGTACTAAATTGAATCATTATTTCCGTTCATATTATAATAATATTTTTTGGTAAGTACTTTTTCATGTGTTTCCGAATACTGTATTATATTATTCTTTCTTCGATGGCGCTACAGCCCATATCGAGCCTTGGCCTCCTGCAACAGTCGCCTCCAACTCCTCCTGTCCTCAGCGGCTGACTTCCAGTTTGGTACCTGGAGAAGCTGTGCTGCATCCCCTCTTACCTCGTCTTCCCACCTCAGTTTGGGTCTTCCCACTTTTCTCTTTCCACCTGGGTGTCCAGTCAAAATTCTTTTTGGGACGCGTGTATCCGACATTCTCTGTACCTTATATTCTCTGTATTATATTATTACCATATATAATATTATTATAAAGTATGAATTACGTAACTATTTCTCCGTGCGCTTTCGTCATTCATTCATTTATCTAAGAGTTATTTTTAAATATTTATTTCAAATGTTATATTTTTTATTTCTTATTCATTACTAGTTGGTTCCCGGCATGCGTTGTAATTCCATTTAAAGAAATAAATTATTGTTTCTCCAAGCATGTCCATTCCCATGCGTCCGCGTTTCCCTCCGGTTCTTAGCTGAACCCGGCATGCATTGCAATGCCACTTAAATAAAGATATAGTTTCTCCCTGCGTGTCCTTTTGAATTCGTCCCCGTTCCCCTTCCCCCTCCTCTTCCCTTCCTGCGTTCCCCCTCCACTTTTCTCACCTTTCCCCCTCCCCTTTTCCGCTTACACCCGACCCGCGAACCCCCCCCGTTCTTCACTTTCCCCGACCTTCCTCCCTCCATCGACCCCCTCCTGCAAAACTAGCCCCACCCCCTTAATGCCCCTCCGCCCCACCCCTTCCCGCTAACCCTCCTTGCGGCTAAAATATATGAAATACACTCGTTTTTCACACAATTCGCGCGCCACCTATTACAATTTTTTTATACTTATTTCACAACGACAGAACCCACCAGTGTATATAGAAACACAATTTTGATAAAATGAAATGTTTTGTAAAAAACTTGAGTCAATCCGTAGGTAGATTACTTTCCGAGATTTGCGAACCCTTGATTGTTATATATATAGATAATAACTGAAAATACTGATATAGTAGGACTTATTATAAAAAGAAGCACTATAGTTTGCCATATTTGTCAAAAAGCTGTATGCACAAGCCACCGAAAAGAAAAAATATATATTTCCTGCTGGAATTGCGATACAGTTTAGATTTACAATATGTTTGGTTTATTTCGCTTTTGGTTTTATACTTTTTTTTATAATAGATTAAATATAATAGATAAAACAAATAAAAAAACTTTGTTCCACTAAATTTTATTTGACCGTAACCGGTTTCAGCTCGTCAGAGCCATCTTCAGACTATCAAAAATAGAAACTTTTTTTTAATATTTTATTTGTAATATTTAATTTATATTTAATATTTAATAAAACAAATAAAAAACTTTATTCCACTAAATTTTATTTGACGGAACCGATTTCAGCTCGTCAGAGCCATCTTCAGACTTTCAAAAATAGAAACTTTTTTTAATATTTTATTTGTAATATTTCATTGGTTTGTTATATTTTAATATGAAACGTGCGAAATATTGTTTATAAATATAATATTTTTTTATAAAACACCATTTGTTTATTTTGTTTAAAAAAATAAATTATAAAAAGGTTTTAAACCCCTGGCAGAGGCGATTAGCCGCGTGAACATGCATAGCTGTATGTATGTATTGGGTAGTAGTCCAGCGCCTCACGGCCTCAGTCAGTCGTTCGCGGGCAATCGTTTGAGATGGTCTTCTCGCCCGTTTTTTGAGCAACTGCCGATGGTTTTTTCATGTTTTCAGCAATTATATTACAATTATTATCACTTTTAACATAAACTATGATAACCAAAAGCTATTAGCTATGAATGTTCATATATTTCCTATATAAAATCGCTGATTTTGACATGTGTATTCATTACACAGCACCGGAGCGCGCGGATTTTTTTAGCACAGTAAGGGAAAGGTTTAAAGAAATATTATAATGATATGTGTTGGAATATGTATAATATGAATGTTGTGTAGTTGGTGGATATGATTGCCGGCAGTTGAGATTGTAGAGTAGTCTGCTGCAGTTTCTGGAGGTTGGCTGGCTGCTGTAGAACGTGCACCTGAAAATAATAACAACTAAAGTAGTACACAAGTAGTATAAATATTAGATGTAGGTATATTGTTTTGAAATGTTGAATGGTGATGAGTGAATGGTGTGTGTGGGTATATCAATCAGTCAAGAATTTTTTTTTTACTGTGTTTTTACTTTAATTCTACGCATTCAACAAATAAACTCAACTGTAAATTTATATCGACAACGGCAGATGCAATGACTTTTGGAAATGGAGTTTTCGCAAGATAAAAAAATACTACAGAACTTTCTTTTTTCACGGTAATACAATCAGTTGGGAAGTTATGTTTGTCAATGCAACCTAAAAATTCATTAAAAGTTGAAAAATGGTTCTGAGATTCAAAGACTGCATTAGAAACTATGCTCTTTTCTACTGCTATTTGTAAATTAATAAGTTCTTTCCTGCTCTTCCTTGCGTCCACACTTTCTCGGGATAATGTTGGACAATTTGGCAGAATTGATGGGATGGCTCCCGGAGCAAGTTTCACCCTCTAGTACTTCATTATGCATTGCTCTCCAGTTTGAATGTTGGTGTGAACACTGGTTGTAATGATGTCCTCCTTTCTAAAATGCAGCTCGCAAACCTGAAAAGTTATTACTTTAGTGTTAATTTATGTTCAATAAACATTAAATATCTAGGCACTCATACATTACAGCAAAAAGCTGTCACAATCGAAACAATATATTAAATTATACAACAACGTTAACATAAACACATTTTCAAATCAAAATAATATGAATAAACATGTGTAAACATCACATCACAATCGCAGTTGCACGTTTTTATAAATTGAGGTTATGTACAAACATAACAATCAATATGCATTCAATTGTGCTTGTTAATATAATGTAGGTACATTTTCACAATGCATGACAATAAGAGATTTCAATTGTACAGTACACCCTTAAAAATAGTGTTATTTAGCCGTTTAAAATATTAAATATCTAGGCACTTTGAAAACTTATATTTTTTCATGATGTTGTCTTTCATTACACCAAAAAGCTGCCAAAACCGATACAATATTAAATTAGACGACAACGATATGAGCTAACATCATTAAATTAGACAATAAACACATTTTAAAATCAAAATAATACGAATAAACATGTGTAAACACCACATTACAATAGATTTTTATGACGTCTTTCATATAGGTATATTGAGGTTATGTACAAAGTTGAATCCTGTATTTGCAGTAAAAAATAAGCACATTTCACTTACCGTTGAATATTTTGTTGGAATGAAATCCCGACGAATAGACTTAACCCATTTATTACGTAATACAACATCATTTGGGAACTTGAATGTATGACGTTTTGGTTCGTTTTCATAATTTCCTTTACAACGAGGTACAACGCACTTATTAACCATTTTCAAACTTAAAACACTTCTGTACTGCATGGATTTCATAACGACTTGGAAAAAATCGTGTGGATAGATTTTTTTTACTAAGATTACGAAAATGTTGTAAAAATTTTTAGAAATCTATAGTTTTTTTATTTTTAAATAAATAAATCCATTATTTGAGCTCGGAACGTCACTACATGAAAATGTCCCGTCTCTGATTATGTTCCCTTAATTTTGTAAAATTCCACACTGATTATTTTTTTTCATATGGCAACATTTTGATTTCCGGCGAATTTTTGCGTTTAACGTTCACTAGATTTATTGTTTGCTCTATGCGAACTTATCCTTTGGTTTGATTTTTCGATAAAGATAGCAGTGTTTTTACAGATGTTACGAATATAACCCCGTACAATTTATTGCTATTCGTGTGGAAATCGTTCTTTTTTTAAAATGATTTTCGGCTATGTAATTATGGTTTTTAGGCACCTAAAAAATTATGTCCCGTCTTTCCAGTTTGTAAAAAATGGTCTGATTTTTCGAATTGAAATTTTATAAAAATCGCTAGGCTTTCAAAAATACGATAAAAAAAACAAAATGTCTTGAATATTTGCCTAAACGAGAATTTAAAAAAAAAAAGCAGGTGATGCAAGTGGCCTATTGACAAATATGAAAGAAATAATCATTTCACCAACGTCGTTTTACGTTTCTCTGGGAGTACCTATTTATTAAAATTATTATTATATTGGAAGTAGAGACTGTGTTAGATGATTATTTTCTTCGATAATTCGTCGTCTATGGAAATTTTGTTAAACCTCGTGACCACTCGTGACATTCACAACGCTTACGTCATTTACGTGGCATCCGGCGTCTTTTGCAATACCACTATTGCTCCGCTTTTCTGAAGTTATTTTGTATTTATTGCATAATATTAGGTGTTAATTTACACAGTGTTGTGTTACTTCAGTGAATATCACTTTTCTATTCCGAAGTTAATTGAATTATTGCACTTCTACTTTTCTTGTTACGGTTCCTTCAACGCATTTCTTCTGACCGCCGCGCTTCGTCTTGTACGTAAGGGTAAATATCGGTTAGGACTGGACACGCTTATTACGAATAATTTTTAGAAAAAAAACTTTAGATTCGCCTTAATTACTATAAAAGGAAACTTTTTGGCTTGGGGGCGGCGGAAAATAGTGCATTTTAATTTTCAATTGCGTAAAATTAAAATTCACTTCGCGAACCGACCGGTGACTGTCAGCGGCCATTAGGCACGTCGCTGTTATGTTGGTATCACTGCAATATTCGGATCATAACCAATATTCGGCTAAAAGCGAAATTGCTGACCCAATAAAATATTTTATTTTAGATATATGTATTAATTTTTTTACGTGAATACCGCACAAGAGTCAAAACTGCTCCCGTCTGAAGTCATTGGGACTGTGGCATCCCCAATTGGGGTATGATGTGAGGCTGAAGGTAATGGGGAAGGGAAGGAGATAGGGAAGAGGAAGGTGGGGAAGTACCTTGCTCTTCAGATTTGGTCACCAAACACGGCTAAAGTATTTCAATTCTGATTGCTGGTCGTACACAAGGGCGATACCGAGAGTACCTTCCACTCTGGAAAGTGCCGCAAATATACTAAATATTATTTTAACTTATTAAATTGTGAAATAACACAAATGAATCCAATAAAATTTATGGTAAATATTCGGAACAAACGTCAACGGACTTTTACGCACTTTTTTTATAAAACTTCATGTCATCATAATTTAAAAAAACATCCCAGGTTTTGGATGGTTTGAGGGCAAAGCAGGGTTTATCCTATCGGGTTTGTGTAATTATGATTGATTGTTATGAAATAAATATTCCGTATTAACCGTTGACGTTTCCGTATTAAGACGGAACCACGGACACATTTTTATTTTTAAAAAAATATATTAACGATCGAAATTAATTTAATAATGAATTTTTAAAGGTAATCATAATTATTTCAAAATTATCAGAGTGAGATAGCAACCGTTTGCGGTTAATGGTAACGACGATGCTCTCTTACTATTAATGACCTAATGCTACCTATTAGTATGTGTGTAACCCCCAAACGAGCATGCTCTCAAATAAACCGGCTGTTGATTGAAGTGAGCATGGAACTGGATTTGCGCGAGGAAAGGGAATTGAGCATGCTCATTTACCAGCATGTGTGTCAGTACCATTATATAACGATTGCATCTACTCAATATTTCTTATTCTTATCCCAGAAATTTGACAACGTAGACGTCCGTCTTAGTAATATACATTGTTGCTTGTATCGCTTATTGAACAAAAATCAGTTGTGTACTTCTTCTTTAGTCTTGCACTTAATAACACAAATAACATTGGCGGAACCGGTTGTTGTAAAGACATCCCTAAATAATATTGGTAGCAAACAGTTTTTAAATTGCATTGATTAAAATACTCACATCATATGAACACTTATTACCGTTATTCTCTAAAAAGCGGAATGGTGGATCCAAAATAAGGTACTACCGGTTTATATTTAGATATATTTATATTGTATTGAGTTATGCCACTATTGATGGTGATTCTCCCAACCGTTTTCAAATGTCAAATGCGAGCTTAAAATACAGTCACGATAATTTTTATATCCTTGTTTTAAAATATGAGTTACATAACACTTCAATGTTTTGGCAAAACATTCGGCTAAAGTTCGGTTTAGTGGCGAAATTCCTAAAAATACAAACTAGTTATTTTTATACTAACTATGGGCCGGGGAATACGAATCTGAAAGAATTAGGCGGCGGCAAGCAGTATTAACTAAATTATACGACTTTAAAAAATTTTTTTACACACATAGGAAAATGGCCATTTTGGAAGCATTCTGATTCCTAGAAAATCAAACTAGTTATTTTTATACTAACTTTGGGTCGGGGAATCCGAATCTGAAAGAATTAGGCGGCGGCAAGCAATATTAAATGAATTATACGACTTTTAAATTTTCAATATACACAAGCGAAAACAGCCATTTTGACACATGAAAACCATAGAAACCATCAAATTAAGTGTTGCCATTAAGCAGTAATATCAATAACGTAAAATAACATGTTTATAATTTAAGTACTTACTTTTTATACATTTTACTCACTTTTGTATCACAAACCATGCTACCTAAACCTAGCGTAGCCGCTAACCTACTTGAAAACTGGGATGTTTTTTTAAATTGACGCGAGCAGGCGGTATAAAGGGGCACAAACCATGTGACACAAACCTTGCGTAGCCCCTAAACTACTTGAAAACTGGGATGTTTTTTTAAATTGACGCGAGCAGGCGGTATAAAGGGGCACAAACCATGTGACACAAACCTTGCGTAGCCGCTAAACTACTTGAAAACTGGGATGTTTTTTTAAATTGACGCGAGCAGGCGGTATAAAGGGGCACAAACCATGTTACACAAACCTAGCGTAGCCGCTAAACTACTTGAAAACTGGGATGTTTTTTTTAAATTGACGCGAGCAGGCGGTATAAAGGGGCACAAACCATGTTGGGTTAGGTTAGGTTAGATTAGGTTAGGTTAGGTTAGGTTTTATATAATAACATTGATATTGGTGACCGGTCTAGGTAACAACTTTTTAAGACTACGAATTTTCATACTTTTGGTTTAAGAATACGGCCGTTGAGATAGTCATAATTCATCAGGTTAATGTGTTATGTGATGAATTATCATGTGAAGAGTTATCGTGTCGGAAAGTTTTACGTTATTGATATTACTGCTTAATGGCAACACTTAATTTGATGGTTTCTATGGTTTTCATGTGTCAAAATGGCTGTTTTCGTTTGTGTATATTGAAAATTTAAAAGTCGTATTATTCATTTAATATTGCTTGCCGCCGCCTAATTCTTTCAGATTCGGATTCCCCGGCCCAAAGTTAGTATAAAAATAACTAGTTTGATTTTCTAGGAATCAGAATGCTTCCAAAATGGCCATTTTCCTATGTGTGTAAAAAAATTTTTTAAAGTCGTATAATTCAGTTAATATTGCTTGCCGCCGCCTAATTCTTTCAGATTCGTATTCCCCGGCCCATAGTTAGTATAAAAATAACTAGTTTGTATTTTTAGGAATTTCGCCACTAAACCGAATTTTTTCCCCAAACGCTACCACAGCAGGGCCATGGATCTACTCAATCCTGTTGTGACTCTTTCCATCAAAACGGAACCAAGGCCCCAGGAAGAAGGCGGAGGTGTAACGCAGTATACGGGTATAGATTTCGACCTCCAAGATGTAAAGAAGGAATATTTGCAGTATGCGGAGATTATTCAGACAGCCAGTTAGTTAATTATAATAATATACGAACATTATAAATGAAGCATGTTTAATTTGGAATTTTAAATTAATTATATTATTCGCGGTAAGTTCCTTTTTATTTTGCATATGTAATAATTTACACTTATTATCTTACACATTGATTGATGGAAGTAAAAACCTTTCCATTGACTTCTTCCAAAACATAACATTTTACATCTTCTTGATGCATCGGCCCCTGAAGCGAACATCTATGTGTGTCATTATTTTGTCTTAAAGTTTCTTATCCAAATTCCCATAAATGCATGTTAAATAATCGGAATCTTTAATCTTTGGAATTTATAGTTTTTATAAAAAAAAAAGCTTTGTTGTATCAATGGTGATTGCACGTATTGTCATTTTGTTTTTGCAGGCAGCACTGATGCGGACACAGTTGCCATCAAGACGGATCTGGTATCCCGAGAAGAAGATGAAGAGACTTTTCCTTATATGGATCTTGACGTTAAGGTATCGGATGTTAAAAACGAATGTCTACAACGCGTTGAAAGAACGAACCAGAAAGCAGGTATAACCGATTTTCATTGTAATATTTAGCATTTATCAGTATTCATTTTTTCACTTAGCGTAGGTAATAAGTTTTAATGAGTCTCTTTTATTCATATTATTTTTCAAATTTGTCGACAGATCGGAACACGCATCCTGTGGACAAACGATTATCTTTTTCTCATTTTAACTACTCCTCCTCCCATAAGAATAATTTTGTAAGTCGCAGTCATCCTGGAGTTAAACCTTTTTCATGTTCCAAGTGCAACTATTCCTGTTCTCGGAAGGGACATTTTAAAAAACACATACTGATCCACAGTCCAGAAGAACCTTTTACTTGTTCCGAGTGCAACTATTTATGTTCTACTAAAAGCAATCTGACGATCCACAAGCTGACTCACAGTGGAGAAAAAACTTTTTCTTGTTCCGAGTGCAACTATTCCTGTTCTCGAAAGAGCAGTCTGACGATCCACATGCTGACACACAGCGGAGAAAAACCTTTTTTTTGTTCCGAGTGCAATTATTCATATGCTCGGAATGGCAGTCTGACGGTCCACATGCTGACGCACAGCGGAGAAAGACCTTTTTCTTGTTCCGAGTGCAACTATTCATGTGCTCAAAAGCGCTATCTGACAATCCACAAGCTTACTCACAGTGGAGAAAAACATTTTTCTTGTTCCGAGTGCAACTATTCATGTGCTCGAAAGGGCAATCTGACGATCCACATGCTGACGCACAGCGGAGAAAAACCTTTTTTTTGTTCCAAGTGCAACTATTCATGTGCTCAAAAGGGCAGTCTGACGATCCACATGCTGACGCACAGCGGAGAAAAACCTTTTTCTTGTTCCGAGTGCAACTTTTCATCTTTTTGGAAGGCAGATTTGAAGAGACACATACTGATTCACGGTGGAGAAAAACCTTTTTCTTGTTCTGAGTGCAACTATTCCTGTTCTCGAAAGAGCAGACTGACGATCCACATGCTGACACACAGCGGAGAAAAACCTTTTTTTTGTTCCGAGTGCAATTATTCATGTGCTCGGAAGGGCAGTCTGACGGTCCACATGTTGACGCACAGCGGAGAAAGACCTTTTTCTTGTTCTGAGTGCACCTATTCATGTTCTACTAAAAGCAATCTGAAGATACATAAGCTGACTCACAGTGGAGAAAAACCTTTTTCTTGTTCCGAGTGCAACTATTCATGTGCTCAAAAGCGCTATCTGACAATCCACAAGCTTACTCACAGTGGAGAAAAACCATTTTCTTGTTCTGAGTGCAACTATTCATGTGCTCGAAAGGGCAATCTGACGATCCACATGCTGACGCACAGCGGAGAAAAACCTTTTTTTTGTTCCAAGTGCAACTATTCATGTGCTCAAAAGGGCAGTCTGACGATCCACATGCTGACGCACAGCGGAGAAAAACCTTTTTCTTGTTCCGAGTGCAACTTTTCATCTTTTCGGAAGGCAGATTTGAAGAGACACATACTGATTCACAGTGGAGAAAAACCTTTTTCTTGTTCCGAGTGCAACTATTCATGTGCTCGAAAGGACAGTCTGATGATCCACATGCTGACGCATAGCGGAGAACGACTTTTTTCTTGTTCTGAGTGCACCTATTCATGTTCTACTAAAAGCAACCTGACAAAACATAAGCTGACTCACAGTGGGGAAAAACCTTTTTCTTGTTCCGAGTGCAACTATTCATGTGCTCAAAAGCGCTATCTGACAATCCACAAGCTTACTCACAGTGGAGAAAAACCTTTTTCTTGTTCCGAGTGCAACTATTCATGTGCTCGAAAGGGCAATCTGACGATCCACATGCTGACGCACAGCGGAGAAAAACCTTTTTTTTGTTCTGAGCGCACCTATTCATGTTTTACTTAAAACAATCTGACGATCCATATGCTGACTCACAGTTGAGAAAAACCCTTGTTCCGAGTGCAACTATTCATGTGCTCAAAAGCGCTATCTGACGATCCACAAGCTTACTCACAGTGGAGAAAAACCTTTTTCTTGTTCCGAGTGAAACTATTCATGTGCTCGTAAAGGCGGTCTGAAGCTCCACATGTTGACGCACAGCGGAAAAAACCTTTTTTTTGTTCCGAGTGCATCTATCCATGTTCTCGAAAGGGCAGTCTGACGATCCACATGCTGACGCACAGCGGAGAAAAACCTTTTTCTTGTTCCGAGTGCAACTTTTCATCTTTTTGGAAGGCAGATTTGAAGAGACACATACTGATTCACAGTGGAGAAAAACCTTTTTCTTGTTCCGAGTGCAACTATTCATGTGCTCGAAAGGACAGTCTGATGATCCACTTGCTGACGCACAGCGGAGAAAACCCTTTTCTTGTTCTGAGTGCACCTATTCATGTTTTACTAAAAGCAATCTGACGATCCATAAGCTGACTCACAGTTGAGAAAAACCCTTTTCTTGTTCCGAGTGCAACTATTTATGTGCTCAAAAGCGCTATCTGACGATCTACAAGCTTACTCACAATGGAGAAAAACCTTTTTCTTGTTCCGAGTGCAACTATTCATGTGCTCGTAAAGGCGGTCTGAAGATCCACATGTTGACGCACAGCGGAAAAAACCTTTTTTTGTTCCGAGTGCAACTATTCATGTTCTCGAAAGGGCAGTCTGATGATCCACATGCTGACGCACAGCGGAGAAAAACCTTTTTTTGTTCTGAGTGCACATTTTCATGTTCTACTAAAAGCAATCTGACTAACCATAAGCTGACTCACAGTGGAGAAAAACCTTTTTCTTGTTCAGAGTGCAACTATTCATGTTTTACTAAAAGCAATCTGACGATCCATAAGCTGACTCACAGTTGAGAAAAACCCTTTTCTTGTTCCGAGTGCAACTATTTATGTGCTCAAAAGCGCTATCTGACGATCTACAAGCTTACTCACAATGGAGAAAAACCTTTTTCTTGTTCCGAGTGCAACTATTCATGTGCTCGTAAAGGCGGTCTGAAGATCCACATGTTGACGCACAGCGGAAAAAACCTTTTTTTGTTCCGAGTGCAACTATTCATGTTCTCGAAAGGGCAGTCTGATGATCCACATGCTGACGCACAGCGGAGAAAAACCTTTTTTTGTTCTGAGTGCACCTATTCATGTTCTACTAAAAGCAATCTGACTAACCATAAGCTGACTCACAGTGGAGAAAAACCTTTTTCTTGTTCAGAGTGCAACTATTCATGTTCTACTAAAAGCAACCTGACGAAACATAAGCTGACTCACAGTGGAGAAAAACCTTTTTCTTGTTCTGAGTGCAACTATTTATGTTCTTGGAGGGCAGATTTGAAGAAACACTTACTGATTCACAGTGAAGAAAAACCTTTTTCTTGTTCCGAGTGCGACTATTCATGTTCTCGAAATGGTTATCTGATGATCCACAAGCTGACTCACAGTGGAGAAAAACCTTTTTTGTTTCGAGTGCAACTATTCATGTTCGCGGAATAGATATTTGAAAAAACACATGCTTTTTCACCGTGGGGAAAAGCATTTTTCTTGTTCTAGGGCAATCTTATGTTCCACCATCTGACTCACAGTGGAGAAAAACATTTTTCTTGTTCCGAGTGCAACTATTCATGTTCTCAAAAAGGCAGTCTGTAAAACCACACGCTCAATCACAGTGGAAAAAGCCTTTTTCATGTTCCGCTTGCAACTATTCATGTTCTCGAAAAGGCAATCTGAAGACCCAAAAGCTGGCTTTTATTGAAGAAAAGTCTTTTAAATGTCCGAATGTGGCTATTCGTGTTCTCAATTGAGAGATTTAAAGAAATACTTGCGTACTCACGTGAGAGAATACTAATGCATTTTCTTGATGAGACATCAAGAAAATGTATTAGCATTTAACGAGGCCCTCTTTCTTGGTGCGTACTTTACTAGTTGAAATAAATTTCACAAAATTATCATTAAATTTAGTCTAGCTCGAAACTATCAGTGATCGGTTAGATCTGATGTTACAAGTTATGAACTTTAATAAAATGCTATTCCATCATACTTCCATCACGAATAATAATAAAATGTAACTATATGTACGTTATAATAAAATTTGTTTTATTTTAATATAAACGATTAATATTTTCCCTGTTCCAATTTAAACTTGTCCCATGTCCACACTCAACTTAACGCGTTTATAAAAACAAACTTCTCTCGTTGACCCCAATAAAAATATCGGTCCTGATTATGATACTCTTACAGCAGCTTGTCACCGTTCTAGCTTATCTTCTCTTCACAGTCTTCAGGCATTCTTAGTCGGAAAGTACATTTCCTCATTTATGGTATGAGAATTAGGTATATAACACTTATCGTCAAAAAGAGGGATTAAAAGGAACTAACTAATTACAGACCGATTTGCTTATTTTAGACAATTTTATTACTTTGAAGCTTCTTATGCATAAAATAATTTGCACAATAAAAGAAAGCATATGTTCTGAACATAGGATTTATAAACGGCAAATGAACAAAAAATCGGGTTTCTTCAATGGTTATTAATAACATAAATCTCTGATCTGTTTCTGAACTTATTGACTTTTGTGTAACTTTTGTCACCAAACTTAACTTCATACCACTCTTTGAATATATTCCAATGAAGAGTCGGGTCTGTTTGACCAGAATGCTGATTAAAACGCGGAATGTAGTTGTTTCATTTTAATTTATTTTTAAATGAATTTTATTCCGAATTCCTAATTTAGAATAATATAATTTTACAATGATTCGAGTTAGCTTAGTAATTTTTTATTCCTACTGGGTGTTGTTAAATTTATATTTTGTTAAATTAACGATGTAATAAGTATGATCTGAATGAATGACACCTAAGGTGTATTTTTTGTATTATTTGTTTTATCAAATAAACCTCCAGTTAGATCCTTGGCCAATGTGTTGGATATTTTGAGCCTGCACTTTTTTTCCATTTTTGTTTGTTTCTTCGATGGACCTTTTATTTTAGTTGTGACTTTCTTTAAATTCCGATAAATCTTTATTTCGGAAAATGTATGTTTATTTAATTGACAAAGCCAACTGATTAATGTGTAAGTATTACATTTTTAATTTAACAGGTATTTATTATATTACTAATATTTCAGAAAATTTGATTAGATTTCTAATTTCAAGATTTTTTTCTCTTAGAACTTTATGCGATCTGTATAATTTAAACAGTTGACTAATTTAGGCACTGTAGTTTAGGGGCTATCAGAACTGAAGCATTTCTAAGGGCCTATCCGCATAGCTATATTTTACCGCACGCTTTTTTTCGCTAAATTCTGTGATACATGGGATCTTATAGGGCTATCCGCACGGGCAATAAAAATCTGTGGTTTGATGCAAATTGAACGCCATACGGTGCGAATTTATTTTCGCGCGAATGTATTGTGCAATATAGTAATAATAATAATAATATCTTTATTTGTAAAACAAACAGCTTTACATAAAAAAGAAAGAGTGCTAAAATAAAACAGTAAGTCTAAAAACTTGTTTTCGCTGATAATTTTTTTTTATAGTAGCTAGACAAAAAAAACATAACGAAAAACTGAGAAAAAAATAGTTAAGAGATGTTAAAATAAAGAATAAATAAAAAAAAATAGTTAGGAGAAGCTAAATACTTAAATATGCATTAAAAGAATATAGAAAAACACAATAAAGGGTAAGCTTATGATCTTGTTGGAGTATAAGGATGATATGTATGTAACACTGGAACGCTTTTTGTCGAATTTCGGTACAATTTACACAAAGTAAGTTTGCTAAGTTGTCGAATTACACCAAATCCTACCTAGATGCTTTAAATTTTTTTTTAAATGTTTTCAAAAACTCCCACGATTTGTGATTTGCATAACATGCAGTTGACGAAATCCTTTAGCGCTTTCTCCAAAAACGTCTCAATTCTTTGTTTCCGTGATTTAATTATGGAAATTTCTAGATCGATTATTTTCGCTGCAAATCACAATGTTAAGCGTTCTGGACCCGTCAGTGTAAAATTCGGCTTTTTATCGTATTTTAGTGGATATTTATAACAAATTTGTGTACCAGTGTTATAATAATTGAATGAGTAATGCATTCAACTATTTCAACGTGTTTCAAACTTAAAATTTCACTGATTATTCATAAAACAAAGTTTTATGGTTATGTTTTTGCCTTTTTTTTCCGGTCGTCGTGTGTTTTCGAAAATGCAATATTTTCTTTAAATAAACCAATAATCCAGTTTATTGGTATTGTGGATTTAAGATAATTGATGTACCTGTTTGATGTACTACCGCTATTTGTGGTGGGACGTTTAAGAATTTCATTTTAGTCTATTTAAAAGTGTCGCCATTTTTCGAATAATTTTTTGTCAAAATTATCCAAAAGGAACATTAACAGTTCAAAACATATCAAAATTCAGTTTTCTTATATACATATTATGTAGATTGTGATTATAAATTAGACCGTTTAAAAGAAACCTAATTGAAAATATTCATTGTGGAGGGAAATTTGAACTTACTAGGCGAGTTTAAAGGGAGGCAATACTGAGATTAGTTCCGTTTCGAATGTTTACGATTTTTTAATATTATTTTTATAAATCCTAGTAATATGTGATAAACAACCAAATATACATAGGTGAATTCATTGACTATATAGAACTATGATCAGTTTGTATACCTTCATATTAAAATTCGGAGGTATGATTTTTTTAAGGTTGGCGGAAAATATTCAAAACGGTCATTAAAATATCACGAGCAATCCGAGGCAAAAGTTATAAAACGCGCAGTCGTTCCAGTGGTTAGGGAATATGTAAATATATTGCAAATTAGGAAAAGAAATCTGGTTAATTATATTATAAATATGGATGTTAAGGGGTGTGTTGTGATGCATTACATTTATCGGCCGGCGTAGCGCAGCGGTAAGACGCTTGACTCGCGCACCGAAGGTCGCGGGATCGAATCCCGGCGTGGCAAATATATTTTATTTGATTAATTTGTGTTATTTCACAATTTATTCATTTAAAAATAATAAATAGTATATTCGCGGCACGTTCCAGAGTGGAAGATACTCTCTGTATCGCCCTGGTGTAAGACCACCATTCAGAATTAAAACGTTGCTTGAAACGGCATTAGCCGTGTTTGGTGGCCAGATCTGAATAGCCAGGTCTTCCCCACATTCCTCTTTCCTACCTCCTTCCCCTCCCCACTACTCTTAGCCTCACAACATACCCCAATTGGGGATGCCATAGTCTCACTGGCTTCAGACGGGAGCAGTTGGGACTCTTGTGAGGTATTCATGTAAAAAAAAAAAAAACTAATAGTGTTGCTTTGAATTTGTTGAAAGTTATATTGAAAATGTCTATATATATGAGGTGTGTGTTATGATAATGGCAGGCTCGATGTATGAATTCATTTTGTAAGTAGTTGGTATTGGAGCGGCTGTTATAAAAAAGGGATACGTTTCTACTATTACGACCAGGAACTCTAATGTCTATTTTTTGTAAGAGATATGGGGAAGATACCGTATTATTTAGGATTTAGTATAATAACAATTGATCAGAAATAATTCTTCTACAATTTAATTTCGGGATTTTAAAGAATTGACGTATATCTTATAATTGACGTATATGAAGTAGGTATTGCTATGGCCGCACTGCGGAATAAAATTCGCGCGTTTCACATCAGTTAGTTATAGTAAATTATCAAATGATTTTTTTTTTTCATTCTGTAATACCTACTCAAAAAAAATTATTGTATTTTCGCAGCTTTTGTTGTTTCATATAGAAAAATCCTTTCATATGTCTCATTGCTTTAAATGGGTGAATCCAATGTTCGTGACATCTTTTGATACGTCTGTTACGCCGTAGTATAAAATAAAGAATTTTAGTTCGGTTTTCCTGTATTCGCTGTGCGTACTTGTTGTAATTCCGATCGCGGAATATAATACGCGAGAAATAAAACCTCGCGGTGAAATATCGCTGTGCGGACGGGGCCTAACTATTCGGATAATATGGACATCATTGGAAGTACCCGGAAAACTTTCCCGAAGACATTCTCGTTCACCCAGGAGCCCGATGAATATCATCACAGGGTGGTTTATTGCATCTGGTAAAAAACTAACAATCAACTTATTTATTTGAAATTGTACTCACTGTTCAGTTCACAGCCATCAAGAACGTAGAAATAAGATATCATGGTTTTAGTTCTTTTTTTACATTATTTCCGCACAGGAATCCAATATAAAAGAAAGATAATTTTTCTCAGGGCGTATGTCATCCTAGGGGATGCTATGTGTAGGTTGTTTTTCAAGGAAAGGAAGGATAGAAAGTTCTGAGAAGGAAATAAGTATGAAGGGTAAGTAGGAATCGGGGGTTCAATATAAACAGGAATGACGGACCTATGAATCCATCCCTCCCACTGCGGTAAAAGGTGACGGGTCGATAGAGTACGGCTGGAGAGGTAAAAAGGTCTCCCTCAACCATTCTCCCTGATCCTCTCTGCCACGCCATTAGGTGAGCAAACTCATCCGTCGCCAAGACCTAGAAAAATTTCACCCCATGAACCCGGGTACCCCCGCCCAGTCACCAAACGTAGCGAACCACTTGGGACGACGTTTACGTCAGACGTCTATTCTGAAGAATCAATCTCGTTCTATAAATTCTCATTACAGGCGTAATTAGGCGTGTTCTTATATACAGCGGACTGAACAGGTCACTGCTATTTACATATAGGAATGGATGGCGGGGACTGGGCTACCTGCCCTGCGTGGACTTTAAGTTCGTTCCGCCAGCAAGTCAGTAACTCAGCAAGTGATGTAAATTTGATACGATTATTATAAATAGGTATGTATTAATTGTTTTTGTTTTTAATTTGTAGAAATTTATTTATTTTTTGAATGCGTAAATCAAATTTAATAATGTGATTATTAAGTTCTGCAAGAACTTTAGTTATTTATTGCTATTAATATTCGATGAAAATTGACTCTCTTAACCTTTTCGTCCCGGAAAGAAAGAAATCACACATCATCCGAAGGGGGGTCACTAGGGTCCCCCAATTTGATTTGCTTATTAAAGGGTGTTAATGACATAATTTTCTGTAATTTGTTTTGGTAATAATTAGAGGGAAGTATATTCATCATATTTCAGTGGTCATTCTCAAAATCGTTTGATAAATAAAGTCATAATTAATATTCTAATGAATTTAGACCATAATGCGTATTTTTCCATAGAAAACAGAGAAGGCATGCCGATAGCCAACATAACTCCTTGTTTACGAATCTCGACTAGCGATTGGCGATAATATCTTCCGCGTTTATGGCTAGTTTGTTGCACAGGTTGATCTGTAAATGATGGATATATATTTGTTTAACTATTTCATCTGTTGAAAACTACTAACTATTACATAACTAGGTACGGATGTTAAGTGTTTTGAAACTTACAGTATACATATAAATTTTATATAGATATTAAATTTGATCTCAAAATTTATGATTGCTGTTATTATAACCGTATCATAAATGATGCGTTTGTTTGCATAGGCAGATATTTAGTTTATAGTTTTAGCTGATCCATTTAAGTATATACATTATAATATATTTTAAACGGTGAACGGTTTTGTCCTGCCGAGGACATCAACTAAACGCAGTCTGGCAACTCTGTCGATGTCTGAAAAAAAAACGATTTTTGGAAAATAGTAAAATACGTTTGGTGACTTAGCAGTCGTACCCGGGTTCATTAGGTTTGAACAAATCTTGGCCGCGGATACGTCTAACCACCTTGTGCGTGGTGGGTTGGTTCGAGAGAGACTGGTTGAGGAAGGCATTTTGAAACCTCCAACTGGACTCGACTCATCCCCTCGCACCGTATATGGAGGGATGGATTCATCACACCTGAACACACTGACCCTCTGATTCCTACCCACTCCTCAAACCTTATTCCTTTCCAGAACTTCCTCTCCCCCTTTCCCTCAAAATACCATCCACACAGCAACCCCTGAAATCATTCCCTTAGTTTTTTTTTACATTAAATTCACACAAAGGTCCTGAAGAAAATAATTTCCCTCAGGGCCTATGTCATCGAACATGCTGTGTGGAGGATCTTTTTGAGAGGAAGGAATGAACATTGGTCTTGAAGAGACCTATGTTGTAGGAAGAAGGAAACACAAAGGCCGGCAAATCGTTCCACGGCTGAGATGTTGAACACTAGAAAGCATTGAAGCTTTCACCCACCTATTCCCACCCCGGTATATGCGACTTATGGTCGCCCCTTCGGAGTTCTCGCAAGAATCTAATTTTTTTGAATGAACGACTCTACATTTAAAATATGAAACGATTCTAGAACTTCAATGTCCCCGCATACGTTTTTAGAGGGCGGTATGCAGGCGCACCTACAGGAATGTACTGTGATGGTCAATTCTACAATTCTAAAGCCCATGAAGGTAATCACTGCTAAAGCAGTGAGCCCCATGGACAGTCAAACAAGGTGTTAGTAACAAAACTAGGTAATAGAGAAAATATAAGGAAAAAAAACGAAATGAACGAGAACCGTCATGAGTGAGAAGCTCATGGCGGCGAAGGACCACACAATGATCTAGCAGGGAGCACCGTGCACTGTACATAAAAAATGGAAGAAAAAATAAACATAAATACAATGTAGAACTGGTGATACCGAAATCCAGCCACCGGCAGTCCCAGAGACAGTAAAGAAGGCTGATTGTCAGGCCTCCCGATAAGCCAGCTACCCGGTGGTGCCTAGACGAGGAGTGTGTGGAAATCAAAAAGAAGACCCTAGGGAGAGAAGCGTCGGGTCGCTGGAGGCGGGACGGACAGCTTTCGGATGACGTTTAGCCCTCTCCCCAACCTCTTCATGTCACGGGGGGTAGCGCGGTGGCCGGGTGAAGCCCCACCAGTTCCAAGAGATCGGCCATGGCACGTACACGGGGACACGTTCTAGGGTCCGACCCCTTAAATGGGGATAAGGACGATACAAAACGGGCAACGGAGTTCAGTTCTCTCTCGTTAAACAAAACTAAAAGAAATGAAAAAAAAAAAAAAAACAGTAAAGCAACCAAGAAAACCAAAATAATATGAAATAGGCATTTGCGTTTAATTACACTATATGTATCCGGAACCAAAAAACCTAAAGTATAAATAAAAATGGCAAAAAATAAGTGTAAAAAAAAAAAAAAAAGAAGAAGACATGAGCGTAAGATCACGCGGACATGTGTGAACATGATAGTGCTAATAGGAAAATCAAGAAGTAAAAATAAAAACAGCATAAAATTACATATGTAAAAAAAAAGCAAACTGTAAAGAAAAACATGAAAAATATACATATTGTACAGTATTTAATTATAAAAGTCGAGGGTATAAACAATAAACATAAAAGTGTAAAATAAAAAAACAAAGAAAAAAAACAAACAAAAAACTGTCATCCTTGGCAAATTAAGATGATAGAGTAATATGGGATAGTCCGTGGTAAAACAGGAACAAGTACACCTGGTGTCAAAGTCAACTAGTCAGCGACTCTAAGCTCAGGCCATCTCTCAACCCAGATCCTTGCAAATTTTTTCAGACACTCGAAGTTCGTCTTATTCGAAACCAGATCAGTATTCCATACTGGTCTGATAGGTACATCCAAACCATCGAGCATTTCCTCTCTCGCATCCGTCAAGATCTCACAGTGCCACAGAATGTGCTCGGCTGACTGGTTCGTCGATCCGCATGCGCAGTTGGGATGGGGAGACAGGGCGAGGGTGTGAAGTCTCCCCCTGAATTCCCCATGCCCGGACAGAAGCTGGGTGATGTGGTGGTCCAGTTGTAGATATGCCCCTTTCATTCTGATTTTAACTGATGGGAAGAAGGAGAAGGTTCATCTTCCCATATTCGACCTATCCCAACGGACCTGCCACTCTTGGAGCGACAGATCCCTCATTTGACGGAGCAGTCCAGGGAGAGTCCCCGGCCCACCCGGTGTCAGAACAACACCTAGGTGAGTGGCCGGGGTTCCTCTGGTTAATTTCTGCTTAGTGAGCACTTCCCTAATTTCCAGATCGATTGGCAATATGCCAGCCAAAACGGGTAAAGCGTCCGAAGCAACGGTTCTATACGCACCAGAGAGTGCCAGCAAGGGGGTTCGTTGGCCACGCTTGACAGCTAAGAGAATCAGCGGTGCAAGGAGTTACTCCAAGAGAGTCCTGCTGGGGATATCATAAGGTCGCCCTCAACCAGTCTCTCACAATCTGGTGGGGAGACGCATCCGCCGCCAAGACCCGGACAAGCCTCACCCCATGAACCAGAGCAACCCCTGCTAAGTCACCAAACCTAGCGAATCACTTGGGGTAAGCTATGGCAGAGGTGATGGTTATCCAGTAAATGGTTTCCGGGGCGGCGGTACCCATATCCGCCTCCCAAATTAAATTTTACCATAAAATATAATCAAGTTAGCAATTAAAACCGAAAACACAATTTAACACTATTTATTCGCTGTAGATTTTAACCGTCCTGTACTTTAAAATATGTGAACTCCATTGTTTACAGGAAACGCTCCAGACAGAATGATCTTGGACCGGCAAGCTGATATTATATTAGCATTGTAAAAATGGCATAAGAGGTGCGCAGAGTGATCGAACGGGATTGAGCCCTTTCTATAAATAACTTAGTAATTGCTTGCTGTCGCTTAAAATTGTCCGGTTATACGCACGCCCATTTTCACTTTCGTCGATCATTAAGTAATAGCAAAACGTCAAAGTGATAGTAATAAAGACAGCGTGACTCAGTTAGTACTACACAGACCTTTCCACTAAAATGCAACTTTTACTGATCGGCTACCAGACCCCGGAATCTTCATAGCTAGAACATAGGAACGGGGAAACGACAGGCGATATAACCGAGGGGAAGTGGGGCGGGCGGAACAGATACTCTGCCGGAATTTGATAGAAATTATTTTATATTTAAAAAATGAGTAATTCGATATTATTTTTTTAAATGCAGATCGATAACCGGATAGTTTTTCTAGGATTACCTAAATTATTGAGTATGTGATTTAAAAAACAACTTTGATACAGCGTAAAACTCTCGCTCGTGTTGGTGCATTACCCCGGTCCGGTGAGGAAGTGTTAAACAATTAAATCGAAAAAATAATGTGGAAATACAAATTTTTCGTGAGAAATATAATGAATATCCAGTGAACCTATTTAAGAAAACATTCCTCAGTTTCATTCTCAAATCGGACTGTTCGCTCGTTATCTTGTCCCTTAATCAAACAAAAGTTCTTCAAAGTCAACAAGAAATATAATAAGGAACTAATAATGGAAGTAGGTACCTAGCAGCACCGAGATGCTTTACTTTTTGCAGCGAAACATTACAATAAGAAGTACCCAAACTGCAAACTTAACAATGAACATCTGGAAAGTACCTACTAGTAAAACCCTTGTATATGTGTCGGAACAACTTACTCTATAAAAAAAAGTAAACAATGAAGAAATTCACGCTGCGGTACATCACATAGCCAAGGAAAATACATCAAAATGGTGTGGTTAGGAAATGGAAAAATATATGTTCGAAAAAATGAGAATTTGCATGGATAGCCTAGAGAATAAAAATTTATCTAGTACCTCACCTCTTATTAAAAATCTTTTGCACTGGAAAAGATATGTTGATGATGTGTTTTGTATATGCACAGGGACTGAGCGTCAACTGAATTCCTTCCTCAATCTTATAAACTCTTTTCATAATCAGATTAAATTCACATTAGAGATAGCAACAATTCAACCTTAAATTTTTTAGACCTTACCTTATCCATAATTAATAACAAAATTAATTTTAACATTTTTCGTAAACCCTCCTATACTGACATTGTCATACACAGCACCTCTAATCACCCTATTTCACATAAGCACTCCGCATTCCATTGAACTTAAACTAATTTAAAAAATAGCCGTAAATAATGGCTATGAACCATATATTATAGATTTAATCTTAAATAAAAACTAAAACAAATAGCCATTAATCAATTCTTATTCGCTAGTCCTTGTCCTCAAATCAATGATAATAATATTAATTATCAATGGCGGCGAATTTTATTCATTAATAATTTTTCTACCTTAACTGTAAAAAAACCTTCCTTCTGAAGTCAGACCTGCCTTTTATACCAATAACAATCTAGGTAAATTTATAATTAATTCTAAAGATAATGACGACAAATTAAGTCATTCGGGAATATATAAATTAAATTGTAACAATTGTTCGGCTTTTTATATCGGTAAGACAACAAGTAATGTTAATATTAGGATAAAGGAGCATCTTCGTTGCCTCAATAATAACGGTTTTTCAGAATTCGCCAACCATTTGATCGATAAAGATCATACGTTTTGTCATAGCACCGGTGCTAAAATCTTACATAAAAACGGGCATGGTAACAGACTTAACAATTTAGAGGCACTAGCAATTAAAAAAAGCTGTAAAAACCAAAAGTAATATAGGTACTTAATAATAATTTAGACATATCAAGGTTTCCAATATTAGGTCTGTTTCCAATAAACCCTTAATAAAAAATTCCCAGTGCTCCTTACCACCATACCAGTTGATGCTTTGTTTCTCCAAATTTATTATTGTAACCCATTAGTCACATAATTATAGTTCGGTTTTTTCCATTATTTCTGCACTTAGGTTATTGTATTTTATGACCGTCGATGTGTTTGTTATATTTGTATCATGTTGTCTCCCTCTATATTGTGTCTCCCTCTTCTATATTTTGTTTTATATAAGCACACATTATGACTTATTGTTTAGTATTAATTTGTACCCTGATGATGCTTGAGTAAAGCGAAACCGGTCGGTTCAAAAAATTAATAAAACTCGTGGCTTTAAACAAAACAGTATTTTATTTTATTAAATATGTCAAACCACAAAGTGATTGCTTTCGACAATAATATTATTATTTTTATTTTATTTTATTAGGAATATTTACTCGTTATTAACATTACATGCTTTAACAAAACAACGAATTATAATAATTAGGTTATAACCCAATAACTTATGTTCATATCATGCACAAATAATAAATAAAAAGTCAATAATATATATATATGTATACATATTATTTGTTTTTTACTTAATATTATATAGATAGGAACAACGCAAGCTGATGCAAGAAATGCCTGAACTTAAATGTATGAAATGCATGAACTTAAATGTGCTTTTATTAGATCTATATACATACAAAAGAAAAGCATTTAGAAACAGGCAACTATCCACCTCATGAAAACTATACTAGAAGAAAAATATTTCTTTAAAAAAATTCTAATGAAAAATAGTAATGAATTACATTACTACTCGAATTGTATAAATATTATATTAAGCAATAAAAGAAATGTACAGATATTTCCAAAGCGCTTGATACAATTAATCCACCAAAATGATTTAAAATCTTGGAAGCAATTGAAATAAGAGGAAACCTACTTAATTGTTTAAAAAATATTTATTAAATAGATTAATCTATGTAAGAGCATTAGAAAAAATGAGTGGGACGAAAAAAATGTGTTAAAATAATAAAATTATGATTAGAATGACAAGTTTTTCATTTTGAGAGACTGGTATGAGTACCGCCGCCCTGGGAACCATTCATTTGATATCCAGCTCCCAGAGCACGAAAACAATGTGCAATATAGTTGTTAATGATGAATACTTAGAGCAGGTGGATGAGTTTGTGTATTTGGGAAGCACCTGTACGAGAAATGGGAAGGGTGGTAGAGATATTTTAAAATGGGTAAATGTTGGTAACTCCATGACCGCAGTTGACGTAAAAAGCTGTCCAAAAAAGCCAGAAATCCAAAATGGAATGCTAAATCCTACCCTGATTTATATGGCAGTAAGACATGGAACTGGCAAAGGAAGTATGAAATTTTACTGAATGCTGTAGAAATGATATCCCTTAAAAAGGTAAAAGCATGTATGATCCACAGAGAATGCAAGGCTGATGTAAGCGTAATAAATAAGACTAAGAAAGGGACGCTCAGATTATTTTGGCATCAAGAGCATACGAATGAAGAAAGGAGTGTAAGGAGAATATAAATTACGAAAAAGTGAATAGCAGAAGAAATCAGGGACGCCCGAGAAAGACAGCACTATCAAGTGAATCTTATATTTGTGTCTGGCCATGTCAAGAGTCAGAATAATAAAAGATCACGTATGAGACGATGTATGAATCAGAATGAGGCATGGCACGTGTACCAAGATCGAGTTGCTTGGCGATTCGTCCTCTCTGCCTAGCCCTGCGTAGAAATGGAGTTAAGAGCGCGCAGGAGCGCCGAGAAATTTTAACGATAGGTATTTGTAAAAATTATTTCTATTTCGTTCATCTCAGCGGGGACAGCAAAAGCGCTATCGGTGTATTGGTGAACCCCAATGCGTGTGTGTGCGTGGCTGCAGGTGTTGGAAGCACGAATCGCCGCGCCGCGCCCGCCAGCGACTTCGCGTTCTTATTATTTCATTTATTCCAAAAATTAAGTAGGTGCCTAGGTACATATTCGTAATAAAATAGCGAGGTCTACATTATTTAATATTGTATTGTACTTAACTTTATTATTATTATTACTTACTACGAATACATGTGACTGCCTGCTCCGAGCTCATCTTCTGCACACGCACAAGTCAATGAGACTTGTGGGTGCGTGTATACAGGTTGCTGCCTGCTGCAACAGATAAGTCAATACGCGTCGCGACTTGAGCGTGCGTATTCCTATATAATAGATATCTTCTGCGCTCATAGTTCATTCATCTTGTTACTATTAGTAAAGTAAGATGCACGCTGTTTTGGTTTAGTAATATCGGGAGATTCATACCATCTTTTTTTATAAAACGGCAGCATAGGCGCAGTAGGTACATCACGTACTTTGTGATTGTATAGTGTTTTTATTTTTCGCTGGCTGCATCACTCTACTGTTTTTGACTAGCCTTTTTACTGGAAACTATTCTACGTCAAATACAGACCTTCGAATTTTGACCCTGAAACCCCCTTGAATATTGAAATCTGTTTGGTCATTTCTCACGATTTACACATATAGGACATATGGTGAGTAGATACCTACTAAACTATTCATAAATTATTCATAAACTATTATTATAAACATAAACTATTCATTCATAAAAACTCAATATTACAACACAATTTCCTTTTTTAATTAAACATATAAATATCGCTAAAAATGTTGTTGTTTTTTGGCTCTCCCTGAATAACGTAAATTCATCAGTTTTGACTGTATGCATAAAGTGCATTAGTGCAAGTCGGTACATTTGTTAACATATCTAGTAACCTATAATAAATATTATTCTACGTCTTAGGCTGCGTATACACACGCCAGCCGAACAACGGATTATGGGAAAGGAACGAAGCAAAAGCAAACTGCCCGAAACGCTGCGCCGCTTGCGGTTGCTTCGTACCTTTACCATAATTCGTGGTTCGGCTCGCGTCTCTGTCCGCAAAGAGTGGCGTGCACTGATTTTTCAGTGGGCTAGAATCCTAAGATTGAAAATACGACATTAATGATGTTGTCGAAGCTGAAAATTATTTTTTTTCCGAAATTTCAATTTTCAAATTCTGTGCACGCCACTATTCGCAAATATATACGTAGCATAAGATATGTGTATTTAGAAATTGAGTTACATAAAATCGACTACTATATTACCTACCTTCAACTCAAAAAATTTTTTCTTACAGATAAATAATGGGTAAAAGAAATGGAAACAAAGCGCGTTTGTTTTTATCTACTAGACGAAAAAAACCGATTATTAGTATCAAACGACAGATTCATGTTGCACCACGTTCGACATCTAGGTAAGTCGAAATATCGCTTTCCTGTCACTCTTACTACTGAACCTTCCTAAGGTTACCTTTACGTACGTAAAGTTTTTTTTCCCGTAAGTTGCTCACATAAGAGAGTTATGGCAAAATTACCAATGGGTATCGTTTACATTGATAATTTTGCCATAACTCTCTTACGTGAGCGACTTACGAGAAAAACCTAAAGATTTATGCTATGAGAGCCGTGTATTATGTAGCATGTATAACGGGAAAATGGGATGGACAAATTTAAATAAATAAATCATTTGCATTTACAGGGATATGGATGTCATCGATACTACTTTTGGAAACTTAACTACATCTTCACTAATGCATGAAACTTCCATGGATGAATCATTTGCTCCAAATATAGACGAAAACGCAAGTTCATCATCATCAACAACGCTTGATGATTTGGTGATAGAACCAAACCATATTGATGAAACCGATAATTTCGAAGGTCGCAGAATTGTGGATATAAAATATTTGTTTTCGGAGATATCAAATATAAAGCACGAACACACCAACTGCACATTTTCCGATTTAAAATTTATGAAGGAACGACGAAATGGTCTTCTAAGCCAGTATGTTTTCGAGTGCAAAATGTGCAAGAAAATAGAATACATTCACTCCGAAGACCCGAAACGGAAAATGTCTATAAATACTGCTGTCGTCGAAGGAGTGATGTGTACAGGAAATGGGTATTCACAATGGAATGAAATTTGTGGGGTTTTAAATATGCCAAATATGGATTGTAAGACTTACACGAACATAGAACAATGTTTAGCGCCAACAATTGAAGAATGTGCCTTAGAAGAAATGATCGCAGCTGGTGAAGAAGAAAAAAGGCTAGCCATTTTAAACGGAGACGTAGACGAGGGTGGCTATCCTTTGGTAACGGTGGTTGCAGATGGCTCCTGGGCAAAGAGGTCGTACAAAAGTGGATTTAGCTCCTCATCTGGCGCAGGGTGCATAGTTGGACTACGAACTAAAAAGGTTTTATTTCTGGGAGTGCGAAACTCATACTGCTGCATATGTGCTAGAGCTACTAAACTACACATAGTTGCTTCTGAGCACAGGTGCTTCATAAACTGGCGTGACAGTGCTAATGCCATGGAAGCCCACATTATAGCAGAAGGGTTCTCGAGAAGCATGGAAATGCATGGATTGAAATTTAACAAACTAGTTGGTGATGGCGACTCCAGCATCATGAAAAAAATAATGCAACAAATGCCATATGGTCCTAACCTTAAAGTACAAAAAATAGAGTGCAAAAATCACTTACTCCGCAATTTTTGCAACAAAATGAAAGCACTTGGAAAAAAAACCAACAATGCTAAAGGCTTTGTACCAGTTCATATAAGGAAAAAGGTTGAAGCAAACGTTTTACGCATGAGAAGAGCTGTAGTTGGAGCAATAAATTACAGGAAAGAGCAAGAAAACACAGTACAAAGTGATAAAATAAAAAATTTGAAAATGGACATAAAAAATACCGCAAATCATGTGTTTGGTGATCATAAAAATTGTGCATCGTACTATTGCAAGCCGGAGAAGTATACTGATGATCCAAATTTAGTAAGCGATCTTCGAGATTGTGGAATATGGACTGATATCCAACAATTCTTATTGTCTCTAATAGCAAATGCAGAAAGTCTTATTATTGACGTGACAAATAACACTGTGGAGCAATTCAACAACGTTATCGCCAAATTTATAGGTTTAAAAAGGGTAAATTTTACTACAAGAGGATCTTACCAAGCAAGATGTTTTGGAGCAGTAACTTCGTGGAATAGTGAATTGGCAACCCATTCAAGAATACAAAAGAAAATCCAAGGCCACAGTCCCGGCAAATACACGAAGCACTTTATAGAGAGAAAACGACGTTCGAAGGAGAATAAACAAATGTGTCGAAAAAAAAAACTAAAGTATAATGAAAATACGACAGAAAAAAGAAAAAAAGTTACAGGGCCCGATGAAAATTATGGTCAATTGGAATTAGAACCAGATATGCCACCTGAAATATTTGAAACGAAAAAAGAGGAATTTCTCAAAGAATTATCTTCAACCAATAAGGAAGAGCTCGAACGGAATACGGTAGGCCAAAGCAATAACAATCTGTGGGCAATTGAAAGACGTAAGCGGATAACGGCGTCTAACTTTGGAAAAATATATAAGCTTCGGCAAAAAACTTCAGTTACGGGAGTACTAAACTCTTTACTGTACTCACAATTCAAAGGAACTATGGCCACAAATTATGGAAAAGAAAATGAAAGCCTAGCAATAGAGCAATTTTCAAAAAAAACAAGTTTTCAGGTATCCGCTTGTGGGCTATTTATCGATAAAACCAAAAACTTTTTAGCGGCAAGTCCGGATGGCCTTATCGGTGAGGATTCTATAATTGAAATTAAATGCCCTTATAGTATAGCAAATATGTCACCAGAAGAGGGAATTGCACAAAAGATAATTGATTACTGTAAATTGGAAGACCATTCTTTAACATTAAAACGGAATCATAATTACTTCTACCAAGTACAAGGCCAGTTACATATTACTCGTCGTAATTATTGTTATTTTGTTGTGTGGAGTCCAAAAGGTTTGCTGTATGAAAAAATTGAGAGGGACGATGAAATCTGGCAAAAAATCGTTCCACTGTTAGAAAATTTCTACCACCAATGCCTTTTACCAGAAATAATTGACGGTCGCATACCAAGAAATTTACCGGCGAGGGAAAGGTCTGGACCATAAATTGTTTTAATTTCATTGTGTAGATGTTAAACAGTAATTTTTTTTACAATAAAGCGTTTAAAAACAAAAAATATTAGATCATTGAAGAAGATTGAAAATGTCAAGTGATGTAGGAGGTATTCCCAAAAGTGCATTTTTCTGTAATAATATAACGTATTAAAAAAGTTAAATAAAAACTAAACTAGTTATGTGTATGCACCTAATATGTAGCACAATAAACAATATGGTGCCTCTTATACATAGATTTCAATATTCATTTGTATAATATGATATTATAATAACATAATCGATTCAACAACATGTGGTAGATGCATGTACCACTGAACATACGCTGTACCAGCATTCCATCAAACGATCAGTGGTGTATGTACTTACCATCACACATTTTCTTGTAAAATATAATTTTTTTGAAAAAAAAATCTAGAACAATATATTTAGTAAAATATAAAAGTTTTTTTTTGGTTCGGTAGTTGTATCTTAAAAAAAGTGTCCTATAAAGGGATAATATTATGTTGAGTACAACCTTCAAAAGTTATCAAAAAATATTTTAATTAATTTTTGTGTTCCATATCCAACTCGGCAATACGGAACGGAATCATCTCGGGGTCTGTCTGTAACAGGTGTTTTTTTTTCAATTTTTTTCCATTAATTTATTTGACGTAAACAAATTAAATTTGTCACAATAACTTTAGTAAATAAGCTCGGTAAGTATTGGCACACTCAAAATAAGTCACCAAACAGAAAAATAATTTAAAAAAAACATCGATAACTCGGGACATGACAACACTAGTGGACTAGTGTATCGATATAATTATTGAGAATGTCACATCACTTCGTTGACTGTATACGTATTCAACAAAACCCTCTCCGCCCCCCCTCACCCCCGAATACTGAGAGAAAGGGACACATGCACCTCAGCCTGATAATACCTAAATAAAATTGTCAAAATCGAGGTTTTGTAGTCCTCATTTTTCTACTCCAAAACTGAACCAATTTCCAAGATTTTTTTTACCAAATGTATTGGAAGAAAACATTCTATGTCTGTACCTTTTGCTTTTTTTAAAAATACATCGTCTAATTTGTATACTGAACGTTTGTTGATGGCGTTAAAAAAAGGCAATTTTAACAATTTTTGAAGGGTTATAACTCCTATAAAAAGTAACTTATCAAAAAAATCAAAACGTACCGACACGCTTGCGGTCAATATTCATATTATGTAAAAAAAATATTTTCTCTAGTGTCCAAATTCAGAGAGGGAAATGAGGAATACGTTTGTATGGAAAAAACACCACCCGGTTTCCTCTTAAGTTAGTTAGTTAACTCCTCCGCCATTGGTCACCTCAAGTGGCAACTTACGGCCGGTGAATGAGGAGGGGTGCGGGTCCAGGTCTTGCAATGAATGCATCTGTCCACCCCCTGCGTGGCGGGCAGAAGAATTGGGAAAACAGGTAGAGAGAGGACTTTTGACTTCTTCTGCAGGACTCTTTCGGCCCATCGCCGGGCACTGCAGTTGGTGGAATGGATTTATATGTCCGACACTCCTGCACACACTGACTCTCAGATTTCTAACAACCCTTAAAACCTGACCAACCCTGACCAACCCTTCCTGACAAGAAATTCCTCTCCCTCCGATCCTTAAAAAACCCTCCATACAACATCCCTTAAATTGACATAGGCTCTGAAGGATGCCATATTATTTTATTCAGAGCCTCCTGCGTGGATTATACGTCAAACTTTACGGATTTAAACATAAAAATCGCGCAAACCACCGAAATATTGTATGTAAACATGTAAAACATGCATATTTTTTCAAAATTGGTTGTTAAAATAATATTATTTAAACCCTTTCGTTGAATCCAATAAAAAAATCTCTCCCCAACTTCCACTAGGGTCGGGGTAGTTTCGTGTATTCACTTTTCATTCAATTTCTTCTTCGATCTTCCTTAATAAATTGATTTATCAATTATAACATCATGTTTAATCTAACAACTTATCAATAATCACGCGTTAATTCACTCCCTACAACCTTCGATGAAGAAATGAATACCCAACATTCTCCTTGTAGAGTAGAGTAGCATCTCCAGTGTATAAAAAACTGCTCTGATTTCACAATGAGAGGAGTATTTAAGGTGGCGATACGAAGCAGATAGCATCAGACACATACTGAATCTTCCCCAGTGAACATCTCTTAAATTCATAAGGAAAAATTTTAAAAATATATTTATATCAGGTGAGCATTCACGTTTTACCAATATTTATAAGATCTAAGTGTTAAATGTGATACAGTTAGTGTAATTGTGCTAGGACAAAGTGAGTGAAAAATCATCAGTAAATTTACGGGAAACAAATTTGACCAATACCAAATAACGTTTCATAAAAAAATAGTGGATGAAAAATATAGTAAGGTCTTCTATTATATTTTTTTAGTTTTTTTTATTAGTTTAAAAAAGATACGTCAATTAGAAAAAAATATTTTATTTGTAAGTTAATTTATTTATTCTTATTTAATAAATATTTTAATTAATTACATAACAACTTTTAATTTATAATTTTGTCGAATAGAAGTCGATTTTATATTTTAATTTTTATTGTTTCTTTTTTTTATATTAACTAAGACCACTGTTTGTTTTGCTTTACTACTTACATTTTATAATTTATAATTGACAACTGGAAAATGTCCTCTACAATACAGGTGAACTCCTAGTGTGGAGGACAATATACATACTATACCTTTGTATTGTAAATATACTAAGAATAAATAAATAGATATTTTTGATGTACCCCCATAAATAAGCAGAGCTTGTGTTTATGAAGAAGTTTTATTTAACATGATTTAGTTCAATTTTTCTGTATAATTTTTAAGATAAGTTTTAAATTCTTTTCTATTATTAATCATGTTTCTGATTTTTTTCTAGTAATGATTTAAAAAAAATTACTCCGAGATATTTATAATTTAATTGTCCTATTGTTTTTTTCATTTTGGGGTAGGAAGTATTGACGTTTGTCTAAGATATCTGTTATTTTTAAAGAGTGCAACTTTATTTTGAATGTTATATTTATTAATTTGTACCGTTACATGGTAGAAGTATAGTACATTTAATTTTCTGACCTTAAATTGTTTGAATAAATGTTCTGACGAATATGAATAGAGTTTTTTTTTATTTTGTTTTGAAGAGTTTTAATTTTCAAAGTACATTTGTTATTTAAATTTTGTAAAATTTTTAAAATTTTAAATTTTCAAAACAAAATGTCTAGAAATTGTAACAAAAATACAATTTTTTTATTTTTATTTTTATTATTAGTTTTTGTGATATGTAAATTGTTTGGGTTTGTTTTGTATATGTACCGCCCCATCCTATAATGCCGTATTTAATAATGCCAGAAAATGAGTTTTTTTTATTCAATCCATTATTAGAAGTGAATTAAACGATTTTTTCTTCTGTTGTTTCACCATTTTTTTTATAAAAAATCCCTTTTTACGCGTTTTTCATCAATTTTTTCATTAATTGCGTACGGTATTTAATATACAGAATTCCAAAAAATTGATCTAATCCCATAGCTTTGTTAGGATTAAAAAAAAATTAAAATCTGATAAAATTTACCTTAATCGAAACAATTTATTAAGTAAAAAGGAAGTTTATAGTTATTCCAGTCCACAGACAGAAAAGTACCTTTAGTTGTTTCGCGGAAAATCACATGACGTGACAAAGTCAGCCAATCGCCACTCAGCTTAATTTGGTTTTTGATTTTTTTTTTTAAATTAAAACTAAAGGAATTACAAATTATTTATTTTTGTTGCAGAAACTTTCTAGGTGTTATACCCGTTCTTAAGTCTACATATAAAAATTATTGTTATAGATATATATGCTGATTAGAACACTTAAAATAGAAAATAAAAATATTAGATATTTCAATGAGTCTAGTTTTTGCACTGTTAATTCGTGGTGGAATTCCATTGTAATAGATTTGAAATTAAAAAACTTTTTTACTTTGTTCCACTTATTTATTATTACCAGGACCGGTTTCATCCTACTACGGACATTTTCAGACTGGTAGTTGAAACTCTTATGCTATTGATTTTATACAAACTTAGGCAGGGGTACACAACATTGTCTATATATGCTGAATGATTCTATTTTGTTAAATTAAGGTATTATAAGTTATTTTGTTAATTTAGGGTACATTAGGTAATTATAAAGTGTATTTTTAAAAATTATGAATAATGTTACATAGTAAGTAAATATTTTAGCTTCAATAACATATGGCCTTACGCCAGACAAGGAGATAGGAACAAAACAATGGACTAAAATACCGTACCTTGGCAAAATATCAAATAAAATTTCAAAATTAATAGACAGTGACAAAAAATGTAAGACAGCCTTTTATAACGTAAATTCTTTGGGTAAAATATTTATAAATAATAAAGATAAAAGAGGTAATCTGGAAAACTCTGGAGTCTACCAGGTGAACTGCTCGAATTGCCCCGCGTATTACGTAGGACAAACAGGAAGAGCAGTATCAACCCGTATAAAAGAACATTTCGCTAGTTGGGTTAATCAAAACGGAGATTTATCGAACGTCGCCTTGCATCTACTAGAAAATCAACATACTTTTGACAAAGATAGAGATGTAAAAATCCTTCATGTTTGCAACAAAGGACAAAAATTAGACAGATTAGAGTCATTAGAAATCAATCGCTTAACGAAGAAAATAGATCTTAAATATGTTATGAATAAACAGTTAGAACATAATGCTCAATCACCATTTATTTACCCATTATAATAATCTTAGAATAATTTTACTTCAGAGAGCAGTGGTATAATTTAAGTATGTACTTTAAAAATGTAATAACCCAAATATGTGGAGAACCCTAACAATAATAATTACTTTAGTGCTACCAATATTTGAAAATAAGCCCTAAGCAACAACAGGGAATATCCCAACATTACAAAAATAAATTTCAGAAATCACAAACTTTTTAATTATATAAATTCTTTTATATTCATGTGAACTAAAAATATTTACTTACTATGTAACATTATTCATAATTTTTAAAAATACACTTTATAATTACCTAATGTACCCTAAATTAACAAAATAACTTATAATACCTTAAATTAACAAAATAGAATCATTCAGCATATATAGACAATGTTGTGTACCCCTGCCTAAGTTTGTATAAAATCAATAGCATAAGAGTTTCAACTACCAGTCTGAAAATGTCCGTAGTAGGATGAAACCGGTCCTGGTAATAATAAATAAGTGGAACAAAGTGAAAAAGTTTTTTAATTTCAAATCTATTACAATGGAATTCCACCACGAATTAACAGTGCAAAAACTAGACTCATTAAAAGCAGCGAACACAGCAACACTGAAGAGACTATACAAGAAACTCAATCTGAAGCGACGGATGGCAACACAACACCTTTGGTTCAATCGTGAATGTAAAAAACGAGGACTTTTACCAAAATACATCAACATCAAAACGAATACAAATAGCAGAGCAGCCACACTTGCAGTTGCAGCAGCCCAGAGGACTTGGACCACACAGGAGATGAAGAAGTGGTACAGCATCCGCGATAATGTCAGTACGTACTTATTTTATATACACACTGCTCTCACATCAAAATTACATCCAATAGAATTTGATTGCCTTTTTAACGAAACTACCCTTATGGTTAATAATAAAATTCATGCAACATATGAGAAACAAATCGAAAAATTAAAGTTTTGGACACAAAAACAATTAAAATCATCGACAAATGTTAATATAGAATTACCTCAAACAACTTTTTACGAAAAAGTAGTAAACACGTCCAAGGTACAGTTTAATGTAGATGAAATAAAAATACTAGATAAAGGATTAAAACATTGCCCTGACTTACCGATTCACATAAAAGATTACGAGAATTTCGCATTAGACGTAGACATTGCAATTCCATCAGATTACGGTAAAAAATATTTATGTTCAAAAATAATAAAAAACGCTATAACTAATAGTAAGTTTTCAAGCGAAGCTCGTACAATAAAATCAATTAAAAATAAAATTAAAGATAATAACTTAATTATTTCAAAAGCTGATAAGGGGAATAGCACTTTAATTCTACCAAAAAATATTTATATTGAAAAAGTCCAAAATGTGCTGGACTCTAGTGATGTAATTTTATTAAAAAAGGATCCAACCCCAAAATTTACCGCAGAAATAAATTCAATTCTTAGTACATGTCAAACACTCGTTAAAAATAAATTCCAAAAATCCAACCTCACTGTCATGAACCCCCAATGTCCACGGCTGTATGGACAACCTAAGGTTCACAAATTAGATATACCAGTGAGACCCGTCGTAGCATATAACTCAGCACCAGCCTACAAGTTAGCAAAATACGCCAATAGAATCATTAAAAACACTTTAAATTTTAAACCAAAATATGGAATAAAAAATTCTTTGCAATTAATAGACCTCATCAAGGATAAACATATACCAAACAACGCCTCTCTGGTATCATTTGACGTTGTTAGTCTTTTTACAAGCGTACCTACAGATGAATTAAAAATAATAATCAATAACTACATGGAGAAAATCAATATAAATGTAATAAAAAAGAGAGAAATAAATCAAGTTATAAATACGTGCATTGAACAAAACTTTTTTAGATTTGATAATAAATTCTATTTACAATCGAAAGGGTTGGCCATGGGTAGTCCTATCTCTCCAATTTTAGCAGAGCTCATGATGGACCACTTAGAAGAAACCATTGAAAAGTTAAAATCCTTTAAAAATGTTATTTTCTATCGGAGATACGTAGATGACATTTTGATCATATGGACCGGTACGCAGAGGCAACTAGATATCTTCATCAAAGAAATAAATCAAATCAATAAGTCAATTCAATTCACGATGGAGATAGGAGGAGATAAAATAAACTTTTTAGATATAGGAATTAATATCGTTAATAACAAATTACAATTTTCAATATACAGGAAACCGACATATAGCGATAATATCATTCACAGCTCCTCAAGACACCACATTTCACACAAATTGTCAGTATTCCATTCTTTAATCCATAGACTATTACATGTACCACTAAACGATATAAATTACAGCAATGAATTAAATGTTATCAAAACTATAGCAAAAAATAATGGTTACGATAGCAGAATAATTGATAATTTAATAAATAAGAAGAATAAAAAACTCACCGTAGCTTCAATTACATATGGCCTTACGCCAGACAAGGAGATAGGAACAAAACAATGGACTAAAATACCGTACCTTGGCAAAATATCAAATAAAATTTCAAAATTAATAGACAGTGACAAAAAATGTAAGACAGCCTTTTATAACGTAAATTCTTTGGGTAAAATATTTATAAATAATAAAGATAAAAGAGGTAATCTGGAAAACTCTGGAGTCTACCAGGTGAACTGCTCGAATTGCCCCGCGTATTACGTAGGACAAACAGGAAGAGCAGTATCAACCCGTATAAAAGAACATTTCGCTAGTTGGGTTAGTCAAAAAGGAGATTTATCGAACGTCGCCTTGCATCTACTAGAAAATCAACATACTTTTGACAAAGATAGAGATGTAAAAATCCTTCATGTTTGCAACAAAGGACAAAAATTATACAGATTAGAGTCATTAGAAATCAATCGCTTAACGAAGAAAATAGATCTTAAATATGTTATGAATAAACAGTTAGAACATAATGCTCAATCACCATTAATTTACCCATTATAATAATCTTAGAATAATTTTACTTCAGAGAGCAGTGGTATAATTTAAGTATGTACTTTAAAAATGTAATAACCCAAATATGTGGAGAACCCTAACAATAATAATTACTTTAGTGCTACCAATATTTGAAAATAAGCCCTAAGCAACAACAGGGAATATCCCAACATTACAAAAATAAAATTTCAGAAATCACAAACCTTTTTAATTATATAAATTCTTTTATATTCATGTGAACTAAAAATATTTACTTACTATGTAACATTATTCATAATTTTTAAAAATACACTTTATAATTACCTAATGTACCCTAAATTAACAAAATAACTTATAATACCTTAAATTAACAAAATAGAATCATTCAGCATATATAGACAATGTTGTGTACCCCTGCCTAAGTTTGTATAAAATCAATAGCATAAGAGTTTCAACTACCAGTCTGAAAATGTCCGTAGTAGGATGAAACCGGTCCTGGTAATAATAAATAAGTGGAACAAAGTGAAAAAGTTTTTTAATTTCAAATCTATTGTTTTTTAATTTCAAATCTATTATTAGATATTTCGGTAGAAAGCAGTCACTTTTTAATTTGATATTATATTAATTGAAACTTTGTTTGTAACCACGATTTTTTTAATACCTACCGGTTTCGCTTAGCACAAGCATTAAACTGATCAGTTAATTTTACACCCTGAAGATGCTTATGTAAAGCGAAACCAAACGGATTAAAAAAAAAAAAAAACATCGCGGTTACAAACATTTTTTTTGCTACTTCAACTGCTCCCGTCTGGAGACAGTGAGACATCCCCAATTGGGGTATGTTGTAAGGCTGAAAGAAGTGTGGAGAGGAAGGAGATAGGAAAAGGAACGTGGGGACGTTACTGGCTATTCAGATCTGGTCACCAAACACCAATTTCAAGCTACGTTTCAATTCTGATTGGTGGTCTTACACCAGGGCGATACTGAGAGTATTTCCACTTTGGAACGTGCCGCAAATATACTGGACATTATTTTAAATGAATTAATTGAGTAATAACTCAAATTACTTATTCAAATAAAATTTAATTGCCCACGCCGGGATTGTGAGCCTAGAGCCTTCCCGCTAGTCCACGTCGGACCAGAAATTTAATATATTAGATCTCAGTGTGTTGCTTCTGAATTGTGTAGTGTTTATGGTTCGTGTCTGCGATATTATTTTTTTTCCAGTTTTTTTTTAAATTAAATCATTTATTATCGACTTTATGCAGTTTTTTGTTTGTTTTTAAAAGCTGGATTGTTTGTTGTGTTTTAATTGCAATCATGCGAAATTGTTTAATTATTATATCACAAAATATATTTCTAACGCCAATTTGTGTTTTTCCAGCTCTTCGGTAGATTAACAACTCGTCAAAAAATGAAGGTAAGAAAAACATGAACATTTAAAAAAGAATATGAAATATCGAAACGATTTTTCTTTTATCAATATACGTTTATATTTTGTATAAGTATATGTATATATTCCAAAAAAAATATTTATAAATATAACACTATTATTTATTTGTAGATTTCTTGTGCCGTAGTTGTGGTACTGGCTGCAGTATGCTTTGCAGAGCCTCCTGTGGATAGATACCTTCCTCCCGGCCAGGGCTCTAGTGCTCTATCTACCCAGTACGGAGCTCCATCTAACCAGTACAGTGCTCCCTCTTCGCAGTACGGTGCTCCACCTTCCCAGTACGGTGCTCCATCTAGCCAGTTCTCAGCTCCTTCTAGCAAATATGGTGCTCCAAGAGCCCAATCCAGAAAGTCCAGGTATATCGAATTGAATTCTGCACGTTAAGATATAAAATTAGGTGACTGTTAACTGATTGAAAAAACTAGCGTAGACCCTTTTAAAATCACCATTATAAACCATTCTATCAATAAAAGCACAAACCACCTTTCTTAGCAGTGAATCCCATTTCTAATAGCAAAAAGTAAACATAATGAAGTTAAAACATCTCACGTCAACAGAAAAAAGAAAATTCTTTCCAAAATTTGAAGGCAAACACGTAATCCCATCACTTCTCATTTTGATTAAATAAGTGATAAATAAAAATTCTTTTGTTTATATTTATTTAAAACTAGCTTTTACCCACGGCTTCGCTCGTATAGTATTAGTGGGAAATTACTGGCATAATTATTGGCATAATTATAATTGTTATTATTATTGCTATTTTGTCTAATAGAAAATAATTATTGTTAATAGAAAATTTCAAAATTTGAGTATGACATTTCGCAAATAAAAATTCTATTTCAGAAAATATTTAAATTATAGAAAAAGAAATGTATTTTAAGTACCTACTCCCTTTATTAGTATTTTATTCATATTTAAATCCAGAGTAACCTAAAAAATAAGAAAATGACAGTCCACTTTAAACGATATGCTTTATAGCAACGTTATGCTTTTTGTTCGGAGAATAAACATTTTTAGAGATATGTAGATATTAACTACGACGCCTAAAAGTACTCTTTTTAATCACAAAAAAGCACTCTTTTTAAGCCTAAAATTAAAAAAAAAAACAAAAACAAAAAGCTTCCAAGGTAACAATTTGTTTGACGTTTGCAATAACTCGATTTTGTTAGGGAAAGAAAACGTATGATACATAATTTCATAACGCAACAGTTCATTCATAACGCCAGAGCTTACCAATATATAAAGCCGTTGTTACTCGCAAATAATGTAGCTTTCGATTAGTGAAAGAATTTTTAAATTCCATTCGATATTTATTGCGTGAAAGAGTAAGGACCATCCAACAATCCATACAAACTTTCGCATTTATAATATTAGTAAGATGCCGCCACTCATAGCGAATTTGCAATTATGGAAGTTTTTTTTCTTTCGGTAGTGGAACACGCATTATATGTATATTTATAGGTTCAAAAAGAATTCCATTAACAATTTAATGATAAAATCGGATGCAGAACCGTCCCCTGTGGAACGCCAGCAATTAACCTATACCGATAAAATCGGCAAAAATATTAATTCCTGTTCCAGATAATTGAGTTCACTAATTAACTTTTTATTTTTTGATGTCTTTAGACCATCTTCCAACTACGGAGCCCCCGCACCTTCCTCTAACTATGGAGCTCCCTCCAACCAGTACCTCCCCGCTAACCAGGGGTACTCTGGAGGTAACGGCTATGGAGATGAACAAAACGTAAGTATTTCCACCTCATCTATTTCCCATTAGGGGGTCTCGCATATTCTAGAAGACATCCGTGTGAGTGTATTCATTCTGTCTGTTATAACAGGAGCCCGCTAACTACAACTTCGAGTACATTGTAAAGGACGAACCATCTGGAAATGATTTCGGCCACAAGGAGTCAAGGCAAGGAGAGATGACTGAGGGAGAGTACTTCGTTCTTCTTCCCGACGGCAGGAAACAGGTACAAATTGTTCAAAGTCTTCGAAAGAATCTCGATAATTGCTGTATACTTTAATCTTAATAAAATAATTACCATTAAGACCCATGTCATCTTTGGAGATCTTGCATGCAGAGCCTTTTGAAGGAAATTGGGGATTATATCAATATCATGTTTTCTTATTTCATCAACGCCTTCTTAGTGAAAGTCATCCGCAAGGCGTTGTAGCATAGCTAGTAAGCATTTTGCTTATTAAGGCGTAACCAAAGTTCTTACTTATCTGTGTTTGTTTCCAGATTGTGACCTACGAGGCCGACGAGAACGGATATAGGCCCAAGATCAGGTACGAGGAAAGCCAGTCAGGATACGGCAGGGGTCCAGCTAACGGAGGATATTAACCACCAAAACCTTCTAGAATCTCACATCAAACTTATATTCAACACGTCATTCATTTGTGATCTTAATTTATTGTGCTCATTATTGTATTTCAACTTGCCTTCGTTTTTTGTAGGCTTCTTGAAGTTTACATTGTTGTGGATATCTTTATTCTTTGTTTGTTTCTGTTTTGTTTTTATTTTATTTCTTATTTGACGTGTTGATGAAGGGTTGATAATAGTGCAATATAATTTAATAATGTGTTCGAATGTGCCAGTCTCAAATAAAAAGATGATTTTCTTTTGATTTGTGAATTAATAATTTTGTAAAATATTTATTGTCAATAAAGATGGTTTGATACCGATTAAAAATATACTTTTGTTTCCTTTAAGAGTATTTTTAAAATTTCTAATACATTCAACAACACGAAATACAATGTCATTAAATCAACTACAACTTTATCCTAAACAGAATATCCTCTCCTTATGATGCTTAAAAAGACCCCTATCTCAGTATTCCCATAGATGACATAAGCCCTGGGAGAAATTATTTTATCAGGGCTTCATGTATGGAGTTTATGTAAAAACATGTTATCTTCAGGTCATATTAATAAACATAAAATTTTATAAATATCATGAAATTTAGTAAAATTGTTGTACAGAATTAAAAAAATTTGTGGTCTCACGAAAAACTTCCAGAATTTTGGAGCCAATTAAAAATACATCCCATTTAATCACATCCAAGTCAAATCATAAGTACCTAATGGCATGTTAAATCAAACTTGAATTTTATTTAAAAAAAAACTTTGTTAATGTTTTTCTTTCTTCTTTACATTACACCTGCAAAGCTACTGCAAGTAGCTTGTCGGAAAAAATTCGAATCGATGAAACGAGCCAAACGTTTTCTGTTAACCTGTCAAATATTATTTTATTTAATCGTCTTACCAGGACGGGGGATTCTGGGTTCGAGTCCCAGTTGAGACCGTTATCTTTTTTTGTGTGTCTTGTTCTCTTTTACATTTTCGTTTAGATTATTAGTTTAATCTCCTTCTTCAATAAAATATTTCAATGATGGGAATAACCTTCAAAGTCATAAAAAGAGAGTTGTTCTTATAAATAAATATATTATTTTATTTAAATGAAGACCATATTAGCGAAACTCAATCGAATTTCACTAAAAGAACAACTTGTTTTTTAATAGATACATTCAAAAGTAATTTTATTAAGCAAATCTGGAATGAAAAAATAAAATGTTGGGAAGAAAAACTAAAAGTAATCTTGCGATATGTTTTAATTTAAAGGAGCAGATGGTGGAGAAAAGCATCAAATGTTGATCCAGTAGAATTACTCCTTAAAATGTATTTACCCAAGGCAGCTCTCAACGAGATAAAAAAATATAGTTAAAAATAAGAAAAAAACTCAAATGTTTGGGAATGGAGAACATAAGAATTTACGACATCAAAAGACCTACATATAGATATTTTTAGATCCATTTTTTTAAAAGAGTGCTTTTTCCCGAAAAAGTAAAGAAATATAATCATAATTTTGAGGATAATCTATAAGAGAATAGAACAAATCAAATATTGAAGTCATTATAACGCTTTTAGTCAATAGATTGCGCCTGAAAAAATTTTTAAAAAAAATCTTAAAATTGAACAAATATTTGTGGTTTTATTAATGGCTTTCAAAAGAAGAAAAAAAATATAGAAATGTTATTACAGTACTTATCGATTTATACAAATATTACATAAATACATGCATACATTTGTCTATGGCAATCGTAGTAAACAACACAAGTAATAATTGCTCTTTAATTTTAGCAAATATAAGTGATAAAACCGAAGAAAGTCTTTAAAAAGTGCACAAATCGATTCTGATTTTCACCTTCACTATCTACCTGCAATACAGTTCTGTGTTCTTGTTTATCCAGTGCTCAAACGTTAATTAAAAAATAACTTCAAAATCAATCACACTGACAGAAGCAAAGGGCCAACTTTACACAAGCAGGCCGAACACGCAAAATGACCAGATCAACTCAAGTTATGGATGTGTTAACTGAAATGAAGCAAGAATTTAAAGAGCTACGAAAAGATTTCACGGACTTTAAGGCTACAATTGATGGTAAATGTTCCGCTATTGAGTCCACGCTCAAAACACACTTTAAAAAATTAAAATAAGTTGTACTAGGTAGATAATAATTAGTAATAAGTAATTCAGTAACCGAAATTTAAAAATATTGCGTTTTAATGATTATTTTGTAAACTTTAAAAATGCGAAATGTCATTTTTCAAGGACCGCCATTCATTAGTGAATACACGCTCAAAACACACTTTAAAAGATTAAAATAAGTTGTACTAGGTAGATAATAGTTAGTAATAAGTAATTCAGTAACCAGAATTTAAAAATATTGCGTTTTAATGATTATTTTGTTAACTTTAAAAATGCAAAATGTTATTTTTCAAGGACCGCCATCTTTTTAAATAAGAAGGCCATTCTTGTGCCGTGTGAAACTGCAATACGCAAATTGTCAATACACACTACCAACCTAAAAATTCAAAAACATTTACTACAACGAAAGTAGGTACCTACTTAATTTGAATTATTTCCGAAACTATTGTAAGACCGGCGCCACACTTGTCGGAAATTACGTCGCGGATTTTTCGCGACGGAACGCCAATACAGTGCCCCCTTTATACCGCCTGCTCGCGTCAAGGCAAGAAAAACATCCCAGTTTTCAAGTAGTTTAGCGGCTACGCTAGGTTTGTGTAACATGGTTTGTGATACAAAAGAAAGTGCCCCTTTATACCGCCTGCTCGCGTCAAAGCAAGAAAAACATCCCAGTTTTCAAGTAGTTTAGAGGCTACGCTAGGTTTGTGTAACATGGTTTGTGATACAAAAGAAAGCGCCCCTTTATACCGCCTGCTCGCGTCAAGGCAAGATAAACATCCCAGTTTTCAAGTAGTTTAGCGGCTACGCTAGGTTTGTGTAACGTGGTTTGTGATACAAAAGTGAGTGTATTATTTATAATAAATAATTACCGAAATTGTTAAGTGTTTATTTTGGAGAATTTATTTTATAAATACTTTATAATATAGTGCTTATAAAATGAATTCTTTTAACTAAACTCGCATGTCATCATAATTAAAAAAAACATCCCAGGTTTTGAATGGTTTGTTTGGCAAAGCAGGGTTTGTCTAGCGGGTATGTCTAATAATTCTAATACATTTCTTTCCATGTTCTTCTGTTATAAATACAGGTACAAACTTGTCTATAATACTAATCCTACTTGCAGTACAAACCTTTCAAAACTTGGGTGTTATTGAAAAGAAAAACGCATGCGTGTTCTTTTATTTATTGTCGTTTTGGGTTTTAAAATAATTACATACGTAATTTGGCAAATCAGGTACTTTCGTAATAATATCGTCTATGTATCGCTTCTAGCTACTCGTTTCGTGAATGCTTTCTTTTATTTTTAGGTTGGCTCATTTGTAAATTGCATGTAAAACATGTTTCACATGGAACAGTTGTGGGTGGTTTGGTATATTTAAGGAACAGTTTCACATTTCATATTGTTAGCTGCATATTTAAATATTGCCGCTCATCTGCCGCCAGAGGTACTGCTATCGCCTCTGGCGGCCAACAAGGAAACTACACCAGCTATTGCGGTCGGTAAAGAAGGGACGCTTCCTGGCTGGCGGCAATGGAGAAGACCTACCTACAACGCGGACAGCCAACGGTTGGATTTACAAATGGCGGAACACGGAATATAATCTTGCTGATTCTTGAATGTTGTTATTGTCAATTAACGTGGAGACAATATATTTCATCATAAATATTAACCTAGCGTTTTATTATTGCTAACATCAGAAGTGGGATTCGTAAAAGCAAGTGTTAATTGGCTTTTGTTTCGTTCACCTGACAAAAACTCGTGTTTTGTATACAAACGGCGTCCATCATGGCGTCTCTCGAGTTTGTTTATGTTTGATGCCGGTGATTTAAATGACAATCTGTGTATCGGACTTCTGAAAATATGTGAAATGTTTGGACTTCTGTTGTGAATTTACGTAAAAATGCCGCGTAATTACAGTGATGACAGATGCATTGATGCCCGATATCGGAGGAGTGCGTGGATCGTGTTTCCGCCGAAAGGACGCATTGAAAATTTTAATTTGGTTCTTGAAAACTCATTTGTGGTTCAATGGGTTTGTCAAAAAGACCTTTCCCTTTCGTGTTTATCATCGTGAGCCTAATTTGATGATCGAAGACATTTGTCCAAAATGCCAACAACGGCTGTCAAATAAAGTCGCTAGCATTATGCTGAGCGCATAAACTGAAATACATGGTGAATCAGAGAAGCTGACTTCAGGTCCAGAAGATAGCAGATGGATATGATCATATGATCTTTTGATGGCAATTGGTGAAATCTTCGGAACTTCAAAATGTTACAAAATTACGTTGCTGAGAGTTTACGCGGCGATGACAAAATCTGATCTTGGTAGCCGTCTAGCTGACAAAAAGGGATCAATATGGTGATTTGCTTTTGAGTATGGACATCGCAGATGCCTTATTGCAATAACTAAAAGGAAATATGTTTGCGAAAATTAAAGCCCGTTTATGTGTGGCGAAAGAAGTTGTAATCATGTTGAATTACAATTATGCCGACTATCTATGTCAAAACCTAGTATTATGGTTCGAAGTTATTTGAAATGGTTTGGAGTTAATCGAAATGATTCAAAGTGGTTTGAAATGATTCGGAGATAATCAAAACGATTCGATGTTGAATGTTTCGAAGATATTCTAAATGGTGAACCCCTAGAAATGTCAAGTGTGGCGTTCTTTGGATTCTTCATGATGATATTGGACATCGAGGTGTTAATCAAACACTGGCTGCCGTCCGGGACAAATACTGGTTTCCATGGAAGAGGAATGTTATCACAAAATATGTGAAAAACTATTTTAAATGTTGGTTGGAAAATGAGATACTGGGCGATGTGATATGTGAGCCCGGGGTTTTTAGAAAATGGAGATGTCTTTTGCTGTTGCGTTGAGCAGGTAGATCAATTTACTATGATCTTTCGTGAAGAGCGTGGACGGAATGCTGCGTATTATTACTCTCCAGGATGGCTTCATGAAAAAAACTGCCGATCAGAGGCAGAGGCAGAAACAAGCGCGAAAGTTGTCATCATGACAATTTTGGCGATGGCGTACCTTTTTGGGGTGCCACGGGTGCTTTTGATGAATGTCAAAAGCGGCAGATGAAACGGTTCATCTCGAACCGATTCATAAACTCACAGGTTGGTGAGTGGCAGGACCTTATGGTCATACGTGCTGAGACACGGGTGCTTTTGATGAATGTCAAAAGCGGCAGATGAAACGGTTCATCTCGAACCGATTCATAAACTCACAGGTTGGTGAGTGGCAGGACCTTATGGTCATATGTGCTGAGACACGGGTGCTTTTGATGAATGTCAAAAGCGGCAGACGAAACGGTTCATCTCGAACCGATTCATAAACTCACAGGTTGGTGAGTGGCAGGACTTTGTAGTCTTACGTGCTGAAACACGGGTGCTTTTGATGAATATCAAAAGCGGCAGATGAAACGGTTCATCTCGAACCGATTCAAAAATTCACAGGTTGGTGAGTAGCAGGACCTTATGGTCTTACGTGCTGAGGCACGGGTTTTTGATGAATATCAAAGGCGGCAGATGAAACGGTTCATCTCGAACCGATTCATAAACTCACAGGTTGGTGAGAAGCAGGACCTTATGGTCTTACGTGCTGAGACAAGGGTTCTTTTGATGAATATCAAAGGCGGCAGATGAAACGGTTCAACTCAAACCGATTCATGCTTTTTGAAAGGCGGCAGATGAAACAATTCAATGCAAAACGGTTATTTAAACCTTCGTATCGCGTTGGCGATACAGTTTTAATACGGATTTCTGGGGGAAATCCGGGGTACAGAAAGTTGAAAGGTCGGTTTCGGAGTTTGCCTTATAAGGTGGTAGAAGTCTTGCCGAACGATCGTTTTGACGTGTACAAAAGTTGAAAGGTCGGTTTCGGAGCTTGCCTTATAAGGTGGTAGAAGTCTTGCCGAAGGATCGTTTTGACGTGGTGGGTACCAGACCCAATGGCAGCACTCACAGAGTGATGGTCGCATATGAAAATATGAGGAATTGACCAAATGAACAAATTTCTGCAATGGTCAGGAAGGGCGAGCAGGGTAATCTGTTTGTCAGTACCATTGTGGGGTTGAAAAAATTTCAATCCCTCTAATATTTTTTTTTCTTTTCTTTTAGCTTCCTGCTTTGAGGTCAAAGCAGTGGTCAGTATGGCCGTGTTAGCTGTATATTTAAATATTGCCGCTCATCTGCCGCCAGAGGTACTGCTATCGCCTCTGGCGGCCAACAAGGAAACTACACCAGCTATTGCGGTCGGTAAAGAAGGGACGCTTCCTGGCTGGCGGCAATGGAGAAGACCTACCTACAACGCGGACAGCCAACGGTTGGATTTACAAATGGCGGAACACGGAATATAATCTTGCTGATTCTTGAATGTTGTTATTGTCAATTAACGTGGAGACAATATATTTCATCATAAATATTAACCTAGCGTTTTATTATTGCTAACAATATAGGCTTGCGTCTCGCGTCATGCACGCGTAATAAGTGATGATTTTTTGAATTTACGAAACCTAACAAAATAATGATTAATACGCATTATTTATCATTTTCGAAGATTGAAATTCGTACTTTTTATTGTGTAACTGACAGAGAGTGATTTTTCCTTTTAAAAGTGCATATTTCATCGTCGTAATTAATAACATGGCGGTCCTTGAAAAATGACATTTCGCATTTTTAAAGTTAACAAAATAATCATTAAAAGGCAATATTTTTAAATTCCGGTTACTGAATTACTTATTACTAACTATTATCTACCTAGTACAATTTATTTTAATTTTTTAAAGTGTGTTTTGAGCGTGGACTCAATAGCGGAACAATTACCCAATTGATTATTGTGCAAACAAAATTGACGACTTTTCCAAGCAAATTCATGAAATGGATAAAAAAATGAAAAAAGTTGAAAAAAATGAAAACGATATTTTTGTTATCAAGAGTGCCCTACGAGAAGTGCAGAAAAAATTAAACGATATTGAACATACAAATAAGTCATGCAACATCGAAATTCGAGGAATCCCAGAAAAAAATATTGAAAATCTACTGGAAATCATAGATGGAATTGGAGCAACCGTCAAACTCGACCGCGCTGATCTAGAAGTTAACAATTTCTACAGAATTCGGCGGGACCCGAAAATTCCTAATGACGTGCCTCCCTATGAACGAGTACGCCCAACAATTGTGAAATTCAATAAACAACTAAAACGAGACAATTTCCTTGCGGCCGTCAAAACATTCAACATAAAACACAAACTCAAAGAAGAAAAACTAAACACCACCCATTTGAAGAAGTTCTCAACTCAAAAAAAGGAGCCCATTTTCATCAGTGAACACCTTACAACACACGAAAAGAATATACTTCGGCTTACCAAAAGATTCGCAAAAGATCATCAGTTCGCTTTTGTGTGGACAAGAAACGGGCGATGCTTCCTCAGGAAGTCTTTTACCTCCAAGATTATGGTGATTTCCCATGAAGATCAGCTAACGCTGGAATTACTGAATAAACAGCCCGATTTAAATCAACAAACTGCTGAAAGGAACACTGATTGATAATTTTGCCTACACGATAATCATTTATAATAAATACCCAATCTATAATGATAAAATGCCTTTATATGAATATCAGGGGAATGAGGACCAAAATTGATGAAATATACGAAAACATCCTTATCAACGACTACGATTTAGTAAGTCTAACGGAGACATGGCTGAAGGAATCTATCTATGACCAGGAATTAGTGGACAGCCGTTACGAAGTATTTCGGAGGGATAGAATACACAAGACAAAAAAAGACGGAGGAGGAGTCATGGTTGCTGTATCAAAAAAACTAGAGGCGAAGAGGATGGCGCACTGGGAATGTCAAGCAGAAGACTTGTGGATCCAACTCAATATCAATCTTAATAACAGGAGTGTCAAACTAAATATTTGCACAGTATATCTACCACCATCTGAAGAAGAATCCATTATAAGCTCATTTTTAAGCAATCTTCGGAATGTCTACCTAACAACACCAAACCAACACATTTTAATATTTGGCGATTTCAATAAGTCTAACATTCATTGGATTCCCGATGACATAAATAATCTATTACCTTTCACCTCAAACACAAATACAATCACCACTCACCACTGACATCATCGATACACTGTCATTCTGTAATCTCAAACAATTTAACGGAGTAGCTAATCACCAATCCAAAATATTGGATCTCATTTTGTCGGACAAACAAGATATATCAGTAACTCACTCTTCATTTCCACTAAGCAAAGAAGATCCATATCACCCTGCTCTAGAAATTAATTTTCTTTTCAATTTCCTACCAAATCTAGAAACCTGCAACATCTCAAGACCAAACTTTTATAAAGCCGACTATGAGTCAATCAATGCCTTGCTTTGTGAGATTGATTGGGAATTCATCAATCAGGGCAAAATAGATCAGTCTGTCGATCAGTTTTACAGTATACTCTACCAGATTATCTCTTCTCACGTTCCCATTAGAATGAATAAAAAACACTTTCCTAAGTGGTATTCACAAGATCTCATTCGTTTGATGAACGAAAAAAACAAATTTCACAAAAAATATAAAAAATATGGCAATGAACTAGATCATTTATCATACAAATTAATTAGAACCAGAACTAAAAATTTAATTAAAGTTTGTTACCATAAACACTTCGACTTGATCAAATAAAACTTAAAAGCTAACCCAAAATATTTCTGGAAATTCGCAAAAAGTAAGTATAAAAACACAACTGACATACCAAAAGAGATGCACTTAAATGACGAAAAGACTACCAAAGGCCAAGTTATCTGCGAGCTCTTTTCTAGGCATTTCCAATCAGTTTAAAAACCACCCAATGCAAACTATTTTCCACAATTCCCTGAAGACTTCTGTAATGAAAGCCTCGGTACGATCAATATTTCGCCTACAACGGTTTTAATCAAATGTAAAAATTTGAAAACTAATAAGGGATCAGGTCCTGATGGTATTCCTCCCATTTTTTTCCAAACATGCAGAGATTTCCTTGACAGATCACTCAGCCTACTTTTCAGCCTGCTTTAGTGTTTTAAGCGGCCCGACGGCTGTCGCCCTGATTATACGCTTGGGTTTCGAGCCGGCGTATAAGTAGGGCGACGCCCTCGGTATTAAGTCAGTCTTCCAGTACTACCCGTTGCTTCAACAACTCTCTCTTCTCGCTCGCTGACCTCGCTCCGACCTACCTTCTACTCGCTTCTTTTATTTACTGACCATCGCCTGAACCTGGACTACGGAATACATACTTCTCTACGGACCAGACTAAGCTACGTCATAAGGAAGGAGTCATTAGATATCGGACTAGCTACAACGCCAGCAAAGATCACGTCCTTCACACGTGGTGAACGGACCGACATCTGGAGCATCCGTGGTGTAACGGACGTGTTGTCGTCCTTACAAGACTGTAAATTATTAGGGCACCGGTGGCTGTGCACTCCTTCCCTTTTGTCTGCCAATGATGATGATGATGCTGGCCTCCCTACATCCAGTGGGTAGTGGCCCTGGATGCGCCTAGTTTCTGCCTGGGCCTGGTTGCCTTGGGAGTACCCAGAGTTAGGGCCGGCTGTAGCGGCAGGCACCAGGCACTCGTCCAGGCAGAACTTCAGCAGGAGGCAGCAGGAAGCAGGACTTCCAGTGGTAGGAAGTAATAAAAAACACTTTGTAGAGTAGAATTTGAACTGAACGTAACATATTTATTGACAAATTTTCATAACATTTAAGGGGTACTTGTACCCGACAGCGTTCGGGCAGTGTTTTTATGAAAAAGTGGAGGGGTTTTCGTCCTCAGACCAAATGGTATAAATAGGGCGGTCATTATGTGGGCACCCTATTTTGCCGGTGTCACCGTTGAAGGCGGTCGCTTAAAATGTATTTTTTATAATATTTCTACAGAGTTAATTGTGTACATATGTGTTCGTTATTATACAGTAATCATGAAATAAACCAATTGTCTATTGCTAGATTTTTAGTTAGAGACGTTTAGCTCATTTTTGAGCTAAATCGCATAAAATATAAATTGATTTGCCGTTTGGCTGAATATCTGGTTATTTACAGTTACAATGTTATTTTTACGAGGTCCCCCGTAAGATGTGTTAATGAAACCTGTTTGTTTCACCATCTTACGGGGCACCTGGATTTTTAAAATCGGAAAAACGTATTTTTACCGAAATTTTTCTAAGTGTTTTTTGAGGGTCATTTATTGCCCTAGTTTGAGTAATTTAAGGGCTAGAGACTCAGGCTCTCTTTCCCTCGATGCCTTGTAGGACTGCGGAATGAAATTTCTTAGTTTCATTATCCTACAAGGATCGTAAGTTAAAATATTTAACAATATGTCAAAAAAAAAGGAAACATAAAAAATACGTTTGAAATTATAAATTGACAAATGTCCCTGGTGGCAACCTGAGCATGATAGCGTTTATTTGTTGCACCGGGGGCATTGTACATGGTAAAATGAAAGTTTTTTATTAATACAATATTACAATTAGAATAACTTTAAATTCTAATTGGAAAACAAACATAAAAATATTTTCAACGAAAAAGATCGCTGGCGGTACGGTACTAACGAGCTCAGTGGGCAAGCGGATTTTTGGATTTCCAGCGAAATCTCAAAAAATGACCACTGAACTGTAGAGGATACCGCCAAGGATGTTTTTCGTTGAAAGAACATTTGAGGGTACGTAACACGTCGGTTACACTCCCCCCGTGCAGCTGTGCTGTACTAGTCATAACGACGTGTAGTAGGATGAGTAGGTGAAGCTGCATTGGTAGACGCGGGCGGCAGGATCACAGCGAGCTTCACGGCAGGTCGGACGTAGACTCTGGTTCTCGGCAGGTCGAACGTAGACTCTGGTTCTCGTCTGGGTCCCGGCGGTCCTTACTTGGTCGTCTTCAGCAGGGATGGTGTCAAGGACTCGGCCGTGTGTCCGGCTGATGTGGGTCCATGACAACCATGACACGGGGTCCATGACAACCATGATGAGGTTGACGGACTCCCCCCGTGTGAGGAGCGCCACTTCCTTGATAGTGGCACTGCTGGGGCAGGACGGGCTCGTCTTCGCTGCGCCGATGAGGAGTACCACGTCCTTGATAGTGGCACTGCTGGGGCAGGGCGGGCTCGTCTTTGCTGCGCCGATGAGGAGTACCACGTCTATGACAGTGGTACTGCTGGGGCAGGACGGGCTCGTCTTCGCTGCGCCGATGAGGAGCACCACGTCTATGACAGTGGTACTGCTGGGGCAGGACGGGCTCGTCGTTGCTGCGGGATGTGGTTGGTCATCCATCTGTGCTGGCGCTTGGTACCTTTGTCCAAGCAGTGGAGCGGATCCAGCAGCAGTTCTCTGCTGGTCGGCTGGCTGCCTCTGGTGGAGCAGAGGTGAGGGCGGCCCGGGACCAGAAGGTCCAGGCGGCAGTGGGGACCACTGCTCTGGCAGCGGAGCGGATCCGGCAGCTGTTTTCTGCTGGTCGGCTGGCTGCCTCTGGTGGAGCAGAGGTGAGGGCGGCCCGGGACCGGAAGGTCCAGGCGGCAGTGGGGACCACTGCTCTGGCAGCGGAGCGGATCCGGCAGCTGTTTTCTGCTGGTCGGCTGGCTGCCTCTGGTGGAGCAGAGGTGAGGGCGGCCCGGGACCAGAAGGTCCAGGCGGCAGTGAGGACCACTGCTCTGGCAGCGGAGCGGATCCGGCAGCTGTTCTCTGCTGGTCGGCTGGCTGTCTTTTATGGAGCAGAGGTGAGGGCGGCCCGGGACCAGAAGGTCCAGGCGGCAGTAAGGACCATTGCTCTGGCAGCGGAGCGGATCCGGCAGCTGTTGTCTGCTGGTCGGCTGGCTGCCTCTGATGGAGCAGAGGTGAGGGCGGCCCGGGACCAGAAGGTCCAGGCGGCAGTGGGGACCACTGCTCTGGCAGCGGAGCGGATCCGGCAGCTGTTGTCTGCTGGTCGGCTGGCTGCCTCTGGTGGAGCAGAGGTAATGGCGGCCCAGGACCAGAAGGTCCGGGCGGTATCGTGGTTGGGTCCCTTTTGTAGTAAGGGGCCGGTGGCGCAGGGCCTCCTGGCCCTTGCTGCGCTGGTGATGCGTACCTCTGGTCCATCAGAGGTACAGGTCCAACAAGCTCATCGCGTACGGCTTCTCGTTGCCTCAGGTTGAGCAGAGGTACGGGCGGCACGGGGCTGGAAGGTCCAGGCTGCATACATCTTCCCTGGAGTCGCCAAGCTTCTTCTTGGCCTGGATCTTTGTGGCCAGTTGACTCCAGGATTGCATCAGGTTTGGAAGGCGCTGTAGTTGCGGCTTCTGGTGATGCGTACTTCTGGTTTACCAGAAGCACAGGTCCGACGGGCATCTCTCGTACGGCTTCTTGTTGCCTTGAATTGTGCAGAGGCAAGGGCGGTACGGGGCCGGAAGGTCCAGGTTGCAGCCATCCAAAGCTCCCATTGTAATGAGGGGGCTGCGGCGCGGGGCCTCCAGGCCCTGGCTGCGCCGGTGATGCGTACCTCTGGTTTACCAGAAGCACAGGTCCGACGGGCATCTCTCGTACGGCTTCTTGTTGCCTTGTAATGTACAGAGGCAAGGGCGGTACGGGGCCGGAAGGTCCAGGTTGCAGCCATCCAAAGCTCTCATTGTAATGAGGGGGCTGCGGCGCGGGGCCTCCAGGCCCTGGCTGCGCCGGTGATGCTTACCTCTGGTTTACCAGAAGCACAGGTCCGACGGGCATCTCTCGTACGGCTTCTTGTTGCCTTGAATTGTGCAGAGGCAAGGGCGGTACGGGGCCGGAAGGTCCAGGCTGCATCCATCCGGGGCCCCCATCAGAGTGAGGGGGCTGCGGCGCGGGGCCTCCAGGCCCTGGCTGCGCCGGTGAGGGGTGCCTCTGGTTTATCAGAGGCACAGGTCCAACGGGCATCTCTCGTACAGCTTCTTGTTGCCTTGAATTGTGCAGAGGCAAGGGCGGTACGGGGCCGGAAGGTCCAGGTTGCAGCCATCCAAAGCTCTCATTGTAATGAGGGGGCTGCGGCGCGGGGCCTCCAGGCCCTGGCTGCGCCGGTGATGCGTACCTCTGGTTTACCAGAAGCACAGGTCCGACGGGCATCTCTCGTACGGCTTCTTGTTGCCTTGAATTGTGCAGAGGCAAGGGCGGTACGGGGCCGGAAGGTCCAGGCTGCATCCATCCGGGGCCCCCATCAGAGTGAGGGGGCTGCGGCGCGGAGCCTCCAGGCCCTGGCTGCGCCGGTGAGGGGTGCCTCTGGTTTATCAGAGGCACAGGTCCAACGGGCATCTCTCGTACAGCTTCTTGTTGCCTTGAATTGTGCAGAGGCAAGGGCGGTACGGGGCCGGAAGGTCCAGGTTGCATCCATGATGCTTGTAGTTGCCAAGGTTCTCCTTGGTTCGGATGTCCATGGCTGGTTGGCTCCGAGGCAGTACTCGCTGCGACGAGTTGTGCCAGCCCTGCGGCACCGGGTTGTGCCAGCCCTGCAGTACTGGGTTGTGCCAGCCCTGCGGCGCCGGGTTGTGCGGGCCCTGTCGAATCTTTTGCCGGCAGGATCCCAGCACGGGGTTGTGCAGGCCCTGTCGCATCTTGTGCCGGCCCTACACGGGTTTGTAGTTGAAGGGCTGCATTCAGCCAATCAATACGTTTTTGTTGGCTGCGCAGCTGTCGTTGCAGCTGGCGCAGCGTGTCCTCAATAGATGTAGAGGGTGGTGTTCGCTCATTGTTGCTCTCTTCTGTGGAGCGTGCCATCTCAGTAGTAGAGCTTGGCGGGGGCACGAGCGTGGGCACTCGTGGCAATAGGTGTGGTGTCAGCCCTGGCATGAGACGCGGCATCAGGCGTGACATGGTATCAGGCGTGGCATCTATGCGTGACGTCAAGCGTGGCATGTAGGCATGGCATCAGGCGTGGCATTAGCCCTAGCATGAGGCGTGGCATCAGGCGTGGCATCAGGCGTGGCATTAGACGATACGTCAGGCATGGCACGTAATCCACGTAGCAGGCGTGACCTCGGGCGTGACGTCAGGCGTGGCATTCGGGCGTGACGTCAGGCGTGGCGTGAGGCGTAGCTTCAGGCGTGATGTGACATCAGGCGTGGCATGAGGCGTGATGTCAGGCGTGGCACGTAGTCGTGGCTCAGGCGTGGCATTAACCCTGGCATGAGGCGTGGCATCAGGCGTGACCTCAGGCGTGGCACGTAGGCGTGGCGTCAAGCATGGCATTCAGACGATACGTCAGGCATGGCATGTAGGCGTGGCATCAGACGTGACATTAGCCCTGGCATGAGGCGTGACATCAGACGTGGCATTAGCCCTGGCATGAGGCGTGGCATCAGGCGTGGCATTTAGGCGTGATATCAGGCGTGGCATGTAAGCGTGGCATCAGGCGTGGCATTAGCCCTGGCATGAGACGTGGCATCAGGCGTGGCATTAGACGATACGTCAGGCATGGCACGTAATCCACGTAGCAGGCGTGACCTCAGGCGTGGCGTCAGGCGTGGCACGTAATCGTGGCGTCAAGCGTGGCGTTAGGCATGGCATGAGGCGTGGCATCAGGCGTGGCATTAGGCGTGATGTCAGGCGTGGCACATAGGCGTGGCTTCAGGCGTGATGTGTCATCAGGCGTGGCACGTAAACGTGACGTTAAGCATGGCATTCAGACGATACGTCAGGCATGGCATGTAGGCGTGGCATCAGACATGGCATTAGCCCTGGCATGAGGCGTGGCATCAGGCGTGGCATTAGGCGTGATGTCAGGCGTGGCACGTAGGCGTGGCTTCAGGCGTGATGTGTCATCAGGCGTGGCACGTAAACGTGACGTTAAGCATGGCATTCAGACGATACATCAGGCATGGCATGTAGGCGTGGCATCAGACATGGCATTAGCCCTGGCATGAGGCGTGGCATCAGGCGTGACCTCAGGCGTGACCTCAGGCGTGGCGTCAGACGTGGCATTCAGGCGTGACGTCAGGCGTGGCGTGAGGCAGCTTCAGGCATGATGTGACATCAGGCGTGGCATCAGGCGTGGGCGTGGGGTGCAGCTGATCCGGCTCGAAGGACCACTTGTAACGGACGTGTTGTCGTCCTTACAAGACTGTAAATTATTAGGGCACCGGTGGCTGTGCACTCCTTCCCTTTTGTCTGCCAATGATGATGATGATGCTGGCCTCCCTACATCCAGTGGGTAGTGGCCCTGGATGCGCCTAGTTTCTGCCTGGGCCTGGTTGCCTTGGGAGTACCCAGAGTTAGGGCCGGCTGTAGCGGCAGGCACCAGGCACTCGTCCAGGCAGAACTTCAGCAGGAGGCAGCAGGAAGCAGGACTTCCAGTGGTAGGAAGTAATAAAAAACACTTTGTAGAGTAGAATTTGAACTGAACGTAACATATTTATTGACAAATTTTCATAACATTTAAGGGGTACTTGTACCCGACAGCGTTCGGGCAGTGTTTTTATGAAAAAGTGGAGGGGTTTTCGTCCTCAGACCAAATGGTATAAATAGGGCGGTCATTATGTGGGCACCCTATTTTGCCGGTGTCACCGTTGAAGGCGGTCGCTTAAAATGTATTTTTTATAATATTTCTACAGAGTTAATTGTGTACATATGTGTTCGTTATTATACAGTAATCATGAAATAAACCAATTGTCTATTGCTAGATTTTTAGTTAGAGACGTTTAGCTCATTTTTGAGCTAAATCGCATAAAATATAAATTGATTTGCCGTTTGGCTGAATATCTGGTTATTTACAGTTACAATGTTATTTTTACGAGGTCCCCCGTAAGATGTGTTAATGAAACCTGTTTGTTTCACCATCTTACGGGGCACCTGGATTTTTAAAATCGGAAAAACGTATTTTTACCGAAATTTTTCTAAGTGTTTTTTGAGGGTCATTTATTGCCCTAGTTTGAGTAATTTAAGGGCTAGAGACTCAGGCTCTCTTTCCCTCGATGCCTTGTAGGACTGCGGAATGAAATTTCTTAGTTTCATTATCCTACAAGGATCGTAAGTTAAAATATTTAACAATATGTCAAAAAAAAAGGAAACATAAAAAATACGTTTGAAATTATAAATTGACAAATGTCCCTGGTGGCAACCTGAGCATGATAGCGTTTATTTGTTGCACCGGGGGCATTGTACATGGTAAAATGAAAGTTTTTTATTAATACAATATTACAATTAGAATAACTTTAAATTCTAATTGGAAAACAAACATAAAAATATTTTCAACGAAAAAGATCGCTGGCGGTACGGTACTAACGAGCTCAGTGGGCAAGCGGATTTTTGGATTTCCAGCGAAATCTCAAAAAATGACCACTGAACTGTAGAGGATACCGCCAAGGATGTTTTTCGTTGAAAGAACATTTGAGGGTACGTAACACGTCGGTTACACGTGGACTGCGATCAGCAACCTGTTTATACAGTCTTGTGTGCCTCACCCTGTGTGGCACAAGAGTACTCTCTAACATAAAGTAACTGTAACATGTTGAAATCTTGTAGCCTGAATATTTCTAAATTAAAATCAAAATAAATCACATTAAGTAAGATGACACACCAGTCAGCCTCAACAATTACTATTACGAGTAGTGACTAGTCATGTTGTAAATTATCATAATAATAACGATAGTCTTCAGGTAAAGTGCTTTTTAAATATTGCAAGTCTTCAAACTTCCTTTTTGTAATTTTTTTTTGTTTGCAAGTGTTTTCTTAGGGAATCAAAAGGCAATGCAATTACAGCCGGTGATTTTCTTTGCGGTAGTATTTTCCATACATCAGTGAATCTCAATTTAAAAAATACGTCGCCGTTTGGAGTGTACTGAAGAGCTCTAATATCAGTAACTTTAGCGTCACCTTTACCACGTCCAGGACGAATGCTTTTTAAAAAATTAACTTCATCAAAGCTTTTGAAAAAAGAATGGTTTAAGTAAGTTACATCATAAGGTCTAGGGTTTTTCCTTGCCGACCTGCAAATAGATATATACTCCGCAGGAACATTGATGTTTTTGTCTTTAAGAGCTCACTCAACAGAGGAATGTATGCTGTCCGCTTCCACCTGTGTGTGCCCAACTTCTAGAGACTTTTGTTCTATGATTATGTTGTGGTTTATAGCTGACAATAGCAATGCATTAGACGTTACACAATTCCTGTTTTGATACGTGCAACCATCGCTATAAAAAATGATTTTATTTGGTTTTGCTTGTTAATTTTGTCGTAAAACCTTGTTCTCAATTAAACCGACCCATATACTTGCAAACTCTTCCGAGTTTAAACCTCCTTCGGTTTCGTTCCATGAAAAGCAATAGCCATCTTTGTTCTTCAAATTATAAAAGGCAAGATTGTGTATTTGGAGCTTTGTTCTATAGTATAAACTACTAATTTTTGATTTGGGAGTCATCAGAACCGCCTGCAACTCAACCGTAAACACAACGCTTTCTTCAGCTTTATCTTTTTTCTTTTTTTGCTCGAGCTTCTTCTTTCTTACTTTGATGTTCTAAATAATCTTCTTGCGACTTATTGCCGACTTTGAAGAGAGCATTGTTCCTTTTTAGGATAGTACAATCCGAGATTTAGTACATCAAATTCTTCATTAAACTTGCAAATAGACAACGCATGCACGTTGCGTGTTTTACACCAATCGTTTACATAAAAAAAATCGTAAAGGGATCGTTTTGATCGCCACTCTGGCAACAAATACCTTTTCTGCGTACTAGCACGACAGTAGTGCGATTCCATTACTGGCAATGACTCAAACATTTCTAAGCTCCTGACAGGATTTGTATATTTATGCTCCTGACGTTCTAATTCAAATGGCTTTGAATTAGAAGGCTTAGTTTTAAGAGAATCTAAATCTTTTTGGTTCCTTTTATAAGCAGGTACCTACTTGTTTGTTTTTCCAATTCAAAACTGTCCATCTTCCGATTCGAAGAGTCTTCAGAAACATAGTTCTGCACACTTTGATTGGTTGGTCTTTGTTCAAAAAGTGAACACTACCGACATCTATCGGAATGTTTTGAAGCTTATTATTACAGGAATTATTTACCGTACCAAGCGATAGAGTCTCAAAGTCTTGTCAGTCGGTGAAACAGATTTCTTTGTAATTTAAGCTCGCATTTTTTTGTCTGTGTATCATGTCAAAATGTTTTGTTTGTGTTAGTTCTTTATAGGTTATAAATACTGTGAACCTGTTAAAAAAAGTCTCTTCTCACTTGAAAAACATACAGTAATGGTCTAGTTGAGACCTATTTTAAGTGCTTGCGGGTTGAAATAAGTTTTTTTTATTGTAACATGTGATTCTACTAAAATAAATTAAGTTTGTTAAAGGTGCAAATTCCATGGCGTCTTTATTTGAGATTCTTCTAAGATGACAAAACTCAACATGGTCCTTACGAGCGGATGAACCAACAACAAAAGATTGGCCAAAAATAAACAAGATGATAAGAACCAGCGGAAAATAATAATAGAAAATATACCAGAATCCAGAAGAAACAGATGAAGACTTCAACATCAAATGATAAGTAGCCCTGCTCATTCCTTTATTTTAATATCCCATCATTCAGAAAAGCTGTTTTTTGCCGATATTTAAGAGAAATAATTAAAAATAAGTTAAAAATTAACTACCCACAGTATGACTTGCAAGATTAAACATGTTATTTTGTGTTAGGTTATAAAACATTGTTAGAATTCTGTCATTGTGATAGCCTTATATTTGGTTTTATATCGCTGTTTTTTTATACGGTTGCACCGGAATTGTTTTTTCACGGAATCTTTTCAGAATTTTTGTAGAATTATTGTCAAACACGTAAATTTAAAATGGATAACCTAAAATCGTTAGTCATCAAAAGGGGTGTATTAAAAGGGAAACTTACTAGATTCGGTGATTCTTTAAACGCATTATCAGTGAACGAAATAAAAATTCGGTATGATAAAATTGAAAGAATTTTAGACGATTTCGAGTTAATTCAAGAACAAATAGAAAGCCTTCCGGATTTCAACGAAAGCGACAATAATATGCAAAGGGAAATGTTTGAAAATCAATATTATTCTATTTTGGCGACGGCAAGGGGAGCGATCCAGTCAGTTGAAAGCCAAAAATTGGAAATAAAGTTACCCAACCTTCAATTAAGAGAATTTAACGGCGATCAGAAAAATTGGGTTAATTTTCTGGAAACGTTTCGAACATTAGTACATAATAATGCAGGATTGAGCAATGTACAGAAGTTTTATTATTTGCAATCATGTTTAAAGGGGAATGCAGCAAAGATTATAGCTAATTTTGAGGTATCAGACCTGAATTATATATCGGCTTGGGAGTTATTGCAACAAAGATTTGCTAACTTAAGAACTACCGTATATAAACATATCCAAGCTCTGTTTCAACTTAAAGAAATGAAATATGAAGATCCGGTGGCCATGCGTTACCTGATTGATGAAACTAATGTAAATTTAAAGGCTTTACAAAATATCGGAGTAAAAATCGACCAGTGGGATGCTTTAATTAGGTATATACATTGTTTCAAATAAATTAGATTCAGTTTCGCGAAAGCATTGGGAACAGACCCCACTGCAAGATGAATTACCTACATTAAGGGAATTTCTTAAATGTCTAACATCGCGTGCGCAAGTTTTGGAATTAATGCTAAATACGGAAACGAAAAAATTTCCTACCCACCCGAAAGCAAGTGGTAGCAACAATAATCCTAAAAAGGAATCGGTATTTTTAGCTGCTACCTACAATAATTGTGTTCATTGTAATGAAAAAGGGCATAAAGTTTATTATTGTAAAAATTTTTTAAAATTAAATTCAAGTGAGAGAGCCGAGGCAATAAGGAAGTACCGTGCCTGCTTCAAATGTTTGAAGGTAGGACATACGGCCCATTATTGTAAGATAAATTTAAAATGCAAACATTGTAGCAGCGATAGCCACAATACTTTGTTGCATAAGGAGATGCATCCGAGAGATGACTCCATGAATAATAGGGAAGTTCACCCCGGAGGTGACTGCCAAATGGATGCCGAACGAGTTTCAGTGTCAAACCATTCTGCCTTAGCGAAGGCAGAAAAAACTGTATTATTGTCGACTGCTGTCATAGGGGTGGTAGATCGAAATAATAAAATTCATGAGGCACGGGTTCTTATTGACTCCGGTGCTCAATCAAACTTTATGTGCGAAAGGTTCGCCATGAAATTAAATTTAAAATGTGAAAAAATAAACAAGCCTGTGTCAGGCATACACTATAACCAAACATGTTGCTACCCAAATGAAATCTTTGAAGACAAATTTTAATAAAAACATAACGTGTCTGATATTGCAGGAAATCACAACGAATTTGCCCCAAGTCACAGTGGCCAGAAAAGAATTTAAGTTGCCGCCTGGTTTAGAATTGGCGGACCCAAAATTCAATATAGCAGCGCCTATTGATATCCTGTTAGGTGCTGAGAGCTTTTGGGAAATATTAACCAATGATCGGCTAAGATTGGATTCCGGACCTACTCTTCAGAGGACAGAACTAGGATGGATCATCTCCGGCCCGATCAACATGCACCAAAAAAGGCCAGTATCCGAAATTTGTAGTTTATCAATAAACACATTGTCTAACCAAATTGAAAGGTTTTGTAAAATGGAGGAGGTGAATCCTGCAAGATTTCATAATCATGAGGAGAAGGCGTGTGAAGCGGATTTCGTCGCCACACACTCTAGAGAGAGCGATGGTAGATACGTTGTGAGTTTGCCGCGCCGCCCGTGTGTGAGCCAACTTGGTGACTCATTAAGCACAGCGGAGAAAAGATTCAAAGGTTTAGAGAAAAAAATTTCAATGAATCCTGAATTAAAATTGCAGTATGTAGAATTTATGCAAGAATATGAACAATTGGGTCATATGGAAGTAGGTATGTGATAAATGGAAAAAGGATGAGCAATCCTATTTTTTACCTCATCACGCGGTCATTAAAGAAGCCAGCACCACTACAAAGGTGCGAGTGGTTTTTGACGGTTCGGCTAAGACGTCGACCGGAATATCTCTGAACGATGCCCTAATGGTAGGAGCTGTCATTCAAAAGGATTTATATACCATATTGTTGCATTTCAGAACGCATCGATACGTCATGACAGCGGACATCGAGAAAATGTACCGTCAAATCTACGTACGTGCAGCAGATCGCAGCCTGCAGAAAATAGTATGGCGTGAATCACCAGAAGAGGAACTCCGGCATTATAAATTGAAGACCGTTACTTATGGTCTAGGACCTTCCTCTTTCCTAGCAACGAGATGTCTGCGACAAATTGGTATGGATAATTATGTTAATTTCCCAGTAGCCAGTCAAGTCATAGAAAATGATTTTTATATGGACGATCTATTGACTGGAGGGGATGACTTGGACGAGTGTATCAAGTTAAAAAAGCAAATTTGTGATATCTTGCTGGCCGCAGGAATGAACCTGCGGAAGTGGAGATCAAATGTCTTGGAATTGTCATCTGGGTGTGGCCAAGGTGAAATTGCCAAACAGGGCAATTGTGAAAAGGTGATCACTAACAATTCCAAGAATGAAAAAATACTAAAATTAAATTGGAATAATGAATTAGATCACCTGTTATATACAATTATAAAGCCGTCAGGCAAATGTTTGAATCCCACGGAAATCGAGAGCAAAAATGTACTACTGGTAACTAATGCTCAAGAATGGGAGATTTTCGAAAAAATTTCATCGCTAACCAAATTAAAAAGAGTTATCGCTCAGGCGTTGAGATTTATAAATAATTGTCGAAAGCCTAAGAGTAAAACTTATGGCAATTTAATTGCCTCCGAGCTGGAAGCAGCCTTAAAATGTTTACTGAAAGTCTCGCAAGTACATTCCTTTAAAGAAGAATTGAAGGACTTAAAAAAGCACAGGATAGTAAGTAAAAACAGTCGATTGAAAGCCCTCAATCCCTGTTTAATAGAGGGTCTAATTTGTGCAAGTGGAAGAGGAAGATTAAAATTAACTACTTATTTATCGCATCATCAAGGACACCCTATAATATTATCGCCGGCACATAAATTAATGGAATTAAGTATACGTCATTATCATTATGTACATTTACATGCAGGTCCACAAGCGCTGTTATCGGAAATACGCTTGAAATATTGGCCGATATTTGGGAGAAACGCTGTAAAACGTATCCTACATAAGTGTGTTGTATGTTTTAGGTACCGACCTCAGGTTTGCCAGCAGATCATGGGAAATCTTCCAGTTGAGAGAATCACTCCTAGTCGACCATTCTCGGTGACAGGAATCGATTATGCCGGACCTATCGACATGAAAAGTGGAAAGCTAAGGAAATCTCCGCTTATCAAGTCGTATCTTTGCATATTTGTTTGTTTTTCTACCAAAGCGGTTCATTTGGAACTCGTTACAGATTTATCAAGCGATGCTTTTTTAAATTGTTTAAAAAGATTTATTGCCTTTAGAGGAGCTTCCAATAAGCTCAAAGAACTGTATGCTAGTCTAAGGCTTAACAATGACACAATTCATAGGTTTTTAGCTGATAAAGGGATATCTTGGAATTTTATACCGCCTAGAGCACCAAATCATGGAGGTTTGTGGGAAGCAGCTGTCAAGTCCACCAAGTTTCATTTATATAGAATTACTAAAAATAATCCATTACAGTTTGAATTATTATATACTTTGCTTTGTCAGATAGAGGCTTGTCTGAACTTCCGTCCCTTAACTTCCTTGTCGGATGACGTCGACGACCTCCTCCCCCTCACACCTAACCATTTCCTCATGGGCAGGGATGCTTCTATCATTCCCGAGGTGGACGTTCGCGAGCTCCCGGAGAACAGACTAAGCCAATATCAAAAATTAAACGCTCTAATTCAATCTTTCTGGTTCAGATGGAAACGTGATTACCTTGCTGAGCTGCAAAAGAGGACCAAATGGCAGGCCAGTAACCAAAGAGCCATAAAGAAGGACGATCTGGTCATCTTGATGGAGGACAATCTGCCTCCTGCATTATGGAAGATGGCACGAGTATTAACTGCTCATCCTGGACCGGATGGAGTAGTGAGGGTGGTTACCCTCAAAACTTCCCAAGGCACTTTTGTGAGACCAATCACAAAAATATGTTTGATGCCAATAGAATCAAACTTGGATCCGGATTTCCCGACCGCAAGCACTGACCTTCCTAAGGTCACAGCCTAGCTAACTAGGGCTGAACCGATGTAACAAAGGCAACAGTCATAACAATGGAGCATCGGTATCGTTGACACTCCAATAATCCAGCCTGAAGCCATTGGGGCTTCGAGTCAACAAACACCAATTGAGGCAGTAAATGATACTATCTATCTACCAGGGCATGGCCGCCCGTTAATATGATGATCTACCCCAAATTGATGACCAATCCCAAATGATGACCACTAATTATGATGAACACCGCTGGACGAGATAGCAGAGGGACTGATCTAGCCAGTGAAGTTTATATGCGTTTCGTGTCAGTGGAAAAATTAGTGAATTAGTCGATGATGAACTTACAACTAGTCAACAGCGAACTAATAAATTTATGTTTATTTATTACAATTTGTGAATGGTGTTGGTTAAAATATTATGATTATTGTTATTATTTGTTTAAAACTCTCCGTAGAGGCAATAAGACATTATTAATTTATTTAGTTTGCAAATGTTAGTAATGTTATGAGTTTTTTATTATTTTTCATGAGTTTTTTTGCATAAGGTTTATGTTTTTTTGAAATTTTAAGTTTTATTTGTGCTATTGGTTAGACTCCCGGACCCGTCAAGCTTAAGTAGTTGAGTTGTATATTCAACATCTATTTTGTTTTATTATTTGAAAATTATTTTTTTTTCAATGTTTATAGGTTGATTTGATGTCGAAAACACTACTAGTTTTTCTCATCCTGTCGGGGGCAGTATGTTCAAAAAGTGAACACTACCGACATCTATCGGAATGTTTTGAAGCTTATTATTACAGGAATTAAGGTGGAAACACATTATTAAAACGCGACGCGACGCCACGTGTCGACACCCGATATGCACCGTGCACATTACCAACACGCGACGCCACGACACACTAGCAATTTATGAATTCAGTTATCTAACAGCAGTGGAAGTGTGTGGTTATGTACTATGGATTTAATAAATAACGAGTCAAATGAAGACTTTGAAGAAGATTTGATGCAAATTTTGGGTACATACATACATGATACTTAAACGACTCAAGAAAAAGAGAATAACTAGGCGTTACTGGGTACATGAAATAAATTAAAAGAGAAGTATTTGTGGTGAATATCATACTCTGTATCCAGACTTACTTCAAGATACTGAAAGATTTCATATGTATTTTCGGATTACTAAAACACAATTTAAAGAAATACATGAATTTATTCAAAGTGACATAGACAAGAAAGACACGAAATTTGCTCGGCAATTTCTTCCCATGCATTATTTCTCACATTATTTTTTTTTTTATTTAGAAAAAAGTAAACATTCACAATAAATGAATATTACATTTCATATCGGACATCACTTTTTTTGGTTACCCAATTAGTAGAGAAATATTCTCGGGTCTAACTGGGGAGCTAGTCGATGTAATTATATATATTTAGATAATAATATTTAAAGTTACAAAAATTGAAAAATAATATTTTCAAAAATACTGCAAAATATTACAAAATATTGTACAGTAAGAAAATTACATATAATTATGATCACTGTATATAGCTAAACTCATGTCATATAGAACAGGATATCGTTTTACCAACTCAATTAATTATTCGTCGGTCATTTCGCTAAATAAATGCAAAAAATTATATTTAATTGGCATAAAGTCCGTGTGTTGTCTAGAAACATACCGCGCAGGCCGCGTCGGATGGCGTGTTTACCCCCACCATGGGCAACACACCGACCTGGCACGTCTGGATCGGGTGGCGTGTGCGCGCATGGCGTCGCGTCGGGTGTTCATAGTGTGATTCTGGTCCATAGAAAACAATACATTTGATTCGACTCAACACGCATCGCGTTTCGTCGGGTCGCGTCGGGTTTTAATAATGTGTTTCCACCTTTATTTACCGTACCAAGCGATAGAGTCTCAAAGTCTTGTCAGTCGGTGAAACAGATTTCTTTGTAATTTAAGCTCGCATTTTTTTGTCTGTGTATCATGTCAAAATGTTTTGTTTGTGTTAGTTCTTTATAGGTTATAAATACTGTGAACCTGTTAAAAAAGTCTCTTCTCACTTGAAAAAACATACAGTAATGGTCTAGTTGAGACCTATTTTAAGTGCTTGCGGGTTGAAATAAGTTTTTTTTTATTGTAACATGTGATTCTACTAAAATAAATTAAGTTTGTTAAAGGTGCAAATTCCATGGCGTCTTTATTTGAGATTCTTCTAAGATGACAAAACTCAACAGTCTTCTTTTTTCAAATAGTAAAACAAAGATTGTGCTCTTTTCGATGCTTTATTACTACTTGTTCTCGTATACGTACCTTTGCAATATTTCAATCCTCAAACCTCCGTTTGCACAAGTAACACCGAATTATGTAATTATTTGTAAGAGCACGCGTGCTGCGTTCTGTCATCGAAAACTCTATACAGAATGGCGGGTAAGATTAAGATAGTTAGCAGCAGACTTTTGACGTCATGGATTTGGCAGTTTTACGTATCACGCGTTTTTGTCAATTTGAAGCCAAAACTGACAGTAGCTGTTTTTCCCAGCTTGTGTATTTTTTTTCTCTTGAATGGTATAATAAACGTAATACCGGTCAAAATGGATTTATCAGGTTTACACTCTAAGCCGACGCTATGTGTCAGCAAGTGTTCCTTAGGGTCCCATGCCCAGTCATAATGAAACCAACTCTTAAACACCTTAGAAAGGTCATTAAAAGCTAAAAAAAATAAATTATAATAGCCGGTAACCCTAACCTAACCTATTTAACAAATTTTTAAATATTTTTTTATCATTACTCTTAATGACCTTTCTGAGTTGTTTATCAAAAGCTTGTGAATCATAGTGGAGTAAAGTGTTGCTCCATAGGAAAACCTTAGAAAAATTACATTCCTTAGGAATTTCTCAATGGAGCTAATGTAAAAAAGCTTTTGTTGTTAGACTTAAAAATAAAACAATTATCTTGGTAATTATGTTTTTTATTTCTTTAACATAGGTTTTTTTAAATTACAAGAATGCTGTAAGTATAATTTTAAGTTTACAACCTTGGAAAGTATTCCTCGACAAGTTAGCTTACCATAATTCTGAAGCTCCAAACCGGGACGGGAGGCAGTGGCGGTCCGTCCTGTAGTTATTGTGCCAATTGTACTTTTCGCTGTTCTTGAAAATTTTATTTACAGTATAGTAACGCTCGTACAGTAAACTGCAGGATGCGGCCACGGTCATCCGACCAAATGTGATTCTTTATTGAGAAAACACGCTCCAAAGGTGCTGAAGTCCCGGTTAGGCACAAAATATATTGTATAATATTAAATCGGAATAGGTGCATCAATGTGTTGCTCGTGAAAATGTTTGAATAATTAGACCCATTTGTCCACGTAATCAGTTTGGGTCGTCGTTAAACTGCATTCTTGAGAACTTGTATAACTGCATTCGGGACAAAAAAATGGTTTTTGTCCACTGTGGGTAAACGTGTGATTTTAAGATTTATCTTCATAGTAAATGAATAGTTGCAGTTGGAACATGAAAAAGGTTTTTCTCCATTATGAGTCAGCAAGTGACTTCTTAGATATCCCTTTTGAAAACAGTTTCATTTAGGACTTGAAAAGGTTTTCTCTTCTGTGAATCGCACTGTGGATTTTTAAATCTTTCTTTAGAGAACTTGTATAACAGCATTCGGGACAAGAGTGGATTTTTAAATCCTCCTTTTGAGAACTTGTATAACTGCATTCGTGACAAGAAAATGGTTTGGTCCACTGTGGGTAAACATGTGACTTTTAGATTTCTCTTCATAGTACATGAATAGTTGCAGTCGGAACATGAAAAAGGTTTTTCTACGCTATGAGTCCGCAAGTGACTTCCCCACATTCGAAGCAAAGAACTGGTTTTACTGAAACTTATTAAAAAAACTAGATATATTACTGCCTACAGTCCTTAATTACAGCTACATTCAGAACAAACAAATGATTTTCCTGCAATTCTGGCTGCACATTGTCTGCAACCAGAATTTTGTAACTGCAATTTGAACACCAGAATGATTTCCTTCAAAATACATAACTAAATAATATAAAAATAGTTTTAATTTCGGTTGAATTGGCATGCGGGGAAATCAAACTACACACAGATCAAGAAAACGGCTTTCTTCTATTTCTGACAGTACAAACTATGCAACTTGAATTTAATAAATACCCTTCCAATATGAGAAACGCATCAGCAAATGAAATCACACCTGACATGTTTTTTTTGCGTTCTTAACACATAACTGGTTTTAATTACAGGGTGAATCTCTACGCGTGGATTTCAAACTACACTCAGAACGTGAAATTGCTTTCCTCCAATACTGGCAGCACAAAAACTGTAACTGCATTTCAAACACGAGAATGGTTTCCCACGAAACGCGTTAGCAAGATGAAACCCCACCTGGAATTTTTTCGTTGCATTCTGAACACAGAATTGGTTTTAATTTTAAAGTGAGTTTGTTCGCGGAGAGTTAAAACAACACTCAGAACATAAAAATGGCTTTCCTCCAATTTTGGCATCATAAAGTACTTACGCAACCAGAAAGTTATAAATGCACTACTAACGCGAGAAATGCGTCAAAAAATAAAACTACACCTCAAATGTTTTCGATGCATTCTAAACACAGAACTGTTTACAGCATTTCTTGTCATTATTTGTGACTCTTGGTATAATTCTTGTCCTATCGTTTGTATAGCACCATCCGTAAGTGGTATCATCATATAATTGGTTTGAGCATAACCAGTCACCTACCAATATTTTGTTGTCAAATTTTTTCCGAAGAAAACTTCTTTTCAAGGCAGAATTGTCCCTTATATTAGAATCATGGGCTGATCTATGCCACCGTGCCTCAACATCGAGGAATTTTAAATCAGCTGCAGCTACACACTGCGTAGATATAGAAAAATACCTACCCTTTTCTATTCCTGAAAAGCTCTGCCAAACTTCCGCCAGGAGACAATAAGCGCACATGAGTGCCATCAATGGCGCCACATACTCCAGGAAATTTCGTTATTCTGTAAAATTCTGCTGCTATTCTCTGCCGCTTCTCAGAATTATTACGCATCTTGATATTTTTTTTAAACAGAGAAGCAATGGCATGGGTAACAAGGTGTAGGTACTATGCGACAAGCTGTGGACTCGACGACGCCAATCGCGTTGCCACAAGTAATTAATTGACTCCCTGTTGCATAAAATCTCAATGTGCATAATACTTGATTTATAGGTGTCACATCATTGTTTTTTTTTTGTGTTGAAATTTCAATTTATTGCACTAATAATGATGTCGTTTCTTTAATGAGACGAAATCTTCTTTGAAACTTTTTGGCACTGAGTGTATCAAATAAATTTGTTCTTGTGTTTACTTCTATCACTATAAACGGTCTAGGGTACTAATAAAATCTTCAATTTCTTCGTCATCGTCAGAATACAAATCCCAAATGTCCATCATCGTGAATACAAATTAATTAGATAGATATTTGCAGTATCAGACAATCGGAAATCGAAGAGATAACCAATAGGTATGTACATTTTACATTGTCACTACGAAACTAACAGTTGTTAAACACATAACTCAGTTAAACAGACCTTTTTGAGTATCTATTTAATTTTGACAGCTGTAATATCTACAAAAAATGTTTTTGATGAATTGGTGATTCGATGAATTGATCATTCGACGAATTGATTTTCGATGAATTGATTTTCGATGAACTCGTTTTCCATGAATTTGCTTTCGATGAATTGATTTTCGATGAACTCGTTTTCGATGAATTTGATTTCGATGAATTGATTTTCGATGAACTCGTCGGTTACCCTTCAGAACGGAATGAATCTAGTGGTAGAAATTGGAACTAGTCAGCTGGTCCTGTGTGATCAGCCTTCACAATTGCTAGTATAATAAAATAACATATTGTATATTAACAGTACCTTGCCATAAAACCATTAAAAAATTGTACATGTCATTGGTTAGGAGTCAAATCGAGTACAACTCGACAGTATGGACACCTAGTTATGCTAGTCATTCACTCACGATAGAAAGAAATCAAAATAAATTCGTAAGATATATTAATTTCAGAATGGGAATTACAAGGGAATGTATCAACTATGATTATCTGCTAGGTCAACTCAATTTATTTATATTATCCGAACGTAGAATAGTATATGACCTAAAATGTTTACATAAAATCATAAATTCAATAATTGACAGCCCAGAACTATTATACTTGATTTATTTCCATATACCTCGCAATTCAACATCGAGGCACTATCTACCATTCTATTGTGACAACTCCAACACAGAATCACAATTGTATACCCCCGTTCGCCGTATAAAAAATTTGGCTAATAACTATAAAGATGTTGTTAACATATTTAACACATCATTCACTAAATATTAACAAGTCATAGTAGAATTTATATCAGAAAGAAGAACCAAAAAATTTAATAACTCCAACTGCATAGCTCTGCTTCGAATTATTTCAAATGTATTGCACTTTTCCCAGTCTACAGTTTTCCATCTTGCATGGTGGAGTATTTGTTTTTATTTCAATTTGTTTTTTTACTCCATTTTTGTTTTAGATTTGGCTATGATTTAGATTTTGATATTGATCCTGATTTTGATTTTGATTTTGATTTCGATTTTGATTTCGATTTTGTTTTGTTTATGATTTTGTTTTTTTTATTTTGTTATGCACATTTAGATTCAGATGTTAATTGTTTTTAAAAAATGCATGTAAAAGCCCAGCCGGGCGTGAAATTACAAATAAATAAATAAATTATTTTTTTCGATTTTATTGTTTAAGAGAGTCAATTTTCATTGAATATTAATAGCATTAAATAACTAAAGTTCTTGCAGAACTTAATAATCACATTATTAAATTTGATTTACGCATTAAAAAAATAGATAAATTTCTACAAATTAAAAACAAAAACAATTAATACATACCTATTTATAAAAATCGTATCAAATTTACATCACTTGCTGAGTTGCTGGCGAAACGAACTTAAAGTCTACGCAGGGCAGGTAGCCCAGTCCCCGCCTTCCATTCCTATATGTAAATAGCAGTGACCTGTTCAGTCCGCTGTATATAAGAACACGCCTAATTACGCCAGTTATTATAAATTTATAGAACGAGATTGATTCTTCAGAATAGACCTCTGACGTATACTTCATCCCATGTGGTTCGCTACGGTTGGTGACTGGGCAGGGGTGCCCGGGTTCATGGGGTGAGATTTTTCTAGGTCTTGGCGACGGATGTGTTTGCTCACCTAATGGCGTGGCAGAGGATCAGGGAGACTGGTTGAGGGAGACCTTTTTACCTCTCCAGCCGGACTCTATCGACCCATCACCTTGCACCGCAGTGGAAGGGATGGATTCATACGTCCGTCATTCCTGCTTATATTGAACCCCAGATTCCTACTGACCCTTCATACCTATTTCCTTCCCAGAACTTTCTATCCTTCCTTTCCTTAAAAAACAACCTCCACATAGCATCCCCTAGGATGTCATGCGCCCTGAGAAAAATTATCTTCCTTTTATCTTGGCTTCCTCTGTGGAAATAATGTTAAAAAAAAACTAAAACCATGATATCTTATTTCTACGTTCTTGATGGCTGTGAACAGTAAGTACAATCTCAAATAAATAGGCTGATTGTTAGTTTTTTACCAGATGCAATAAACAACCCTGTGATGATATTCATCGGGCTCCTGGGTGAACGAGAATGTCTTCGGGAAAGTTTTCCGGGTACTTCCAATGATGTCCATATTATCCGAATAGTTAGGCCCCGTCCGCACAGCGATATTTCACCGCGAGGTTTTATTTCTCGCGTATTATATTCCGCGATCGGAATTACAACTAGTACGCACAGCGAATATAGGAAAACCGAACTAAAATTCTTTATTTTATACTACAGCGTAACAGACGTATCAAAAGATGTCAGAACCTTGGTTTCACCCATTTAAAGCAATGAGACCTATGAAAGGATTTTTCTTTATGAAACAACAAAGCTGCGAAAATACATAAAATTTTTTTGAGTAGGTATTACAGAATGAAAAAAAAAATCAATTGATAATTTACTACAACTAACTGATGTGAAACGCGCGAATTTTATTCCGCAATGCGGCCATAGCAATACCTACTTCATATACGTCAATTATAAGACATACTCAATTCTTTAAAATCCCGAAATTAAATTGTAAAAGAATTATTTCTGATCAACTGTTATTATACTAAATCCTAAATAATACGGTATCTTCCCCGATCTCTTACAAAAAATAGATATTAGAGTTCCTGGTCGTAATAGTAGAAACGTATCCCCTTTTTATAACAGCCGCTCCAATACCAACTACTTACAAAATGAATTCATACATCGAGCCTGCCAGTATCATAACACACACCTCATATTTATAGACATCTTCAATATAACGTTCAACAAATTCAAAGCAACACTATTAGATAATTTTTTTTTACATGAATACCTCACAAGAGTCCCAACTGCTCCCGTCTGAAGCCAGTGAGACTATGGCATCCCCAATTGGGGTATGTTGTGAGGCTAAGGGTAGTGGGGAGAAGAAGGAGATAGGGAAGAGGAAAGTGGGGAAGTACCTGGCTATTCAGATCTGGTCACCAAACACGGCTAATGCCGTTTCAAGCCACGTTTCAATTCTGAATGGTGGTCTTACACCAGGGCGATACAGAGAGTATCTTCCACTCTGGAACGTGGCGCAAATATACTATTTATTATTTTTAAATGAATAAATTGTGAAATAACACAAATTGATCAAATAAAATATATTTTCCACGCCGGGATTCGATCCCGCGACCTTCGGTGCGCGAGTCAAGCGTCTTACCGCTGCGCTACGCCGGCCGATAAATGTAATGCATCACAACACACCCCATTAACATCCATATTTATAATATAATTAACCAGATTTCTTTTCCTAATTTGCAATATATTTACATATTCCCTAACCACTGGAACGACTGCGCGTTTTATAACTTTTGCCTCGGATTGCTCGTGATATTTTAATGACCGTTTTGAATATTTTCCGCCAACCTTAAAAAAACCATATATCCGAATTTCAATATGAAGGCATACAAACTGATCATAGTTCTATATAGTCAATGAATTCACATATATTTGGTTGTTTATCACATATTACTAGGATTTATAAAAATTATATTAAAAAATCGTAAACATTCAAAACGGAACTAATCTCAGTATTGCCTCCCTTTAAACTCGCCTAGTAAGTTCAAATTTCCCTCCACAATGAATATTTTCAATTAGGTTTCTTTTAAATGGTCTAATTTATAATCACAATCTACATATGTATATAAGAAAACTGAATTTTGATATGTTTTGAACTGTTGAATGTTCCCTTTGGATAATTTTCGACACAAATTTTTTCGAAAAATGGCGACACTTTTAATTAGACTATAATGAAATTCTTAAACGACCCACCACAAATAGCTGTAGTACATCAAACAGGTACATCAATTATCTTAAATCCATAATACCAATTAACTGGATTATTGGTTTATTTATAGAAAATATTGCATTTTCGAAAACACACGATGACCGGAAAAAAATGTCAAAAACTTAACCATAAAACTTTGTTTTATGAATAATCAGTGAAATTTTAAGTTTGAACCACGTTGAAATAGTTGAATGCATTACTCATTCAATTATTATAACACTGGTACACAAATTTGTTATAGATATCCAATAAAAAACGATAAAAAGCCGACGAATTAGCTTCTCCTATTTTTTTTATTTATGTTTTATTTTAGCTTCTCTTAACTATTTTTTTTTCTTAGTTTTTCTTTATGTTTTTCTTGTATAGCTACTATAAAAAAAAATTATCAGCGAAAACATGTTTTTAGACTTATTGTTTTATTTTAGCACTCTTTCTTTTTTATGCAAAGCTGTTTGTTTTCTAAATAAAGATATTATTATTATTATTATTACTATATTGTACAATACATTCGCGCAGAAATAAATTCGCACCGTATCGCGTTCAATTTGCATCAAACCACAGATTTTTATTGCCAGTGCGGATAGCCCTATAAGATCCCATGTATTACAGAATTTAGCGAAAAAAAATGTGCGGTGAAATAGGCCCTTAGAAATGCTTCAGTTCTGATAGCCCCTAAACAACAGTGCCTAAATGAGTCAACTGTTTAAATAATACAGATCGCATAAAGTGCAAAGAGAAAAAATCTTGAAATTAGAAATCTAATCAAATTTTCTGAAATATTCGTGATATAATAGGTACATACCTGTTAAATTAAAAATGTAATACTTACACATTATTCAGTTGGCTTTGTCAATTAAATAAACATAAATTTTCCGAAATAAAGATTTATCGGAATTTAAAGAAAGTCACAACTAAAATAAATGGTAAATCGAAGAAACAAACAAAAATGGAAAAAAAGTGCAGGCTCAAAATATCCAACACATTGGCCAAGAATCTAACTGGAGGTTTATTTGATAAAACAAATAATACAAAAAATACACCTTAGGTGTCATTCATTCAGATCATATTTATTACATCGTTAATTTAACAAAATATAAATTTAACCACACCCAGTAGGAATAAAAAATTACTAAGCTAACTCGAATCATTGTAAAAATATATTATTCTTAATTAGGAATTCGGAATAAAATTCATTTAAAAAGAAATTAAAATGAAACAACTACATTCCGCGTTTTAATCAACATTCTGGTAAAACAGACAAGACTCTTCATTGGAATATATTTAAAGAGTGGTATGAAGTTAAGTTTGGTGACAAAAGTTACACAAAAGTCAATAAGTTCAGAAACAGATCAGAGATTTATGTTATTAATAACCATTGAAGAAACCCGATTTTTTTTAAGTGTTCATTTGCCGTTTATAAATCCTATGTTCAGAACATATGCTGTCTTTTATTGTGCAAATTATTTTATGCATAAGAAGCTTCAAAGTAATAAAATTGTTGATAATAAGCAAATCGGTCTGTAATTAGTTAGTTTCTTTTAATCCCTCTGTTTGACGATAAGTGTTATATAATTCTCATACCATAAATGAGGAAATGTACTTTCCGACTAAGAATGCCTGAAGACTGTGAAGAGAAGATAAGTTAGAACGGTGACAAGCTGCTGTAAGAGTATCATAATCAGGACCGATATTTTTATTGGGGTCAACGAGAGAAGTTTGTTTTTATAAACGCGTTAAGTTGAGTGTGGACATGGGACAAGTTTAAATTGGAACTGGGAAAATATTAATCGTTTATTTTAAAATAAAACAAAATTTTATTATAACGTACATATAGTAACATTTTATTATTATTCGTGATGGAAGTATGATGGAATAGCATTTTTTTAAAGTTTATAACATGTAACATCAGATCTAACCGATCACTGATAGTTTCGAGCTAGACTAAATTTATTGATTAATTTTGTGAAGTTGGTTTCAACCAGTAAAGTACGCACCAAGAAAGTGTGCCTCGTTAAAATGTCTCATAAAGAAAATGCATTAGTATTCTCTCACGTGAGTACGCAAGTACTTCTTTACATCTCTCATTTGAGAACACAAATAGCCACATTCGGACATTTAAAAGACTTTTCTTCAATTTAAGCCAGCTTTTGGGTCTTCAGATTGCCTTTTCGAGAACATGAATAGTTGCAATCGGAACATGAAAAAGGCTTTTTTCCACTGTGATTTAGCGTGTGGTTTTTCAGACTGCCTTTTTGAGAACATGAATAGTTGCACTCGGAACAAGAAAAATGTTTTTCTCCACTGTGAGTCAGATGGTGGAACATAAGATTGCCCTAGAACAAGAAAAAGGCTTTTCCAAACTGTGAAAAAGCATGTGTTTTATCAAATATCTATTTCACGAACATGAATAGTTGCACTCGGAACAAGAAAAAGGTTTTTCTCCACTGTGAGTCAGCTTGTGCATCATCAGATAACCCTTTCGAGAACATGAATAGTCGCACTCGGAACAAGAAAAAGGTTTTTATTCACTGTGAATCAGTATGTGTTTCTTCAAATCTGCCCTCCAAGAACATGAATAGTTGCACTCAGAACAAGAAAAAGGTTTTTCTCCACGGTGAGTCAGCTTGTGGATCGTCAGATAGCGCTTTAAAACACATGAATAGTTGCACTTGGAACAAGAAAAAGGTTTATCTGCACTGTGAGTCAGCTTGTGGATCGTCAGATAGCGCTTTAAAACACATGAATAGTTGCACTTGGAACAAGAAAAAGGTTTTTCTGCACTGTGAGTCAGCTTGTGGATCGTCAGATAGCGCTTTTAAGCACACGAATAGTTGCAATCTGAACAAGAAAAAGGTTTTTCTCCACTGTGAGTCAGCTTATGGATCGTCAGATTGCTTTTAATAGAACATGAATAGGTGCACTCAGAACAAGAAAAAGGTATTTCTCCGCTGTGCGTCAGCATGTGGATCGTCAGACTGCTCTGTCGAGAACATGAATAGTTGCCCTCGGAACAAAAAAAAGGTTTTTTCCGCTGTGCGTCAACATGTGGATCTTCAGACCGCCTTTACGAGCACATGAATAGTTTCACTCGGAACAAGAAAAAGGTTTTTCTCCACTGTGAGTAAGCTTGTGGATCGTCAGATAGCGCTTTTGAGCACATGAATAGTTGCACTCGGAACAAGAAAAAAGTTTTCCTCCGCTGTGCGTCAGCATTTTGTTCTTACTTTTGAATATTTATTTAGATACATGCAAAAATTTTTTTCATACATCTAGTAAGAAAATATATACAAATACAATTTTAAGATACAGTTACTTTTTTACAAATACATATTAAGAGGAAAAAAAAATTCCAAAAATAAAAATACATTTTGAGGAAACAGATAACTATGTGACAATAATATTGGTAAGATTGTTATAAATCAAAAAACATTCTTCACATATAATGCACACATCCTACGAAAAGTGCTAAGACTTGAGGCTTCCATACGGCTTTAGATCCAAGTTATTTCTGATCATTTTTAAGAATCCAACTTTTTTAGCAATTTTTTTTTGTTATGTATTCTAAGTGTTCGTCGAATTTCAATTTATCATCCAATATTACACCCAGATATTTAATACTGCTAACCCTTTCTATGTTTTCGTTCTCGATTTTTAGTATTGCCTGCTCGTTTCCACTTAGGCTATCCACAATTAAAAACTTTGTTTTCGGAACATTCAATTTTAATTTGTTTTGGTGAAGCCAAAGCGCTACATAATTTAAATCAATTTGTATTTTTTCAATGGCGTCCTGCAAATTTTTACTGGCTATGTATAACAACGTATCATCAGCAAATAGTTTAATTGCACAATGCTTTAACACTTTGATAATATCATTCATATATATAATGAACAACAATGGACCTAACTAAGACAGATCTGTGTTCAAATTTGTGTTCTTTCTGATAGGTAATCAACAAACCACTTATTTTCTTTACCATTAATTCCAATATTATTTAATTTTTTGATTAATCTATCTCTGTAGATTGTTTCAAATGCCCGCTTTAAGTCTAGAAATACTGCAATAATTTTACTTTATTTATCTCTAAAATTTTTCCACTCATCTATTACATAGTTAATAGCGGTTTCACAAGAACATTTATTTCTAAAACCAGATTGTTGTGGAACAAATATCTGCTTGGCCTCAATATAATATGTTAATTGCTCCTTTACAATGTATTCCAGTATTTGTTCATATTTGGGTAAACAATTGATCGGCCTATAGTCGTCAAATTTTTTTGGGTTATCAATTTTCGGGATAGAAGTTATTACAGACGTCTTCCAAGTTTTGGGGAATACTCCACTATTCAAAGATTCATTGATAATTTGGACCATCGATTCGCCAATAATATTTATAGAGTCTTTGGTTATATTTATTGTAATACCATCTGCAGATTCCTTCGATTTCATATTACTCAACACCCTCTTTAAGTACGGTAAATCCACATTTTTAAACTTAAATTCTTTATCAGTGCGTATAGACTCGTCTAGTTCCAATCTATGCCCAAAATAAAATGCTTGTTAAATTTAGTCGCTATCTTCTCTACTTCTTCTTCAGTTCCATCTGGGAAATCAATTGACTTTACAATTTCTTTTTTTTTTTCCCCTTTATGATTTCTTTTAGTGTTATCCAAAGTTTTCTTGGTTCATTCTGTTGTGTTTCTAATTTTTAAGTAAATTCGAGTAAATATTACGGACTTTTTTTTTATGCATTCCATTTTTCTTCTGATGGTTCCAATTTTGCCGCTTTATATGCATTATCTCTTTGTTGCTGAAGGTTGTGTAATGGTTTCGAATACCATTTATTCGTATTTTTAAACTTAACCCTTTTCATTGGCATAATTTTATTGACTGCTGTAGTCAAAATATGGACGAAGTTTTCTGCTTTGTCGTTAAGGTTATTTGATTCGGTAACTTGAGAAATACTATTTTGTAAAGTTTCACAAAATTTTGTTTGATCATATTTACTTTTATCTCTACATGTAATTTCCCTTGATTCATCTTTAATTATACTCGTTTCAAATATTGTTAATATATTTTCGTGGTCTGATATTTTTGGAGTATCCACAACATTAACATTCAAGTTAAAATTATTTGTAATAACTAAATCAAAAATGGTTGCTGATGTATTTGATATTCTAGTTGGTTTGGTCACAAGTTGTTTCAGTCCTAGATTATTCACTAAACATTGAAGTCTATTACGGCAGGTATTTTTGACTTTCATGTCAATGTTAAAGTCACCGGTTACATAGAATATATCTTGATTTTTCATGTTTTTAGTACACTAACTTTCGAAGAAATCCAAAAATTTTGACTGGCTTTGGTTTGGTGAGTGATATAATACAGCGTATGTTCCATTAATCAAGTTTTTTCTTATTTGTACTGCCAGTATCCATGTATTTTTTTCATCAAACACTTCATTTGATATTATTTAAAAAGATATATTATTTTCAATAATCATAACGACTCCTCCCGTATGCCGACTAAATGAATCGCATCTTACAGTTGAATATCCTATAAACTTCAGAATCGTAAATATCACTAGTTATACACGTTTCACCTAACAATAAAAAGCATGTGGGTCGTAAGACTGCCCTTTCGAGAACAGGGATAGTTGCACTCGGAACAAGAAAAAGGTTTTTCTTCACTGTGAATCAGTATGTGTCTCTTCAAATCTGCCCTCCAAGAACATGAATAGTTGCACTCGGAACAAGAAAAAGGTTTTTCTCCGCTGTGCGTCAACATGTGGATCTTCAGACCGCCTTTTCGAGCACATGAATAGTTGCACTTGGAACAAGAAAAAGGTTTTTCTCCACTGTGAGTCAGCTTGTGGATCGTCAGATTGCCCTTTTGAGCACATGAATAGTTGCACTCGGAACAAGAAAAAGGTTTTTCTCCAACGTTAGTCAGCATGTGGATCGTCAGACTGCCCTTTCAAGCACATGCATAGTTGCACTCGGAACAAGAAAAAGGTTTGTTTACGCTGTGCGTCAGCATGTGGATCGTCAGACTACCCTTTCGAGCACATGAATAGTTGCACTCGGAACAAGAAAAAGGTTTTTCTCCACTGTGAGTCAGCTTATGGATCGTCAGATTGCTTTTAGTAAAACATGATTAGGTGCACTCAGAACAAGAAAAAGGTTTTTCTCCACTGTGAGTCAGCTTATGGATCGTCAGATTGCTTTTAGTAAAACATGATTAGTTGCACTCAGAACAAGAAAAAGGTTTTTCTCCGCTGTGCGTCAGCATGTGGATCGTCAGACTATCCTTTCGAGCACATGAATAGTTGCACTTGGAACAAAAAAAAGGTTTTTCAGACTGCCCTTTCGAGCAAATGAATAGATGCACTCCAAACAAAAAAAAGGTTTTTCTCCAACGTGAGTCAGCTTGTCGATCGTAAGATTGAGCACATGCATAGTTGGACTCGGAACAAGAAAAAGGTTTATCTCCACTGTGAGAAAGCTTGTGGATCGTCGGATTGCTTTTAGTAAAACATGATTAGGTGCACTCAGAACAAGAAAAAGGTTTTTCTCCGCTGTGCGTCAGCATGTGGATCGTCAGACTTTCCTTTCGAGCAAATGAATAGTTGCACTCGGAACAAGAAAAGGGTTTTTCTCCACTGTGAGTCAGCTTATGTTTCGTCAGATTGCTTTTAGTAGAACATGAATAGGTGCACTCAGAACAAGAAAAAGGTTTTTCTCCGCTGTGAGTCAGCATGTGGATCGTCAGACTGCCCTTTTGAGCACATGAATAGTTGCACTTGGAACAAAAAAAAGGTTTTTCTCCGCTGTGCGTCAGCATGTGGATCGTAAGACTGCCCTTTCGAGCACATGAATAGTTGCACTCGGAACAAGAAAAAGGTTTTTCTATACTGTGAGTCAGCTTGTGGATCATCAGATAACCTTTTCGAGAACATGAATAGTCGCACTCGGAACAAGAAAAAGGTTTTTCTTCACTGTGAATCAGTATGTGTCTCTTCAAATCTGCCCTCCAAGAACATGAATAGTTGCACTCGGAACAAGAAAAAGGTTTTTCTCCGCTGTGCGTCAACATGTGGATCTTCAGACCGCCTTTTCGAGCACATGAATAGTTGCACTTGGAACAAGAAAAAGGTTTTTCTCCACTGTGAGTCAGCATGTGGATCGTCAGACTTTCCTTTCGAGCAAATGAATAGTTGCACTCGGAACAAGAAAAGGGTTTTTCTCCACTGTGAGTCAGCTTATGTTGCGTCAGATTGCTTTTAGTAGAACATGAATAGGTGCACTCAGAACAAGAAAAAGGTTTTTCTCCGCTGTGAGTCAGCATGTGGATCGTCAGACTGCCCTTTTGAGCACATGAATAGTTGCACTTGGAACAAAAAAAAGGTTTTTCTCCGCTGTGCGTCAGCATGTGGATCGTAAGACTGCCCTTTCGAGCACATGAATAGTTGCAATCGGAACAATAAAAAGGTTTTTCTCCACTGTGAGTCAGCATGTGGATCGTCAGACTGCCCTTTTGAGCACATGAATAGTTGCACACGGAACAAGAAAAGGGTTTTTCTCCACTGTGAGTCAGCTTATGATTCGTCAGACTGCTTTTAGTAGAACATGAATAGGTGCACTCAGAACAAGAAAAAGGTTTTTCTCCGCTGTGAGTCAGCATGTGGATCGTCAGACTGCCCTTTTGAGCACATGAATAGTTGCACTTGGAACAAAAAAAAGGTTTTTCTCCGCTGTGCGTCAGCATGTGGATCGTCAGACTGCCCTTTCGAGCACATGAATAGTTGCACTCGGAACAAGAAAAAGGTTTTTCTCCACTGTGAGTAAGCTTGTGGATCGTCATATAGCGCTTTTGAGCACATGAATAGTTGCACTCGGAACAAGAAAAAGGTTTTTCTCCACTGTGAGTCAGCTTATGGTTCGTTAGATTGCTTTTAGTAGAACATGAATAGGTGCACTCAGAACAAGAAAAAGGTTTTTCTCCGCTGTGCGTCAGCATGTGGATCGTCAGACTGCCCTTTCGAGCACATGAATAGTTGCACTTGAAACAAAAAAAAGGTTTTTCTCCGCTGTGCGTCAGCATGTGCATCGTCAGACTGCCCTTTCGAGCAAATGAATAGTTGCACTCGGAACAAGAAAAAAGTTTTCCTCCGCTGTGCGTCAGCATGTGGATCGTCAGACTTCTCTTTCGAGAACAGGAATAGTTGCACTCGGAACAAGAAAAAGTTTTTTCTCCACTGTGAGTCAGCTTGTGGATCGTCAGAATGCTTTTAGTAGAACATAAATAGTTGCACTCGGAACAAGTAAAAGGTTTTTCTGGACTGTGGATCAGTATGTGTTTTTTAAAATCTCCCTTCCGAGAACAGGAATAGTTGCACTTGGAACATGAAAAAGGTTTAACTCCAGGATGACTGCGACTTACAAAATTATTCTTATGGGAGCAGGTGTAGTTAAAATGAGAAAAAGATAATCGTTTATCCACAGGATGCGTGTTCCGATCTGTCGACAAATTTGAAAAATAATATGAATAAAAGAGACTCATTAAAACTTATTACCTACGCTAAGTGAAAAAATGGATACTGATAAATGTTAAATATTATAATGAAAATCGGTTATACCTGCTTTCTGGTTCGTTCTTTCAACGCGTTGTAGACATTCGTTTTTAACATCCGATACGTTAACGTCAAGATCCATATAAGGAAAAGTCTCTTCATCTTCTTCTCGGGATACCAGATCCGTCTTGATGGCAACTGTGTCCGCATTAGTGCTGCCTGCAAAAACAAAATGACAATACGTGCAATCACCATTGATACAACAAAACTTTTTTTTAATAAAAACTGTAAATTCCAAAGATAAAAGATTCGGATTATTTACCATGCATTTATGGGAATTTGGATAAGAAACTTTAAGACAAAATAATGACACTAAATGTTCGCTTCAGGGGCCGATGCGTCAAGAAGATGTAAAATGTTATGTTTTGGAAGAAGTCAATGGAAAGGTTTTTACTTCCATCAATCAATGTGTAAGATAATAAGTGTAACTTATTACATGCAGAATAAAAAGAGGTTAAAGTATCAGGAACTTACCGCGAATAATATAATTAATTTAAAATTCCAAATAAAACATGCTTCATTTATAATGCTCGTATATTATTATAATTAACTAACTGGCTGTCTGAATAATCTTCGCATACTGCAAATATTCCTTCTTTACATCTTGGAGGTCGAAATCTATACCCGTATACTGCGTAACACCTCCGCCTTCTCCCTGGGGCCTTGGTTCCGTTTTGATGGAAAGAGTCTCAACAGGATTGAGTAGATCCATGACCCTGCTGTGGTAGCGTTTGGTTATTGGTTCAAGCCAAAACAAAAATTCCTGAAACAGAACATTTTTATAGCAGATATTTTATTCATTGAATGTTTTACCAAAACATTGAAGTGTTATATAACTCATATTTTAAAAGAAGGATATAAAAATTATCGTGAAAATTATGTGAGTATTTTAATCAATACAATTTAAAAACTGTTGAAAAACTGATGTCTTTACAACAACCGGTTCCGCCAATGTTATTTGTTTTATTAAGTGCAGGATTAAAGAAGAAGTACACAACTGATTTTTGTTCAATAAGCGATACAAGCAACAATGGATATTACTAAGACGGACGTCTACGTTGTCAAATTTCTGGGATAAGAATAAGAAAGATTGAGTAGATGCAATCGTTATATAATGGTACTGACCAGTGTTCCCGAACCCAAAATTTAAAAATCGGGAGAATTTTCGCCTAAAAAACCGGGAGAATTCGGGAGAAAACGGGAGAATTCTTAAGAAATCGGGAGATGACTAGAATTATTGTAATAAAAGTCATCCCTTGTAAATATTTAGAATCCCTTTTATTATTCCGAAGCAGAACCTTAACAACAAATGAAAAAACCCATAAGCAGCGCCATCAATACGATTATTGTAGATGTCGCCCGTGGAATAACGCAATTTTTCCCTAACGTTCAACGGGGACTTACTTTACGTTTGGAAACTCAGCACAAATTTTTGTGAAACTTGACCTTGGGGGCCGTTCAAATATTACATAACGCAAATTAGGGGGGGGGGGGGTCTTGTTAAATGTTACTGTGCGTTACCAGTGCGGGAGGGGGATTCGAAAAACGCGTTACGTAACATGATTTTTTTTATTTAAATAAAAAAACTAGGGAATGCTCAAGTTGGCAGGCCTTTACGTTTATGTTTTACAGAGAATCCCTCGATTGTATTGTACGTCATTTTTATTTTATTTTGTTGTCAGTATTCGTTAGTGTTTTAAACACGAAATACGCATAAACACAAATTGCTGTAGTCAGTGTTGTTAAAGTGAGTTACTATAATTTCCTCAAAAGCGAAGTATTCACAATATCAACTGTTCTTGGCCTATAAAGGCTCTCGTGACAAGGGAAGAACGTGAAGAGTTGCAGTCAGGACTCGAAAAGGGTTTCTCTCCACTGTGAATCAGCGATTGCTTTCTTAGACGTCCCTTTTGAGAACATGAATAGTTGCAGTCGGGACACGAAAAAGGTTTTTGTCCACTATGGAAAAACTTGCGATTTTTTAGATTTATCTTCGTAGTACATGCATAGTTTCACTCAGAACATGAAAATGGCTTTTCTCCACTATGAATCGCGCTGTGAATTTTAATAACTGCAAAAAAACTTCCTTTCGCGATCTTTAATAACTGCACTCGGGACAAGAAAATGATTTTTGTCAGCTGTGGATAAACATGTGATTTTTTTGGTGCCTCTTAATGAAACATTAATAGTAAATATTCGCAGTAGAAACATGTAAAAGGTTTTATGTTACTGTGAGTCGGCAAATGATTTCTAAGAAGTTCTTTTATACAACATGAAACATTACAGACGAGACATGAAAAAGGTTTTTGTCCACTGTGGGTAAACATGTGAATTTTTAGATACCGTTTTGTAGTGCATGAATAACGTTTTAATTTTTTTCGAGAAGAAGAATAGTTGCAGTAAGGACATGAAAAGGTTTTTCTCCATTGTGGGTAAACATGTGATTATTAGATTTCTCTTCGTAGTACATGAATAGTTGCAGCCGGAACATGAAAAAGGTTTTTCTCTACATGAGTAAGCAAGTGAATTCTCTTAGATATCCTTTTTGAGAACACGAATAGTTGCAGTCAGGACATGAAAAAGGTTTTTCTCTTCCGTGAATTTTACTGTGGATTTTTAAATCTTCCTTTTGAGAACTTGTATAACTGCATTTGGGACAAGAAAATGGTTTTTGTCCACTGTGGGTAAATATGGTTTTTTTGTGCCTCTTTGTAGAACCAACATGAATAATCGCAGTAGAAACATGTAAACGGTTTTATGTCACTGTGAGTCAGGAAATGATTTTTAAGAAGTTGCTTTGTACAACATGAATAATTGCAGTCGGGACATAAAAAAGGTTTTTCATCACTGTTAGTTAGCAAGTGCCGTTTTAGTTATTTTTTCGAGGAGGAGAATAGTTGCAGTCAGGACATGAAAAGAGTTTGAGCGCCTTGTTAGTGCATCTCCTCTAAAATACCTTTAAAAATTCATTATTAAATTAATTTGGATCATTAATTTATATTTTTTAAATAAAAATGTGTACGTGGTTCCGTCTTGATAAAAACAGTGTACGTTTTTTTTTCTAGCGCCGTGGTAGCGTTTAGTGTTTGATTCAAGCCCTAATAAACAGCCCAAAGAAACGTAACATCGTTGTAACAGAACACAGAACTCTTATTTGAGTGAAATTCGAATATTTTATTTGTCAATGATATCGTATGCGTAACGCATATTTGGAAATAAGGATATATTTATTGTTACATTGTTACCACCTTGAAATGGGAGTTGAACAAGTCGATTGAGAGAATTGTAATAAATCATTGGTTCTCAATACATACTATATTCATTGAAGGCCGGCGTAGACCAGCGGTAAGGCTCTTGACTCGCACTCCGAAGGTCGCAGAATCGAATCCCGGCGTGGGAAATAAATTTTATTGGATTCATTTGTGTTATTTCACAATTTAATAAGTTAAAATAATATTTAGTATATTTGCGGCACTTTCCAGAGTGGAAGGTACTCTCGGTATCGCCCTTGTGTACGACCAGCAATCAGAATTGAAATGCTTTAGCCGTGTTTGGTGACCAAATCTGAAGAGCAAGGTACTTCCCCACCTTCCTCTTCCCTATCTCCTTCCCTTCCCCATTACCTTCAGCCTCACATCATACCCCAATTGGGGATGTCACAGTCCCAATGACTTCAGACGGGAGCAGTTTTGACTCTTGTGCGGTATTCACGTAAAAAATATATTTATACATATATCTAAAAGTTAAACATTTTATTGGGTCAGCAATTTCGCTTTTAGCCGAATATTGGTTATGCATGTTTTAAATGCTGTCGAAACACTTATAATATTGAAATAGGTAGACGTCTAATTGACAGTTTCAACGTTACTTAAACAAAACACCAAAAGGATTCCCTAATTAAGGTGAATCGATTTGCGTAAATTAAGCCTTACATAAATTAAAGAACATTGGTTTGGAATAACGGCCGCTACCGAAATGGATATCGTGATTAATATTATATAATAGACTTTGTCTAATGAAGTGGGTAAAAGAAAACAATGTCCATAAATTAAAATAAAATAATTGCCGGTGCTGAAACTGAAACCGAATATAAGCGTGAGTACCAATAACTATCACAAGCGTGGAATGACGGTGACACTTTGAATATGAAAAAAGCACGAGTAAACAATAAATAGGTTATACAATATACATAGCCAATAATAAATAAATAAATAGGCTATATATAGAGCGGAACCGCTCGCGCGGTGATCTTCTCGCGTTTGTGACGCATGTTTTGGTGAGACCCAAACGGTTGCACTGGACATTTCCAAGGCCTTTGACCGGGTTTGGCATCGAGCGCTTGTCAACAAACTGCGTTCTTACGGACTTCCCGCATCATTGTGTGCGTGGATTGCCGACTTTTTGAGGGGGAGTTCGATTCAGGTGGTTGCTGACGGTTTGACCTCTTCCTCGCATCCGATAAATGCTGGATTCCCACAGGGATCGGTTCTGTCTCCGACTTTGTTTCTATTGCACAACAACGACCTCTTGTCAAGTGCACCGATTCATTGCTACGCGGATGACAATACAGTTCATAATAGCTTTTGTTTGACAAGCCTCCAAAGAGCCCACAAATCCCAATAGCTCGGAGGGCTTTGAAGCAAAGAATGGGCGGTTATCTGATGAGGATGAGGGTTTTCTCTTGGGGTAAGAATAACCTCGTCGAATTTAATGTTTCAAAGACCCAATCATGTATGATAACGTCTAAGAGGGATCGAAATGATAATCTAGTCTCCTTTAACGGAAGCATTCTTCCGAACAGGACCTCCATTGATACGCTTGGTGTAACTCTATGTGACCAGCTCAGGTATGGGGGCTCCATCGAAACCAGAGTTAAGTTAGCCTCTCAGAAACTGGGCGTACTGTGCAGGGCCCGCAGATACTTTAATAGTACACAACTGCTAACCCCGTACAAATCGCAAGTGAGCCCCACGGTTGAATTTGGCAGCCACCTCTGGTCTGGAGCTCCAAAATACCTTGACTCTGTGCAAAACCGGGCTCCGTTTGTTAGATTCTCCCATCTTAACAGACGGATTGCAATCTTCAGAGCACAGGCTCCAGGTGGGAATGCTGTCCTTGTTCTACCAGTATTACAATGGAAGATGCTCCGAGGAACTAGCGTCATTGATCCCCTTGGAATCGGTGCATAGTTGGGAAATACGCCAAACACGCGCCCAACATTTGTACACGGTTGATATAAGTCATGTGAGAACGGGTAATTTTTACGACTCGTTCTTAAGTTCAACAGCTCGGCTGTGAAACGATTTACCGGCCTCTGTGTTTCCTCCCTTCAACAACATGGGTCTCCATGTTCACTCCTTCCTTTCCTCAAAAAGACCCTCCACACAGCATCCTCAAAGATAAAATAGGCCCTGAGGGAAATTATTTGGTAATTATCGGTTGGGACTGGGCACGCTTATTACGAATAATTTTTAGAAAAAAACTTTAGATTCGCCTTAATTAGTATAAAAGGAAACTTTTTGGCTTGTGGGCGGCGGAAAATAATGCATTTTAATTTTCAATTGCGTAAAATTAAAATTCACTTCGCGAACCGATCGGTGACTGTCAGCGGCCATTAGGCACGTCGCTGTTATGTTGGTATCACTGATGCATTAACAAGAGCTAATACGATTGTAGCCGACTTCGTGGGATACCTACATGAAATACCGCGAAATTATGAACACACAGCAGAATTATTATGTTAACAAACCTCTATTCGTATGTATTTGTTACCATAAAATAACGATTAGCTAGAAGTTAGGTTAAATGTAAAACATGCATATTAGGTAAGCACTACTTTGACGAAATTTAGAATATTAAATAAATAAAGGCCTTTAGGCAAGTTTTTTTACATTGAAAAATTTTTTATGTAAAAAAAAAAATTTCAATGTAAAAAAAATTTTTTCGAAGTAAAATAAAATTTTTAAGTTTAAAAACTTGTCTGAAAACCTATTGTACATTTAAAACATAATTGGTTTCACGACGAATACCAACACCTCCAACTATAATGACGATGAAATCCAACATGATTCAAGTGCCTCAGCTAGACTCCGAAGTGATTCTGATTAGAGGTTCGTTTATATTATATTATTAATTCTGTTTTCGTTTATATTATATTATTAATTCTCTGAAAGACATGGCACGACCAAGTGAATCAGATACTTGAGTCGGGCCATGTCAGGAGTCAGAATAATAGAAGAGCATGTATGAGACGGTGTATGAATGTGAACGAGGCAAGGAGTGTGTGCCAAGACCGAGTTGTTTGGCGGTCCGTCCTCTCTGCCTACCCCTGCGGGGAAACGGCGTGATGGTTAGTTAGTTAGTTAGTTAATTCTGTTTTTCATAATTCCGCGCCTTTATGTATCCCACGAAGATGGCAGCGGTCGTATTTAGCTCTTGTTAATGCATCAGTGATACCAACATAACAGCGACGTGCCTAATGGCCGCTGACAGTCACCGGTCGGTTCGCGAAGTGAATTTTAATTTTACGCAATTCAAAATTAAAATGCATTATTTTCTGCCGCCTCCAAGTAAAAAGTTTTAAAAAGTTTTATAGTAATTAAGGCGAATCTAAAGTTTTTTTTCTAAAAATTATTCGTAATAAGCGTGTCCAGTCCCAACCGATATTTACCCTTATTTAGTCTATATAACGTGAACTACTTACGTACAAGACGAAGCGCGGCGGACAGAAGAAATGCGTTGAAGGAACCGTAACAAGAAAAGTAGAAGTGCAATAATTCAATTAACTTCGGAATAGAAAAGTGATATTCACTGAAGTAACACAACACTGTGTAAATTGACACCTAATATTATGCAATTAATACAAAATAACTTCAGAAAAGCGGAGCAATAGTGGTATTGCAAAAAGACGCCGGATGCCACGTAAATGACGTAAGCGTTGTGAATATCACGTATCACGAGGTTTAACAAAATTTCCATAGACGACGAATTATCGAAGAAAATAATCATCTAAGACAGTCTCTACTTTTAACCAATATAATAATAATTTTAATAAATAGGTACTCCCAGAGAAACGTAAAACGACGTTGGTGAAATGAATATTTCTTTCATATTTGTCAATAGGCCACTTGCATCACCTTTTTTTTTTTTTAAATTCCAGTTTAGGCAAATATTCTATGACATTCTGTTTTTTTTATCGTATTTTTGAAAGCCTAGCGATTTTTTGAAAATTTCAATTCGAATAATCAGACCATTTACAAACTGGAAAGACGGGACATAATTTTTTAGGTGCCTAAAAACCATAATTACATAGCCAAAAATCATTTTAAAAAAAGAACGATTTCCACACGAATAGCTATAAATTGTACGGGGTTATATTCGTAACATCTGTAAAAACACCGCCATCTTTATCGAAAAATCAAACCAAAGGATAAGTTCGCATAGAACAAACAATAAATCTAGTGAACGTTAAACGCAAATTCAAAAATTCGCCGGAAATCCAAATGCCATATGAAAAAAATAATCAGTGTGGAATTTTACAAAATTAACACTCCCGTTTCCGCGGTGCGATTTTAGTCTACAACGCTCTTTAAATGATAATAACTCCTTATATATGTTAATCATTAAACCTACATTTTAGGTATTCCTAAAGAATATATTTTTGCATTTGTGAAAAATACTCAAAAAATTGTAATGATTATGTATAAAATGATAAAAATGTTTTCCTAAATATCGACACATTTCTGTGTCAGATAGAGACAACAAATTTCAAATTTATATGGGAATAACAGAGAAAACAAAATATTAATTCATTCCAACCTCATAAACCTACGTGCAATATTATGATCTCTTTTTAGTTATGTATTACAAAACGAGATGTAAAATAAAACGTTTAAATATTTTATTATTGTAGAAAGCAATCACTTTGTGGTTTGACATATTTAATAAAATAAAATACTGTTTTGTTTAAAACCACGAGTTTTATTAATTTTTTGAACCGACCGGTTTCGCTTTACTCAAGCATCATCAGGGTACAAATTAATACTAAACAATAAGTCATAATGTGTGCTTATATAAAACAAAATATAGAGGGAGACAAAATTTAGAGAGAGACAATATATATATATATATATATTGACCTCTTCTCGTAATATGCTGATCCAGTAAGAAGTTATTTGACAGTGTTGATCCACCTTTAACACCGAATAACTTGGCTTTAATGGATTACTTCTGTATGAATTTGCAACAACGTTACATTAAATAGCAAGGTTGCCAGTTTCCCAGTAAAAGTAAACGAAATACTACACATAAAATTTTCGATATTTGTATGGAAATCATACGCTTCGTAACTGTTGATCCGCCCAATTTACCATGCGTTGATGATCCGCCCAAATTGCCATGCGTTGTTGATCCACATAATCGTATATCTTATGTACCTATATGTGCTTTTACTATAAAATTGTTGATCTGACAATGACCAATCAGAATGGCGTTCAAGATGGCGTTATGAACGAAGCCTTCTGATTGGTCATAAAAAAACATATACCTATATCTGGTTTTACTGCTCATTGGTTGAGCCGATATGGAAGTTGCAAAACGTAATATTATAACGGCCGCGGCACCGACTTGAAAAATATATCTTTCTGTATTTTATAAAATTCTAATAATATACTTCCGCGGGTTTTTGTTGCTAGGCTCCGCCGCCCGGGAAACATTTATTGGATAAACACATCTGTCATACGTCATCCCAAGTGGTTCGATACTTTTGATGACTTAGCAAGGGTGCCCGGGTTCGAGGGGTGATAATGCGTTGCATTACGATCTTGGCTACGAATTCGGAAGTCGCAAGTTCAAATTTTGGAGTGCGCAATAAATTTTACTTTGATAAATATATATGATTCCTCGATAATGCATTGCATTTTGATCCTTGACTACGAATTCGGATGTCGCAAGTTCAAAATTGGCGTGCGCAAGTAAATTTTATTTTGTTAAATTTGTATAATTCCTCGATAACGCGTTGCATTACGATCTTGGTTATGAATTCGGAAGTCACAAGTTCAAAAATAATAAACTTTATGTTGGTAAATATTTAGATATAATTCCTCGACAATGCGATGCAGTACGATCTTGACTACGAATTCGGAAGTCGCAAGTTCAAAATTGGCGTGCGCAAGTAAATATAATTTTGATAAATATCTACGTATGATTACTCAATAATGCGTTGCATTATGATCCTTGACTACGAATTCGGATGTCGCAAGTACAAAATTGGCGTGCACAAGTAAATTTTATTTTGATAAAAGTCTATGTATGATTCCTCAATAATGCGTTGCATTATGAACCTTGCCTACGAATTCGGATGTCGCAAGTTCAAAATTGGCGTGCGCAAGTAAATTTTATTTTGATAAATATCTATATATAATTCCTCAATAATGCGTTGCATTATGATCCTTGACTACGAATTCGGATGTCGCAAGTTCAAAATTGGCTTGCGCAAGTAAATTTTATTTTGTTAAATTTTTATAATTCCTCGATAACGCGTTGCATTACGATCTTGGTTATGATTTCGGAAGTCACAAGTTCAAAAATAATAAATTTTATGTTGGTAAATATTTAGATATAATTCCTCGATAATGCGTTGCGGTACGATCTTGACTACAAATTCGGAAGTCGCAAGTTCAAAATTGGCGTGCGTAAGTAAATTTTATGTTGATAAATATCTATGCATGATTCCTCAATAATGCGTTGCATTGTGATCCTTGACTACGAATTCGGAGGTCGCAAGTACAAAATTGGCGTGCACAAGTAAATTTTATTTTGATAAATATCTATGTATGATTCCTCAATAATGCGTTGCATTATGATCTTTGACTACGAATTCGGATGTCGCAAGTTCAAAATCGGCGTGCACCAGTAAATTTTATTTAATAAATTTGTTTAATTCCTCGGTAACGCATTACAATACAGTCGTAAGTTCATATTGTATTTTATTTTGATAATATATGTATATGCTCGGGTTCAAGGGATGAGATTTGTCTAGGTCTTTGCGGCGAACGGGTTTGCCCACCTACTGCGTTACGGACTGGATCGGGAGAGACTGGTTGAGGGAGATCTTTTTTCTTACATTAGCTCCACACAGGAAGCCCTGAAGAAAATAAATCCCCTCAAGGCCAATGTCATCTTTAGGGATGCCGTGTGGAGCGTATTTTTAGGAAAGGAAGAAGAGGATGTTCAGGGAAGGAATGGGGTAGTAGGTGTGAGTAGGAATCTGGGGGTCAGTATGTCTAGGAGTGACGGACGTGTGAATCCATCCCTCCCATTTCGTTGCAAGGCGATGTTCCGAAAGGTTCCATGTCAACTCAGAAATAAACCAACTCATAATAACTCAGAACCTCCTTAGAAAGGTCATTAAATGCTATGAAAATATAATTTAAAAAAAACCGGTAACCCTAACCTTACTTAACCTATTCAACCTATGTTTTCTGAAGTGCTTCTCAGTATGTTTCATTATGAGTTGTTCCACCGTTCACCGTTCCGAAAGGCGATCATTCTAATCTAACACACTTCTACTATCTACTACACTATAAAGAGGTAAGATTTGTTTGTTTGTTTGTTTGCATTGAATAGGCTCCGAAACTACTGAACCGATTTGAAAAATTCTTTCGCTGTTGGGAAGCTACACTATCCCCGGTTGACATAGGCTATATGATATTTTCAAAAAAAATTAGGGATCGTTACTAAAACTCCAATAATGTAACCCAAGGTGTATAAAAATTACCTAAAATATTCTTTACATCGCGTGCGCTGCGAAAACTATTAATGATAGAATAAAATAATGTAAAACGACTTTGTAGAACACATCATTATTTACAAAAAAGGTCGCGACAGCATATGTCTAACTATTATGGTTATGCCACAATAATTATTCTTTTATTTTAAAAAAATTATTAAAATATCGCGCTTGAAAAGGCTATTTATTTGTATCTTGGTTTTAATCCTTATCAAAATAAATTACTTCATATTCAAGACTGTTTCAATATCTGTATACAACTTTTTGAATTATTTAATAAAATCTTTCTTTTTTATTGCTTTTGTGTGATATAGGTATGCAATAATACTTCAAACCAAATATTTGCCAAGGTTTTTCTAATAAAGCACCGATAAAAATCGTCATCTATGAAGACCTATCTTTTTTAATTTAAAGACAATGTACTTAAATAAAATAGTATTCAAGCGTACGAAAACACACAACTTTAAAATAAAAAAACATGTTCCATGGATAAACCGTTGGTAAAATGCCAGTTTACTCCCTCTCTACATTTTTTTTATAATACATTACTAAACAACCTTTAGGCTAGTAATTCTGAGGCAAAATGAATTGGGATATGGAGGACATTTTTTTTAAATCGATGTGGACGGGGAATAATTTTAAATATGGGGAGAAATTTTAAATCGATGTATATGGGACGGGGTAAATGAAATACAGTTAATTACAAATAATAATATTATTTTATTTATTTATTTGTTTACGACTTGATGGATTTTACATGTGATTAAATTGTACAGGAGCATTATAACAAGTATATAGCGTAATAAGAAGTACATAATACATAAAATAATAAACAGAGCATGAGAGATATAAGTAGGCACAACACAAGTGTTTATTTCATAAAAAAATATTTTGCATTATGATAAACTAATAATTATTATCTACTCTAAAAACAAACTAAATCTAAACTAAAAGCTACGAATCCGGTGGTTGAATTCCTTTGTACAATTCACTTATCGAATACTCATACCTCTCATACACAATGAGTATTCGATAAGTGAATTGTACAAAGGTTGGTGTGTATGAGAGGTATGAGTATTCGATAAGTTAATTGTACAAAGGAATTCAACCAGCGGATACGTAGTTTTTAGTTTCGTAGTTTTAGTTTGTTTTTAGAGTAGATAATAATTATTAGTTTATCATAATGCAAAATATTTTTTTATGAAATAATCCCTTGAAAAGAAGTTTACCAAATTTAGTCTCAATAAATTAATTAATAATGTGCAATAAAAGCGTCGATCAAGTATAAAGTATAATAAATTTTTTTTTAAATGTTACACAATCAAATACGGGTACTGTAAAAATGTAATTATATAAAATAATATTCCAAATATTACAATCAATAATTATCAGCCTGAAACACTCATCTACATTGAAAAAATCTTCCGAGAAAAGATACTGGCCGCCAACGGGAATTGAACCCGTGACCATCTGATTGCCGGTCAGCAGCTCTGACCACTGAGCTATGGCGGCTTATCTAATACCCGCCAAAGCCATAAGCCGCCATAGCTCAGTGGTCAGAGCTGCTGACCGGCGATTTGCCTACAGCAACACATTTGAGCTACAGCTCAATTCTTATGAACTTTGATCGGTACGGTACTTGAACTACATTAAAAAATTGGTTTGGTTTAAGTCAAACCGGTAAACTACTATCCGGTGAACTTTGGTTTAAAGTGAAACCGGTAATCTACAATAATTTGATGAACTTTGGAGTCACACCGGTAGTCAAACAGTTGAGCTTTCACACCCTTCAGCCTCACAACATATCCCAATTAGGGATGCAATAGTCCTACTGGCTACGAGCAGTTAGTATTCACAAAAAATCTAAAACACGATCTGGTTTGGGAGTGTACTTCATAGTATTTTTCATTTACTTATAAAGTTTTTCAGCCACGCAATATGTTGTATGGGGACACCGTAGTTCAATTGATAATAACCGGATAATGATTAATTGTTAAAATTATTAATCTTTTATGCTGACGAAGATAACATTGTTTTTGAAACATGTCGATAATATTAATAAAATAGTGGTGTTTACAAAATTACTTATTCTCATTGAAGCAATAATGAAGCCACAAAGTTTATTTGCGAAGTTTGAAGAAAAAAAATTACCTACACTTCATATTTGATTTCGAATGTGCATCATGCACTAATTAATATACACGATAAACAGACGTCATGATTACAGACATTGCCAAGTCTGGCGGTGATTATAACACTATTCACATTGATTAATATTATAGTTTTCCCATAAGTTTTGGAGTAGAAAACTGTATTTCCTGTAAATGTTCAACAGAAATTATGGTCACCTCTGGTCGGAAATCGTTTGTTTACTTTTAAAATTAATATGTATCACAATATTTTAACCACTCAGGTATTTTGCGATTATGCAAGTTTTTTGTCTTAAGGGTATTCTCAAAATATATTTAGAAACTTCACACCGATAGATGGCGTTATTTTCAATATTGTCGAATAAAACACTTTTAACACGTTATGCTTTTTAATATTGGGATGAATGATTGGTTTGCGAACGTACATAAGATATAGTAATCTGCTTAAATAGTTTTGCATACCTATACTTTTATAATGTTAAAATGCGGCTGAAAAAAGCACAATTTTATTACAAAATTAACACGTAAAAAATACATTTGCTACAATCCCGCGCGCGCTCATACAAAATTTTATTTTACCCAACCGAAACATATTTGCGAAACAGGTGCGTTTCATAAATTTAACGGTAAAACTCACGAGTTCGAAAGAGACGGAATACAAAAGGTTTGTTGGATTCAGTAAATTAAATCAACACCCGGGTAGATAGAATAATTTATAAAAAGGGCCGGCTAGGTTACAAGAGCATATCTTGCGGTTGCTGGCGTCAACTGGACCTTTTTTTTAAAGACCGCTTGCAAGACTTACTTCGCTGTGTACGATATTCGGGCAACAGCGAAGTCCGTATTACATGGTTCCAGAAAACTGTATTGTATTTTTTTCTAGTGAATTATATTTTTTCCATCGAAAAGTTCCAAGTTTTATGGAGGTGTCCGTAAATAATATGTGCTGCTGCCGAAAATTTCCCACTCCTTCAACGCCACCTGTAATTTTAGAACCCTCTTTAGCTGCAAAATTAATGAATTTCAACGTAGATACCTATCGCTTCTGTAGAAAAATCGTCAACAGTATCTTTTCTTGGTGGAAGTTGTTTATACTTCAAAATAATGCACCACCTCTCATAATTTTTTTGTCTTCCCTTCACGTAAAATAAGCTTCATTTGCTCAATGAAGAACGTTGAAATTTTATTTTTTGAAGTAAAACTTCTTTACGCACGATCGACACTTGGGGGTTAACTGGTGAATGCGTTACGAAAAGTGGTTATTGTTGTGAAAAATGACATGCGAACGGTAATCGATGCGAACGGTGATCAATGTCATTAAAAAAGGAAAACGAAGTGCAACTTTTGCCCAAAAAGAAAAAAAAATGCATGAGTGTGTACTACTGTGCAAAAAGCAACAAACCATATTGTCTGGAATGTCAATGTTAATGTCGCCCCAATGTCAAATGTTCTTTAAATGGGAAAGATTCAACCCGGACATGAAATCTGGAGCACCGTAATAAAAAGTTAGTGAAGTTTTACTTTAGTAGTGTGATCTAAAGCATACTCTTTTTTTAAAAATAATTTAAAGTGCTTACCCACTTAAGGGCCTCCAAGTAACTGGAGTAATTTTAATCAGTTTTAAATATTTTAGATACTATAATAGTGTTTAATGAGATCGCGAAGAGTTAGTATATATTTGCAATATAACAGTCAAGTGTGGCAGATTATCATTTGCTCCTTAAAAATTATAACATTTTAACAGTTCAAAACTACAGTTCATAACATTAAACTTTACGAAACTCTACAGTGAATTCATATGAAAGTGGGTGTCATATTTGCTTTTAAAAATTAATAGTGTGTCATTCTCAAAATCAATAATAACAAAAGTTAAAAGTGCAGGCCGAAGTTACCATTATTTCAGTGCTACCTACGAATACAGAGCGCTGCGTTAATGCACTAGGCGAAAGACAATACTTACCTCTATACCCATCAATCCAGAGGCGGCCAACCTTTTTCAATATGCATTGCTTCAAGTGCCAACTGGCTATTAGCGATGGAATCACATGTCACTTCTGCAATAAGCAGTTCCACTACGAATGCGGAGGAACAACAGAAACCACGTTTCGCAAAGCAAATAATGAAAAAAGAAGAACGTGGCGCTGCCCAACCTGCAAGACCCCACCTCAATCAACCGCTTCAACAAACTCCATAGAAGACGTGATGATCGAAATTAGAAAAATTTCATCTGAACTCGCCTCCCTTAAAACTCTCAACAGTCAAGTGAAGGAAGACATGTCAGAATTAAAAAAATCGGTTGACTTCAACAATTCTAAATTGGACGAATTTACAAAGAAATTCCAAGCCTTCGAACAATCGATGAGCAAAGTAGACAATCTGGAAAAAGAAGTTTCCTCTCTTCAATCCACAATCAAATCAATGCAAGATGACACAAACAAAAGGGAACAATGGATGCGACTTCAGAATATCGAAATAAAAGGAATACCACAAGATAAAAACGAAAACATTCCAAACATCGTATCAGAAATAGCAAACATAATTGGTATTCACAATTTCAAAACTAATGAAATCGAGTTCGCCACCAGGGTCTCGGCGAAAGACCCACTTCACTCTAAACTAATTAAACCAATAATCGTAAAATTCACCAGCCGCTCACGTAAAAATGAATTCATCTCGGAAATTCGACGAAGAAAAGGAATAACCACGAAGGACCTAAATTACCCCGGTGACGAAAGAAAAATTTATGTCAACGACCATCTGACTAGCTTTAACAAAAACCTGCTTTTTCGTGCCAAGGGGTTTGCTCAGGAGAAGGGGTACAAATTCACGTGGCTGAAAAACAGCAGGATATTCGTGAGGAAAAACCCTACTTCGCCCCCCATATTAATTGCGAAGGAAGAGGACCTCAAGAAAATTTCCTAAGTCGATTTGCATGCTCTTCGCGTCGTAAAATATATTTTTTATCTACTCATGTATTTCCCCACACATTTTCCCCCTCTCATTATCCACTCCTATCACACTTACCCTCTCTCTCCCATTTTACCCTATCTCATAAACTTTCTAATTCATTTTTAAATCACCAACACTTTTCATGAACCAACGTGGAATACATGTTACCGCCAGTTGGCGATCCCTTACACGCCTGACAGTTAGAAACACTCGAGGAACAATAGCGGTCTCTCTAACTCTTATTATCTTTTGTTCCGTGGTAAGCAACTTACTTTATACTAATTTAATGTTAACAATAATTCTACTAATGTGTGTACTGAATGATATTACTAACCGTTCTCACTTTAAATATGGATACCTACTTCTATCTGATTACATCCACATCAGAATAATAATATCATTAGCCGGACTTGAGGCGCACTTCACAAAACTTATACATCATTATTATTTTATTATGATTATAGATTTTATGATATTTTATTATGATGATAATTATACAGACTATTATGATTATATCAAGATCAGAATAATAATATCATTAGCCGGGCTTGAGATGCGTATTACAAGAGTTATACATTATTATTATTTTAAACTATATTATGCACCCACACCAATAAAATATTGTGTTAGCTGTACTTTATACGCTAGATTGAATGACTATTATAACCGAATTCACTTATCGCAGCTATCATTTATATGTGTAACTTACTGCTTACTCACTAATAAATCGATAGTCCTGATCTTCTTCAACGCCTATCATTCTACGTTCCTAATCGCAACAGTAGACAGTCGCTTACTTTTAATCTCCCTCTTTGCAAGACTAACTCCAAACATAATTCATTTATCTACAGATCCACACATTCATTCAACTTAAATTATTACCACATTGACATTTTTAACTCGACGTTACATGACATAAAACAAAATCTCACTAAGGAACATGACTCAAACTCGGAAGTTTTATCTACCCCTCTCTCTATATATTCGCGTCCTTAGCCTTTTAATCCTTATCCTATATCTCTCCTCCCCCCCTCACATAATGTAACTAAAAATGAAGTAATTAAGTTAACACCTTTATAATGTCACACATTAATTTACTATTATTATCTGTGGAAAGTTTATAATTGGCATAATTAACCATTTTATAATTGTATTATTGTGTAATTTATGATTTGCTGTCAACTTTCCCAAATATAAATAAAATAAAATAAAATAAGAGAGATAATATATATACATATATTACAATAGAAAGTCTAAAAACACGTGCGGCTCGCAAAAACTTAGAAACGAGTCCCGGTACGATCTAGTGAGTTATATGGTGTGGTAGATCTCTATCCCCCCCTCCAGGATGACGGTTCCCGCTTTTACCTAAAGGGCGTGTTTTTAAAGAAATAAGGGCTGGAAGTTTCGTCCTCTTGTAATTTCTAGAACAGTCTTCCAGAAAGTTCGAGTAGGTTCCATAGAACTCTAGAAAGTTCTGGAAGGAGTCGCGGAGTATGTGGTGTAATTTTGGGGAATAGGGAATAGTGAACATCATTGTGGAACATTCCAAACACTCTGGAATTGATGTCCTGAGCCTGAAGCCGGGTAACCCAGCTAGTATAACATAAGACCTGTGCCACACGCAGCTATAAGGGAATATATGGCGAGAAATATGCTGAAATAGGCCAAGCCACATATTTTATCTGCACATGTGGTACCGCTTTAAGTGTTATATTACATGAAATTAAACAACTTAAAATTCATATAATTTTTATTCGTGTTTAAGTGACGTTAGTTACACTAACAGCCGCTGTTCCCAATTCTGCTAAGCCGAAACTAAAGTTCGAAACTGCTTAAGCATCACTTAGTCTAGATTAAGTGATGTTTAAGTAGTTTTGAACCTTAGTTTTGGCTTAGTAGAATCGGGAACTTGTAATTGGGTTATTATAAGTATTGGGTAAATTCAACGTAGTTTTATTGTGATATTACTCTGAATCAGAATAGAACGGTAATTAAAATAAGTTTTTCCCCCAAAACCCGCACATGAAAATCCCGCAAATTCGCAGGATAAAATGTGCTGAAATCGCTAGTAACTAACTAACTAAACATCACGCCGTTTCCCCGCAGGGGTAGGCAGAGAGGACGGACCGCCAAACAACTCGGGTCTTGGCACATACTCTGTACCTCATTCATATTCACACATACTTGGTCTCATACACACTCTTCTATTATTCTGACTCTTAACATGGCCCGACTCAAGTATCTGATTCACTTGATCGTGCCATGTCTTCCTCGGGCGTCCCCTACTTCTTCGACCATTCACATTGCTACTAGCTTCAAATAGCCAATAATAATAATATTTGGCTAATTTATATAGCACCGTTTTTGTGAAAAATCACCTCAAGGGCACTGTACAAATAAATATATAAAAGAATTAATATTACTGGCTTACAACTAAGATTTACAATTATAACTAGTGACTTACATCTAAACTCAAACATGATTGCAAGCGCTGGTTTTTTTCTAATACCAGGCCTCATTTTGCTGACAAGTTTTCAGTTTAATTTTAATAAAAACATAAATGCTTTATCGTGTTTGACGGGCTCTTTCGCCAAGGACGCAAGCTGTATGTAGGCACCCTCGTATCTGCTTGCTTTTCGCCGTGAGGAGATTTATGTTTGTCAAAAAGCAATAAATGAGTGACACCTATTTGTCAAAAGGACCTGTTCCTATATTTGTATGCATCAAATTTATCAAATAAACAAATTGGTGATTATTACTATATCTGAGAAATGGTTTCTCGTGTGCTCAATCCACGGCAAGTGTACATTATTTACAACTTCATTATACGTAATAAAAAATAAGTTTGTATTTAGGAGTTTGCTAATTTGGTAATTTCCTACATCGTCTCATAATAATATTATTATGAGACGATGTAGGAATGTGAATATGACACGATAGTGAAGGGTAAAAGAAGTCGGAGACGCCCGAGGAAGACATTTCAATTTGAGTGGCGGGTTATGGTACCGCCGCCCCGGGAACCATTTATTGAAAAACCAACATACGTCACCCCAAGTGGTTCATTATGTTTGATGACTTAGCAGGGGTTCCCGGGAAAGGGCGCGAAACGTGATGGTTACACAGTAAATAAATAAATTAAATGATAATTACAGTACCTTCCTACCTACCTACATAGCAAATGTTTGTAGAAATAATATGTAAGTGTTTCACCCATTCTGGGATTCGTTTCTTCCCAGAATATTTGTTTATAAAATGCAAGCCTAATGTTATAGAATAACGCTAAACTGTTTTCTGAGAAAATAATGTTATTTATTTATTTTTACAATAGCTACAATAGGAAAATAATTTCCTCCAGGGCCTATGTCATCTTTGGGGATGCTGTGTGGATGGTAATTTAAAGTAAAGGAAGGAGATGATATTCTGAGAAGGAAAAAGGCATGAGGCGTGGCTACGAATCTGGGGTCAGTGGGTTCAGGAGTGACGGACGAATGAATCCGTACCTCCCACTGCGGAGCAAGGCGATGGGTCAAGAGAAGAGTGCAGGAAGGCTCAAATAGTCTCCCTCAACAAGTTCCTCCCGATCGGATTTATGTAAAGCTCAGCACCTCTAACTATATCTCTGTGTCTTGAGGTAATTTTTCCCAAAAAACGGCGCAACCAAGTGAATCAATTATTTGAAAACGGTCAGTCAGAATAACAGAAGAGATATATGAAGACTGATAGATCGTGTATCGTGTATATGCGACAATGTGACAGAATGTAAAAACCCATGCAGCTTGATCTATTCATTTTATTGTTTAGTAAGTCGCAACAACAAAATAACTAAGCAAGTCTCTAGTGATATTTACAGTTTTATGAAAGTTCTAAATTATTACAGTGGCCCTTATTATCATTATGTAGTTAATTTCGCCTCTTTTACTGCGTGCCTCGACCGCAAATATTCCCTGCGCCCAGAAACAATAAAATCAGAATAGCAACTTGACATTTTTTCGACAAATAATACTACACCATAGGAATGTGCCGAAAGCGTGCACGAGACGAGCATATCGGGACCGCTCGCACAGTTTGTCGCCTTCTAACATACGGATTCCTATTCCCGCGTCCGCGCCCCGCGCCTTGCGCCCGGTGGTGTAGCGGAATTTAGCTACCCGTGTCGAACGTAAATCTGATGAAAAATAATTACTTTTGTTAATGTAATTACTTGGTTATTATAAGTCATATAACAGTGAAATTTTCGTTAGCGCTAATTTAATTATTAGTATTATTTTTCTGTACTAAAATAAATACAGTATTATCTGTAGTTTACGAATGCGGCTGAAAAATAGATTGTATGAAAATTGTCGCTTCTGTTTCACCTTAAACGAACTGCCAGATTTATAAAACTTTGTGTTATTTCCGCTTCACAATTAAGGGTCAATAAATGGAACATATCTGAACGTAGCCGAATACTAAAAACTGTCACACATCTGCCGGATCTGCCCTGATGAAGGACACTGCAACGCTGTCCGAAACGTCGGCCAAAGAAGGAGGTAGCGCAACACGGTATAACACCCCATAAACAAATAACAGAAAAAAACTAAAAACTTGAAACGTTTGTTTGAAATAAGGTTTCAAATTGTTATATTACAAAAAAATATTAACATTTATAAATATTAAAATTTAGAAAGCAAACATAAAAATATTGTAAAAATGACTCACGCGATGTTTTTATGTGGAAACGGTACTAAAATCACTGATTATGTAAAAATAACACTTATTCTATTGAATAAATAAACAATTTTGTCACCTACCTTTTACCATTTCATACAAGAATATTTAAAAAATTAATAATGTCTAACAGCGCGTAGGTGATTTGGGGGTGAAAACTGTTTCTACAAAATTAGTATTTTTTATGTACTTCTATGGACAACTTTGAATAGAAATGTGAAGCATTCAATATGGATCTTCTACTTTTTGTTTTAGGGTTATCACTAGAACAATAACAGAGTTATAACGACTTCTGTGGGAACACACGAAAAAACGCGCTTATTTTACGGCTATTGTTATATATTAACACGCTTACGTATCCGAGTGGTTGAAATATTCTAAAAACCTTTGTATTAAAGACCGGATGTCGGTAACTTGATATATTCATGTTGCCGCTATTTAAAAATATATCTGAATATTATTTAAAATTTTTAGCAAATCTACAGTGTGGTAACAAATTCAATAAAAATTAATCAATTTTTACGATTATGTTTTATGTTAAAACTTATTTCACAGTAGCCTCATTAGTATTAATTAATGAAAATGTGGGCCGAACTGCATTGGCAAATTTTATTTATTACATAAACATAAAATTTCAGAGACAGAAAGAATCGACTGTGTACCAAGTTTCATCTCGATTATGTGACGGAAAGTGGATTTTTTAGACTTTTGAGACTCAAACAAACTCAGAATTCCAAGTAAATGTGATACTTAAGAGGAATATAAACGCTAGAAGTATTTCGATTCTCGTGCCTGCAAAATTTGCAATCGAGCGTCTTATTTGCGCGCGGCAAGTAAGCGAAAAAGTGGTTTTTATTTATTTTGTCCATAATTTTATAAGAGTGAAAAAAAGTTAGAACATAGAAAACCTCAAAAATGGTCTTACCCATAAAGGAGTATTTTTATAAAAATGTTTCTTGTATTACATAGTTAAGTCATGAAAAAACATTTTTTTAGTGGTTTACGCTTATTTTTTTTTTGTTATGTAAATAATAATTTTATTCTAATTCCATTACATAAAAAACCTAGTAAAAGCTTCAATTTATCCGTAGCATATTTTTTGATGTTGATACTGTAAGCCAATTCGTCATAAAGATTAATCTAAATAGGATTTCACGTATAACTTCACCTTAAAAGAACGCCTCTATATTATATGTAGATGGCGCGAGTTTAATTATTTTAGCGTAAAACTTTTTTTTTTAAGTTGTGCTTTAAAATATTAAGATGAATTAATTGTTTGCGCCCGTACAGTTGCAATATGAATATGAATAAATAGTTTTTTTGGTTTGAATAAATCTTTCAAGAAAGGCGTACAAATACAATATTGGATTGAATTACCGATACAATATGGTATTTGTTTGCCATTTTTGAAAGATTTATTTAAACCAAAAAAACTATTTATTCATATTCATATTACGCATGAATGGGCGCTAACAATTCATTCATCTTAATAAGGCACTACTTGTAAAAAGCGTGTTCCCTAAAATAATTAAACTTGCGCCATCTATGAAAGAGTAGATTGTGAAATCTTTTTAATAACACTTTAATATAAAAAGGCGGCTCCTTGGCCGTCGCCGTCGTAAGAAAGTATTAATTATGATTTCTAAAATATTTTCTTAAGTAAGGTAAAAACAATGATATAAATTTTTTTTTTTTTAAATTAAGCTAGTCATTCCCGAGATAGTATACTTTTAGTTAAAAACTAGCAGACCAGGCCACATGTTGCTGTGACTAACGAAACATAACGCCATCACAACGCCACGCCACTACCCAACCTTTATAACCAACGCCATCTGTTAAATCAAATCGACACCGCCCGCTTGCTGCCGACTGCCCGATGCCCACTGCCTGCTTGCCAGCCCTATTTCAGCCAATTAACACAAAACCTTGACAAATTATATACTCTAAAACCTTCCTCATGAATCACTCTATCTATTGGTGAAAACCGCATGAAAATTTGTTGCTTAGTTTAAAAGATCTAAGCGCACAGACAGCGGAAGCGACTTCATTTTATACTATGTAAAGGTAACACAATTTTTTGCCCAAAAAAATAACATAATAAATACCCACTCTAAAGAACTACTTTTCGAAAAAAATGTCCTTACTTATTAAAACGTGCTTTAATTTTTAAACAACTGATAAACAAAAATATACCACACATAATTTCATTTTTCTCAGTTAAAACGCAATTTTTAGTAATGGGATATGCGATTAGATGTTTTTAAATATTTAAAAAAGCGGGATTTCAATGGTTTTTACTTCGGGCATTCTTCATTGAAGTTCAAAGTTGATAAGCTTTTAGCCATTCCAAATAATAAAAACATCTATATAAATAAAATAATTAAAAAAGAAAAAATCGATAATTATTTTCTTCCAAACATTTTTAAACACCCAGTTTGTTTTGAACACCTGCACTCATGCCTAGCCAGAAATGTGAACGGGCTCTACCACCCACAATGATAATCCACACTATGGAAACTATTTTCAAGGCACTCCGTAAAAAATGATACCGAACGAGTTGGTTTAATTTTTACGTAAAAGTAAAGAAAATACATTGCTGTGAACCGTTTTGAAATATTTGACATTTGTAATCCATTGAAGATATGCATGTTACATGATGTATGTTTTAAAATATTTTTGGCGGCAATTCAGCAAACTTACATACATTAATATTATATTTTCGTTTTTTGTTTTGTGTTGGCTACCTCCTTCTTTAGCAGACGTTTCGGACAGCGTTGCAGTGTTCATCGTCAGGGCGGATCCAGCAGATCCGACGATGTCTGCGACAATCTGCCGGATCTGCCCTGATGATGGACACTGCAACGCTGTCCAAAACGTCGGATAAAAAAGGAGGTAGCGCAACACGGCATAACACCTAAAAAACAAACAACGAAAATGCTTTTGGCCGTGAAAATCTAAAAACTTATCATTATTATTATAGGTATATTGGGAAGAGGATTACGCACACCACCGCCCCGGGAACCATTTATTGATTAACCAAACCTTTGCCATAGGTCATACCAAGCGGTTCACTACTTTCAGTGACTTAGCAGGGGTGCCCAGGTTCAAGGGGTGAGGTTTGTCTAGGTCTTTGAGGAGAATGTGTTTGCCCACTTACTTCATGGCAGGCCAGAACGGGAGAGACTGATTGAAGGAGACCTAACCTAGAACTCTTCTATTGGACTCTCTCAACCCAATTTGGGAGGTTGAGAGAGTCCGATTTGTTCCATCGCCCCGGGAACCATTTATTGGATAACCAACACCTCCGCCATAGGTCACCGCAAGAAAATAACTACGTTTAGTGACTTAACAGGGATTCCCGGTTTTAAGGGGAGAGGTTTGTCCAGGTCTTTGCGACGAATGCGATTGCCCACCTACTGCGTGGCGGGCCAGGTTGGGAGAGACTAATTGAAAGAGTCCTAACCTAGAACTCCCTCAACTCGCCTCTCAACTGGGAATAACATGGGAGGTGGATAAGTGTATCGTCGTCCCGAGAACCATTTATTGGATAACCAACACCTCTGCCATAGGTCACCCCAAGTGGTTCTCTCTGTTCGGTGACTTAGTGGGCGTGCCCGATTCCTCGGGTAAGATTTGTCCAGGTCTTGGCGATGGATGCCTCTGCCCACCTGCTGCGTGGCGGGCCGGATCGAGATCGAGAGACTGGTTAAGGACGGCCATTAAATTTTCTGCAAGTCTAGGATGAATATTTATTTTTATTTAGAACAATGAGTTAAACTTCAAATTGTAAAATTTAAATAAATGAAGACAATATTAGCGAAACTCAATCCAAAATCTTAAACAGAAAAATCAGAAAGAGGTACGGTCACATCAGGGACTCCAAGCCAGGACCTTCGGCTTTCCGGGCAGCAGCTCTAACCATTGTGCTAATCTAATTAGTCCCCATCCGATTCTGTCATTTTTAACCGTTTCATACTTCGACTAGAAACTACCAACATTATCTTCATTTTCGTAACGAAAATTTTATTGGCTGCTATCTGTATGAAAGATTGCAAAATTCAACCAGAACTAAATATAATCTAGATAGTGTCTTGGATAAAGTTATCAATTTTTATTTAATATGCGACGTCTATTGACTTTTCTGCAAGTCTAGGAGGAATATTTATTTTTAACTATGAGTAAAACCTCAAATTGTAATTTTGTAATATAATCAAATATTTTAAGATAATTTTCACGTTCTATTCAAGTTCCGTCATTATATCATTATAGGCCAGTTGCTCTATCAATCTGAAATAATACAGAATTTGAATAGAACTTACACAGGTCGTAAAAAAATAATTTCAAATATTTGATGAATCCGTAAAATTTTTTGAAACAACCCGTCTTTAGTTTCATTAGCTCCAGATAGAAGAGAGCATCTGGGACTATTGTGCGGTACATTCATAAAATACCTATATTAGTCCCTCGACCCGTCTCCCAACAAAGGAATATCAATTTGGAGGCGGATATGTGTAACTCCTCCCCGGGAACTATTTATCGGATAACCAACATCCTTGCCGTAGGTTACTCCAAGTGGTTCACAACGTTTGGTGACTTAGCAGGGGTGCCTGGGTTTAGAAGTTGAGATTTGTCTAAGTCTTGGCGGAGAATGCGTTTACCCACCAACTGCGTGGCGGACCGGATGGATTATGAATTCTCCAATCAGACTTTCTCAACCCTTTCCCCAAACGGGGCTATTTTTAAACTCGTGGTAACTTTAGAATAAAATGTCCGAATTGAATAATTCAAAAAGTTAAATAAAGGTATTGAAGCAGTCTTGAATATGAAGTAATTTATTTTGATAAGGATTAAAACCAAGATACAAATAAAGAGCCATTTGACGCGGCGTCATTTTAATTAAATTTTTAAAATAAATAAACACTTTTTGTGGCATAACTATAATAGTTAGACATATGCTGTCGCGAAATTTTTTGTAAATAATGATGTTTTCTACAAAGTCGTACTACATTATTTTATTCTATTGTTAATAGTTTTCGCAGCGCACGCGATGTAAGGAATATTTTAGGTATTTTTTTTACACCTTGGGCTACAATATTGGAGTTTTAGTAACGATCCCTAATTTTTTTTGAAAATATCATATAGCCTATGTCAACCGGGAATAGTGTAGCTTCCTACCAATGAAAGAATTTTTCAAATCGGTTCAGTAGTTTCGGAGCCTATTCAATGCAAACAAACAAACAATCAAATCTTTCCTCTTTAAGAGTGAATAACCAGCACATGACAACTTCGATTCCGACACTAGCGCTAACACATCAGGGCTCGCGAGCCGGCGTTTTCAGAACTAAATTCCGTTCCGCGGCAATCCGAGTTTTGAGGGTTTTGTTCACGCGAGCTAGGGCTGCCCGCTACTATTACTACTTTATATTACTATTCTCGCTTCCAGAATTTTAATTAGTAGTAGTTATTTGTAATTTGTATATCGAAGTGCATAAATATAAATAGATTCAAGTGAAATGCGTAAACACAGTAGGTTAGGTATTAAGTAGATACCTACATGAATAAACAATTTGTTATATTCTTTTTAATATTTTGGTTTTTTGTTTTTTAATTGTATTTTACGGCCATTAGAGTGGAAGATACTCTCAGTATCGCCCTGGTGTAAGACCACCATTAAGAATTGAAACGTTGCTTGAAATGGCTTTAGCCGTGTTTATTGGCCAGATCTGAATAGCCAGATACTTCCCCACCTTCCTCTTCCCTATATCCTTCCCCTCCCCACTACCTTCAGTCTTACAACATACCCCAAATTGGGGATGCAATAGTCCCACTGGCTCCAGACGAGAACAGTTGGGACTCTTGTGCGGTATTCATGAAAAAAAAGAGTAGTATTCAGTTGGATTGTAAAAAATGTCGCATTTTAAAATATTTATTTGTGTGCATAATTAATAATAAGCACTTCAACAAACAGAATTAAAGCGCACAAACCCTTTCTTTCTTTGAGTGGCCTTTCAACGCATGCCGGGTACCCGCTGTATATAATGTTATATAGTGCAGGCGCTTGCATTATAATTCCCGTGACTTGTGATGGAACCATAACAGTTTAGTTGACCGCGAGGTTACAGTGCCCTTGAAACGCATGCCGGGTACCCGCTGTTTATAATTTATTTATTTATTTATGGACAAATAGTCCATTAACAATATAACAATAACACGAAAAACAAGCGTGCGTAAAGGCCCGACCCGCCGAGCAATCGATCACCGTTCGCATTGATTACCGTTCGCATGTCATTTTTCGTAACAATCACCACTTTTCGTAACCCATTCACCAGTTTACCCTCAAGTGTCGAGCGTGCGTAAAAAAGATTTACCCCAAAAAATATTTTGGAGCAGTTGGGACTCTTGTGCGGTATTCACACAAGAATAATTTAAAATAAAAAAAATATTCGAAATTATAAAAATTTTTGCATAAAAATATTCAATGAACATGAAAAATTGCATTCGGGCAACCCTGTAGATTTAACAAACGTGAATCAAGGAATTCGTGTTTATTTCAAATTTCGTTTTCAAATTTCATTTCCAAATATTATTATTCAAAGCGTCGCGAAGACGTGCTCTCCTGGCCGCGTTTGGGCCCGTAATGAAATCTGAAATTTGTGTTTACGGGCTGCGATAAAAATGGTGAAATGCGATGTTCAAAATTATTTAAAATTAAATACTTCCTGAAATTATTTTACGATCAAATTATTTATGATTTGTCAATAACGTCTTAGCAAAATAAGTATGTAAAAAAATCCGAAATATATTTGTTTGTAAGTGCACAAATAAATGCACAAACCGACCAATTTTCGTCAAGAAACACATGTCCGTATATATTTTTTAATAATTTTATTTAAACTAAAATTAAAATTCTGAAAAATAGGTTTACCAGCTAATGTATTGATTTATTTTACTGCATGATTATATGATTTGAAATGGGTGTTGTATAATAAATGTACTTTTTTGAAAATTGAACAAATCTGCGAACGACCTATGGTATAACCTTATTATTCTAAAAATAAACATTTTTTCTCAAAATCTAAAAGATACGTTTACTAGATAAAAGAACAATCTTTTGAAATCCTTTTATAGTTTTTTGTGGAAAAGAGTCAATACGTCTAACCACTGATTTAAAAATGACATATTTCTGGTTTCTCTGCTTATACACTCTTAAATAGTGTTAGATTGGTTCCATGCAAACTCAGAAAGAAACCAACTCATAATTCAGGTCATTAAGATGAAGCCATACTAAATAATGCAAAATCATACAAAATCGTATGTTTTTGTTTTGAAAATTTGACCGCTTAGACGTATTATAAATGCTTCAATTAAATACTTCGTCTAGAACATACCTTGGCCCTTAAAAATATCGGTCATTTTTTTAATGTCTTTTAATAAGCTTAGAAAAAATAAAGTATTAGGTCTATAAAAAACATTTTTTAGTGCAAACTCTCCTACTTATAAACACTTTTTCGGATATGGTTTTATTGCATAATGTGGCAAATTCAGTTTCTTATATAGCGGAGAAACAACGTGTTAGGGTCCGCGCTGCTTGTTTTCGTGAAATCAATTTAAAAATTCCGTTTTATTACAATAAACAATGCATAAAAAAGGAATTAATGTTTTTTACAGGCCTTTACGAAATCAACATGTAAAAAAAATTCTCAAATATCTTTTCCAACCTTTCCAAAAGCTTTTTCTCAAGTATTTTTAAACTCCTCCCATAAAAGGGCGTGAATTCAAATTTCGATTTTTTCCTGTACTAGTGGATCGCCTTAAAAGCTATGAAAACATAATTTTAAAATAGCCGGTAACCAGAGGCGGCCCCTGCCTTGTAGGCCAGTCAATAAAGGCTCAAAATGAGACTAACCCAAACATTAATTCCTCCGTCGATGAAATTTTGCAGTTAAAATAAAAAATAAAACCAACCTTTATACCTTATTTTATTGTATTTTTGTTATATGTTTATGGTCAGTTAGTAAATGATCTTTGATGTTAGTTTCGCAAAGTAATGTTAGTAAAATGTTAAACTTTTTTCATATTATAATATATTTTGATTCAACAATAAAACGATAAAAATAAAAACTGATCCCAATTGCTGTCATTTGTAAATACATAGATATTATAATGTCTTATAATTAATATTATTATTCAACAACAGTAACTAATTTTCGGTCAAATAAATAGGCATTTGTCAAAATAATTAATTAGTTAAAATAACATTGTATTACGTAAGTATTTTAAAATTAAAATGAATATAGAAGCTTACGTCTATTTCATTGATTTTAACAACGCTTTCGGAATTGCCTGTTTGTGTTGATTTCTATTGAGAATTTGAGTTACGAAAAAACCTCATTTACAATGCCACAATAATTTAAAAATAGACATTGAGTTATTTTATATTGCACTTCGCATAATACATATAAACCATTCGTAAAATTTAATATAATTCTACGGTTATTAAAAAACTCTTTTACAAATCAAGGCTCTCCGTGCGTAATAGACTCCGGCGGATCCGAATAAGGAACGCGTGCATCTTTAGTTACGCCGAGACGTTATATGATTAATATGATATGATATTTCTACCGGGACAGTCTACGAGTCTACAGAGGCTGGAACGGTGAAAGAGCAAGACAGGTAGAGAACCATATCGGAAATTGACTTGTTAGAGTAGTGAAGATATATGACGCACGCGTGCACTAGCGGAGAGGCATTCTGATTTATGACAAAACCTTAAACATGCGTGATATGGTGCCGATCGTTTGGAAAGATATAGGATTTTAGGATTAACGAATTTACAACTAATTAACAATGTTATGTATTAGCGCAACCAGAGCGCCGAGCATGTGAAATAAAGATTTTGGCAGATCAGATCAGTATTGACATAATTTTAATGGTTTTCGCTAGTTTTGCTTTTTAAAAAACTTAAGATATTTAAAAATAAGTGGTAATGAAAACATTGCGATTAACGTCGATTTTTTCAAAAGTAACCGAATTTAATTTGAGAATAAATTGTTTTTGAAAAATAATAACCCTCCAAAACCATTGCTGAATATAATACAAGTTTGTAAGGTTAAGGAAAAAAACGGTGAATAGAGTTTTAAAAACAAAGTAGGTATTAAATATTCGAAAGCATCTTGGCTTTGTGAATGTGATCGTAAGTAGCGAACCACTTGGAGTTACATATGACAGAGGTGTTGAATACCCAAAAAATATGTTCCCGGGGCGGTGGTAACCATACCCGCCTCCCAAATTTTAGGTATACGTTTAGTGGTTCGCTATATTTGGTGACTTAGCCGGGGTGCTAAGGTTCATAGGGTGTGCGGGTCTTAAAAGCGGAAACGAAAACGAAAATAAAAACAAAATCAAAATAAAAATCATAATCAAAATCAAAAGTCAAAATCAAAATAAAAATCATAATCAAAATCAAAAGTCAAAATCTAAATCTAAATCGAAATCGAAATCGAAATCGAAATCAAAAGTCAAAATCAAATTCAAAATCAAAATCAAAATCTCAAACCAACACCAAAATCAAAGTCAAAGTCCAAATCAAAATTAAAATCTCAAACCAAAACCAAAATCAAAATCAATATCCGAACTTGCGACATCCGAATTCGTAGTCAAGATCGCACTGCACTGCATTATTGTTGTATTATACAAACGTTTCAAATAAAAATTACCTCCGCACGCCACAATTCGAACTGGCGACTTCCGAATTCGTAGCCAAGATAGTGAGGCAGTGAATTATCGAGGAATTATATGTATTTATCAAAATAAAATTTATTGGCGCATGCCATTTAAACTTGCGACATCCGAATTCGTAGTCAAGATCGCACTGCACTGCATTATTGTTGTATTATACAAACGTATCAAATAAAAATTACCTCTGCACGCCACAATTCGAACTTGCGACTCCCGAATTCGTAGTCAAGGTCGCAATGCCCCTTAGATATCGTTGAATTATACATTTAAATCAAAATAATATTTACTTTCGCACGCAACAATTTGTTCTTGCGACTTCCGAATTCGTATTGATCGTAATGCAATTTGTTCTTGCGACTTCCGAATTCGTAGAGATCGTAATGCAATGCATTATTGAGGAATCATACGTATTCCCCGATAATGCATTGCATCCCCAAAGAAGACATAGGCCTTGACGGGATTTATTTTCTTCAGAGCTTCCTGTGTGGAGCTAATGTAAAAAAAATAAGGTCTCCCTCAACCAGTCTCTCCCAATCCGGTCCGTAATGCAGTAGGTGGGCAAACCCGTTCACTGCAAAGACCTAGCCAAATCTCATCCCTTGAACCCGAGCAGCCCTGCTAAGTCACAAAAAATCAGTCTCTCCCAATCCGGCTTGCCACGCAGTAGGTGAGCGAACGCGTTCGCCGCACGGACCTAGACAAATCTCACTCCTTGAACCGGGCACTCCTGCTAAGTCACGAATGTCACTGCAAAGTGACATATGACGGTTCCCGGGGCGGTGGTAATCATACCCGCCTCCCAAAATTAAGGTATACCTTAAGTGGTTCGCTATGTTTGGTGACTTAACCGGGGTGCCCAGGTTCATGGGGTGAGGTTTGTGCGGGTCTTAGAAGCGGAAACGAAAACAAAATCAAAATCAAAATCAAAATCGAAATTGAAATCGAAATCGAAATCGAAATCAAAATCGAAATCGAAATCGAAATCAAAAATCAAAATCAAAAACAAAATCAAAAATCAAAATCAAAATCTCAAACCAAAACCAAAATCAAAATCAATATCAAAATCATAATTAAAATCTCAAATCAAAACCAAAATCAAAATCAAAATCTCAAACCAAAATCAATATCAAAATCAAAATGAAAGTAAAAATCAAAATAAAAATCAAAATAAGAATGCAAATAAAAATTAAAATCAAAATCAAAATTAAAATCTCAAACCAAAATCAAAATTAAAATCTCGATCCAAAATCAAAATCAAAATCGAAATCCAAATCAAAATAAAAAAAAAAATCTAAAAAAAAATTAAATCTTAAACCAAAATACATTAAAAAAGAAATGAAATAGAACGAATTGAAATAAGAACGTACAGGTACCTACTAAAAGAAGCTGAAAAGTACGACAGACGGGCACCTTTGTTGGCGGTCAAAACTTGGCATTTATATGGATCAACAAAAAAAAAACGTGTAAAATGTATAAGACACCGAACAATGGGCGTGGCTTACAGCGAAATCTTGATGGTATAAATTGATCCACATGGATCAGGATGTGTATGCCAGCTTGTGTAATGGATCAGCATATCCGGATGGATCAACACGTCCGAACGGATCAACTTAAAACTGGTGTACCGTCGCGCAGGATCAACGTTTTACGAGAGGAGATAAATATATATATATATATATATATATATATATTTTGTCTCTCTCTAAATTTTGTCTCCCTCTATATTTTGTTTTATATAAGCACACATTATGACTTATTGTTTAGTATTAATTTGTACCCTGATGATGCTTGAGTAAAGCGAAACCGGTCGGTTCAAAAAATTAATAAAACTCGTGGTTTTAAACAAAACAGTATTTTATTTTTTTAAATATTTTGCCTATCTGTAGAGACTATTTTACTTCCCAAAGTTGACATGATATTACGTGTGTCGTCTCTTTTTAGTGCATTAATTTGACATGTCTAAAAACAGAGATGACAATATTAATTATCTTACTGCAAAAAACTTAAGTTGCTAGACTTTCCGTTTACATTAAAAAAAGAGCCACAAAAAAAATAAGGAACCACATCGGAAGGTTCGGCCGACCGACCATCTTAGCCTCAAACCAGATTAATTTTTTAATCCCTTTCTGCATATTTCCTTAAAATTGACAACAACATGGGACGAGTGTAGGCAATTGGACAAGGGAGATGTTTTTTGCTTAGTTTTATGGGTTTTGGGTTATTTTCAGGGTCATTTCACATTAGTTCATAATAAATGTTTATAGGTATTATTTAATTTTATTTTTATCAAATAATTTCGTGGAAGACTTGATTTTCAAGAATGTAAGACAATGACAATGCAGTGTTTTTTTTTACATTGGATCAATACAGGAGGCCCTGAGGTAAATAATTCCCCTCAGGGCCTACGTCATCTTTGGGGATGACCTGTGGAGGGTCTGTTTAGGAAAGGAAGGTAAGGAAGTTTAGGGAAGGAAAAGGTTATAAGGGACGGTAGGAATCTGGGTGTCAGTGTGTCCAGGAGTGACGGACATGGTGGCGCCAATTGACATTTTAATTATAAATTGTCTATTGCTCAAAGCGCTTTTCCTTTTGTATCTTGATGCCCCAATTATCCATTCCCTTTGCCAAAGACCTGAAAGGTTGTCAGAACTGTATAGTTTTGCTACAAGACAAGCGTTGCAGTGCATATTTGATTATTATTGCCGCCATTGTATTTTGATCCGCCGCTGTAAAGCAACGTGTGTCGCACCTTGTATTTTTGTTCCTCGCTACGCGCAAGTGTGAATTATTGTTCGGGCCCGCCACGCAGTAGTGTTTTGTTGTTACCGCTCGCTGCGTACATCGTAGTCATTGGAATTTACCCGCCAATTGTTGTGAAATATCTCTAATTTATCTTGAACCGCTGCTATACAAATACTGTTTTTGTGTTAAATTGTGAATAAGACATTGCTTGAGAAACCAGCAGCCTAACAAGGAAAGGATGAGGAAATAAAGGTAGGTCTTTGGCATGTTCCCTGAAACCTACCTCTTTCTCAAGGCTTTTTGAGTTTTTTAGTGAATAATTTTGTTGCACCCGTAAACGAACGGATTTTCAATTGATTCGCACCACCATCTTTTTGATCCTTATCGAACCGGATAATTAAACCTGTTCGTTTAATATTGTAATTGAGTTCGTACCGCAAATATCAAACAAATATAACCAATTTTCGGCTTGAAAGTTATCGCATAGATATTAGTTTAGCTCCGTACTGAGCTCGCACGTAAGTAGGTAATTATTAATTTAAGTTAGCGGGGTACCTACCGACTGTGACCTGCGCCCGCTACTTTAGCCGAATAGGTAGGTAGCTATCAACCTTACTATTAAATTACTTTAAAATATAATTATTAAATTACTTACGTTTAACTCTTAGCGCGCCGTCAAATTATAGTTTAATTTAATAATATATTTAATTATTAATTTAATAATAGTTTTTTATTATTAATTTATTTAATTGATTAATTATTGATTTAATAATCGTTCATTATTGTTGAGCATTATGGCTGCCGCAAAGGAGAAGAAATTGAAATTATTGTCGGCGCAGTGTGATGCCTTTAATGAACGCATTAAAAATTTGTTTGAATTGTCAAAAGGAATTTGTGACGTGAAAAGTCAGGAAGAATTTTTATCTTTAACAGATACGTTAGATTCAACCAGAAATAAGTATGAAGAGACAAATCAGCAAATTAATGTCATTAATTTGGAAATTGATCCAGATTACAATCCAAATTTTGAAAATTGGTTGAAATTTGAAGACATGTATTGTAAAATTAAGCGCACGCTATTTTTGATTGAAGAAAAGAAACCGCCATTGGATTTACAAAACAAAAATTGTAAAAAACCAAAACTACCGCCTATTGAATTAGTTTTTTTTAATGGAGATTTAAACAGCTGGCCAATATTTTATTCTAGTTTTCTAAATGCAGTGCACAATAATGAGTCGCTTTCAAATTCAGAAAAATTATATTATTTGTTGGGGAAGATTAGCAAACAAGTGCAAATAACATTTTCAGGCATTGTGCTAGCACCTGAAAACTACGATATTATATTCGAATCTTTAATAAATAAATACAATGATAAACGCGTAATCTCTTCCGCCTATCTAGACCAAATTTTGGATTTTAAATCGTTTACTGCAGCTAATATCAATAATTTAGAAGCATTTATTGATAATTTTGCGTCTGCGGTGGCTGCCGTAAAAAACGTAAGATTGGATAATCTATGTGATTACATTTTTCTGCACATTGCATTGAAAAAACTAGATTTAGATTCCGTGAAGGATTTTGAAACAAGTTATCGTGAAACCGAATTTCCCTCGTTTGATGACTTAGTAAAATTTGTTCGTGAGCAAATTAAGGTTTTGCAACGAACAGGCGCGACAAGAAAATCGTCCGCATACGTAGAGAAGCCAAAAAGATCGCAAAGATCGACGCAAGCATTTGTAAGCGCTGGTAGCGATTCGGAGAAAACCGAAAATCGGCCGTTTAATAGATGTTTACTTTGTAAAAAACCGCACGGACATTTATATAAAAGTCAGGAATTTAAAAAATTAAGTATTAAGGAAAGATTCAACTTTGTCAAGGGTAAAGGATTTTGTTTTAGATGCCTTAGTGATAAACATAGAGCTAGAGCTTGCAATTCAAACGAAAGTTGTCATCAATGTATTAACAAATTTCATCATACGATGTTACATTTTGAGGAACAGGGTGAGTCACGCAGAAAGCAGTCAGATTCTTGGAACACCCAAAGAATGGAAAACCAGACCGCTGATCAAACAATTGATCCAAAGGAAGGCAGCTCGAATCCTGAAGTGGCTTTATGTACGTTTTCAACTGTTCGACCTTATAATCGCAACGCACATTGTACCTTTTTGTTGGCTACCGCACAAGTAGGTATTATGGACTCACGAGGTAATGAACATCTTATTAGATGTTTATTAGATAGTGCATCTCAAAGCAATTTCATTACTCGTGATTGCTGCAGAAAATTGGGTTTCTTTGAATATCAACGCCCGTCTTGTTCACAGTTAAGGGAATTGGAGGTGCTTCAAAACCCATTAGAGGCTCGATAGATACCAACATTTATTCTCGTTTTAATCCGGCAATAAATTATAATGTAACTTCATTGATAGTGGACAAGGTAACAGAACGCTTACCTACCGCCAAAGTGGACATCCCTTCATTGTCATACTTGAATAACTTACCCTTGGCAGACGAATCGTTTGGAGAACCAGGAGAAATTGATATGTTAATAGGAGCTCAGCTCTTCCCGCGTCTCCTGTTGTCAAAAAGGGTTCAGGACCCTTCGCAAAGGCATAATCTGCACGCTTTAGAAACGGTTTTAGGATACGTTATTTTGGGGGCAGCACCAACCCGAATTGAGGAAAATGCTACCATATCTTGTTGTGCTATGATAGACGAAACAGTGGATATTTGTCTCAAAAGATTTTGGGAATTAGAAGAGATAAATGTACCGTCCATTAAAGGTCCTGAGGATCGTGAATGTGAGGAAATATATAAAAGAACTACATCACGAGATCCCGTAAGTGAAAGGTATATTGTAGCCTTACCATTTAAGCGAGATGCTTCAGCACTTGGGGATTCGTTTGTAATAGAAAATGAACGTTTATGCCTCCAACGCAAATTGGAAAACTCTCCTAAAATGAGAGACGCTTACATGAGTAATAATACTATTAGTGAATATTTGGAGAAAGATAATTTGTCTCCTGCCGCACCAAATAAGGAGGATCAAACGCCACCTTGTACAATATCGCACCATGAAGTTAAAATCCACGCACGAGAGGGTAAGATCACCACGATATCCCCCTCCCCCGCCATGGGCATATCCGAGGACGCCAAACTGGAAGAGGCCTTCCCTCGGCCGCCACCCATTTCCGACTCGCCGCCGGAAACGCACCAATCTTTGCACTCGCCGCCCGAGAGTGACCACCGCAACAACAACAGTTACATAATTCATGCCACGCATGATCATCCGCAACCAAAACCTTTGGATCACCCGCTATGGATCCATGGTCCGCCATGGATAAAATTGAGGCCTGAGCAGAGGCCTATTACCGCTTATGACGTCAATATGGTGACGCAACCGCCCGAACTGAAGACTACGTCGTTGGTAGTGACTTCTAGTTTAGAGGAGTATGAAATACTCAACTTGTCAAAACGCTTTTCTTCGTGGAATAAATTGTTACGTTGTTTGGTTTACGTATTTAGATTTCTTAAAGTGTTACCATATCGAGGACACATAAGTGGATCAGACCATAGATATATATATAATAACTGGATGGATGACTCTCTTTGCCGTTGCGAATTTTGAGCGGTCCACCGGAAATCGGCGTCCGCCATTTTGGAAGTTTCCAGTAGGCCATTTCTATACCATACCAACAGCCAAGCGAGCCAAGCCGTCTAGTTTGAAGTATAGTTTGAAGTTGAAGTTCTCTGGTTCGGTGTTATATTAATATTGACAAAATGGTTTTATCGTGCTCGTCTTATAATTGTACGAATCGGTTCAGCAAAGGATGTGGGATATCTTTTCACCGGTGAGTAAACAACTTCATATAACAACATACATAATATTCAAAATTATCAACAGTATTACTGACACACCTGCTTTGTTACAACTCATCCAGTTCAACATCCTTTCCTCAGTGGCGTACCATGGGGGGGGCGGGGGGGGCGGCCCGCCCCGGGCGGCACTTTTGGGGGGGCGGCAAAATTTCACAATCAATAATCATCTTGTAAAAATTTGGATTGGGGAAGTCGCGGGTTCTATTCTCGCGTCAGGACTTAAAAGTTTTTTCTAGTTTATAGTTTCTTAACATCTTTCTTAAGATTTATATACTGTTAAAATCAAAATATTAATGACAGACGTTTTGTTTTTATTTCTAACACATACATTATTTTTAAATAAAAATGTAAATAGCAACAGTATCATTTTAGCTCTAATTGATAGTCGATTTGTGTTTTATATTCGTGAAATTTTAATTCACCGCATACATATTTAATTAAAAGCAGTTTTGTGTTCAAAATGTATAATTCCAGTTGTGGATTCATCTGACAACACATTTCGAAGGAAAACATTATATTTTTTAAAGTGCTTTATAAAATTCTTGCAGACAATTTATGTGCCGCCAGAATCAAAGAAAAAACATTTTCATGTTCCGAGTGTAGTCTTAATTCACCGCTTAGAGATTTAATTAAAACCCCTTTTGTGTTCAGAATGTAAAATTCCAGTTGTGAATTCATCCGATGACACATTTCGAAGAAAAAACTTATTTGAAGTGCTTAATAAAATTCTTCCAGACAAGTTATGTGCCGCCAGAGTCAAATAAAAACCTTTTTCATGTTCTGAGTGTAGTTTTAATTCACCGCATACAGATAAAATTTAAGCCAGTTTTATTGTTCGGAATGTAAAATTCCAATTGTGTATTCATCTGCTGACATATTTCGAAGGAAAAAAAAACTAATAATAACTTTTATCGAAGTGCAAATATAAAATTCTAGTTGCAGACAATTTATGTGCTGCCAGAACCAAAGAAAAACCGTTTTCACGTTCTGAGTGTAGTTTTAATTCACCGCATACAGATTGAATTAATAAATATTTAAAAAAAAAAAATTAAAAAAAAGAATCACTCCCCCCCCCCCCCCCCCCCTCCCTGAAGAAGTACCTATATAGGGGGGGGGGCGGCAAAATTTTCCTCCGCCCCGGGCGGCTGATACCCACGGTACGCCACTGCCTTTCCTGTAGACTCCGAAATAATGAATTGCTTTTCCTCAATCAACATTCTACTAATTATGTATACCATTCTCCTTTACCCAAAACGTCGAGACTTGTCAACACAAGTCAAAGCATCGAATTTTTTGATGTAAACCTAAATGACTTTCGACAGTCGATACGCAATGTGTAATTTTTAAAGCCTTTTAAACCTGCTTGACTTTGATGTCATGCTTTGACTTGTAGTTATCTTCTATAATGTACTTTTATATTATATATTATCAATGCTCTTCATTTACCTATATGAACTCTCCTTTCACTGTCCCCTCTGTTTCTTATTCGTGTTATTATATTGAATGGACTATTTGTCCGTAAATAAATAAATAAAATAACTCACAACTAATGTTTTATGTACTTATTATTATAGATTTCCCTTAAAAAATGAAGAGATGTGCAAGAAATGAGTCCTTGCTACCAAACGTAAGAATTTCATTCCAACAAAAAGCAGCGCTATATGTGGCTTGCATTTTGGGAAAGACGATTTTTTGCCGAGAATCGATGCGTATGTGTGTGGTCTCAAACCTGAAGCAGTCCCGTCAAATTTTGACTTTCCAGAGCATTTAATGCCTCCAGCAATAAAAACAAGAAGGCTCATTATTAAAAAAAATGATGTTTTTCCAACAAACAATTCGTCAAAAACAGATCAAGTGATTGAAGAGGTAATAAGTGAATATATTTATTTATTTTTCATGCAAATCTTTTAATATAATATTCTAACAAATGTTAAATACCATAGTTTTTACAAATTGGGCGACTTCATCGTGGTGTCGTCATTTCTCTCACATAACCTAAATTCTTATTGTTGAAGTAACATAATAGGGTACCTATTTTTTTATAGTTGAATATAGAATTTTAAAATGAGATTGAGATAATATGAGATTGACAAATATGACGGCTTTGACAGAAGGTGGCAATAGTGGAATTGGTTAACGCGTTTCCCGGTTAGACGGAGAGGTCTGGGTTCGAGTCCCAGTTGTGACCATTGTCTTTTTCTGTGTCTTCTTCTCTTTCATATTTTCTTTTAGATTATTATTGTTAACTTATTCTAATATTTCACTGATGGGAATAACCTTCAAAAAAGTATAAAATTAAAGTTTTTCTTATAAAAATTTAATATTCATTTAGACTTTCATAAAAGTCAATTGTTCCATATAAATAAATTCCGAGACGCTATCCAGGTTACAAACCAATTCTTAGAATGATTTTTTCCAATACAAAAGGTTAGTTGCCCGAAATATGGAGAAAAATAATTAGTTGATAATAATGTAATTCTGAAATTTGAAAATATGAGATTGACAAATATGACGGCTTTGACAGAAGGTGGCAATAGCGAAATTGGTTAACGCGTTTCCCGGTTAGACGGAGAGGTCTGGGTTCGAGTCCCAGTTGTGACCATTGTCTTTTTCTGTGTCTTCTTCTCTTTCATATTTTCTTTTAGATTATTATTGTTAACTTATTCTAATATGATATATTTCACTGATGGGAATAACCTTCATAAAAGTATAAAAAGAAAGTTTTTCTTATAAAAATTGTAATGCTTTTAAATTATTGTTAGCGAGTTGTATACAATTACTTTCCGTCAACCTTATTATACTAAAAATGATAACATTTAATCCTCTCAATGACATATTATAATTAATTTTTATTTCAGCCTGTCGATTTACCACCTGCAAACGGTAAAAAAGACCAATCTACGCAGACTGATAATTCACCTCCGGTGGAATTGAAATGCCTTCGTCGTAAAGTTAAACTTATCCAGCAACGTCTGCGACGATCTCTAGATGATCTAATTAAACGTTTTAAGGGAAAAGGACATTCATCCGATAAGCTGGAGGAAGCGCTCAAAGAATTTGAAGGTTTTCACTTAGATTTCCTCATGCATTTGAAGAAAAATAATAAGACATGCAAGAATGGCTTCAGGTATAACACAAGCATGAAAAATTTTGCTCTCACGCTTTTTTTTTACTCCCCCAAGGCATATAATTATTTAAGGTCATTGTTTATATTACCACATGTTTCTAATATTAGAAAATGGGTCTCTAGTGTTGATTGCCAGCCGGGATTTCTGGAGGAGGTCTTTGATTTTCTTAGCTTAAATTCTAACCTTAAATTAGAATTTAAAGATTGTATATTGATGTTGGATGGTATGTCAATAAGGAAAGAAGTGGTTTGGGATCAAGCTACCAAAAAGCTGGCGGGCTACGTGGACTTGGGTGGAATTCACGCTGAAAAGAACACATTAGCATCGGAGGTCATTGTTTTTATGATTGTTTCAGTAAAGAAAAATTTTAAGTGTCCTATTGCATATTTCTTGACAAATGGATTAGATAGAACTATTCAATAAGGTGGGTCATTTAAAAAAAAATGATAATTTTAGATTCTGTTAGCGATAAAAGGGTGCCAAATGGGTTCAAACCGACGTGTTTAAAATTTTTTAAATTTCTGATACGATCTTCTTCCTCCGGATTCACTTCAAAGTTTTGAAAATTTTCATTTTTAGAGGTATTTTCTAGTGTGTATAAAAGTTACTACGAATCTTTTATACTATATTTTTTGTAATATTCTATGGCAAATATGGTACGTATTTACGAATTCATTTACAAAAAATCCGAGTTTTGATTATTAGTGGCTCGAGGTGAGGGCGGGGGAAGCACCAATTGCACTAAGCGCAGCGACAAAACTGCGTTGAAAAGAAAACTTCTGAAGCAAAAATCCTTGCGTACGTCTAAAAAGGAAAGCACAGGTAAGCCAACTACCTCTCTAATCGATATTTCTACGTCTTCTGCATCAAATGAATCCGATTGCAATGATGTTTTCAAACCAAATGTTGTATCTCAAATGCCTCAGAAGCAGGCTGCGGTCACTATTGATTATTCTACACTGTCGAAAACTTGTGATAGATATGGAGTTTCGGATAGAGCAGCGGCAGCCATTGCCTCAGCAGTTCTGTATGACATCAAGTCTAATATTCCAGTTATTTACAAAAGTAAACTTCGCAGAGAACGAAAAAAAACATGGGAAAATATTAAGGCACAACACATAGTTTTACAAATACCTGCATTATATTTTGATAACGGAAAGATAAAACATTAATTATCAGGGAAAAAGGGGGGAGGCATTACAGAGAACTAATCATTGAAGAGCATATTTCAATGATAAAAGAGCCAGACTCAATATATTTGGGTTATATTGCACCAAACTCTGGCACGTCGAAAGTTATAGAAAGAACAATTGTCGATTATTTTTTAAAGGAAGAAATACCATTTGAACCATTAATGGCTATTGGATGTGACGGAACGAACGTGAACGTTGGAAAACATGGAGGTATAATACGTTTGCTTGAAAAACGTTTGGATATACCATTGCAATGGATAATTTGCTTGCTTCACATGAACGAGTTACCATTTCGTCATTTGTTCACGCATCTTGACGGTAAGACATCTGGACCTCAAATATATTCAGGGACAATAGGACTAGCTTTAGAAAACGGTGAAAAAAAGCCTATTGTTCATTTTCAGAAAATTGACGGATAGTTGCCTGAATTATTAACTAAAGACCTAAGTACAGATCAGTTATATTTGTATAAAATCGTATCTGCAGTTACGGTGGGAAAATTACCTGAAGATTTAGGCCACAAATGTCCTGGAAAAATGTCTCATGCCAGATGGCTTACGCGTGCTAACCGAATTCTTCGTCTTTATGTTGCAACGGAAGCTCCTACAGAGAATCTTATTATTTTAGCAACGTACGTTGTTAAAGTTTATGCTCCAACTTGGTTTAGTATTAAAACTCATCCCACCTGTAAAGATGGAGCACGTCACCTATGGCAGCTAATTTCAGCGTCTAGATACTTATCCCCTGAACTAAAAACTATAATTGATCCAGTCATAGAAAGAAACAGTTACTTCGCACACCCCGAAAATTTACTACTTGCAATGTTAACTGACCCTCACAAGCATATCCGGGAATTAGCTGCGCGTCGTGTTCTAAAAGCATGCAGTAAGAAACTAAGTAAAACAAGGCTGTTCCAACTTCCAAACATAAACCTCGATGCATCATATTACTACGACCTTATTAATTGGCAGCAAAATGTAACCGAACCCCCAATACTGAAGAATATATCGGATGAAGATCTTCAATTATTTGTAGCACAGGGGGGAGAAGGTAAATTGCCTCTTCTGAGTCTGCCATGTCATACTCAAGCAGTTGAAAGAGCTGTAAAGACTGTTACTGAAGCCTCGACTACTTCATGTACGAAGTCTGCAAGAGAAGGTCTTATTAAGGCAAAGATTGAGTCTCGCAAAATAATGCCGAAATTTGAGAGTAAGAAGGTTTTTGCTGGTATTTGAATACACTGTCTTGAGATAATGTTAATTATAATCATATATTTTTTTAATAAGTAAGTCAGAATATTCTCTCTAATTTGTGTTTTATTGAAAAAAAGTTCATTTTTAATTGTTTATCTAATATTTTTTAGAGATTTAACAAGGGTGGGTTTTTCTCTATTTTGTGAAATTTCAAACTCAATCCGGAGGAAGAAGATGTTATCCAAATATTATTAAAAAAATTACGTGATTTTACATCTTCATTTAACACCCCTTTATCACTAACAGACAAACCAAAACAAGTTTTTTTTTTCCCCCATACAATCGTGACCCGCCTTACTATTCAAGCTCAATTATTAAATATAGCCATGACAAAATTAGATGATATTGGTGTAAGAGTTTGGGGCATAACATGTGATGGCAGTCAAGCCAATATTGGTTCTTTACGCATTTTGGGGTGCCAGATCAATTCAAAAGAAAAGTATTTTGAGGGTTGTTTTGAACATCCATCAAAAAAATATAAAGTTCATGGAATTTTGGACGTTTGTCATATGATGAAGTTAGCGAGAAATGCTTTAGCTGAAGTTAAATCTTTTGAATCGCCGAAAGGGATTATTAAATGGGAGTACATCGAAAAATTGTGTATAATTCAGAAAAAAGAAGGGTTTTCTTTCGCCAACAAACTTTCTGGTGCCCACGTGAATTATAAAAATAAAAAGATGAATGTCAAGTTAGCGGCGCAAACGTTAAGTTCAAGTGTCGCAGATGCTATTGAATTATTAGACAGATCTGGTAACCCTGAGTTTGCACATAGTGAAGCCACTGTTGAATTTATCAGATTTCTAGATAGAATTTTTGATATTCTGAATTCAAGGAATCCCTTTGCCAAAGAATTTAAAAGCCCATTACGATCATTGGAGGTTATTATCCACCACTTACCCGCCCTGGTATAAGTAACAGATGGTTACTCCTTCAAGGCTCTCGCAAGGACTCTAATTTTTTTGAAAGAACGAAGCTACATTTAGTTTAGAAAGAATTTAGACCTCCAATGTCCCTGCATACGTTGTTAGCAAGCAGTATGCAAGTGCTTAGCGGGAAATACAAGATACAATATGTGTTAGTATTACAAAATATAGACAAGACAATGGGACAGGTTGGTGAGAGTCCTCGAGGTGGCAAGCGCTGGGTGATTGTATCCAGCGTATCCTACAAGCACCTGTTTAGGAAAAAGACACAGTATAGAAGTAATACGAGCATGGTAAATTATTACCCATTACGATCAGATAATAAGCATTTTTGGCTGAAAATCTTTGAAGACACTGGGAGTTACATTCAAAGTCTGAATATCGGTGGAAGGTCTCTACTCAGCCACAGACGAAATACATTTGCGTTTGGATTAATTTTATGTATGAATTCCATTAAAAAAATTGCATTAGAGATTTTGGAAAGGGATGATTCCCCATTAGATTATTTACTGACGTACAAAATGTCCCAAGATCATCTAGAATTGTTCTTCTCTTGTATTAGATCTAGAGGAGGCTGGAACGATAATCCTAATGTTTGTCAATTAAAATATGCAATGAAAAAAGTACTGTTGGGGAATAGTGTAAAAAGTTTTAATTCTAATTGTACTAACTTTGAACAATCGTCATTAACACCAATATATGAATTTAGATCTACTAAGCGCTCATTACAACTAGAATTAAATGATAATGATGATCCAATATTGGAACTGGAACTAGTTAAATATAGTAATATGTTGCAGAATATGCACGATCTATCAAATTTACAGGGTAATTTCCTGTATTATATAGCGAGGTATATTTCCAGGCAATTGATGGGAAAAATTCAATGTAAAGATTGTATCTCGATATTGCACCCTCATAAATCCACCAATGACCACACATATGCAAATTTTTTCCCTGACCATACAATGTTTACGAAGTTTGTTAGTCGGGGAAAAATAATTGAATCTTCCGAAATCGTCTACAGGATTGTAGAGTTTACTGAAAAATGTTTCAAATTGTTGGTTGTTAATGGTGATAAAATGCAATCTAACATTTTGAAAAAAATCTCACATTGTGTGATGAGTCACTTTTCGGATAAGAGGTATATGTTCCCACAATTGCCGCACGATTTCGAAGTTGAATTTTACGGGGGTGAAGATCTCCATGAAACGCAAATAATTCGAAAAATTTCAGAGAAATTTGCGCTATTAAGGTTAAAGACTTACGCAAGAAGATTTTCTCTAGAAAATGTAAATAATAATAAAGCGAGCGTTAGGCAGAAATTACATAAACTTATTATATTTAATAATGTTTTAAAAAAAAAATGTCTGTTTATAAGTTGTATAAATTTTTTGTCTGTAATTTTTTGCTATATAAATGTTTGTTGTATTTGTTGTTGCATAAGTTAAGTTGTGCGAATTTTGTTGTATAAATGTTAAATCTTTTTTTGTCATATTATTTCTACCCTATATTATATACGACTGTTATTTTTTTGGCACATGATGTTCCCATACTAAATATTGTAGATTTTTAAGAAATAAAAATGATACACCTATTAAATCTTGTAGTTTTGTTTCTGTTTCTAAACATATTATGTTACCTACCCTACCTAGACCAGTGTTACTGATCTAAGACAATGGTAAGATTATCACAATAGTTTAGAACAAAGTACAACTGTAGCCCTGAATGAAGTTTCATTATTGAAGTTTACTTCGAATGGAAGATTAATTCCATAAATTAAGGTTTTCCAAGGATCCCTTTTTTTAATTTTGTGATTTATTTGTGCTAAATATACAAAGTCTCAATTTTACTTTATTGCAATTCGTTATGCAACACAAAAAACAGAAAAGAAATAATGTTTAATAACATTTTTTAGCAACAAAAAACTTGGAATTTGCGAGTTCCCTCTAAGAAGTTCCCTGAGTTCTCGTATCTTTTGCCTACTTTGCATATGGCGGCCGCCGAAACCGGAAGACCGGCCAATTTAAGCGAGTCATCCATCCAGTTATTATATATATATATCTATGGTGGGGGGTATGGCGCGATCGGCGGCGAGCAGTCCACGCCACAACAGAACCCACCCCGACACACCACACCACACAAATATGTCTCTAACCATAGAAAATGTATGAAACCGATGTGCTACTGGCGCGCCACGACACACCGCACCACACAAGTGTGTTTCCGCCTTTAACAAAATTTCCATAGACGACGAATTATCGAAGAAAATAATCATCTAAGACAGTCTCTACTTTTAACCAATATAATAATAATTTTAATAAATAGGTACTCCCAGAGAAACGTAAAACGACGTTGGTGAAATGATTATTTCTTTCATATTTGTCAATAGGCCACTTGCATCACCTGTTTTTTTTTTTTTTTAATTTCGGTTTAGGCAAATATTCTAAGACATTCTGTTTTTTTTATTGTATTTTTGAAAGCCTAGCGATTTTTTGAAAATTTTAATTCGAAAAATCAGACCATTTTTTACAAACCGGAAAGACGGGACATAATTTTTTAGGTGCCTAAAAACCATAATTACATAGCCGAAAATCATTTTAAAAAAAGAACGATTTCCACGCGAATAGCAATAAATTGTACGGGGTTATATTCGTTACATCTGTAAAAACACCGCCATCTTTATCGTAAAATCAAACCAAAGGATAAGTTCGCATAGAACAAACAATAAATCTAGTGAACGTTAAACGCAAATTCAAAAATTCACCGGAAATCAAAATGTTGCCATATAAAAAAAATCAGTGTGGAATTTTACAAAATTAACGCGAAGAAGGAATAGGTATAATATCCGTACTAAACTGCAACAGAGCACTCCAGCGGTCAGAACGGTCTTTATCATTCATTTTGAGATTATTTTGTTTTCAAAAAGTTTCGTTAAAATCCGAAAGATGCCACTAGAAAAATAAATATTATTTATTTTATTATTCAACATGTCGCATCTGGTTGCATCAATTAATTCGGGCGGCTAGCCGGCCAAGGGTACTATGCACGTGTCAATACAGTAAAGTTTTGAGAAAAAACTACCTGAAGTCATTATGGCAACGTCGCGTCGCACGTCAGCTGTAGCTAGTGACATTTCTGACGCTTGGCCAATTTATCGTCACCCAAAATCTCAAGATCACGTGGATCACAGAATGATTTGTGCTTGTTCCTTTTTTGCATTATCTCGATACAGGAGGCCTCAGGAAAAAAATGCTCTTAGGGCCTATGTCATCTTGAGGGTGCCGTGAATAGGGTATTTTTAGGGAAAGGAAGGAGGGGACGTTCTGGGGGGATTAGGAGTGACGAACGTGCGAATCCATCCCTTTCACTGCGGTGCAAGGCGACGGGTCAAAAGGTCTACCTCAACCTGTCACTCCCAATCCGGCCCGCCATGCAGTGGGTGGGCTAAAGCCTTCGCCGCCAAGACTTAAACAAACCTCACCCCAAGAACCCGTGCACTCCTGCTCACCAAACCTATCAAACCTTTGTTGTTGGTTATCCAATAAATTTGGGAGGCGGGTGTGGCTGCCGCGCCCTGGGAACCATTTATTGGATAACCAAAACCTCTGCCATAAGTCACCCCAAGTGTTACGCTACGTTTGGTGACTCAGCAGGGGTGCCCGGGTTCATGGGGTGCGGTTTGTCGGGTGTTGGCGACGGATGTGTCTGCTCACCTATTGCACGGCAGGCCGGATCGGGAGAGAATGATTTTTTTTTTTTTAATGTTCTTTATTCAGTAAAGTTTATATTTTACAGTAAATGGGTAATTTTTTGGCCATCACACTAGGCACATGCCCGTGTTGTAGTGGTGTTGTTGAGGGAGATCTTTTATCCTCTCGAGTCGGAATCTCTCGGAACATCGCCATGCACCGTAGTAGGATACGTCCATCGCTCCTGGACACACTACCCCCAGATTCCTACCCACCCCACGTACCTTTTTCCTTCCCAGAACCTCCTCTCCTTCCTTTCCTGTATAGAGTACCGGGCTATTCAGATCTGGTCAAACACGGCTGAAGCAATTTCAAGTAAAATTGAACTGTTTCTCAAATGAATGTATTTAAAAAATCATCGGAACGTAGCTTCGACCAAGTATACCGTCAATGGAACGTAGCCATCTATTTTAGTTTTTAAATTGAAAAAAAAAAAAAAAAAAACTTGGTTTGACCAAGGCTCGAAGCTTACCTCCCAGTGACCGAAATCAAACGCTTTACCACTAAGCTAACTCGAAAGTCGGAGAGTCCGACATTATTTATAATATAAGACTAAACTCATGGACAGAAGGGAAGGCGATGATTTTATTAATTGGCAACAGTGTATTGTATCGCTTTCCGTATCCTGTTGCCAAAAAATAAAAGCTTTTGGTTCAAGTTTGGGCCACGGGCATGATAAAGCGCCATGTTACGGTAATGTAATTCATTATTTTAAAAGTCCCGAAAACCTCTTTTAATACAGAATTTAAAAATATGAAAATTATTTTAAAAAATGGAGAAAGATTTTAAAATGATGTTGTCGTTTTGTTTTTTCTAATAAACTTAACCTAAGTTTTGTAATTTGAATTTCAAAAAACATTGAATTTAGGGTTTATGAAAAAAGTTAACCAAAACCCTTTTCTTGATTTTGTAAAACATATGTAAGGGCGGTCAGAAAAGGGTCTGATTTCTGATTTATATTTGATAAATGCTAACCCCCTGTAAATTTAAAAAATACGACATTATTTTTTTTCCCACTAAAAAATTATTTTTATCGTATTGCGAAATAAAATTTTCGTTATTTCGAAATAATTTATGATTACATTCCACCTTAAGGGAATATAATCGGAGACGGGACATTTTCATGTAGTGACGTAACGAGCTCAAATAATGGATTTATTTATTTAAAAATAAATAAACTATAGATTTCTAAAAATTTTTACAACATTTTCGTAAACTTAGTAAAAAAATCTATCCACACGATTTTTTCCAAGTCGTTATGAAATCCGTGCAAGTGGCCTACATTTTAATAAAACAACAAATGGTTTTGTTAATCATTGCTATCACGAACAAATAAGCCTCTACACATATTTTGGTACAATGTAAAACAAAGAAAACTTTTGGATTAATTGTGGAATTTTAGAACATTCATGGAATAAAGTTAATTTGGTAAATGTGCTCCAAATCAGAGATGACTGCCAAATTCAATAATGGCAATAAATATATGTATATTATATTAAAGGCGAAAACTGCCGAAAACCAATAAATGCAAACTACAATGTTCAGAATACAATGATGGTTGGTAGTTGGTAGTGTTGGTAGGTATCTCTTTTGGTGGCTTGGTGAACTGTAAGAATTCGTTCTTATGATTTGTTCTTTGTCTGTGGCAGGGGGGTATAACTCCGTCAGTTTTTGTAACCCGGTCACGTGGTTTGCGACGTCATAGTAACGACTACCAATGGGAATCTTACAATTTCCATAGAAAAACTTTTGAGAACTGAGTGGTAAATAAAGTGGGATATCTATGGTATTATATGTCAAATAGCACGTTGGCCGAAACAATCCGAACATTCAAAACAACGAAATATTTTGAAAAAATGCTTCCTAAATATCGTTTCAGTGTCGAAGGCTGTGAGGATAGTGTTTCAGTTCGACACAGAGTACCTAACTGCGAAAATAATGAGAGTCGTTATGGGAATGGACGTTGAGAATCGGCAGATCTGACTATTGCTTATCCGATTTTGGGAAGTTGTGGTTATGTTTGGTTCCCATTTCACTAATAACTGCAAAAATTCCAATGGCACGTTAAAAAAAGACGCTTTGCCGACCCTTAATCTTCATGGAATCAGAACACATCGGGGTTTACCTAAAGAAAACGTAAACGATCGTAGGATACCAAAATACAGGTGCGAATCTTTTGTTTGTTCAGTGTTCCTAATATACTTTGTAACTTTTCCCTAACTTCACCTAAAAATTGTATCTGTTTTCGTTTTTAGACTTTATCCATATTCTACCTGGAGTGTCCAGCACGAATGGTGCCGTCCAAGACCACAATTACAGTTTAAAAGGTATAAATAATGTCTTCTCTATACTCTATATGGCATCAACCTATTTTATTCATAGAGATAGATGTTGATTCACTGAGTCTTATTATAAAGATATTCAATACATTTATTATTTCTTCAAACACAGCAATTCCATTATTATTAAGATATTTAATATGACAGGCGCATATCCGAGACGCGTGGTCGTTGTTCTTCATTTATTTTCTCTTTTATACTCTGCACTGGTAGGATATAGTTCATAGGATGAGGCTGGGTAATGTAATGAATTTTTTTTTGTTTCAGAACCAAATGTGTTCTACCTGGTCCGAGTACCGTGCGTTTTGCTGCCAAAAAAGTAGTGGAAGATTATACAGGTATACATCTGTATTTATATTTCATTAAAGGAGATAATATTCTATGTTTTGCTTGCGAACTTTGGTTAATGTGATGAATATGTTTATTTCAGAACCAAACATGTTCCCTGGGCTGAGCAGCGTACCGTGTGTGAATTGCACTCTGTTATTACATTGTCTTCAGACCTCTGCAGCCATACTCGGTCAACCATCGCCTTAGCCGCAGTAAGACGGATAGATTCATACATCCATCACTCTTGAACATATTGACCCCCAGATTCCTAACTACCCCTCTGTACATTTTTCCTTCTCAAAACTTCCTCCCTTTCCTTTCCCTAAAAAGACTCCACACCGCATCCCTAAAGATGACAATAGGCCCTGAGAGAATTTTTTCCTCAAGGCCTCCCATGTGGGCTAAAATTCTATCCAAACACTTCCTTTTTTATTATTATTACTCATATTTTCATTAGTTATGATTAAAAAAACCTTCCCTTTCCAGGTGAAATTACTGAGATATTGTAATCAGTTCCTTCTAAATGAGTTTGCACATGATTGTATTTCCATTTTTGTGTTATTATGTATAAAGCAATAAAATACTACATGCAATTATGCGTTTTCATTTTATTTTTAAAATAATTTTTAGGCTAATGATTTGGGTAGGTACTAATATTGTGTGAGGTGGTATCTTTTTTTTTTTTTTTTTTACTTTCCTCTATCCTTGTCGATGGTCTGTGACGTCATAATCGCGAAATGAGCATTATTTATGGTCAAATAGTGTTGAAGCCCGTTCCATGCAAAAAGCCCGAAGATATCGATCTAGGTATTAGTTCATTTATGGTCTGTGGTAAAATCCAACTGACGGCTGTTGATCAGGGCGTCGCTTGCTGCCCCGTTTTATGTATTAATATCACATTAATAACTTGTTGTTTGTATGTTTTGAATAAGTGACTTTATTATGACATTTATATCTGTAGTTATTTAATTAACTTTTCTGGGACGTTTGCGCAAAGAAATTAGGTTATGTTCCTCGTCATTGAAACACATTGACATTCAAACTTTGAGCTTCGCTTTGTACGTGAGTAGATTTATGCTTTACTTATTAACTTGTTTGATGACTTTAGGAATTTAAAACTTACTTATTGCACTTTTTGAAAACTGAATGTTGTACCGGCAAGAATTTTCTACGTAAACTTGAGTTTAAGGTTATGTTCAACTTAAATTATTTGTATAAATTTTAGTACAATTGAGTTCTTAACGCACTTTTCGTATTTTATATCGATTTTTTAGTTATAATAGATTTTATTTAGTTATTTTTAAATTAAGAGGTGATAACGGTAGGTATTTATATATAATATTCATTTCAATCTGAATGAGAAAGTAGGGAGGTTGTAATTTACTTTTTAGTGGAATATACTTTGGATAATTATATATTTATATATATATATATTTTATTCAGTAAAAGGTACATACATTACATTACATTTTATACAATAATTAATAACGCAATATACATATTTGATTTACCCCAATAAATAAGGATGGCTTGTGTGTACGGGAGGTGTTATTATATTGGTTTATTTTTTTTTTAATTCAGTTCGAATTTTCGGTATAATTTTTAAGCTGAGTTTTAAATTTTATTTTATTCAGGTTCATTTTTCTGATTTTTTCAGGTAGTTAATTAAAAAATTGAACTCCGAGATATTTATGATTTAAATGTCCTATTGTTTGTTATTATATGATGAATAAATTGGATATTTCCACCGTTTTATTTATTTCTAAAAAATATATTCGTGAGTTTTTATATGTTGTTTTGTTATTATGTGTAGGTCTAATAACTCTTTAAAGATATGCCACCCCATATGGGATATATTTGAGCTGAAAATAAAAAATAAAAACACAGATAAACAATAATATCGACTACAGCGTCCTCCCCGCAAGACAAAGGTACCAATTTGGAAAATTATTGCATGTTTTTCATATTTCTTACTAGCTGGTACCCGGCATGCGTTGCTATGCTATTTAACTGTTTTTCCCTGCGTTTCCTTTCGCATTAATCCCGTTCCCCTTCCGCCTTTCCTACCTATCCCTCGTCCCCTTCCTCTCTCGCGTTCCCACTCCGCCTCCTCCACCTTCCTTCTCTCCACTCCACCCCCCCTCCCCCGTCCCGCGAACCCCCCTCCTGAGTTTCCTTTCGCCCTCCCAGGTTCCCCGCCCCCTTTTTGGTTCCCCTCTTCCCCTCCCGTGAACTTCCCACCCGAGTTACCCTCCCCACTCACCCCTCCCGCATTCCATACATTCAGACCCGGTACATTCCGTTTTCTAACAACTCGCGTGCCACCTATTGCAATTGTTTTATATAAATTTCATAATGCCAGAGTTCACCAGTAGTTTTATACAACCTTGTCCTGACAATAACGAACACAACAAAAAGATTTATCCAATTTTGTGCCATCGTTCGAAAATTATGCGCATACATACATTTCGGCCGTTCATTTTTATTTATATAGATGAGTGAGAATTTTAGACATGTTGTTTTTAATAAAACCAGCAATGTATGTTTTTTTTAATGTCATGTTTATTATCGAGGCTTCTGATTCACACAATATTGTCATTTTTTGCCTCATCTGTTTTTAAATTATAATATTATCATTATAATCTCTAATGATCTTTAAAATGTACTTTCCTTATCTTTAAGAGTACCTAATTCTACTTAAAAAATAAATATAAAAATTCTTCATTAATAATTTCAAATATAATGCCTACCGTTGCATACACACGGATTGCGTAAGTAGTAACTTTGCGGGACTTATGATAGGGAATCAAAAATAAATTTTAAATTAGGGCCGTGTAATTGGGGCCTAATTCAGATACTTTGAAATAGTCATATAATGGCTCTTCTACATTATAAACACAGCTATTTATTTCACTTCTCCTTTTAGCTTAGTTTTGTAACGAAATACTATAACTTATTTGTTTGTTTGTTTTCAGAGTATTCCGTTGTTAGTTGAACGCTCTCACAGCGGTACCATGGATCTTCCCAACCCAGAGAGCATTTCCATCAAGACTGAACCATGGTCGCGGGAAGAAGGCTCGACTGAAATGGTGTATAAATGTGAAATCCACCTCCCGGATGTGAAGAAGGAATGTTTGCAGTACGCCGAGAGTGTTCAGTCAACCAGTAAGTTGTTTTGCATATCACAAAGGCATTTCAGATGGACGCTGTCAGAACAATTACTGGTTTTTTGGATATACAGTGCTGATACGGAGCCCTGATGTATGATAGTGAGTACATACATGTTTGTGCTCACTATCGAACCTTAGTAAGTAAAGGCCTATCATCTCTGCCTACCCTGCGGGATTCTAAGTTAGTTTAAATCTAACTGGTTGTTGGTAAATATATAATTAAGAAAGCAACCGACAAAACTTGGCAACTGACCAGCGAGTTTATTAGTGTCAAATTCGGGGTGCCTAAAGAAAGCATTCTGGGTCCAATTCTATTCTTAATTTTACCTTAATGCCACATGAAATGTGAAAGTGAAATCATTTTTGCGGATGATACTTTTCTTCTAATTTATAGGAATACTTGGGCAGACATATTTAAGACAGCAGAAGACACATGAAACATGATAAAAAATGGCTAGACTCACTCACACTTAATTCTAATAAAATAAATTAATCCATTTCAAATTAAATTTTTAAAAAACTCAAAGGAAACCTAATTTTGACAATGCGTAGCCCGTATTACTAAGTTCTAGAAAGGAAGTAGGTTTGAGGGGTGGGTAGGAATCTGGGGGTCAGTGAGGCCAGGAGTGACAGACGTATGAATTCATGCCTTCAACTGCGGTGCAAGGCAATGGGTCGAGAGGGATTCTGGCTGAAGAGGCCAAAAGACCTCCTCAACCTGAGTCTCTCGATCCGTCCCGCTACGTAACAGGTGGGTAGACACATCAGCCGCCAAGACCTTGCCAAACCTCACGGCATGAACCCGGACACCCCTGCTAAGTTAAATAAAAAATACGTATGACGGTTTTATTAATATTGGCGATGTCCTTTATGATAACTTAAATTTTTTTATCATCACTGATTTTTATTTTTAGGAATCCTTTTTAACATTTTATATTTCATTTATTTTATTTATTTATTTTATTATTTTCATAGTACATTAGTATATAATGATGACGTATTGCCCATCTCACTAGGTGTGAAACACCTGTGTTGAGATGGCAATTTACAGAGTGGTTATAATCTATGATTTTGTTTTATTAATATTATGAACATGACAGCTTGATATAAAATCTTTTTTTTTCTAAGTAATATTCAATTCAAGTATGTTATATGAACATTGCAGTAGGTACATGGTTACATATTTACACACAGTAGGCATAAAGGTAAGAATGTTATTAAATATTCCTGATAGATATGTTTATTTGAGGTGATTAATGATTCTACTTTTAAATGCACTTTTGCTTTGAGTGTTTCTTATTTCAGTAGGTAGAGAATTGAATAGCTTTGTTGCATTATATTTAAAAGTTCTTTGTCCATAAGAGGTTTGACAAACTGGGATGTTAAAAGATTTTACATTTGACTCTCTTAGGGCTCTAGTGTTTATTCGTTCCTCAAACATGTGTGAATTTTTAAATTGGTGAAGCAGAATATTTTTTGAATACAGTTTTTGCAGGTTAGGAACATTTAGTGTCTTAAAAATAAAATCAGTGCTCGTTCTCAACGGGACTTTAAGAATAACCTTCAAAATTAGTTTTTGAATCCTTACTAAAGGCTCCAGGCAAGTATTTGTGGCACTTCCCCAGCTAATAATACCATATTCAAGTAATGATTGTATGAGAGTACAGTAAACTTGTTTAAGATGTTTTATATTTAATATATCTCTAACATTTTTAAAGAAATAGACGAATTTCCTCAGTTTTGTCGTTAAGTTTGTAACATGTGCGTTCCATTTAAGAAGATCATTTATTTGAATACCAAGAAATTTAATACTGTCAACTCTACTTATAGAAGGACAGGTACATGGAGTTAATGAGGGGTTACAGCTGTGAAGTTTAAGGCTTTTTTTGTGAAGGCAAGAGCTTATTTGATATTCGAAATGTTAGAAATTTGGTTTTGTCTGTATTCAGGGTTAATATGTGAGCATCAAGCCAATTTTTAACAATATGAAAGCCATTTTCTGCCATTTTAAAGACTTCATCTCAAGATTTGGCGTAAAATAGCAAAACCGTATCATCGGCAAAAGTTGTGATTTGTCCACAAATTTGTAAGTTACATAGATCATTAATATATACCAAGAATAATAAGGGTCCTAGGATGCTACCTTGTGGAACTCCACAAACTGTTTTTTGGGAACTACTACAGGTACTGCTTATTTTAACACATTGCGTTCGATCAGTTAGATAACTATGAAGTAATTGAAGAACTGTATCTGATATTCCTATCCTCTTAAGTTTATCTGAAAGTATTTTGTGGTTCACAGTATCAAACGCCTTTGCAAGATCAAGGAAAATTGCTATACATTTATTTCCCTTGTCAACATTATTTGTTATGAAGTCTGTAACGTTAGCGATGGCGTCTGAGGTTGATAAGTTTTGGCGAAAACCAAACTGATTTGCTGATAATATTTTGCTAGAGTCAAGGTATGTAGTTAATTGATTTCTCAGTATTCCTTCAACAATTTTGGAGAGTGCACTTAGAACACAAATTGGTCTGTAATTGGTAATTTCAGATTTGTTTCCACCTTTAAAAATTGGAGAGATAATACCTTGTTATAATATATTTGGGAAGCAACCTAGAGTGAAGCTCTTATTAATTAGGAATTTGAGGGGAACGGCTATATGAGATTTCAGCGATTTTAGTAGTTTACTTTGTATTTTGTCATGTCCAGGTGAAGTCCTCTCTTTCAGTGAGTCGATTTCTTTGATGATATCCTCCATCGATACATCTTTTAGAGTAAATTTTGCGTAAGTTTCTTCTCGGAGATTATCATCTGGTGGTGGAGTTTTAGTATTGCAGTTGATGTTTTCTTTTATTTTACTGGCCAAATTTGATCCAACGTTTGTAAAAAAAGTATTTGCATGATCGGCAATAGTCTTCGGGTCCAAGTTAAAATTCACATTCTGACCATCGATTGTAAGTTCCTCAATTTGATCTCTGAATTGCCTTGCATGTGTTATCTCTTTAAGAATTTGCCAAATCTTTCTGGAGTCATTATTACATTCAATAATTTTTCTTGAATAGTATTTATTCTTTGCGTGTTTAATTAGTTTTGTACACATATTTCTGTATTTTTTGTAAAATGTATTAAGTAAGTAATTATTTGGATCTTTCCTTATTTTTTTTGTGAATATTATCTCTTTTCCTGATGCATTTTAATAATCCCGGTGTAATCCAAGGTTTAGTGATTGTATTTTTTACTTGGTACCTCTTTCTGTTTGGTGTGTAGTTTTATTTGTTTTTGAATAAAATTGGTAGAATAATTCAATGCCAAATCATTATCAGCAATTGAGTACAAATTTTCCCATTTTTCGTTTTTTATGTTGAAAATAATTGTATCCCAGTCGATTTTATTTTTCACAATAGATATATTTACGGAATCATCTTTACTTTTATTTTCATTTCCAACTTCCAATATTGTAGAGTAGTGGTCTGTTACTGTGGATTCATATATTATTGTGTTGATAGGTTTTTTCGTTTTGCCTATTATATGGTCAATACAAGAAAGAGTTTCTTCAGTGACTCTAGTAGGTTTGTTGATGTAGCTAACAAGACCGTAGTAGCTTATGGCGTTGAGGTAATCGTCTTTTTGAGGATGTCCATTTTCTAAAATATTAATGTTTGTGTCTCCAATTAAAAACAGATTTCTACAGTGTTTTAGTTTATGTAACACAGTTTCAAGTGAAGTAAGGAAGTTTCTAATATTGTTTGCGGATGGGGATCTATAAATAGCCAGTATGTCAATTACTGACTTAACTTGTATGTGTAGACAATTGGAGTCATTGATTTTGATTTCTTTGGTAGTAGTTTTCAGATATTTTTTTTTTTAAATAATCTTTATTTATCAAGTTACATAGGTGATTGTACTGTGCCTGTCTCACTAGGAATTCCTGTGTTGAGAGCAGGCGCATTTTAACATAAGTAGTTTAATATAAAAAGAAGAATAAGGATAACAAAAACAATGTTATATACATTTAAAGGTACAAGGACAATCAGCATTGTACCAAAGGGAAAGCATGCACTAGGAGGTTATAAAAATATTGTTAATATATGATCTGTCTTTGCTAGTGATCCAAGACTTGGTATCTGATTTGTATTTTACATAATTAGTGTGCTGTCTAATGGTCAGTGGAAGTGTATTATAAAGTTTAGTTGCAAAGTATCTGAAGTTTCTTTGACCAAACGTTGTTTTGGCGAAAGGGATAAGATTGTTTTTAATGTAAACTACAATTCCGTCATTTTGTTTAGTTTTATATGAAGTGTTGATGCAATAGTAGCCTTCAATATTTTTTGGTGTATAAGAACTTTTAATCCAACATTCTGTTAGGATCATAATATCAAATTCAATGTTTATTAGTTTTAGGTTTATGAGAAATTCTTCGAAGTTTTTATTGATGCTTCTCATATTTTGGTGTATTATTTTCAAATTATTTTTTAGATATAGTTTTATGTTTTCTGTGTTGGTAGTAACAGTTTCATTTTCAAATAGGTGGCATGTGAGTTCTTCCAGATTAGTAGCCATTTTATGTATTTAATATTTAAATTAATTTTGTTAACGATAAAATTAAATTTTACAGTGTTAGAAGATCTCTTTCATGTTTTATATTTATAATTTTAGATTCCGTTGATTTCCGCGTGAAAACTTTACCATTTTTAAACCACGTGTATTGGTGGTTTAGTTCCTGTGCTCGCTTCTTAGTTTTCCATAATAAGTCCTTATTATATGAAGACAACACTTCGCGGATGTACAAGGATGGACTTATTTTCTTGGTTAAGTTTTTTGCTGCAAGAAGGTTGTGTCGAGTAGTAACGCTAGAATTGTAGAATTTGATGATAATTTTTCTTGGAAAACCTTGACGACCGTCAGGAACACGATAGATTTCTAAAAAGTCTTCATCCAGGATTTGAGTGCCAAGCTTATTAGCAATATCTTTTGCAGTTTCTATCGGGTTTTCATTTATATGTTCACACACTCCAGAGATTTCAACTTGGTTTGATAAGCTATTTTGTTCCAGTTCGGCAAGCCGAATATCAATATCATTCATTCTAGACAGGTCTTTTTTGATTTTTTCAACTTCTATTTTAATTCCCGCTAATTCGTTTAACTTAGTTAATATTTCATCGCATTTTTCGGAAATGAAGTCGGTTGCTTTTTTTGTTTCAGCTGTCTCTAATTCAATTTTTTTAAACATTTCTTTTTTTAAACCAGAAAATTTATTATCAATATAGTCAAAAATTATCTGATTATTGTCGACTGACTGGGGACTATGTGATGTTAAGGCATAATTTTTTGATTTGGAGCGGGTGTTTTCTTGAGGCATTTTTATTTTTTGTTCAATAATGCCCCACAACAAATCTTGATTATCGCAATGTAAATATTTTTGTTTGTGGTGCTCAAAAAGAAAACGATTAATTGTTCCGTAAGCCGCCGCACTTTTATTAGGCACAGATTTTGAAAAGTACACTACTTTTAAACTTAGTTACCTTAAAAAATATCGGTTTCAGTCGGAACCGGTGGAAAAATATGCATTTAAATTTATATTTTATAAAAAAAAAAAATTGTACGTAATTTCTCGTTACGGTTGACATTTATTATTACATTATTTTGCATACTGACCGATTTCCAGGGTACCAATCGATAAATATTAAAAAAGATTGCCATATCGCAAAAAATCACACATATTCGAGAAGGTACTAAAGGTTGCACCATACAAATTTTCATGTTCTGAATAAATACATAATTGGAGTGTATTCTGTTGAATCACAAACCATGTTACACAAACCTAGCGTAGCCGCTAAACTACTTGAAAACTGGGATGTTTTTTTTACCTTGACGCGAGCAGGCGTTATAAAGGGACACTTTCTTTTGTATCACAAACCATGTTACACAAACCTAGCGTAGCCGCTAAACTACTAAAAAAATGGGATGTTTTTCATAAGGTAATAATTTTTCGGGTATGGCAACCTTTATTACTATTTAAAAATTGGTACCCCTTCAAAATGGAAAGAATACATCATGAAATGTCATTCGTAAAGGAAAAATTACGTACAAAAAAGTGAAATATAAATTTAAATGCATATTTTTCCGCCTTTTTCGACTGAAACCGATGGTTCTTGTGGTAATTAAGTTTATGGGTTGTTTATTTCTTTAAATGCATACCTATTAAAAGTGAAGCGGCTTGCGGCCGTTAGGTAAAGTTTTACCAGAAAACGAATTGCCAACAGTTAGAATGATCAATATCGTGGTAAATATTAATTACCCACTAGCAAAAACACTTTACTCGTCTTCGCGACTCAATTCTCATGAATAAACAAGAAACTGTTGAGGTTTTTTTCCGTTAAAAACTATACTTTTTAATGTTTAAAGTGGGAGCTGTCAAAACAAGATAACAACCATAAATAACCATAGATGATAATTATGATATATAAAAAAAACATCTACCTTACAAGAGTGGAGAGCCAGTGAGACTATGGCGTCCCATGTTGGGATATGTTATGAGGCTTTATGAGGCTGAAGGTAGTGGGTAGGGAAAGGAGATGGAGAGAGGAAGGTGAGGAAGTTCCTGGCTATTCAGATCTGGTTACCAAACAGGGCTAACGACATTTCAAGCAGCGTTTCAATACTGCATTGTGGTCTTACACCACGGCGATACAGAGAGTATATTCTACTCTGAAACGTGCCGCAAATATACTATACATTATTTTAAATGAATTAATTGGAAAATGACACAATCTTTTCAAATAAAATTTCAACACGACCAATAAGTTTTTTTGCAGTTTCTATAAATTTTGTAGAATTATATGAGAGATTTATACTCGTTGCAGTTTTTTCTACAGAAGTAATGCGTCTTATCATGCTTTTTGATACAGTGGAGAATATCAAAAATGATTCATGCTTTGAGTTTCTGTCCCAACGTTTTAATTTATTTTTTGTAAATGATGTTGCATCGGCCAAGTGATTATAAAAATATGTGTAAGTAATTCGCATGCGGAGGCACACTTAGGACACTAAGTACAATTATAGATAAGTTCCCAGTTTTCTTTCGAGAATCGATTTAGGAGAATGTCATAGGACATCTTCTCTTGGGACGATGTATTTTGTGGTATTTTGTATTGTATTGTATTTATTGTATTGTTTGGGTGTTGAAAGTGATGATTAAGGTTATTACTGCCCTGACGATGGACCCTGTAACCCTGTCCGAAACGTTGGCTAAAGAAAAAGGTAGCGCAACACGGCATAGCACCCCAATAAGAAATAATGGTAATGGATTTATTGTCTAGTTTTGTCTTAATAAATGTATAAAATTAAGTAATTAGTTGTAAGAAAATTGTACCATAATTGGACTTACCTGTCTGTCGTACCAAAATAAATGATCTATACAACTACCTTTTTTCGACTCTCTTATTGGTGCGATAAAGGCTGGCGATATCTTAATAAAGTTAGTTTATTTAGGTATTTGTTCGCTTGGGAATGCATTTTGTTGATTACATTATTAACACCATTTATATAGGTATTTTGGTAGAATCCTATGTTTGCTAAAACTTCATGCAGTGAGTGTAAGAATGTGTTTATAATATATATGTTCAGAGATCTATATATAATAGTAAACATTGTTCTGTGATTGTCAGGTTGAAGTTGGAGATATTTTGCATTTTTATTTGTTACCTCTTTGACTGAGTGAGTGCTATGTTTTAATGTATTCAATTACATATTATTCCAGATAGCATTAAGGTGGAGACTGTTCCCATCAAGGCAGATCCAGAACCCCGAAAAGAAGATGTAGAGGGAATTTCTTATATGGAAATAGATATAGACTTGACAGATGTTAAAATGGAATGTTTAAAGTACACTGAAAGTGTTACCGAGACTGCTGCAGGTAAAATCGATTTTTGTGTGAGTTTGTTTTAATAATTTTCTCGTGTCATTATAGATACCTACTTATTGAGCTTTATCCTCTATCCTTTTGCAGACAAAATAACGGACTTCAAGATGCACTCTGGAGAAAAACCTCACTTGTGTTCCTATTGTACCATCTTCTGTTTAAAAAAAACAGATTTAACAAGGCACTTACGCACCCATACTGGAGAAAAGCCGTATTCATGTCCCCAATGTAACTACTCCTGCTCAAACAAATCAGATTTTAAAAGGCACTTACGCACCCATTCTGGAGAAAAGCCTCATTCATGTCCACATTGTAACTACTCCAGCTCATGCCACTCAGATTTAACAAGGCACTTTCGCACCCATACTGGAGAAAAACCGCATTCATGTCCCCAATGTAACTACTCCTGCTCAAGCAAATCAGATTTAAAAAGGCACTTACGCACCCATTCTGGAGAAAAGCCTCATTCATGTCCACATTGTAACTACTCCTTCTCAGAAAAATCAGCTTTAACGAAGCACTTAGTCACCCATACTGGAGAAAAGCCTTATACATGTTCCCATTGTAACTACTGCTGCACGCGTAACTCAGATTTAATTTTGCATTTACGCATCCATACTGGAGAAAAGCCTTATTCATGTCCCCAATGCAACTACTTCTGCTCAAACAAATCAGATTTAAAAAGGCACTTACGCACCCATTCTGGAGAAAAGCCTCATTCATGTCCACATTGTAACTACTCCAGCTCATGCCACTCAGATTTAACAAGGCACTTACGCACCCATACTGGAGAAAAACCGTATTCATGTCCCCAATGCAACTACTCCTGCTCAAGCAAATCAGGTTTAAAAAGGCACTTACGCATCCATTCTGGAGAAAAGCCTCATTCATGTCCACATTGTAACTACTCCTGCTCAGAAAAATCAGCTTTAACGAAGCACTTAGTCACCCATACTAGAGAAAAGCCTCATTCATGTGCACATTGTAATTACTCCTGCTCAAGCAAGTCAAATTTATCAAGGCACTTACGCACTCATACTGGAGAAAAGCCTCATTTATGTTCCTATTGTAACTACTCCTGCTCAAGCAAGTCAAATTTTACACAGCACTTACGTACCCATACTGAAGAAAACTTAATTTTCCCCCTGTAACTACTCTTGCTCACACAAGTTATCGTTGACAGAGCTATCACGATACGGGAGAATACTGTGGGGAGCCGCTTATCATTTCTACCTTTGTGGTGACGATGGTACTTACGGGACTCCGGGAAGGTTCTTGTATCTGGAGAAATAATAAGAGCTCGCACACGTTTGATCATTTATTAATTAATCTTGTCTGACAACATTTACATTTAAATCGCGGTAGGAGAAAATGGAAATGTGATTTTAAATTTACTATTAACGCGTGTTCGCGAGGCGGATGTCGTAACCGGAATGGCGTCAGTAGCGTCTCTCGGAACCGCGTTCGCCGGAACTCTATTAGCCACGCGACCGATGTTGCTAGGGCAATTGTGTTGTCATAGTTTGACGAAATAATCAGTTACCTTACAAGTACTTAATCGCATTTCCATAGCCTCCCCTCCAGTGCTAACGATAACATGAACCAATGGAAAATCGTTCAGATAAATTATGAAACTGATTGCTAATCCTATTTAAACTGAGGCACCTTCAGTCAAAACAAGGATAGCCTCCAATGTGTTCGGAAAATTGTGAGAGTTACTAGAGCAGAGTAGGATAACTAGTTATTTTTTGGAAGTAGACTGCTGTTATAATTTCAAGAACACATTGGAAGGTATTAAAGTTTTACAACAATTTTAAACTAAAAATCTTAGTTCTAGTACCATGAAATCGTAAAATTAAGTGTATAACAATAAAACAAAATTTTGAGATATTTACTAGTTAGTTTTAAGTGAGTTATTTACAAGTTAGTTATAAATATATAAGTTTTAAAACTTTTCAAGTTCGACGAACTCATTACTTATTTTTAGTGTTTGACGCATCGACGAACTAAGTGTTCGGAGCGTTGGTGTACATATAGCGTGGTACATGGAATTTGAGATATGATTCCAGCTGATTGTTGTGGTACATGGATTTCAAGGTTTTGATTCCAGTTGGTTGTTTTTCAATAAATGTAAGTTCATTGAATTTTGTTGCCTTATTATTACCAGTTGTGGGGACCAGTTGTAGCCTCCATGAACTATGTTCAGAGCTGGTAGATTTATTTTACTAAGAGTGCGTAATTAGTAGCGCAGGTTGTAAAATCACTTCACATTGATTGTATAAAAATTACTTAAGACTATGACTTAAAGTAACCTTAAAATAACATTATACATGTTTAAAGAATCACAAATGTATGGTTGAAAGTTGTAATTACTTGAGAAACATTTCGATTGTAAGCCGTATATAGCAGAATGCTGTATTTACATAGGTTATATTGAAATAGAAAACTATAGTAGAATATATGTTTTATAGTAAGTTATATCTAGTGTAAGAAATATTTAAATTGATACATAAGTAGATATAGTTGAGTTTTCTTCCTCAAAGTACTGTATTTTTGGAGCCTTAGTTAGGCGTTCATCATAACATTATAAATAATAAAGGGTTATGCTAATCTGTAGCAAAAAATGACAATTTTTAAGTCAAAGAAGGTACACATCGTCTTCAGTACGTAAAAGTTTGTTTTTTGTTGACGTAAGTCGAATAACCATGTTCCTTTATGTACATAAGATGAAGTGGGTTTAACTTGTAATTGGATAAACATGAAAGAAAAAAGTATATTTAAAAATAAATTATTTCAACCAAATGATTCGCTGGATGTATAAAAGTGCCGTGTACATCCAGGGAAGCATGGTTAAAAAACTAAAATGTTAAAAGTTTAAATGTTTAATGTAAAAAGTTGCCTACCCAGTACATAGTTTGTAGGGTATATAGTGTGTACATTTGTACATAATATAATATGATGAACTATATTAATTGTGTGAAAAGTTGATCACACTTGCTATTACAATAATGCTGTAACGCATAAATGCGGTTGTATAATGAAAAGTTTTTTTTTTAATTTTAAATTAGTAAAAACACGGTGGTGCTTGTAGTACCTTTGAAGTGCACAAATTATGCAGTTAAATGATGAAAAGTTTTCATCTAAATGGAAATGATTTAACACTAGAAAGACCGGAGCCTTCATTTTGACGGCTGCCCGAAGTAATGTGACGATATAATGCTTAATAATAATTGTATTGGTGTGATTTTTTTTCACATTTCATGATTTATTATTTTACAACCATGGTGAAAAAAACAGGTACGGGTCTTATTTAGTTTTTGAGATATATTGACTTATACCTACAAAGACCGCCGCCGTCAATGTGACGGTTTGGGCCATAATGGCTGAGTTTGTTTACAACCTTCTTTACCCAAGCTTACAACATGCCCATTCCTTCTCGTTTATGATAGAACCACGATAGTACTAATACGTCTGTCTCTTTCTTTCGCTATCGCGTATGATATAATTTATAAGCATATTTATCTGTACAGCGTCCTTGAAGTGATATTTCACAAAAATCGCGCTGTATAAATTAGCCAAATATTATTTTTATCTGCCGCCAAGACCCGGACAAGCCTCATACCATAAACCCGGGCACCCGTACTTAGTCACCAAACGTAGCGAACCAATTTTGGTGACCTATAGCAGAGGTGTTGATTACCCGATAAATGGTTCCCGGGGCGGTATTACCGATATCCGCCTCCCAAATAGGGAATTTGTACGGGGAACGTGTGTTCTGATCTTGGTGGCGGATGCGTCTACAAAACGAATGCGTGGCAGGCTAGATCGGGAGTGACTGGTTGAGAGAGATCGTTTGACCTCGCCAGCAGGACTCTTGGAATGTTGCCTTGCACCGCAGTGATAGGAATAGATTCTCCCATAACTTATATTTCTTCCTTTCTCTATAGGTCCCCTGCACACAGCATCCCCAAAGATTACAATGCCCTGAGGGGAATTGTGGAGCTAATGTAAACGAAAAAATAAAAGAAACCGGGCCCTATGCCATCTTTGGGGATGCTGTGTGGAGGATGTTTTTAGGGAAAAGAATGAAAATCTGGGAATGAAGAAGGTGTGAGGGGGTGAATAGGAAAAATTGTTAAATTTATCCAGGAGTAACGGATTAATGAAGAAGGTGTGAGGGATGAATAGGAGAAATGGGTAAATGTATCTAGGAGTGATAGACGAAGTAATCGATCTCTCCCACAGCGATGCAAGGCGACGGTTCGAGAGAGGTCCTGCTGGAGAGGTCTAGATAAGGTCTCCCTCAACAAGTGTCTCCCGACCCGGTCGGCTACGCAGTAGGTGGGCAAACGTATTTGCCACCTAGATCAGAAAACCTCACCCTATGTACCCGGGCACCTCTTCTAAGTCACCAAAAATGGCGCGAATCACTTGGAGAATCCTATACCAGAGGTGTTGGTTATCCGGTAAATGGTTCCCGGGGCGGCGGTACCCATATTCGCCTACTAATTGGAAAAAAGTCGTGGTCTTTATAGGTATGGAGAAGTACCCGGTCTTTCTAGTGTTAAAATTGCAATAACTATATTAATATGTTTTTTTAATGCATGAGTTATGCGGTAAGATGATGAATTGTTTCATCGTATTGAAGATGTTTCACACTTGTGAATACACAATAATTATCTAAGTTTTAGATTATATTAATTGATAAATTACAATATTAAAGGTAGGATATCCATCAACAATCTATGCATTTTAATATTGTGTTATCCGCAGTATTTTAAAGAAATATATACTTTATGAATATGGTTTGTAATAGAAAGTTAGGCGAAATTTAATTTCTATCATGAGTTATGAATGAGAAAAAATGCCAAATAAAATTTCTTTTTGTGCGTTATTCCGTTCCAAATCGCTTTGGAAAATGTACTTGCCGACCTGAGCGCGTTGAGATTTTGGTTATCGGTGTAACGGGAACAGGGGGTTGAATAGTGACATTTTCTTCAACCGGAACGAAAGCAGGCTTGAGTCTGTCTATGGAGACTCGTTTAGATTTGCCTTTTATTGATATGACAAATGTTTTGTCATCACGTTCTTCTACCTTGTAAGGACCTTCATATGGGGTCTGAAGCGGTCTTTTTACGCTATCCGTTCTCAGGAAAACATGAGTGGTGACAGGTAGGTCTTTGTGCACAAAAATTTTTCTTACGCTGTGATTGCTGGCAGGGGTCGATTTGATATTTTCAAACTTTCTCTGTAGACGTCCTACATACGTATCGGGTTCCTCGCGAGGAGTTTCTGAGAAGAAGTCGCAAGGAAGCCTTAATGTCCTGCCATACGTAAGTTCTGCGGGGGAGCATTTTAGGTCCTCACGCACTGTAGCTCTCAAACCGAGAAGTATAAGTGGAAGGTTCTCAACCCAGTTCTGTTCTCCACATGCCATTAGAGAAGTTTTTAAAGTGCGATGCCATCTTTCTATAATACCGTTCGCTTGAGGATGGTATGCCGTGGTTTTTGAGTGTTTGATGCCGAACTTTTCTGCGAGTTTTTTGAAGAGACAACTCTCGAACTGTCGTCCTTGGTCAGTGGTGATGCTGTCGGGTGTACCGTGACGAGCGATCCAATGTGTAGTCAGTGCTGCGGCTATGGTTTCTGCTGAAATATTCTTCAGGGGGATTGCTTCGGGCCATCGAGTGAACCTATCGATCATTGTCAAAATATATTGGTGATCATTGCATAATGGTAGTGGTCCGACTAAGTCGATGTGAATGTTACGGAATCTATCCTCCGGTAATATGTACGTTGCTAGAGGTGCGACCGTATGCTTTGATACCTTAGCTTTTTGACAAGGTATACATAGTTTGACAAAACTCTTGATGTCTTTCGCCATGTCGGGCCAAACGAATCTTTGTTTAACCGTATTTGTAGTTCCCAAGATACCAGGGTGGCAAACATTATGTAAGCTTGCTATGACTTGTTGTCGCATGCTGGGTGGAACAAGTGGTCTAACATGACCTGTTGAAATATCACACCACAATCGAGTGTCGGTGCCAGGGATCACCATTTGACGTAGAGCAAGGGTGCTGCCATCGTTTGCCTTGAAATGTCCGTCAGGTTGGCATTGCTCTAACCGCATTTGCTCATAGTCAATTACAGTGGGACAGTTGATCTCATCGATGCGAGATAGTTTGTCCGCGACTACGTTCTCTTTTCCAGAAACATACCTGATGTCGGTTGAGAATTGCGCTATGTAATCTAGCTGTCTCTCTTGACGGGGAGAGCTAGACGCGCGTTTTTTGTTTAATGCGAAGGTGATTGGTTTGTGGTCTGTGTAAATGCTGAAATGACGGCCTTCAATGTGATTTCTGAAATATTTCACGGATTCATAAACGGCGGTCAGTTCACGGTCAAAAGTACTGTATTTTTGCTGTGCAGGGGTGAACTTTTTGGAGAAGAATCCTAGCGGTTCCCAGGTGTTTCCTTTTGATTGTTGCAACGAAGCGCCCAATGCTTTGTCGCTGGCATCAACCATCATTGAAAGCTTTGCGTTTGGATCTGGGTGCGCAAGTAAAGCTGCGTTCGCTAGTTGTTGTTTGCATTCTTCAAATGCCTTTGTCTGCTCCTGGTTCCAGTTGAGAATCCTCTTGTCATTATTTTTGTAACCGGCAATACTGTCATATAAGATTGCTTGGGTGTTGATTGAATTTGGTAGGAACCTGCGGTAGTAGTTCAACATACCTAAAAAGCGACGTAGTTCTTTCGCAGTTTTAGGTAGTGGGAATTCTGTCACTGCTTTGACTTTGTCCTTGATTGGAGTCATGCCCTCTGGAGTTATGGTGTGTCCGAGGAAGTTCACTGTTGCGGTTCCTAATTGACATTTATGGATATTAATGACAAGTCCGTTATCAGCGAGTCGTTTAAGAAGCAAATCTAGATGTTTTTTATGTTCCTCATCGTCAGCGGAAGCTATCAGGATGTCATCTAGGTAGACAAAACAGAAATCCAGATCTCTTGTTATTGCATGCATTAATCGTTGAAAACTCTGAGCTGCGTTTGATAATCCGAATTGCATGGAGGTGAATTCAAATAATCCGAACGGTGTGATGATAGCGGTTTTAGGGATGTCCTCAGGTTCAACGGGTATCTGGTGGTAAGCGCGTGCTAAGTCAATGGTTGAAAAAATCTTCGCTTTTGCCAGTTTATGGGCGAAGTCTTGGAGTTGAGCTATGGGGTATTTATCAGGGACTGTTTTTGAGTTTAAGATTCTGTAGTCGCCACATGGACGCCATTCGCCGTTTGACTGGTTCGAGGAGCGCTGGTGCTAGTCTCCGTGCACGTTCAGATACTGGAGGGCCGCCTTTGGTTTCGATACAATGAGTCACAGAATGTTTAATCGCATCCGGTGTCTGCATGGTTAGGCCTTGTCAACATAGGGTATTTCTTCAAAATGTCGAGATACTTTTGAGAAGAGGAAATTGTGGCTATGCCTGATGCTGGTCCTCTGTTTCCCTCTAATTTTTAATCCAGTAGACTGATCTTCCAGTTTTGCTCGTCTCAAGTTGACTGTCAAGTTGTATTTGTGAAGAAAGTCTGCGCCAATGATGGGTTTGGAAACGTCGGCTACGATGAAACGCCATGTCATTGTGCGGCGTAGGCCAAAGTAGAGTTCGACTGTTTTTGTGCCGTATGTTTTTATTGGTTTCCCATTTGCCCCATATAATGTGGAAGGGCAGTTGTCGGAGGTTATGTTGCCTTTCTCAAATGTCATGTTCCTAGGTATCACTGAGACATCAGCGCCTGTATCCACTAGGTATTTATGTCTTGTTCGCAGGTCATAGATGAAGAGACGACAAGAGGTATTAGGGGACTCACATGTCTCTACTGGGAGTTCCCGTTGTCGTTTCCCGACTTCTTCTTTACATATGAACATGGTTTGGAGCATTTATGAGCGTTTTCGCCAAATCTTGCATGGTAGTAACATTTTCCATCCTGATTCCTATTGGGCGATGGATTGCGTGACCCGGGTCTTGAGTGACCAGGGTTTCGACGGGAGCTCTGGTTTCTCCGTCCTCTATAGGTTGATGTGGGATCAGTTTTGGCTATGCGTAGCTGGGATACTTCACGCGAAAGTGCTGCTATTTGTTGCTGCAGTTGTAGAAGTAAGGAATGTTCAGCTGGTTCCTGACGAGATGTACTTGGTTTGCGGCGATCTTCCATGGCGCTGCAATCGGTTGATTGATATACATCAAGTATTTTATCTGCAGCTGTGGCAAGTTGATTGATGTCGTTATCAGGTAGTGCTGACAAGATTGCTTGCACGTGTTGTGGTAGTCGTTGTAACCACAGTGTACGCACAATTGCGCTATCCGCTAAGGTAGGTCCTGCTAGCTCCAGCATATGTCTCAATATACCGGTCGGCTTCCTATCCTCGAGTTGAATTCCTGTGAGTAGGCGTGTGAGGCGTTTTTCAGCAGAGTCTTGGAGTCGGTCTACAAGGGCTGCTTTCAAATTGGCATATTTGTCAGAAATCGGTGGATGTGTCACAATATCGCTCACACATTGTAAGGTTTGTGAATCCAAGGCTGCGATAATGATATTGTGCTTCAGCCTGTATGAACCAAAGTGAGATGCTTTCCCTCCAACAAGTTGGTAATCTCACGGTCACGTAATTTACTGCTGCCGCAGGGCTTGATTCGCCAGTTGATTCCATGTTTGACTTGGGTTGCGGAGTTATTGTTTCTTGAAACAGAGTCTTGAGTTGATCGGTTGATGTGGTAGCTAAAGATTCTTCATCCGAGGTCATTTCAACATTTATACGGTAATAAGCACGCAAAGACAGTGATTAAACTAATGTTTCAAGATATTATATGTTAAAATTCAGCTGAAATAATTGAAGCATTTATAGATTTGGAATGTTGGCATCTATGTAAATTCTACCGAAGTTACTAGGAAATATCCAAGACGCAAACCTTTTTGAAATTATCATTTAAAATTCAAATAGAAATTTTCAAATTGTAATAATAAATGTATTATTGTGTATAACACGTTTTAAATATTTGGTGTGGGTATGCAGAAATATTATTTCTAGAAATGTGCTAGGAATTGTAACATATTGTTTAGTATAATTTGTTGCGGGTATGCAAGATATTATTCCTAGAAATGTATGAATTGTGACATATTATCTTGCAGGGTTTGAAACATGTAGTACGTATGTGATGAAATGGTGTTGAAGTAAAATTTTACGTGGCTGGAGCTTTGTTGCGTTGATGCTGATCTGGTTTCCGAGGGTGTCCGCAGCTGATGCGGGCAGTGGAGGCTGCGTCAGGCTGTTGACGGGGCTGCAGGAAGAGAGGCTCGGAGGTAGATGCTCCATTTGTAGCATCACGCGTTGTTGTAGACATTCGAAGCCTGAAATAGAGGGTAACACGCACTTAATCCAAGATAAGAACAAGGCATAGGTTACAGGTCAACAAAGGATAATTTTGAATTGCAGATTTATACACGTGTGTTTGCATACGAAAATAACCTGTGGTGGGTCCGAACGTTCAAAAAACATGCTTGTAAAACAAATTCACAAAAGAGCTGGGAGTGTGAAAACTTAAGATTGGAGAAAATTCCAGAATGTATTAGTTTGTTGTTGAACTAGCGATGTTGGGACGAAAAAAAATGGCTATTGAAGCGTTTGAATCGGTACCCGATAACACGCAAGCTTCGTTTATTACCAATTTGTAAAAACTGCGATATGATTCGTTAAGAATTGCAAACCAAAAAATATAAAGCATAAATTTCGAAATACTGGGATGTAATGTTAAAGAGGTTAAGTATCGTGAGGGTTTTTAAAATTGGAAAGGTACTCACCGTATTTATCCCAGGACTCCAGTTACGACACTACCGCTCGAGAACACGTGTAAAAATTTAAAAATGGAGGTAATAATGGCAGGTCTACCGTTGAAAAAACTCGTGAATCGTCGGGGGTCACCAGTTGTGGGGAGCCGCTTATCATTTCTACCTTTGTGGTGACGATGGTACTTACGGGACTCCGGGAAGGTTCTTGTATCTGGGGAAATAATAAGAGCTCGCACACGTTGTTTGATCATTTATTAATTAATCTTGTCTGACAACATTTACATTTAAATTGCGGTAGGAGAAAATGGAAATGTGATTTTAAATTTACTATTAAAGCCCGTTCACATTAACGCATTCATTTCGCTGTGCGAAACGTCGATAAATGAAAATAATATAAATATTTACAAATTACCGGGATTTAATTCGTACCATTTTTGTCGAACAAAAAGATCTGGAGGCGGTATTATTGTGTACGTCAAAGATCACCTTACATTCGAAAAAATAAATATTATTACTAATAAATTTGAATGCGTTTACGGAACTATTTCAGTTAACAAACATATTCGCTTACATCTTTTGGCAATGTATAGACCGCCAAATACAAATAAAAAATTATTTCTTGATGAGCTAGAGACAATATTGGGAAATATTGATATAAAAGAATCCGTATTGGTACTAGGTGATACGAATATTAACTTGTTAAAAGTACACGAACCCATAACTATGCAATATGAAAACCTAATGTCTCATTTTGGAATGACCAAATGTATAAATGATGTGACTAGAGAAGCGATATTGACTAACTATTTAACGGCTTCATGTTTAGACCACATCTATGTTAGAGTGAGGGAGACGACGGAAATCAGTTCATGCGTATGCGATTCAATAATAGCGGACCACTACCTAACTGCAGCTACTATTAACTTCTGTTATTATGATAAATGTACCGTCGACAAATCGCACCAAGAGTATTACACTGCACTATCGGACAAAAGGATTGATCGAAATCACCGATTGGAATACAATGTTAAAATTGTCTGAACCAAACATTATATATGCAGAATTAAAATCGATTTTTAAAAATATTTATGAAAAAAGTACCATTACCAAATTAAACACAAAAAAATATCGAAATAACCAAAAAACCTGGATGAATGACAGCCTCGTTGAAAGTATTCTAATGCGAGATGCCATGTGGAAAAAGTGGAAAAACACGCCTAATAATAAAAAATATGAAATCGCATTCAAAAAATATAGAAATAAACTTAATAAACAAATATTAAACACAAAAAAGATATACTATAATAACAAATTTAATCACTGTTTCAAGGACATTAAAAAAACATGGAATGAAATAAATACAATTTTGGGTAGGAAAAATAAATCTGGTTGCGATGAAGTCATATCTAAATATTTCCTAAAATCTCAATCTACTGATGCAGTGGCAGAAAATTTTGCTAACTTTTTTGACGAAGGAGTTAATAAGTTATTGCATGAATGTGATTTCAGAGCGTCTGAACACTTGCAAGAATCCCTACCGCATTCAATGTACTTACCTAGAGCTAATGTTAAGCAAATTGAACACATTATCGGAGGTATGAAAAATTCCAAGTCACCGGGCATAGATCTAATTCGAATGTTTGATTTAAAAAAAACATGTCAAATTACTTAGCCCTGTAATTACCCACTTTATAAACAGAATAATTGATACGAGCCTCATTCCTGATGAACTAAAATATAGCACTGTAAGGCCTATTTACAAAAATGGAGATCACTCCGAAATTAACAATTACAGGCCAATTTCCATTCTACCGGCACTAGAAAAAATTTTAGAAAAATATATTTCGATAAATTTAGATAAATATTTAAATAAAATGAGTATAATAGATGAATGCCAGTACGGGTTCCAGAAAAAAAAAAGTTGTGATAAATTGCTGGAAAAATTTTCTGATTTTATAAATTCACAGCTTAATTTAAAAAAACATGTACTGGTGCTTTTTATTGACTACTCAAAAGCTTTTGATACTCTCAGCCATATACAATTAATTAAGGTACTTGAAAACATTGGAATCCGCGGTAAACTCCTCTCATTTTTTAAAAACTACTTAACAAATAGAAAAATGAATGTGAAGATTTTAAATGTAATGAGTAAACCAAGATATGTTAAATCAGGAGTACCGCAAGGATCAATTTTAGGTCCAAAATTGTACATTATATATGTTATTGCTATGTCAAAACTCTTTAAAAAAGCCTTTAGATTCATTTTTGCTGACGATACTGCACTTGTACTATCCAATGAAAATCCTATCATAGCTATTCAACAATTGCAAAGTGACTTTAACGAGCTACTTAAATGGGCTCATGACGTTGGATTAATTATAAATGTTAAAAAAACCAAATGTATGTATATAAGATCACCAAGCCTGGGAATATGGAATATACCCAAAATAATTGCTCATAATTCTGAATGTATTCATAAAAAAATTGAAAATATTTGCTACTGTGAAACAATTGACTTTACTAACGAATATACTTATCTGGGACTAATAGTAGATAATACATTTAAATGGGATAAACAAGTGGCTAAAATTTGTAACCAGCTCCGATCTTTTGCATGTAATTTTTATAAATTGAAATTTATTTTGCCCCATTGTACTCTTAAAATTATTTATTTTTCTATGGTCGAATCCATCCTTAGATATGGCATACGAACTTGGGGGCACACAAGCAATATTTATATTAAATATATACAAAATTTACAAATTGCTATAATAAAAAAAATTGTACCATCGAATATTTACAGACAAAGAAGTAATCTAAAACTACTGTATGGTTCTGAGAGCCTACTTCCAATAAAGGGTCTTCTTTGGTACATTATTATAATGGATAATGAGGGAGATAGCAAATACAAAAAGCAACCGGTGCATAATCACACAACAAGGTTCACTGAAAATAAGGGCCTCATTACTCCAAGAGTAACAAATAAGTATGGAAGCCGAACGCTTAAATACTTAATACCAGAGATTTTCAATAAACTCAATAATTTTTTTAAACCTCAGAATAATGAGAGACCCTGCCCCAAAAACACTAAGCGTTGGCTAATAAGTGACGAATCAATGTATCTCTGAACATTATAATTATTGATGTATCCCTGAACATCTCAACGTACCTGCCTAAATTGTATATAGGTAGGTACACTGAGATATATTATTTTGTGATATTGTTTATTGTATAATACTGTGTTATACATGTATTAAAAATTAAACACATATATATATATTATTTTGTAGAACCTACAGACAAGCCGTCATGTGTGACAGCTTTGTGGGACTGCATAAAACTTGTATTTTAAAAATGTATTTTCTTGTATTAAATAAATAATAAAAAAAAAATTAAAAAAAAACCGCGAGCAGATATCTGTTCAGCCGCGAGCGCTTATATTTTGTGCCGTTCACACGACCCTATCAAATATTTCTTCCTGTGGTAGGAGAGGGGGTCAGATGAATTTAGACAGCTCGATAACTGCCGCCAACTGCCGCGAGATACCATTTCTTTGTAGATTTTGTACTAGATCTGACAATTTGACAGCTGACATTCGCGCGTTTTCTATACTTTTGCTTTGTAGTTTATCAATTTTCTTAGGAATTCAATAGACGTATGGCCATTGATTATTTTGTAGAAACAATATAGTATTGAAGTAAATAATTTGTTTTAATGACAAGATGTTTAACTCCTTCAACATTTTCTTGACTGAAGTGTACCTATTTTTATTCAATATACCTACCTAGTTCTCACAGCTGTTTTGTAGAATTGTCATTTGTTTCATTTAGTCCGTCGTTGGCTAAGAATAGAATGCTGCTATAGGAACTTATGAGTGGTACAATGATTGCGTTGTACACATTTTTACTGGAGACTGTGTCAATGAATCTTTTTATTCTTCCCAACAGCAAAATTTTTTTGGCAATCTTTTTAATAATTTGTTTTGTATTTTGAGCGAAAGTTAATATGGAGTCAATTATTACTCCCAAATATTTATTTTCAAATACTTCTTTCAAAACTTCACCGTCTATCCATATGTCTTTTTTTGTTTGCGTTAGGCACTCGTTTTCCAATGTTCATAAATTTAGTTTTGTTTAGGTACATTCAATTTTAGTTTATTTTTCTTCAACCATATTGATATATTATGTAGATCTTCATTTAAATGATTCATTAGAGGCCTCGAGGAAAATAATTTCCCTCAGGACCTATGTCACCTGAGATTCTGTGTGGAGGGTCTTTGTGAGGAGAGGAAGGAATGAACATTGGTCTTGAAGAGACCCATTTTGTAGGAAGGAGGAAACAAGAGGCCGGCAAATCGTTCCACAGCCGAGCTGTTGAACACAAGAACGACTCAAAGAAGCGACCCATTCTCATGTGACAAAAATGTCACATGAGAATGGGTCGCTTCTTCCACACGTTTGGCGTCTTTCCCAACTGTGCACCGAAGGGATCAATGACGCTAGTTCCTCGGAGCATCTTCCATTTTTAAGTTTACACTTTTCCAACAGTTTTCTCAGTTTGACTACACTCAAATGGTCTCTTGTATACCCTCCACTCAGCGTTTCCTACAGTCTATAACAATTTTTTTTTAAATAATCTATGCATATCTACCGTCTGGTAAATCACACTCTTAGTGCCTCCGCCTCTTCTTTCAATTCTATGTTTTTGTAATCCTTTGTATGCATTTTACATAAACAAGGGAATCTTTTAGCACTCATTGTTAGGTGCTCACATGGTGTCAACTGCTGGAATCCAGAGGATTAAAAATAATGTAAGTTCTTTCCAAATGCAAAAATACAGCAGCCGGTAACTTTATCAGATAATATTATACTAAATACTAAGGTAAGTACCAGGGCCAGGGTGACGTGAAAACACAAATGTGCAAGTGGGACATTGTATAAAAAATAAAATTAAGTTTGTTAGTATAAATTTATTTAGTTTAATTGAAATCCAACATTTTAGTACAGCACGCTGCAACACATATTTAAAATTGATCATATTTAATGATGACATCATTAAAATAATATTGAAGTATGTATTAGGGGTTATCCATTAATTACGTGAGCATAAACGGGGAGGGGGGTCCAGCAAAATCTCACAATACTTGAAAAAATAAACGAATTGGCCCAAATTTATCTCACCGAGGGAGGGGTGGGTCTAGATTGGAAGAAAAACTGCTCAAGTAATTAATGGATGCCCCTTATGTTTTTGAATAAATTAATATTTAAACCTTCTAAAAAGGTACACCTCCCAAAATAATAAAAACACAAGAGTTCGTCAAGAATATTATTTATTTAAGTGCTGTTAAATACACAGAATAAATAAACAGAATCAGAAAACATACTATTATAATTTAAATTAACCAATGCTTATAATGGAACCAAGGGCGGATCCAGGATTTTTTTCTGGGGGGGGCACAAGGGGCGGAGGGGGGGCCCGCCCCGGGTGCCACCCGATGGGGGGGGGGATGCCACTCAAGAGCACATCCCCCCCCCCCCCCCCCCCCCTGGGACGGACCATTTTTGTATGAAGTCGAAATTTGTGTTTGGGGGCGTTCAAGTATTGCGTAATGCAATTTTTGAAGATTTTTGACCCCCCCCATGTAACGCGCAGTAACGTTTTCTTATACACCCCCCCCCCTAAACGTAACGTAACGCCCAAGTGACAATTTTTACCTTAAAGTCACAATTAAGTTGCGCAAAGTAATGTAAAGTAGCTTAAACACCTTTTTTCTTGTTTTAATCGCGTTTGCGGTAGTAAATAAAAGAAGAGATTTTTAACTCGCGATACATGCGTAGATTGTTTATTTTATTTATGCAAGTTGCTATTTATAAAAAAAATTGTGAATTATTATTATTTTCATCCGCCTTGTATTCCTTCCGGATCTCCACAATTTAACAGTCTTTCCTCATGTCCCAAATGCAGTTCAATACAAGTTCTCAAAAGGAAGATTTAAAAATCTACAGTATGATTCACAGAAGAGAAAAACCTTTTTCATGTCCTGACTTCAACTACTCGTGTTCTCAAAAGAGATACCTAAGAAGTCACTTGCTGACTCGTAGTGGAGAAAATTCTCCGACTGCAACTATTTATATACTACGAAGTAATTACAACTATTCATGTACTACGAAGTAAACGAAAATCTAAAATTCACATGTTTAACCACAGTGGAGAAAAACCTATTTCATATCCTGACTGCAACTATTCTTTTTCTCGAAAAAAAACTAAAACGGCAATTGCTGACTCTCATGAAAAACCTTTTTCATGTCTCGACAGCGACTATTCATGCGCTACAAAACGGTATCTAAAAATTCATATATCCACACTGGACAAAAACCTTTTTCATCTCCCAACTGCAAGTATTCATGTTGTACAAAGGAACTTCTTACAATTCATTTTCTGACTCACATTGACATAAAACCTTTTACATGTTTCTACTGCGAGTATTCACGTTCTTCAAAGAGGTACCAAGAAAATCACATGTTTATACATAGTGGACAAAACCATTTTCATGTCCCGAATGCAGTTATTCAAGTTCTCGAAAGGAAGATTTAAAAATCCACAGCGCGATTCATAGTGAAAAAAACCTTTTTCATGTTGTGAGCGTAACTATGCTTACACGAAGAGAAATTTTAAAAAATCGCATGTTTTCCCATAGTGGATAAAAACCTTTTTCGCTGCAAATATACATGTTCTACAAAATAACAAATGAAACGTCACATATTTACCCACAGAGGAAAAAAATCTTTTTCATGTTCCGATTGCCACTATTCATTTTATCGCAACGGAAATCTAATCCGGCCTCTGTGTTTCCTCCCTCCTACAACATGAGTCTCTTCAAGACCCATGTTAACTCCTTCCTTTCCTCAAAAAGACCCTCCACACAGCATCCTCAAAGATGACATAGGCCCTGAGGGAAGTTATTTTCCTCAGGGCCTCCTGTGTGGAGTTAATGTAAAAAAAAAAAAAAAAAAAAAAAAAAAATCACGTGTTAACCCACAGTGGACAAAAACCTTTTTCGTGTCCCGACTGCAACTAATCATGTTCTCAAAAGGGACGTACAAGAACGCACTCGCTGATTCACGGTGGAGAGTAACCTTTTTCGTGTTCTGACTGCAACTATTCATGTACAAAGGGATATTAAAAAATCTTATATTTACCAACAGAGGAGAAAACCCTTTATCAGAAATTTTTATTCCATCAAAATTTGAACACTGAAGAAGTTCAAAATAGTGCGAGTAAGTATGTTAGAAACGACATAAATTTGGAGGTTTAGAAAAGTGCTTTTTTGATAAATGTATCCATCTACAATATTATTTAACAGCGATAGCTTGAGATGGAGAACTGCCCCGAAAAACAAAAGCGATTTTACATATTAGGTTCGACATAAATAACTTAAAACAATTTACCCAAACATTGACGTAGCCTTAAGAATGTGCATTAAGTTTCTAATTCCTATTTTTTATTAAAATAGAAAAAACATGTTACGTAACGAGTTGTTCGACCCCCCCCCCCCCCCCCCCCTCCCCCCCCCCCCCTCCCCCTCCCCCTCAAGTGCGTTACATAATACTTTAACGGCCCCTTTGTCAATTTTAATCGGGGGGGGGGGACTTTTCGACCGCGCTTTCCCCCTTCCCCTGACCGTACCGCTCTCGCAAACGCTGATTATCATATTTCATTTGCAAGTGCATGAAAGGGATGCAACGAACGAAATTCGCAATTCCGGCCAGAAATAGACAAGAGTTTGACTCATGTTTTTTCTGTTATTTTATTCATATATTTTAACAACTCTGATAATTTGATTTGCTTCCAAGAATGTACTGTGATGGAATCTCCACAGTACACAAAAATACCGTCCTGGGGGGGGCACGTGCCCCCGTGCCCCCCCCCCTAAATCCGCCCTTGAATGGAACTAGAGAAATAAAAATGTACACTAATATAACATAATTTTGAAGGCTCGTGAAGAAAATTTCTGCTTTCAGATCACAAATTCTGTCCAACAATAAATACTAAAAGAAAAATATATCTCTTTCAGTCTTCAGATCAGAGTCCAGCAAAACATATTGTTTATTTACGTACGGTACAATTATTTACATACACACAGAATAAAAGATTAACGTAAACTTACTAATATGATTAAAATTAACCAACACTTATACTGGGACTAGAAAAAACAAAATGTACACTAATATAACATAATGTTGAAGGCTAGAGAAGAAAATTACAGCTTTCAGATAACAAATTCTGTCCAACAGTAAATACAATAAAAAAAATATATTTATTTTAGTCTTCAGATTGCAAATTCTGTCAAACATTAAATACTAAAAGAAAAGTATATCTATTTCAGTCTTCAGATCAAAGTTCAGCAGAACATCTTGTTTATTTACATACAGTACAAGTATGTACAAACTTTTATAGACAGAATAAAAGATTATAAACAATTTTAAACATACTAATATAATTTAAATTAACCAACGCTTATACTGGGACTAGAGAAAACAAAATGTACACTAATATAACATAGTTTTGAAGGCTAGAGAAGAAAAATTCAGCTTAAAAGGTCCGGAGAATTTTGATGAATGGTCGTTCGCAGCTGAACAATTTTTGATGTTGGATGGTGTCGATATTCACAAGCCAGAATCATCCGATTGTACAAGTTTGGATGATAAAAAGGCAAAAGCTAAACTTATTATGACGATTGACCCCTCAATTTATGTTCACATCAAAAACGATCAAACAGTACAAGGTGTATAGAAGCGTTTGAAGGCCTTATATGACGACTCTAGCTTCACGCGTCCCATCAGTTTACTTCGTCAATTAAGACAATGTCTAGGTATGGATGTTAAAATACAGAAAAATAATATTTTCGTTAGTCAAAAGAAATTTATAGAAAAGTTATTATGTAAATTTGGTTTAGAGAATTCTAAGAAAAATGTAGAGACACCTATGGAGACTAATTTAAAATTTGAAAAAGGAGAAAATGTACATTCCAAGTTTCCTTACCAACAGTTTATATGCAGTTTAATGTACCTCTCTGTTTTAACCAGACCTGATATTTCTTATTGTATTAGTTACCTAAGCCAATTTAATAACTGTTTCACTGAAACACATTGGAAGCATGCCAAGAGAGTGTTAAAATATTTAAATTTTACCAAGAGTTATGGTCTAATGTACAAAAAAAATAATTTAGACATAGTTGGTTACGCTGATGCAGATTTTGCATCTGATAATTTAGATCGTAAGTCATACACTGGATATTGTTTTATTTATGAAGGTTGTTTAATATCTAATGAAAGTAGGAAGCAACAAACTGTCGCTTTATCAAGTACAGAAGCCGAATACATGGCTACTTGTGAAGCAAGTAGAGGCTATATTCTTGAAAACCCTGTCTAATGAACTAATAAATAGAGGTAATAAACCTATTATAAGGCGGCCAACCGTCCCGCATTCTGCGGGACCGTCCCGCATTGACAGATGTAGTCCCGCATTGCAATATTTACAAAAATAGTCCCGCAAATCGCCTAAAGCGTCCCGCATGTCCCGCATTCCTACAATTTTTTAATGTTGTCTATGGTAATAAAAAACTTCCTCTTTATTTAGTCTATTTTAGTGTCATTTAGTTAACTTCAAGACAAAATTTGTCCCTAGAAAAGGTCCGGAGATATCGATCTAGGGATAAGTTTATTTATATTACAAGCAAGAGTCTAAGAGCGTCAGTGTAGTAGTGATTGAGTTGTTTTGTTAACGAATTAGTGCACGCCGTGACACGTAATATTGATAAGTAACCCATATATATCATTCAAGTCAAATAATTTGTTGATCATGCCGCCGACTTCGAAAAAGCGATGTTGTAGGTTAAGGGTGGGTTTCTTCATTTACCGAGAATGCTAAATGCAATGCTAATTGTAAAAGTAAACAGTAAAAGTCATAGAAATGGGTTTTTTCATTTGACATTTACCGTTTACTTTCACCTAAAATCTTACAGCAAGGCAACCGTGCTGTAAATGCTAAATGCAAAGTAAAAAAAATGGCCGCCATTGTCAAAGTGACAGATTCAGAGTTGAGAGGTTATTTTTGTTGTAGCTATTTTACGTTTTTCAACGTCACTTCAGTGTTTTCGCGGTATTTGCTAGTATATTATCATTATGTTCTCAACAAGTGACAGTTCGTCAAGTTCTGACGATGAACCTATCATTAATTATATGACTCGACGTATAAAGCGATATAATATACGCAGGGATTTCTATTTAATGGAAGACCTGGATTTCGTATGCAGATTTCGCGTTAATAAAGAAACTGCTCGACTTTTGACAACATTAATTGCAGATATGATATGTTCTCCCAGTGACATGTAAGTAATGGTTGATAAAGTGTAATTACAAATATTTATTCAAATGAAATGACGTAAATAAAATGAAGTTTCTAATTTTTTTTTCTTTCTGCTAGGAATAATGCTGTCAAACCATCTGAGCAGTTGTTATTGGCTTTGAGGTTTTATGCAACTGGGTCGATGCAAAGAGTTCTCGGAGATGTTGCAAATACACACAAAAGTACTGTGTGTAAAATAATTTTGAAAGTGTCAAAGGCCATAGCATCGCTAAACAAAAATTTCATATCAATGCCTAGAAGTAACGCTGAAATGATTGAAAATAATGTGAAATTTCACAAATTGGCCAAATTTCCAAACGTCATAGGAGCTATTGATTGTACCCATATACCAATAACATCTCCTGGTAAGTAAGATTTATCTATTTGATTTATCTGTATTTTAATACAATTTGTATTCGACAAAAATATCAAATAATTATTAACTTTTATACAGATCTCTTAAGGTAAAACTATTGGTTTTCATATTGTTATGCAATTGTAATATACCTACTACAAAGATTATTTTTATTTTAGGTGGACAACTTGCAGAGTTATATGGAAACCGCAAAGGTTATTTTTCGTACAATGTACAAACAATTTGTAATGCTGATCTCATAATTATGGATATAGTATGCAGATGGCCAGGAGCTAGCCACGATAGCACTATTTTTAATGCTAGCAACATACAAGCCAGGTTGGAGAATGGAGATTTTGGCAATAACGTTATTTTGGGAGATGGCGGTTATGGTGTACAGCGCTACCTTTTTACTCCTCTTAGAAATCCCACGACACCTGGAGAGGAACTGTACAACAGGTGCCATATTCGCACCAGAAACCCAGTAGAGCGTTCTTACGGAGTCTTGAAGAGACGTTTTCCCTGCATTGCCACCAAACTTCGATTAAGTCAGAATAGAATCGAAAGTGTTATACTTGCCACCGCAGTTTTGCATAATGTTTGTTTAAAAAAGAATATTCCGGAGGTAGATCCGGAAATAAATGTTGATCATGATAGATTCCGTATGGATAACAATGAAGGCGGTGGCAGTGGTGCGCCGACCACCTCTGGAAGAATAGCTAGGGAAGCACTCATTCATTCCTATTTTGACCAGTAAGTATTTATTCCTTGTATCCTTAATATTTATGTGCATGGATAACCACTTTCTTACAGTATTCCACTCTTGACCCTTTGCAGGTTTTCATTAACATAAACCCATTAGAAATTAGACAAGAAGTTGGATACATATACATAGATGTATAAATGTGGAGGAAGCGGGAGGTTTATATGGGCATGAGTGTAGAGTGTAGAGCTGTCCCCTCTGCCTACCCCAATAGGGAGATGGTGTATACTGTGTATGTATATATAATTTTGTTTCAGGTTGGCAGCCAGAGACACAATATGAAAACTCATTGTACTTCAACTCATAACTCATGTGCTGTGACTGCAGTGTGCAGTGGGCACATTACATGGAATAAGAAAACGAGGAATTGAAATGATGAATATTATATAATTATAATTGTGTGTAATTATAGTAATACAAAATATAATATAAAATATGAAAAGCGAATCTTCTCCGTCGATCTTTTGAAATGGAAAATTTGGAATTAGAAAAAAGTATGCTCCAGATTAATTATTTAATTGTTTTTCTAAGAGAAGTATTTCTAATTTCTTTTTCTTTTTCTCTAATTCCAAATTTTCCATTTCCGCATCATGTTTATTTATTTCTAATTTCCTTTTATGTTTTTCAAATTCCAAAATTTCCTTTTCAGCAGCATTCTTGTTGTCTTCATTTTCCCTTTTCAGTTTCAACACTTCTATCTCCATCTTTATTTTATCTGCTTTTAATTGAATTAGATTAGTGCAAACAGACAGCCTAGCCTGTTTTAGAGGTGTATTTTTTTTGGAGTTGATGTTTTTTTTATGGATATCTGGAACAAGAATAAACATCCTTTTTTATTATGCATTAAACTTCCAGCATCAAACAACAAAACATTGGCAAAGGCTCTAAAAAAAATTTTTTCAGCAGCTTTATTAAGCAGCGTCGAATTTAGCTCTTTCTTTTTAACTCTTGTATAATCTTCAAACTGTTTGAAGTGTGTCTAGTCCGGTTTAAAATCAATGTTTCATATCATAGTGTTTCCATACAAACGAAGTATTGAAATCCGTAAGTCTATATGTATTACTACTATTCATTGTACTACCCTTTAAATTCTCATGTAAAAATAATTTTCTTTTGTTGTATAATGTTGTACTTCCCGAATTGAGTTTTATTAAACCCATTGGGAGTAATGTATTATAAATTTTGTATTACATTTTCACTAATAAATAAAATAAAAATAAAATTTATTGAATTAATTTTTATTGATTACAATATTTCCACTTACTTCTCGAAGGAGTTTCTGCTACAAAATCATCTTGACTTATGGTATCTTTCTGGTCCACATCTATCACTGATCCTTCAGATAACTGCTGACATGTTATGTCCATCACAGGATTTACTTCTGAAATCAAATAATAACTATGAACTCATTTATTATGCAATCTGGCGGAAAAAATTCGGTTTATGGGCGAAATTCCTAAAAAATAAAACTAATTATTTTTATACTAACTATGGGCCAGGGAATCCGAATCTGAAAGAATTAGGCGGCGGCAAGCAATATTAACTGAATTATACGACTTTAAAATTTTTTTTTACACACATAGGAAAATGGCCATTTTGGAAGCATTCTGATTCCTAGAAAATCAAACTAGTTATTTTTATACTAACTTTGGGCCGGGGAATCCGAATCTGAAAGAATTAGGCGGCGGCAAGCAATATTAAATGAATTATACGACTTTTAAATTTTCAATATACAAACAGCCATTTTGACACATGAAAACCATAGAAACCATCAAATTAAGTGTTGCCATTAAGCAGTAATATCAATAACGTAAAACTTTCCGACACGATGATTCTTCACATGATAATTCATCACATAACACATTAACCTGATGAATTATGACTATCTCAACGGCCGTATTCTTAAACCAAAAGTATGACAATTCGTAGTCTTAAAAAGTTGTTACCTAGACCGGTCACCAATATCAATGTTATTATATAAAACCTAACCTAACCTAACCTAATCTAGCCTAACCTAACCCAACATGGTTTGTGCCCCTTTATACCGCCTGCTCGCGTCAATTTAAAAAAAACATTCCAGTTTTCAAGTAGTTTAGCGGCTACGCTAGGTTTGTGTAACATGGTTTGTGCCCCTTTATACCGCCTGCTCGCGTCAATTTAAAAAAACATCCCAGTTTTCAAGTAGTTTAGCGGCTACGCTAGGTTTGTGTAACATGGTTTGTGCCCCTTTATACCGCCTGCTCGCGTCAATTTAAAAAAACATCCCAGTTTTCAAGTAGTTTAGCGGCTACGCTAGGTTTGTGTAACATGGTTTGTGCCCCTTTATACCGCCTGCTCGCGTCAATTTAAAAAAACATCCCAGTTTTCAAGTAGTTTAGCGGCTACGCTAGGTTTAGGTAGCATGGTTTGTGATACAAAAGTGAGTAAAATTTATAAAAAGTAAGTACTTAAATTATAAACATGTTATTTTACGTTATTGATATTACTGCTTAATGGCAACACTTAATTTGATGGTTTCTATGGTTTTCATGTGTCAAAATGGCTGTTTGTATATTGAAAATTTAAAAGTCGTATAATTCATTTAATATTGCTTGCCGCCGCCTAATTCTTTCAGATTCGGATTCCCCGGCCCAAAGTTAGTATAAAAATAACTAGTTTGATTTTCTAGGAATCAGAATCCTTCCAAAATGGCCATTTTCCTATGTGTGTAAAAAAATTTTTTAAAGTCGTATAATTCAGTTAATATTGCTTGCCGCCGCCTAATTCTTTCAGATTCGTATTCCCCGGCCCATAGTTAGTATAAAAATAACTAGTTTGTATTTTTAGGAATTTCGCCCATAAACCGAACTTTACCCGATTGCTATTTGTGGGTAACTAAATCAAATGTTTATCTGCTTGACCATAAGGACCTCAAGCATCTATAGAACATATCCATAATACCTACATATTTGCTAACATACTTAAAATTAGAGAATTTCTTACCTGAACCCATGAGCTCCTGTACAATTAATAATTTTTCAGCATTTAATATCTCATTTGTGTTTGCGAAGCTGAAAATATGAATAACATTTATTTAAAAACCAAACCGGCTTGTTTATTTTAATCTAATCTTTGTTAAAAGTTTAATAAATAAAAATAACTGAACTGCCTGCAAAACATGATGAAATACAGAGACAACAGTATTCATAACCACACCGTGGCAGAGATAATCGACATTACTGCATCTGAACACATCATACTAAATACATGTATTTCCTTGGGAATGCGATGTGTCTATGACAACTTACAATCTCCATCGTATATTGACGAAATCCCCACAATGGATTCCTTCATGATGCTGGAAATCCACTCCGAAGTGTCCGACATTGGCGGAATGGGAGGTCCGCCACCTGTCTTTTTTGAGATTGTTTTTGCTTTCCGGCTTCCTAAAATATACAAAACACACATTTTTTTCAATAAAAATCAAGTGAAATCATCATGAATATATGAGAGATAACATAAAATGATGAGGGATTGTAATACCTTTCTAGCAACACGCTTTATATACTCCCACTTATATTTTAGTTGTTTCATGGTCCGGAGTACATTTGTAGACGCATTGAACTCACTTGTCAACGTGGTCCAGGCTTTTTCCTTGTCACGTGAGCCCAATGCGTCAGTTCTCTTGCTCAAAATCACACTTCCATATTTTTGTATCAAATCTTTTAGCAAGTCAATTTCCCTCGCCGAAAAATTGTTTCCACGTTCGCTGTAAACATGTATTACATTGGTTATTTATTGAAAAGTACTTGATTTAAAGGTGAGTTTACGATATAAACGATTCATTCCTACATTCAAAATAACTATTAATACTGATGTAATTGAATTTTTACTTACTTTTCGGCAAAACTCATTATTAACAATATCTGACCACAAAATTTACACGAGACGATGCAATCATAAACAACGCAATGCGCATAGAATTCACAGAATGTTTGACGTTTATTGTGTGAGTTGCCACATGAAAAAAATATATGAACAGTTCTGAATACGAAAGTGTGGGAATTAGATCAGTCATCATGCTGTCATCCCTATTCACCTTTACTTTGACAGTCGGCGTCGTCAAAAAACCCATTTTGCCGTAAATGTCAACTGTACTGCTAAAGTAACTGCAAACTGCACAGCTAAAAGTAAAGGTAAATGAAGAAACCCACCCCTATCTAGCACAATAAAATATAAAGAGGAAAGATTTGATTCTTTGTGTGTTTGTTTGCATTGAATAGGCTCCGAAACTACTGAACCGATTTGAAAAATTCTTTCATTGTTAGGAAGCTACACTATCTTCGGGTGACATAGGCTAAATAATATTTTGGAAAAAATTCGGTTTATGGGCAAAATTCCTAAAAAATAAAACTAGTTATTTTTATACTAACTATGGGCCGGGGAATACGAATCTGAAAGAATTAGGTGGGGGCAAGCAATATTAACTGAAATATACGACTTTAAAAATTTTTTTGACACCTCTAGGAAAATGGCCATTTTGGAAACATTCTGATTCCTAGAAAATCAAACTAGTTATTTTTATACTAACTTTGGGCCGGGGAATCCGAATCTGAAAGAATTAGGCGGCGGCAAGCAATATTAACAGAATTACACGACTTTTAAATTTTCAATAAACACAAGCTATCTTTAAAGCATTTTAACACATGAAAACCATAGAAAAACAACAATTTGAGTGTGGCCATCCCTAAAACAAAATCAAAAACTAATTATATCAATAACGTAAAACTTTCCGACGCGATAATTCTTCACATGATAATTCATCACATAACACATTAACCTGATGAATTATGACTATCTCAACGGCCGTATTCTTAAACCAAAAGTATGAAAATTCGTAGTCTTAAAAAGTTGTTACCTAGACCGGTCACCAATATCAATGTTATTATATAAAACCTAACCTAACCTAACCTAACCTAACCTAACCTAACCTAATCTAACCTAACCTAACCCAACATGGTTTGTGCCCCTTTATACCGCCTGCTCGCGTCAATTTAAAAAAACATCCCAGTTTTCAAGTAGTTTAGCGGCTACGCTAGGTTTGTATAACATGGTTTGTGCCCCTTTATACCGCCTGCTCGCGTCAATTTAAAAAAACATCCCAGTTTTCAAGTAGTTTAGCTGCTACGCTAGGTTTGTGTAACATGGTTTGTGCCCCTTTATACCGCCTGCTCGCGTCAATTTAAAAAAACATCCCAGTTTTCAAGTAGGTTAGCGGCTACGCTAGGTTTAGGTAGCATGGTTTGTGATACAAAAGTGAGTAAAATTTATAAAAAGTAAGTACTTAAATTATAAACATGTCATTTTACGTTATTGATATTACTGCTTAATGGCAACACTTAATTTTATGTGATGTAACATCTTTATTCTTTTTCTATGGTTTTCATGTGTTAAAATGCTTTAAAGATGACTTGTGTTTATTGAAAATTTAAAAGTCGTGTAATTCTGTTAATATTGCTTGCCGCCGCCTAATTCTTTCAGATTCGGATTCCCCGGCCCAAAGTTAGTATAAAAATAACTAGTTTTATTTTCTAGGAATCAGAATACTTCCAAAATGGCCATTTTCCTATGTGTGTAAAAATTTTTTTTAAAGTCGTATAATTCAGTTAATATTGCTTGCCCCCACCTAATTCTTTCAGATTCGTATTCCCCGGCCCATAGTTAGTATAAAAATAACTAGTTTGTATTTTTAGGAATTTTACCCATAAACCGAACTTTACCCAATATTTTCAAAAAAATTAGGGATACTTACTAAAACTTCAATAATGCAACCCAAGGTGTAAAAAAAATTCCTAAAATATTCTTTACATCGCGTGCGCTGCGAAAACTATTATAGATAGAATAAAACAATGTACTATGACTTTGTAGAACACATCATTATTTACAAAAAATCTCGCGACAGCATATGTCTAACTATTATAGTTATGCCACAATAAGTGTTATTTTATTTAAAAATTTAATTAAAATGACGCCGCTTTAAATGGCTCGTTATTTGTATCTTGGTTTTAATCCTTATCAAAATAAATTACTTCATGTTCAAGACTGATTCAATACCTTTATTTACCTTTTTTAATTATTCAATTTGGACTTTCCATTCGAAAGATACCATGAGTTTAAAAATGTAAGTATTACTTAGCTTACCCCGCCCGGGCGAAAGGGGAGTCATCTAACATATTATTATTTTACTAGCTGACCCGGCGACTTCGTGCCGCCTCGGAATCAATAAATGTTGTGTTTAATTATTGCCTGAATTAAATTCAGTGTTTTTGTTAAGTTAAAAATTACACAATTAAGTAATTATCGATGCGTAATGAACTGTCCGTTTTTTTTTGTCAGTTTCAGAGATGGCGTTGTGTACGGATTTATTTTTTATAATTTTCTTACTTTTCCACTTACTTACGGAATATGCGTTTCATTTTCTTTACACGTCTGAGGGAGATTTTTTGTCAATATTGTATTTTACCTTTGGAGGAGTTCAGACGTACGTTCACCGTTTGTCTCATTTTCGACTATTGACATTTAGTGTGTAAGAAAGATTGGCAGCATTACATGTTTAAGAACAAAAGCAAAACAATCAGCGCATTGACATTTGACGTTTTTAAATATTTGTAAATTCACTCACTATTGAATACTAGCTTTTACCCACGGCTTCGCTCGCATTATTATATTAATTAATTACTGGCATAATTATTGGTATAATTGTTATTATTATTGCTATTTTGTCTAATAGAAAATAATTATTGTTTAATAGACAATTTCGAAATTTGAGAATGATATTTCGCAAATAAAAATTCTATTTTAGAAAATATTTAAATTATAGAAATAGAAGTTTATTTTAAGTACCTACTCCCTTTATTAGTAAATATCCCATTAGCTCCACACAGGAAGGAGGCCTTAACATACACATGGTGGGCAGGCGCGTCAGAGAGCAAAGGAGGGAGAGGAAGGTCTGGGAAGGAAAAGAGTAGTAGTTGTGGTTAGGAATCTGGGGGTCAGTGTGTCCAGGAGTGACCGACGTATGAATCCATCCGGTCCATTGCGGTGCAAGGCAATGTTTCGAGAGAGTACAGCTGGAGAAGTCTAAGGGACTTCCTCAACCTTTTTCTCCCGATCCGGCCTGCCATGCAGATAGTGGGCAGATGCCTCCGCCGCCAAAACCTGCACAAACTTCACCCCATCAACCATGGCACCTCGGCAAGGACACTAATCGTAGCGAACCGTTTAACCTAGACTTATAGTTTGGGAGGCAGATATGGGTACCACCGCCCCGAGAACAATTAATTGTATAACCAACTGTTATACGTCATCCCAACTACTTTTTTGTGAAATATTAATTTTACGTAATCGAAATTTAGAATGAAATATTTTCCACTTTCCCCAATGCAAATAGTTGCCTTTTAATGTAATTAAGGTGAATCAAAAGATTTTTTTTTTAAAAGTGCATATTAACCGTTGACAGCGATCTCCAAAAACTACCATATTTTCAAAAAAATTAGATTTAGAAGGAAGAAAACACAATTTAACACTATTTATTCGCTGTAGATTTTAACCGTCCTGTACTTTAAAATATAAATGTGAACTCCATTGTTTACAGGAAACGCTCCAGACAGAATGATCTTGGACCGGCAAGCTGATATTATATTAGCATTGTAAAAAGGGCATACGAGGTGCGCAGAGTAATCGAAGGGAATTGAGCCCTTTCTATAAATAACTTAGTAATTGCTTGCAGTCGCTTAAAATTGTCCGTTATACACACACCCATTTTCACTTTCGTCGATCATTAAGTAATAGCAAAACGTCAAAGTGATAGTAAGACAGACAGCGTGACTCAGTTAGTACTACACAGACCTTTCCACTAAAATGCAACTTTTACTGATCGGCTAATAGACCCCGGAATCTTCATAGCTAGACATAGAGCTAGCTTCATAGATACACAAAATCACTTCCCCACAGGTGCAGTCTTGCATACTTCAGTAATTAAACATAATATGAGGGCACTTTACAAAAAAATAATATTCAAAGAATCATTTTAACTTTAAAACGGTTATGAAGAAAATTGCATTCTTGTATAGTGGTCGTTTTGAAATTGTGTGTGTTAAGTAATCCATTGAAAACATCGGTTGGCTTTATTTTATGAAATATTATCTCAAATATGTATTAATATGTTTGATTTAGGACGGGTTGTTTCAAAAAATTCTCTTGTGAACAATTATTATAATTTGGAAGGCGGGAATGTGTACCACCGCCCCGCGAACCACTCATTGGATAACAAACACCTCTGATCTGTGGTTCACTACATTTGATGACTTAGCAAGGGTGCCCGTGTTCAAAGGGAGGAGGTTTGTCTAGGTCTTTGCGGCTTCATGTTTTCCTCATCAAAGAAGAATAAAAATATTTTTTCATTTTGCTCATTGACATAAGCTCCACACAGTTTTTCTGTTTCAGCTTTTGGATTGAGTTTCGCTAATATTGTCTTCACATTATTATTATATTAGATTTGATTGTTTGTTTGCATTGAATAGGCTCCGAAACTACTGACCGATTTCAAAAATTCTTTGAACAACAGAATTATTATTAATTAAATGAAGACAATATTAGCAGCAATATGAGCAGCAATTGAGCAGACGCATCCACCGCCCCAATCCGGATAGCTGGTACCCGGCATGCGTTGCAATGCCATTCAAAGAAATACATTGATTCTCCCTCTATGTCCTTTCCCGTGCGTCCCCGTTCCTTTCCGCCTTCCCCGTATTCAGGGCTGGGCAGTATTTTAATTACTTGTAATTGAAATACGTATTTGAAATACAAATACGTATTTTGTATTTGTATTTTAATTACTTCCTAAAAATGTATTTTGTAATTGGTATTTCAATTACCCGATGCTGATGTATTTTGTAATTTGTATTTCAAATACTTTTTTAAATTATGGCTTCAAAATACATTTAGCGATCTTAGTAATGATAATGAAAAATAAACTGACGCAGATAATACACAGACTAAAAACGTTAGAATCCAGCGCAATATATTAGAGTAAGTTGGCAATACTATTTGTATCGTATTATATTATTAGTGTCTGACCGAAACAGGACTTTCTACCGAAACCGAAACTGAATTGTATACTGAAGTTTGGCTTATTTTTACACTTATACAGACAATTAACACGTGTTAAATGAAATAAAAATCAATTATTGAAGTACATGTAAAAAAAAATATCATTTATTTTTTTTGATATCACCGCTATAAAACAAACAAAAATTAACAAAACATGTTAACTACTTCTTGGAACAAAAAATTGACAATAATCAACACTCACATTATAAAGGAAGGACCTCATTAATAAGGAAGTTGAGTCCATTTTTTTTATTTTTTTTTTATCAATGTTCGCATTCAAACTTAAATACTGTTTTTTTTTTTTATTATTTTTTTAAAGTTCGTTTTCATAGTAAAATTAATTCTCAAAGTTTAAATTTTATTAAGCCCGCCAAAACGAGCGGATCCGAGCGGTAAGAAGCGGGGTGTGGGTGTGACGTCATTTAAACAGAGAAAACTGCGTCGCTTGGGCATTTTGTATGGAGATTTTTAAAATTCTTCAATAAGGAATTCCAGTAATTTTTTTTATCAATGTTAACCGTCTATCAGAATTGATGTTATTTTAAAAAAAGAAAATTGATCAAGTTTTCATAGTTAAATTAATATTTAAAGGTAGAATATTTATTTCTCGCGCCAAAAATCTTCACAAACACGGTATTGCCGTCGCTGGCCGATCGCCGTTGGTTGAAGTGTCACCCGCCAATTCAGGCCGCCGCGCAAAAAAGTAAAGACCGAAAGTAAGATAACGGTTTACAGCGCAGTTCACTGTGAGACTTTTCTGCGCAATCAATAAATTTAATATACTTGCACAAAACTAGTGAGGTTTACGGCGAAACATCAGATGTCAGATGGGTAGAGAATACGTAATGATTATTATTTAATACTGAAAAAATGTATTATACTTATTGTAACATACAAATGAACACAATTAATAATTTGATGTATTTACTTGGAAGCTTTAACTCCACAAATTTCAGCACTAATGTGGTCAGTATTATCTATTTTAAATATAAAATCAACATGTCAGAATCAACGATTTGTAGGTAGTCGGACTGGCCTTGAATATATCCGATTTCTGACATGGTATGTGGTTTTTTAAACAGATTTTGCATTACATAAACTTTGTTTACTAAACCATTAAATATACCAAACCACCCATTACTAAACTTAAAAAGACTTTTAGAGGATAGAATGCAAAACCGTTTGGCCCATAAGTAAACGACGTTTGGCCTATACACCTCTCTCATCATACACAAACCATCTCTCGTGTAATAGAAAGAGATGCACCGTAGACATTTCGGTGATCCGCTCTTTATACAAACTGAGGTTCCAATGACGTCAGAATTCTTTCGATCATTCATGAAGCGTTTGTAGTTCGTAGCTTTTTGATGGATTTTTAAGAAGGTTTAATTAATTCTAAGAATAACAATATAGAAATATATTTATATATTTAGAATCGATATTTTTTGATCTACATGAATATATTTTTTATAAGTCAAAATATTTTTCACTCAACTTCCTTATTGAGTATTTTATTTGCGTTTACAATCACAATATTCTTAATGAACATGTTAAATGAAATAAAGAAAAGAAAAATTGAAGAATGTGAAAAAATAATTATTCATTATTTTTTAAATATTAGTTCCACATAGGAGGCCCTGAGGAAAATAGTTTCCCTCATGGCCTATGTCAACTAAGGGGGTGCTGTGTGTAGGGTTTTTTAAAGGAAAGGAAGGAGAGGCAGTTCTGGGAAGGAAATTTTTTTTTTTTTTTTTTTTTTTTTTCATTTATTTATTACAGAAGATACATTATTTATACAGCAAAAATAACATATAAAATATAATATTTATATTTCAAAATTATCTTTTTTTTATACAAATAAAACTATACAAGGTGTCCGGAAACTCGTAGTACAAGCGGGAAACTGGGGATTCCCCATCCCATTTGGAGTCGATTTTGTGGTATAACTTTTTTTGATTTGAGCTTTCGTTTTCGAGAAAATCGAGTCAGAAGTTGATTTTTTTTTTGGTCAAATTCTTGTAAATTATTATCGACGATCATAGTACCTAACTAATAAAAACAATTTAAAAGAAAACCAAACAAAGAAATCGGTATTTAAAGCATAATTTTGAAATTGCCCATCAATTAATTCAACATGAAAATAAAATGTTCGCTCATTTCACGGTTCAACAGCTGATCTACATTTCGCGCACGAGACTGCATGCTGATCCAATCACGACGAGATGGATTCTAGCGCTGTCTCGTTTGTTTAAAGTGCTGCTAAAACGAGACAGCAACGCTTGTCAACCTTGCTTTGCTGACCGCGGGCAGTGTAAAGTGTCGTGTGGCCTTGACCCATGAACCAAATTCTGTACCCAAGAAGCATACGGATGCAAGTCCAAAAAGGTAAATGTTCAGGAGAGCCAAAAAAATATTTTTTCTCTAACTATGGTCTCATAACTTCGTCGGATATCCATGCTGATAGATAAAAATAAATAAATTATTAAATCAATTAGTTTTGTTTTAAAAACGAGCAAATGAAACGAAATTTAAAGCCTTAAAAATAATTAGTTTTTAGACTTTCACGGCCAAAAGCATTTTCGTTGTTAGTTTTTGGGGTGTTATGCCGTGTTGCGCTACCTCCTTCTATTGCCGACGTTTCGGACAGCGTTGCAGTGTCCATCATCAGGGCAGATCTAACGAAATAATGAAAAGACTAGAAGAAGTTATAATTACTTTGAAGTGAAAACTTCTTTAGCACCGTTGTGATTTAAACCTGTTTGAAACGAACAAGCGACACCAAAAAGAAATAGGCTACCTCCTTCTATTGCCGACGTTTCGGACAGCGTTGCAGTGTCCATCATCAGGGCAGATCTAACGAAATAACGACAAGACTAGAAGAAGTTATAATTACTTTGAAGTGAAAACTTCTTTAGCACCATTGTGATTTAAACCTGTTTGAAACGAACAAGCGACACCAAAAAGAAATAGGCTACCTCCTTCTATTGCCGACGTTTCGGACAGCGTTGCAGTGTCCATCATCAGGGCAGATCTAACGAAATAATGACAAGACTAGAAGAAGTTATAATTACTTTGAAGTGAAAACTTATTTAGCACCGTTGTGATTTAAACCTGTTTGAAACGAACAAGCGACACCAAAAAGAAAAAGTAAGCAAACGACGAAAAATTAATTTTGTAACAACTTTGAAGTAAAAACTTCTTTAGCACCATTGTGATTTGAACCTGGTTGAAACGAAAAAGCGACACTATGTGTGACATCGTCGGATCTACCGGATCTGCCCTGATGATGGACACTGCAACGCTGTCCGAAACGTCGGCTATAGAAGGAGGTAGCGCAACACGGCATAACACCCCAAAAACTAACAACGAAAATTAAAAATAATTGTTTAAAAAAAAAACGCTGACTTGAGTCAAACAAAAACATGGACTTGAGACCTACTGCCTCTAAATGAAGTGGACTATTTTGTTATGGCATGTGGTGTATTATGAAAGAAATAAAGTCCATGGTACACCCTTTTGCTTCTAAGATAGTTGTTGCATCATGGTACTTGCATCCATATGCAATTTTGAAAATCTTATTTTTTCTTCATAATAGGACTTCCATCTTTCTGCCACTGATAAACATGATAATTTACTTCAAGTTTCAAGTCTGCATCAAAAACTCATTTCTGACTTGGTTCCGTATAATCCTCGGGAACACAAATTAAGATGGCCGCTTTTCTGTTCGTAATCGGTGAAATGTATTTTTTGAGACCGCTGTATCGGCAGTATTCAAGGCGCCTCGCGCGCGGGTAGTTTCGTGACCTTTGACGTTTATCGAATTGCTACAAAACATTTTTAGTTAAAACAAAGTGCGTGTTTGTGAAATTTAGACAGTTATTGAAGACACTCCTCTGATAATCGTAAGGAAACTGTGATTTGTGAAGGATAGTGAAATTTAATTGTTTTTCGAAGACATTCCTTTGATAACTGTTCCTGCAAATACAAGTTCGTAGATATCTCCAATACCTCTTTGCTGGTGACCGGACAGCTCAGAATGAAACCAACTCAGTAGCACCTCAAAGAAGTCATTAATAGTGATGATAAAAAAATAGTTGAATAGGTTAAGTTCATTTAGGTTTACCAGCTATTTTTAAGTGATTTTTTATTAGCTTTTAATGACATTTCTGGGGTGTTTCTGAGTTGGTTTTATTCTGAGTTGCCATGGAACCCTCTGTGCTAACTGTGCTTTTAAGAAAGGTGATAAGTGATAATTTTAAACCATATTTGTGATGTTGTGTGTTTTGGATTTCAAAAGGAACATTGCACATAAAGTAAGTTGTTTCCTTCCTGTGTTAATTATTAAGTAGGTAATCCATAAGCCGCCGCATTTTTACACAGCTCAGGGGGCATCCATTAATTACGTGAGCAAAAACGGGGGATGGGGGGTCCAGCAAAATCTCACGTTACTTGGAAAAAAAAATACGAATTGGCCCAAATTTATCTCACCGAGGGGGGAGTCTAGATTGGAAGAAAAACTGCTCACGTAATTAATGGATGCCCCCTTATGGAAATCACACTTCATTTCAATAATTACTACAAGAAATAACTATTTACGTATACAAAATTGATTATTAGGTTCTTAGTTTAGGTAAATTAAGTAATTCATGCGTATTTACTTTGAAACAAACTTCGCAAATGTCAAATCCAAATACAATAATAATAATATGGAGGCCAATATCAACCCTAAAGTAGCCGAAATTTTTTTTTTTTTTATTATTATTTTTTTTTTAAATGTAAAAATGCTCAAATCGAAAAACTATTTGTTTATTTGGGTACTCTATGTGATGCAGATTCCCCAGTTTCCCGCTTGTACCACGAGTTTTCGGACACCGTGTATAATCAATTTTCACTGATTTTTTTATTTTTTTTGTATGATATATGATATATGTATGAAGCATGGGTAGGAATCGGGGGGTCAGTGTATCTAGGCATAACGGACGTATGAATCCATCTCTCCAACCGCGGTGCAAGGCGATAGGTCGAGAGATTCCGACTGGAGATGATAAAATACCTCCCTCAACCAGTCTTTCTCGATCCTGCACACCACGTAGCAGGCAGACAGACGCATTTGTCCCCAAGACCTGAACAAACTTCACCCCATGAACTCGGGCACGCCTACAAAGACCCCAAACGTTTTGAACCACTTAAGGTGACCTATGGAAGAAGTGTTGATTATGCAATAAATGGATCCTGGGGCGGTGGTACCCTTACCCGCCTCCCAATTTGGGCGGCGGGTATTATTACCGGTACTTTACTGTTATAAAACGAATAAAAAAATTAAAAATTAACCAACATTTTAACTACTTATTAGAACAAAAATTTGGCGAACGAGCTACAAACTCAGCCGAACGACGCGCGATATTTCACGAACGCAGAGTTACGGTGCGGCCGAAGGTTTCGGCAGATTTTCTGCCGAAACCGAAACTGATGTCGAAACTAGATTTTTTTGCCGAAACCGAACCTTCGGTCGGTCACTATATATTATACTTATCATTGCTTTGTATTGTACATTTTTGTGTCACAGTATTAGATCAAGCACTATGAGAATAATTTGCTGAATACTAAATTATTTTTAATTTATTTACAGTAGAGCGCATTTGAAGTGAAATAACACAAAACTGCGCTATGCAAATGTCTTGTTATTAAAATTAATAACACCTGGGAAGTGCGTAGCGAAGGGGGGGCGGTCCGACAGACCCGACCGAGTGTCACCCCTCAAGAGCACAATTCTCTAGCCACCAACCCCCCCTCCCCCCTCCCTGGATGGATCAATTTTTGATAAAGTCAATAGGGGGGGGGGGGGTGTTACCCGCCCTATCCGCCCCAGGTGCCACCCAAGCTAGCTACGCCACTGCACCTTTCTCCTATACCAAAAAAACTTTACAAATGGAGCGAGGATGAGATGTGTCTTCTAAGCAATATGATTGGTCAATTTTTGCACGTCTCTGTTTCACTCTGCTCAGCTTTGCTTTTATGGAAACGCACCCTTAGATAAGTACACTTACGACAATTTATTGCAACCAAAGGTTCTACTAAAACCAAATGTATTTTGTATTTTGTAATTTGTATTTTGTATTTGAAATAAAAAAAATGGTTAAAATACTGTATTTTGTATTTTGTATTTCAAATACACCACTTCAAAGTATTTTGTATTTCGTATTTTAAATACATGCGAAAAAGTATTTTGTAATTTGTATTTCAATTACAGCAAAGCATGTATTTTGCCCAGCCCTGCCCGTATTCCCCCTTCCTCGTCTCTTCACTCTCCGCGAACCCCACCTACCCCCTGCCTTTCCTTCCTGCCGCTAAAATATATGAAATACACATATTTTCATTTATACAAATTTCATAACGCCAGAACTCACCATTATATACAGCCTGTTACTCGCTGATAATGTAGCTTTCTGTTGTTGAAAGAATTTTTCAAATCTGTTCAGTAGTTTCGGAGCCTATTCAATGCAAACAAACAAACAAACAATCAAATCTTTCCTATTTTTTATGTTACTAATATTATAAATGCGAAAGTTTGTATGGATGGTTGGTTGGATGGTCCTTACTCTTTCACGCAATAAATATCGAATGGAATTTAAAAATTCTTTCACTAATCGAAAGCTACATTATTTGCGAGTAACAACGGCTTTATATATTGGTAAGCTCTAGCGTTATGAATGAGCTGTGACGTTATGAAATTATGTATCATAAGTTTTCTGTCCCTAACAAAATCGGGTTATTGCAAACGTCAAACAAATTGTTACCTTGGAAACAATGTGTTTTTTTTAAATGAGTGCTTTGTTGTGATTAAAAAGAGTACTTTTTTGGCGTCGTAGTTAATATCTACATATCTCTAAAAATGTTTATTCTCCGAACAAAAAGCATAACGTTGCTATAAAGCATAGCGTTTGAAGTGGACTGTCATTTTTTAAGGTTACTCTGGATTCAAATATGAATAAAATACTAATAAAGGGAGTAGGTACTTAAAATAAACTTATATTTCTATAATTTAAATATTTTCTAAAATAGAATTTTTATTTGCGAAATATCATTCTCAAATTTCGAAATTGTCTATTAAACAATAATTATTTTCTATTGAATAGGTACTTAAAATAAACTTCTATTTCTATAATTTAAATATTTTCTAAAATAGAATTTTTATTTGCGAAATATCATTCTCAAATTTCGAAATTGTCTATTAAACAATAATTATTTTCTATTAGACAAAATAGCAATAATAATAACAATTATGCCAATAATTAAATGGTCTAATACAGATTTAGATAGCTTAGAACGATTAATTAGAACTACATTAACAAAATTTCATTGCCATCATCCAAATTCAGCTGTAGAACGAATTAATTTACCCAGAAATTTAGGAGGTAGAGGTATAGTCAAAATAACATCTTTAAAACATAATCAGGTTGAAATGCTAAGAAATTTTTTCCATAGGAAAGCTGATAGTTCAGAAATGCACAAAATAATTTGCAAGGCAGATAGAAATATTTCACCATTAAATTTATACGACGAGAATGCCAGCATTCTTATAAATATCAACCAGGAATTATTAGATTCCTGGTCAAATAAAATTCTTCACGCAAAACACTTCAATTATCTCAACCAAACATATGTTGACAAATTTTCGTCAAACAAATGGTTGAGTATTGGAGAGTTGAGCGCAGAAATACAAGGCTTTATGCTTGCCATACAAGATAGAGTCATTAATACTAAAAATTATAGGAAGCATATCATCAAAGATGCAAATCAAATTGATGATTTATGTAGAAAATGTTTGGCTTTTCCGGAAACTATAGAACATATTATATCGGGATGTTCTGGATTACCGCCGTCCGAGTATACATTTAGGCACAATCAAGTTTTAAAAATAATTCACCAAAATTTTGGTAATTAAACATAACGTGATTGACTGCCGTAATGTACCATATTATGAATATGAACCAAAATCATTTTTAGAAAATGAATTTTATAAAATTTATTATGATAAAACTATTCTGACAGACAGAAAAATTAATAGTCATAATAGACCCGATATAGTTTTACATGACAAAATTAAGAAAAAAACTTATATCATTGATGTCGCTATTCCAAATTCTTGTAATATTCAGAAAACTGTTTCTGAAAAAATAAGAAAATATACAGATTTAGGAAATGAAATTAAAAGAATTTGGCATTCTCAGACTATAAAAATATTACCATTTGTTATTTCGGCTACTGGCATTACTAGCTCTGTCATTCAAAATTTAGGCGTATTAGATTTATTAGATTTGTCAAAAAATTTGTACATAAAAATGCAAAAGTCGGTCATTTTAAAAACATGTAGGATTACGAAAGATTTTTTAAATATTTATATTGAGGGATCAGTAGGATTTATCGGACCAGTTAGGATGTCATCAGAGCCGAACCCTCTGATATGAAAATATCTGGAGTCGGTGAAATATTTTCCCATTATGTTTCTGGTGGATTGACGTATTGTTCTTGTATTGTTTTATTCTGATGTAGTGCACTTACATTGCGTTAATTTACTAGATATTCATTTGTGGAAAAGTGTGTGGAAGGGTTTAGTCTTTCATTTGGGAAAGATTCAACCCGGACATAAAATCTGGAGCACCGTAAAAATAATAATGCGAGCGAAGCCGTGGGTAAAAGCTAGTATTCAATAGTGAGTGAATTTACAAATATTTAAAAACGTCAAATGTCAATGCGCTGATTGTTTTGCTTTTGTTCTTAAACATGTAATGCTGCCAATCTTTCTTACACACTAAATGTCAATAGTCGAAAATGAGACAAACGGTGAACGTACGTCTGAACTCCTCCAAAGGTAAAATACAATATTGACAAAAAATCTCCCTCAGACGTGTAAAGAAAATGAAACGCATATTCCGTAAGTAAGTGGAAAAGTAAGAAAATTATAAAAAATAAATCCGTACACAACGCCATCTCTGAAACTGACAAAAAAAAACGGACAGTTCATTACGCATCGATAATTACTTAATTGTGTAATTTTTAACTTAACAAAAACACTGAATTTAATTCAGGCAATAATTAAACACAACATTTATTGATTCCGAGGCGGCACGAAGTCGCCGGGTCAGCTAGTAAAATAATAATATGTTAGATGACTCCCTTTCGCCCGGGCGGGGTAAGCTAAGTATTACTTACATTTTTAAACTCATGGTATCTTTCGAATGGAAAGTCCAAATTGAATAATTAAAAAAGGTAAATAAAGGTATTGAATCAGTCTTGAACATGAAGTAATTTATTTTGATAAGGATTAAAACCAAGATACAAATAACGAGCCATTTAAAGCGGCGTCATTTTAATTATATTTTTAAATAAAATAACAATTATTGTGGCATAACTATAATAGTTAGACATATGCTGTCGCGAGATTTTTTGTAAATAATGATGTGTTCTACATAGTCATAGTACATTGTTTTATTCTATCTATAATAGTTTTCGCAGCGCACGCGATGTAAAGAATATTTTAGGAATTTTTTTTACACCTTGGGTTGCATTATTGAAGTTTTAGTAAGTATCCCTAATTTTTTTGAAAATATTATTTAGCCTATGTCACCCAAAGATAGTGTAGCTTCCTAAAAATGAAATAATTTTTCAAATCGGTTCAGTAGTTTCGGAGCCTATTCAACAATCATAGTTTTAGATTGGTTCCATGTTGAAAAATTATTTCATTGTTAGGAAGCTACACTATCCCCGGTTGACATAGGCTATATTATATTTTCAAAAAAATTAGGAATCGTTACTAAAACTCCAATAATGTAGCCCAAGGTGTAAAAAAAATACCTAAAATATTCTTTACATCGCGTGCGCTGCGAAAACTATTAACAATAGAATAAAATAATGTAGTACGGCTTTGCAGAAAACATCTTTATTTACAAAAAGTGTCGTGACAGCATATGTCTAACTATTATAGTTATGCCACAAAAAGTGTTTAATAGTAGAAGTGTGTTAGATTAGAATGATCGCCTTTCGAAACGGTGACCAGAAAACTCATAATGAAACATACTGAGAAAACATAGATTGAATAGGAAGTTAGGTTAGGGTTACCGGCTTTTTTAAAATTATATTTTCATAGCTTTTAATGACCTTTCTGAGGAGGTTCTGAGTTATTATGAGTTGGTTTATTTCTGAGTTGACATGGAACCTTTCGGAACATCGCCTTGCACCGAAACGGGAGGGATGGATTCATACGTCCGTCACTCCTGGACACACTGATCCCCAGATTCCTACCCACACATACTACCCTTGTCCTCCCCAGAACTTCCTCTACTTCCTTTCCTAAAAATACCTTCCACACAGCGTCCCCAAAGATTACATAGGCCCTGTGAGGGGAATTATTTTCCTTCGGTCCTCCTTCCTGTGTGGAGCTAATGAAAAAAAAATACCTCTACCAGTCTCTCCTGATCCGGCTTGCCTCGCAGTAGGTGAGCAAACGCGTTCGCCGCACGGACCTAGACAAATCTCACTCCTTAACGAACCACTTGGAGTAACGTATGGCAGAGGTGTTGATTAGCCAAAAAATGGTTCCCGGGGCGGTGGTAACGATACCTGCCTCCCAAAATTTAGGTATACCTTCCTCATCAAAGAAAAAAAAATAAAGAAGAATAAAAATATAGCTATTATTTTAGCTCATTGACATAAGCTCCACACAGGAAGCCCCGAGGAAAATAATTCCCATCAGGGCTTGTGTTATCTTTGGGGATATCTTTTTGAAGAGACTCCCTTAACCATTCTCTCCCGATCCGGCCTGCCAGATGGTGGGCACACGCGTCCGCCGCCATAACCTGCACAAACCTCAACCCATAAACCCGGGTACCCCAGCTAAGTCACTAAGCGTAGCGAACTACTTAACCTAGACCTACAGTTTGGCAGGCGGGTACGGGTACCGCCGCACCGGGAACCATTTATTGGATAACGAACTCCTCTGCCATAGGTCTCCCTAAGTGGTTCACAACGTTTGGTGAATTAACAGGGGTGCTCAGGTTCTTGGAGTGAGGTTTGTCTAGGTCTTTGTGGCGAATGTTTTTCCTCACCTACTGCGTGGCGGTCCGGATCGGGAGAGGCTGCTTGAGGCAGACATAATCTAGACCTCTCCAGCCGGACTCTCTCGATCCCACGTAAATAATAATAATTAAATAACTTACATTGCTTAAAAAGTGAATCTAAAAGGTTTCATTATCGCCATGACGGCCGGCGTAGTCCAGCAAAAACTCAACCACCGAAGGCCACGGGATCGAAACCCGGCGTCAGTGTTGCCAACCCGTTTTTTGAAAAAGACGTAGATCGGACTAGAAAATTACGTAGAATCGTATAATTTGGATTATGAAAAGTTAGTAGATCTACGTACTTTTTTCTGAGTGAAATAAAGAAGTTAGGGTAGGTGAAAGTAATTATTTATTTCTTGTAGTAATTAAGTTGAAATGTATTTATTATTTTTAATGCATTTTTTGCAAATTTAAAATTATTTTTTTAATGATTTATCATTGGTTCTCAACCTTGCCTCTCACTCTTGGTTCTCAATTTTGCCCATCGCCCACTTTGAGATTTTTTTTGAAGCCCCCTTTTTTCTTATGGGGGGGGGGGGGGGTTAATGGATTCTATTTTCTTCCACTTCCTCAACTACCGAAACATGTGAATTTTTGCACACGTGATAAAAATTATTACAATACATAAAATAACAAAATTTAACCAATATTTAAGTTTATTTTGCTTTATTATTAGTACGTGGTGAGCTTGTTTTTTGTCTTTTTAGACCATATTTTTTACCTGCCCTCGCCATCACTATGCCTCCTCAACGCCACCTCTTTGGGTCTTCTATTGGCTTCTGAAAGTCTACAAGGGGGCGTTATTGCCCACGTTGGGAACCTGAGGTTTAAATGAAACGAAATATAGTGTTTGGTAATTATGCAAATGTGGGGTAATAGGCAATATTTAGGAAAAAAAAACATGAATATGGAGTAAACAGTTAAGGTCAAATACTAGCAATAAATAACTTAGCGATGCCTTTGTCTGAAATTGTGTATTTTACCGGGAAGTAGAAGATTACAACTCGAATAAAAAAAAAAAATGGTAGTAGTTCGAAATTTTCCTAGATTTATTTATTTTGCTGATTTCCCTTTTGCCAAAAAAATATTTTTCTCCCTTAGATCTAGGGAAATTTCCCTAGACATCCCAACCCCGGCGCGGACTCTAGTATGAAACCGAACGTTTGTTGGAGTCCCAGCCACATACTTTGCCCCGCAGACGGGGGCGCCACCGTAAAGTAACGGAAAATATGCTTCTTCAGCCGAATGAGTTATGTTATTTTGCAAATTTGTACAATTTGACAAAAATACGTAGATTCTGGACTGAAGTAAGTAGATGTTCAGGAAGGACCTAAAATACGTAGATCTACGTAAAAAGACCTAGAGTTGGCAACGCTGCCCGGCGTGGCAAATAAATTTTTCTTGGTTAATTTGTGTTATTTCACAATTTATTCATATAAAATAATATATAATATATTTTACTTGTCAGATTGATTACCATAGTTAGGTAGGTACCTATGGTCTGGAATTTTAACATGAAAAATTATTACAATTTGGAAGGTGGGAGTGGTACCGCTGCCCCGGGAACCATTTATAGGAATTTTAGAAACAAATGCAGCATAATAATAAGAATATGCATAATATGAATAGCTGCATTTACAAATGCAGTTATTCTTATTATGTTGTTTACAGATTTTCTTCATTTTTATTGTTTCATTGGAAATAAGGTTGCTTCCTGTAGTGACGACCGGCGTAGTCTAGAGGTAATCAGTGGCGGCCGCTGCCCTGAGAATGTGGTGGTTCACTGACAATCCGTACCTACTTATGACAAAAAAATTAAATTAGGAATTTTTTATTATTAATTTATTTTCAAACAAACTGATATTCCCTCTTATATGTATATTCAACACTGGTTGCACTCATTTTGGTAATAAAATTATATATTGACAAATTATGTTATTGTGACAATTATCACGTGACGGGTCAATATAACGCGCGCCGCAAGACGCAAACGATCTACGATCTTCGCCGAAAATCGATTGTATTCGTGTCACCTCGGGTCCATTGTTCATGGTCAATCGGTAAACTTCGGCAAGGATCGGATTATGTTGGGCCGGTGGCACGCGAATCCAAGCCAAATTCTGGTGCAAGTAGCGAAATCGACGGGCTTTCGATGTTTTAAATATCCCGTACAAAAACATGATTCTGTTCCTTCGATCAATTAAGTCGTCAATGTTCTGTTCGGTTGCAAAGCCATGCACCGGGCCGATACGAGGGCGCTCGGCGGCCGCGCTATGGGAGATTAAAACCGTTCTCTCTGATAATATTCGTAGCATTATATTGGTAACTAATATTTTGAAATGATTAAATTAGCGATTTGAGAGATTTAAATTAGATAAATTAAATTAGAGATTTTTTAGTCTTTAGTAAGTAAATAAAGTAAATTTAGGCATTATATTTTGCCAGTGCTGCACACGAGCGCAATGTGCGACCAGCCGCCCTTGGAGGTAATGCTCTTGACTCGTACACCGAAGTTCGCGTGGTTTATCACAATGTATTAATTTAAAATAATAAATGCATAGTATATATACTGGGCGTACTGTACAGGGCCCGCAGATACTTTAATAGTACACAACTTCTAACCCTGTACAAATCGCAAGTGCGCCCCACGGTTAAATTTGGCAGCCACCTCTGGTCTGGAGCTCCAAAATACCTTAAAAAAACCCTTGACTCTGTGCAGAAACGAGCGGTCCGTTTGATAGATTCTCCCATCTTAACAGACGGATTGCAATCCTTAGAGCACAGGCGTCAGGTGGGAATGCTGTCCTTGTTCTACCGGTATTACAATGGAAAATGCGCAGAGGAACTAGCGTCGTTGATCCCCTCGGCACCGGTGCATAGTCGGGAAACACGCCAAACACGCGCCCAACATTTGTACACGGTTGACATTAGTCACATGAGAACGGGTCGTTTTTACGACTCGTTCTTGAGTTCAACAGCTCGGATGTGGAACGATTTACCAGCCTCTGTGTTTCCTCCCTCCTACAACACGGGTCTCTTCAAGACACATGTTCACTCCTTCCTTTTCTCAAAAAGACCCTCCACACAGCATCCTCAAAGATGACATAGGCCCTGAGGGAAATTATTTTCCTCAGGGCCTCCTGTGTGGAGTTAATGTAATAAAAAATATATATATATATTTGCGGCACGTTCCAGAGTGAAAAATACTCTCAGTATCGCCATAGTGTAAGTAAGACCACCATTCAGAATTGAAACATTGCTTGAAATGGCGTAAGCTGTGTTTGTTGACTACATCTGAATAGCCAGGTACTTTCCCACCTTCCTCTTTCCTATCTCCTTCCCCTCCCCACTATCTTCAGCCTCGTAACATACCCCAATTGGGGATGCCATAGTCTCACTGGCTCCAGACGGGAGCAGCTGAGACTCTTTACTATAAAAAATAAATAAAATTACTTAACATGAAATATATTTTACTTTTAATTTACCTACCATTAAACATTTTCGGTAGCACATCTCTTTTGTATTTGAATATCTTGTACAAACTGACTGCGACTGCACGTGCAAAAACAACACAAAAGTTTCAACATTATAATAATATATTAAATCAAAGCATGTAATCAGTGCGTGATAATTTTTCGTTCTCACAACAAGGCAGCACGAACACTTTTACTTACATTTTAAACTCATCATATCTTTCTAATGAATTGTCCGATTTTAATAATTCAAAAATTTGAATACAGATATTGAAACAATATTGAATATGAAGTAATTTATTTTGATAAGGATTAATACCAAGATACAAATAAAGAGCTTTTTCTAGCGGCGACATTAAAATTAATTTTTTTAAATAAAATAACACTTATTGTGGCATAACTATAATAGTTAGACATACGTTGTAGCGACCTTTTTTGTAAATAATGATGTGTTCTGCAAAGTCGTAGTACATTGTAGAGCATATTGAAAGCATTGAGCATTTGTAGAGCATATTGAAAGGGTCAAACAAACAAAGTACCTAGGGGTTATTATTGATACACACTTACGCTGGACTGACCACATAAACTTCATCACGAATAAACTAAAACGAGTCATGCACCTAATAAAATCCATTAAAAACATTTTCCCACTAACAATACTCAGATCCATATACTTCGCACTTTGTCAATCCATTGCCACATATGGAATACTGGCTTGGGGAAGTGCTACAAATATAGCAATTGACCCAATTCAAAAGATTCAAAAAGCGATAATTAAACTAATCCTGCAAGTGCCATTCTACACAGATTCAAGCGAAATTTACAAAACATTAGAAGTCATGTCAATAAAACAACTTTATGCCAAATCTGCTCTGCTACACCTCCTCCAAAACAAACTCCATATTCCAATGCAACCGAATACAATAAAAAAAACAAGATCCTTAACAAATGTAACCCTGAACATACCGATAACACACACCACACACGGACAAAGACATTTTCAGTATTACGCAACCAAACTTTTTAATTATATGCCCATTACTCTAAAACAACTACTAACTACACATACATACACAAACATTCACAAAAAACATATCACATCATGGATCAAAAATCAAGATATTCACTTTATACAAAATTTCCTAATCCCTAACCAAACATAACAAAACTATAAAAAAGTAAAACAAATAAACATATCTTGCAAGAATTTAACAACTATTCATATATACATATATATTTATATATACTTTATAGATATTTTTTTTCCTTCTAAATTATCCATTACCATTAAAATGTAAAAAAAAAAAAAAAAAACAACAACACATAAATACCTGTACTTGTCACACTGAATCATAAACACGTAAACACCTCAGCACAGGTTCTCCTAGTGAGGTGTTCACGAAACATACAACATTATAAACCAACAGTTTCACCTTCTCAAACCTACCTTACACCCAACATAATAAAATGTTATTTTAATTAATATGTAAAAATGTTTTCCAAAATATATTATGTTAAAATATTAAATATATAAGGTAAAAACTGTAATATATAGAAATAAATAAATAAATAAATAAATAAATTGTTTTATTCTATCTATAATAGTTTTCGCAGCGCACGCGATGTAAAGAATATTTTAGGCATTTTTTTTACACCTTGGGTTACATTATTGAAGTTTTAGTAAGTATCCCTAATTTTTTTGAAAATATTATTTAGCCTATGTCACCCGAAGATAGTGTAGCTTCCTAACAATGAAAGAATTTTTCAAATCGGTTCAGTAGTTTCGGACCCTATTCAATGCAAACAAACACACAAAGAATCAAATCTTTCCTCTTTATATTTTAGTGTGCTAGATTAGATGTTCTTCAGCCGTACTCTCTCGCCTTTCGGAACGTTAATTATGAATTATGAGTTGGTTTATTTCTGAGTTGACATGGAATCTTTCGGAACATCGCCTTGCACCGAAATGGGAAGGATGGATACACTGACCCCCAGATTCCTACCCACACTTACTACCCCATTCCTTCCCTAAACATCCTCTTCTTCCTTTCCTAAAATACGCTCCACACTGCATCCCTAAAGATGACATAGGCCTTGAGGGGATTTATTTTCTTCAGGGCTTCCTGTGTGTAAGAAAAAAAGGTCTCCCTCAACCAGTCTCTCCCGATCCGGTCCGTAACGCAGTAGGTGGGCAAACCCGTTCGCCGCAAGGACCTAGACAAATCTCATCCCTTTGCTAAGTCACAAAAAGTAATTGGGATGACGTATGACGAGTTGGTTATCCAATAAATGGTTCCCGGGGCGGCGGTACCCATACCTGGCTCCCAAACTATAAGTCTAGGTTAAATGGTTCGCTACCTTTAGTGACTTAGCCGGGGTGCCCGGGTTCATGGGCTGAGGTTTGTACGGGTTTTGAGCTACATAAAACAAGAAAAAAAGAAAGAAAAAATATAGTGAATTTGAAATATTATAATTAATTAGCTGAAATATAAAATATTATAACTAATTAGAAATTTGTAACCTACTAAAATGTACAAATTACTAAAATAAAATTCAAACAAAAAATAAAAAAAATAAATGTACCTTTTGAGAAAATGATTTTTTGCAGTCAAAACATGTAAAGGGTTTTTCTCCACTGTGTGTCAGCATATGTCTCGTCAAAGTTCCCTTAAGAAAAAAATGATTTTTTGCAGTCGGAACACGAAAAAGGTTTTTCTCCACTATGTGTCAGCATATGCCTCGTCAAATTTATCTTACGAGAAAATGATTTTTTGCAGTTAGAACATGAAAAAGGTTTTTCTTCACTGTGTGTCAGCATATGCATCGTCAAAGTTCCCTTAAGAGAAAATAATTTTTTGCAGTCGGAACATGAAAAGGGTTTTTCTCCACTGTGTGTCAGCATATGCGTTGTCAAATGTACCTTTCATAAAAATGTTTTTTTGCATTCGAAACATGTTAAGGGTTTTTCTCCACTGTGTGTCAGCATATGCCTCGTCAAATTTCCCTTAAGAGAAAATGATTTTTTGCAGTCGGAACATGAAAAGGGTTTTTCTCCACTGTGTGTCAGCATATGCGTCGTCAAATGTACCTTTCGTAAAAATGTTTTTTTGCATTCGGAACATGTAAAGGGTTTTTCTCCACTGTGTGTCAGCATATGCCTCGTCAAATATCCCTTTTGAGAAAATGATTTTTTGCAGTCAGAACATGAAAAAGGTTTTTCTCCACTGTGTGTCAGCATATGCCTCGTCAAAATTATCTTAAGAGAAAATGATTTTTTGCAGTCGGAACATGAAAAAGGTTTGTCTCCAATGTGTGTAAGCATATGCATCGTCAAAGTTCCCCTTTGAGAAAATGATTTTTTGCAGTCGGAACATGTTAAGGGTTTTTCTCCACTATGTGTCAGCATATGCCTCGTTAAATTTATCTTACGAGAAAATGATTTTTTGCAGTCGGAACATGAAAAAGGTTTTTCTTCACTGTGTGTCAGCATATGCATCCTCAAAGTTCCCTTAAGAGAAAATGATTTTTTGCAGTCGGAACATGAAAAGGGTTTTTCTCCACCGTGTGTCAGCATATGCGTCGTCAAATATCCCTTTCGAGAAAATGATTTTTTGCAGTCAGAACATGAAAAAGGTTTTTCTCCACTGTGTGTCAGCATATGCCTCGACAAAATTATCTTAAGAGAAAATGATTTTTTGCAGTCGGAACATGAAAAAGGTTTTTCTCCACTGTGTGTAAGCATATGCATCGTCAAAGTTCGCCTCTGAGAAAATGATTTTTTGCAGTCGGAACATGTAAAGGGTTTTTCTCCACTATGTGTCAGCATATGCCTCGTCAAATTTATCTTACGAGAAAATGATTTTTTGCAGTCGGAACATGAAAAGCGTTTTTCTCCACTGTGTGTCAGCATATGCGTCGTCAAATGTACCTTTCGTAAAAATGATTTTTTGCAGTCGGAACATGAAAAGGATTTTTCTCCACTGTGTGTCTGCTTGTGAGTATTCAAATTTCCCTTTTGAGAAAATGATTTTTTGCAGACGGAGCGCGAAAAAGCTTTCCCATTAGTGTGGATGAGCGAGTGCAGTTTTATCATTGACTTATGAGAGCAGGAGTAGTTACAATAGGTGGAAGAGAAATGGTTTTTGCTGGGGTGCGTCTTCGGATTTGTTATTAAGTCTGAAAAAGATAGCGAATAAAGTTTAATTTATGTAAAGTTCATTTATAAAACAAACAAAAAGTTTAAAGAGCTCAAATTGTTAATTAAACGAATAAAAATCGGTTATACCTGATGTTCGGATAGTTGTTTGAGTGTGCTCTAAGCATTCCTTTTTAACATCCGACAGGTCTATGTCTATTTCCGTATAAGGAATTCCTCCTTCATCTTCTTCTCGGGATCCTGGTTCTGCCTTGATGGGAACAGTCTCTACATTAATTTTACCTGTAACACCAAAACAGCAATGTACTCGGTTTATGGAAAATAAACATAAAGTAAATAATACTGATAATTAGGACTTCAGATTCCCCCTTTTGGAACGATGTTTTCACCCGAGAAATAGCCTCAGATTATTTAACCCTCTTTTTTTGTTGTTTAAGATGAAGCCATACTAAATAATGCAAATCATACAAAATCGTATGTTTTTGTTTTGAAAATTTGACCGCTTAGAAGTATTATAGATGTTTCAATTAAATACTGCGTGTAGAACATACCTTGGCCCTTAAAAATATCGGTCATTTTTTAATAAGTCTTTTAATAAGCTTAGAAAAAAATAAAGTATTAGGTCTATAAAAAACATTTTTAAGTGCAAACTATCCTACTTATAAACACTTTTTCGGATATGGTTTTATTGCATAATTTGGAAAATTCAGTTTCTTATACAATTATCGCAAAAAAAATTGAAATTTACGCCCGAACCTCACAAAATAAAATATAATATGCATTTTCGCGTTGGTATTTTTGACACCACGGCGACAATATGGCAGTCGGCGAATTTGTTATATCAAAGTGAACCTTATTCCGTCCACCGAAGAACGACTGGCAGCCGCCCCATTCTTCCTTCATTACTCCTCCGGACGGAGCGGAGAAACAACGTGTACTAGTGGATCGCCTTAAGGCAATTCACCCTAAAAAGAGCTTGCGCTTTAACCCTCTATCGCTGACGTTACGTTTGTCAGCACAGATGCAACGTTTCCATTTTGCGGCGCATCGTTCTGTCTCGCTCAATACTTTCCTGAGTCCTGAGCCAGCTTCCACTACCCTGTTTATAACCATCTGCCACTAAAAATTAATTAGTTATTTATTAAAAATATTAATTAGTTATTAATATTCCTTTATACTTAAATGTATTTTATTACACCATTTCCGGAAATAAATATACTTATAATAAAAAAATACTATCCAATAAGTAAAAAAGAATAGTCACATGGATCTGTACCCGAAATGCACATCTGTCAGACTACCACTCAGCAGGATGGAAATAAAAAGTCACCTCAGTGGCGGATGGATAAAAAGAAGATTTTGCTTATTATTATTTCCTTCATCAATAGCATGTATTTTTATGGTACTTAATAATACGCGGTTTTACAAATCAAATAGAAAGAGAGCAAGTTGTCAGTAAGGCGAATTAATTATTTCAGCTATAAAACATTGAGAAATCGGAAATTGTAATTGAGTAAGACAGGTTGAAAGTTTGATGCGTTTGACAATTTCTAATATAGTTAATATTTAACGGAAATACAAAAGTGACGACTGTTAGGCAAGAGGCCGTCTCGTTAATACGCATTTATCCTGGCCGCGTGATATTCCATAACGGACAGGCATCTACAGTTTAAACATAATAAGAGCATTACACTTACTGTCTGTCGAAGTACTCTCCACTTACTCCAAACACTCCTTCTTTACATCCGGGAGGTCAATCACTATATCCGTGTACGGAATTTCTATATCATCTGCGTCCAATTCCTGGGACCCTGGTTCCGTCTTGATGGAAATACTCTCTGGGTTGGGAAGATCCATGACACTGCTGTTGTGTCCTCCTGTTATGTGATGGAAATTGGTCGAAGCTCAAAAATAAACCCGAAACAGTTTGAACTGATTTTGTGCGTCTTTCTGAGAAGTCAAGTAAAGGAGAATTTAACAAGTGTGTCAAAACATGACATCGAAAAGTACATTTGTAGTAAGTATGCAACATAATTAGAACAGTCATGCACTTTAAAATTTAGATATTGATTGGGGTGTTCAGTGGTTTTAGTACTTGAAATAATATATTTTGTAAAATAAATTAATATACTTTGTTTTTAAACAACTTCGAAAAGGAGGAGGTTCTCAATTCGACAATTTTTGTTTTTATGTTTGTTACCTCAGAACTTTCAATTGGGTGAAGCGATATTGATTATTCTTTTTTTATTTGAAAGCTGGTACTTCCAGTGTGGTCCCATTTTGATTTGGTCCAGTTTTGACAATGGCATCCAGATAAAAACATATAAGTCGTAAATTTGCAATAAGTATATGCGCGACAAATGGACGAATAACTCAATATTACGCCAACAGTTTTCGATGATTCTTTTTTTGAAGTAAAACTTCTTTACGCACGCTCGTCACTAAAAATCAAAAAATAAACAAAAATTTTAACAAAACAAAAAATGTCTTGCGTGCGACTCAAGCACATCTCACCTATAACTATGTATGCAGTTACAAACTTACCTTGGCTGACACCGACTCCAAAAATAACAATCGTTCCTACATATTTGTTACATGAAATATATAAATTGATTACGTAATTGTTTATTATTATTTATTTTTTGTTAATAATTTGATGCTACTGTGATATGGTCACCCTATTAATGCATCTGGTAAGCCAAAACAGGTACCTTGTATTAACATATTTAGTAATAATGTTGTTTACATATTTAATTTACAGAATAATGTTGTTGTTGCCAACAATGAGCATACTGCCCAGCTGTAATAGTTATTAGTATTAGTAATGTTTGAATAACTGTGCTTCTTTTGTAGGTTTATTATTATATTTCTCTTAAGTTTATGTTTATGTATGTTTCTTTTTATTACATTATTGTAAAACTGCATATCTCGATACAGAAATGCCCTAGTGAGATGTGCAGCTTATATTCTTATGTATTTCTTATTTTTTCAATAAATAAATAAAATATTGATGAGTAGAAAAATTAAGTGATTATTAACTTGTAGAAGAATACGAAAGAAAAATTATTTTCTTTTGAGTGCATTTTTTAAAGTCGTTTTTTGTTTTATTAAAATTTTTGTTTATTATTGTATTAAATAGAATTGAAATGTTGTATGGGCATTTTAGTCAGCGTTTGTATTTAGTTAATAATTTATATCCATAGTAATATTAGCAAATGGATGTCCTAACTTAGTAAAGTTAGTTAAGCTTTATCGCGTTGGAAACCACGAAAAATAATATGAAAGTATGGCTTAGTCGAAATTAAAGCTCATCGGTCGCTAGTCAAATTTGAAATGACATGAACTGCTTAGGCAATATAAACTGCATAGGTGATATGGTCTTCATGATTAACTCGGGTAGAAATTATCAGCATTAGAACTTACCAATAACTGTTAAACACTTGTAACCGTTGAATTAACCGCGTCAGTGAAACAGTGTCAGCGATATTATGTCAAATTAGAGATTCGAATCAGGAAGACACGTTTTGCAGAGACAAAAGCAAGCTTCATTAAAAGTTGGGTTATACATAGACAATATGTACGTAGACTGAGAAATCGTGAATAATATCAATTTTTGCGGTTAATAGGTACCTACTGAAAGCCAACAATAAGTTTTTGTGTCAAGAACTCGTGTGAATATTGATATTCCCCTTGATGTTTGTAGATTTCAATTTCCTGCAGATCCAGATCGTCTTAATTTTGACAGCCAGGCCATAGATGTGCGCGATCAAATAAATGGTAAGTCTACGACATTTGGGTTAAGTAGGTACTAGAGAAATAAATCACAAAACATTTTCAAAATTAATGTCGCCCCACTTCACGCTAGTGGGGCGTGGGTAATTCTACTAACTAGTGGATTTCAGATTAAATTTAGGAACATTTATTGTAAAATACAAACATAACATTTTTTTGTTGCCTGCAAACAGGGACCCAATTTTCATTTCAGTAGATAATTGTTCACATGCGATGATCGCGCACGATAAATTATCTACTGTTTCGATAAATGCGTGTTTTCGACCGTCGTAGATAATGCAAAACAACCGATATTAAATACCAACATAAAATTGTACCAATTTTATTTATTTTTAACTTTAATTTGAAATTGCAGTACTCAAGCTCAAGTGAAAATGATGAACTGGATTGTTTAGTAGACTCAGACTGGGCTGGTGATATTAATGATAAAAAGTCTACATCGGGGTATTTAATAAGATTGTTTGGCAATACTTTTTATTGGAAGTCTCGTAAACAAAAATCTGTAACTAAGTCGTCCACTGCAGCAGAGTACGTAGCATTGTCTGACGCTTTGACTGAATTGAAGTTTGTGAAGGGTTTAGTAAGTGAAGTGTTCAAAATTAAATTGAATGATCCAGTCAAAATGTATGAGGATAATTCTGGAGCGTTATCAATTGCTAAAAGCGGAAGTTTTTCCAAAAAGTCTAAATACATAGAGGTTCAGTATCACTACGTACATGAGAGTTATGAGAATGGAAATATTGATGTTTTAAAGATCGGTGCTGATATATTAACCAAATCCTTGAGCAAGCCAAAGTTTGTTACGTTAAGAAAAATGTTGAAATTGGAAGAATAACAAAAAAGTTTATGACCATAACAAGTACAAATGTAAAGGGGCGTGTTGGAAGTTGTGTTCAAATTACATTTTTATTTATTTATTTGCAAAAACAGCAAAAACCAATACTTTGCAAGAGCGGTAAGAAAAGATACATAATAAATACATTTACAGTTAAAGTAATACATTTCGTTAAAACATAAGTGCAATTTCACGCTTAAAATCATTGTAGGAAATGTGTAATATATCCACATTTCCTGCGAGGCAGTTAATTAACCTAGTGAGTCGTCCCAGGGGCATCACTATTGGTAAGTTAGTTCTGCACCTAGGAAGAATCAAAAGCCCGTGTTGGCGGCCTCGCGTGAAATTATCTGGGACATAGAATCCTATTTCAGCCAGAATATCTGGTACCGATACAAAACCATTTAGAAGCTTATAAGCCATCAGCAGTAATGCGACATCTCTTCTGGAACTAAGGCTGCAGATACCTAGCATTCCCGAGATAAATGCTGTTGGAAACAGCCATGTGTAAAAACCAAACTCTCTCATATAGAGGTATCGTAAAAAATTATTTTGTATTTGAATGAAATGGAACCATTGAAATGAAAACGCCTAATGAAATATTTTTTAAAGTCAAACCAAGTATAAACAATCTACGTTTGTATGTGAGTAGAGTTTATGTCCGAACACCAGAGCAATTGAGAAAATCAAAGTGGGATGATAAAGCGAAATTGTGAATTTTATTGGGGTATTGCGAAGTTGGCTATCGTGTCTTGATAAACAACAAAATAATCGCAGCGCGACACGTTGATATTGTTCAAAACGATATTAAATACATTGGGTTCGAAAATCAAAAGAATGAGACAGTGGCGGATACAGAAAAAACTCAAGGGGGGGGGGGGGCGCTTAAGGTATAAAAATTATTATTTTTCTATCGGCCTTGTAGTCCTTACGGATATCCTCAATTTAACACTGTCTTTCCTCGTGTTCCGAATGCAGTTATACAAGTTCTCAAAAGGAAGATTTAAAAATCCACAGTATGATTCACAAAAGAGAAAGACATTTTTTTTGTCCTGACTGCGAATATTGCGAAATCCACAGCGGACAAAAACCTTTTGCGTGTCCCGACTGCAACTAATCATGATCTCAAATGGTACCTCCAAGAACGCACTTATTCACAGTAGAAAGTAACCTGTTTCGTGTACCGACTGCAACTATTCATGTACTACAAAAGGATATCTAAAAAATCATACATTTACCCACAGTGGAGAAAAACCTTTTTCAGAAAATTTTTATTCCATCAAAATTTGAACACTTAAGAAGTTCAAAATAGTGCTAGTAAGTTTGTTAGTTACGACATATTTTTGGAGGTTAAGAAAAGTGCTTTTTTATGAATGTATCCATCTACAATCTTATTTAACAACGATAGCTTGAGATGGAGAACTGCCCCGAACAACCAAAGCGATTTTACATTTTAGGTTCTAAGAAATAAATAACTTTAAACAATTTACCCGAACATCGACATAGCCTTAAGAATGTGCAATAAGTTTCTGATTCCCTATTTTTTATTTAAATAAAAAGTTACGTTGTTCGAACCCACCCCCCCCCCCCACTCCCGTAACGTACAGTAACGTTTTACTGACCCCCCCCCCCCCTACAACTACTCGATAACTCGACTCAGAGTCGACAATAGAAAGAATAGTGAGCAGGCTGACGCAGTGGCGTAGCGTGGGTATCAGCCGCCCGGGGCGGAGGAAAATTTTGCCGCCAACCCCTAAAAAGGTAATTCTTCAGGGGGGGGAGGGGGGGGGGTAGTGATTTTTTTTTTTTAAATATTGATTTGCCGATTTTTATTAACTAAATCTGTATGCGGTGAATTAAAACTACACTCAGAACATTAAAACGGTTTTTCTTTGGTTCTGGCAGCGCATAGATAGCGTGCTTCTAGAATTTTATAACTGCACTTCGAATAAGTATGCACAAACCTGTCAGCTATTTAACTTTTCTGTGATAATAAATTTTAAATATATACACCGTTATATATACGTGGAAGAAAACTGTATAAGAGTAGTTTTTTGTGCGCTTTCAGCAGGGCGCACAAAGCTTCGCGAATATAAAACACAAATCGACTATCAATTAGAGCTAAAACTACACTCGGAACATGAAAATGTTTTTTCTTTGATTCTGGCGGCACATAAATTGTCTGCAATCATTTTATAAAGCACTTCAAATAATATGTTTTCCTTCGAAATGTGTCGTTAGATGAATTCAAAACTGGAATTTTACATTCTGACCACAAAACTACTTTTAATTAAATCTGTATGCGGTGAATTAAAACTACACTCAGAACATGAAAAAGGTTTTTCTTTAATTCTGGCGGCACATAAATTTTGTGCAAGAATTTTATAAAGCACTTCAAATAATATAATGTTTTCCTTCGAAATGTGTCGTCAGATGAATCCACAACTGGAATTTTACATTTTGAACACAAAACTGCTTTTAATTAAATATGTATGCGGTGAATTAAAAGTACACTCAGTACATAAAAATGGTTTTTCTTTGATTCTGGCAGCACATAGATAGCGTGCTTCTAGAATTTTATAACTGCACTTCGAATAAGTATGCACAAACCTGTCAGCTATTTAACTTTTCTGTGATAGTAAATTTAAAATATATACACCGTTATATATACGTGGAAGAAAACCGTATAAGTGTAATTTTTTGTGCGCTTTCAGCAGGGCGCACAAAGCTTCGCGAATATAAAACACAAATCGACTATCAATTAGAGCTAAAATGATACTGTTGCTATTTACATTTTAATTTTAAAATAATGTATGTGTTAGAAATAAAAACAAAACGTCTGTCATTAATATTTTGATTTTAACAGCATATAAAACTTTAGAAAGATGTGAAGAAACTATAAACTAGAAAAAACTTTTAAGTCCTGACGCGAGAATCGAACCCGCGACTTCCCCAATCCAAATTTTTACAAGATGATTATTGATTGTGAAATTTTGCCGCCCCCCCAAAAGTGCCGCCTGGGGCGGGCCGCCCCCCCCGCCCCCCCCACGCTACGCCACTGGGCTGACGCCCTCCCAAGGGGGGGGGGGGCGCGCCCCCTGCGCCCCCCCCCTGTATCCACCTCTGGAATGAGATGATTGCAAATGAGTCTGATAAAAGTGTGAATGATATTGTTGGAGAAGAAAATAAAAATGAATCCATTTATGAGTCTGCTGAGTCAAATGGAGAGAATGAGAGTGACAAAAAAAGTAAGTGAAGATGTATCAGTGATACGTTCAATGCGAGAAAAAAAACCGAATAAGAAATATGTGAACGACGATTTCGTGAGTTACTGTGTGTACGTAAAATGTTACAATGCAGATGTACCGAATACGTTTGAATAGGCAATTGAACATGAAGAGTCCGGTGAATGGGTAAATGCAATGAATAGAGAAATTAATTTTATTGAGAAGAATGAAACATGGAGTCTAGTAGAAAAACCTGATAATAAGAAATCTATTGATGTTAAATGGATCTTTAAAAAGAAGTCTGATGATTTGCTTAAAGCCAGATTGGTTGTAAGGGGATATCAACAAAATGAGCAAGTTGAAAACACTTATTCACCAGTTGCAAAAATGTAAACTTGTAACAGTTTCTAACTGGTTACATTAATTTGTTGACGTTGCATTGCGAGAGCGGCCGACTTCTAGCTAGATGTGACTCAATGCTCACTGACAATAGATGGACAATAGGAGCGACATCTGCCGAGAAATTTGAAGAGAAGCCGCTCAACGGATTTTCGTGTATAGTCCAGTCAAGTTAACACTCCCGTTTCCACGGTGCGATTTTAGTTTACAACGCTCTTTAAAACATCAATAACTCCTTAAATATGTTATTAATTAAACCTTCATTTTAGGTATTCCTAAAAAATATATTTTTGCATTCGTGAAAAATACTTAAAAAATTGTAATGATTCTGTATAAAATGATAAAAATGTTTTCCTAAATATCGACACATTTCTGTGTCAGATAGAGACAACAAATTTCAAATTTATATGGGAATAACAGAGAAAACAAAACATTAATTCATTCCAACCTCATAAACCTACGTGCAATATTACGATCTCTTTTTAGTTATGTATAACAAAAAGAGATGTAAAATAAAACTTTTAAATATTTTGCCTATCTGTAGAGACTATTTTACTTCTCAAAGTTGACATGATATTACGTGTGTCGTCTCTTTCTAGTTCATTAATTTGAAATGTCTAAAAACAGAGATGACAATATTAATTATCTTACTGCAAAAAACTTAAGTTGCTAGACTTTCCGTTAACATTAAAAAAAGAGCCACAAAAAATAAGGAACCACATCGGAAGGTTCGGCCGACCGACCATCTTAGCCTCAAACCAGATTAATTTTTTAATCCCTTTCTGCATATTTTCTTAAAATTGACGACAACATGGGACGAGTGTAGGCAATTGGACAAGGGGGATGTTTTTTGCTTAGTTTTATGGGTTTTGGGTTATTTGCTGGGTCATGTCACATTAGTTCATAATAAATGTTTATAGGTATTATTTAATTTTATTTTTATCCAATAATATTTTCGTGGAAGACTTGATTTTCAAGGATGTAAGACAATGACAATGCAGTGTTCTTTTTATATTGCCTCCATACAGGAGGCCCTGAGGTAAATAATTCCCCTCAGGGCCTATGTCATCTTTGGGGATGGCCTGTGGAGGGTCTGTTTAGGAAAGGAAGGTAAGGAAGTTCAGGGAAGGAAAAGGTTATAAGGGACGGTAGGAATCTGGGTGTCGGTGTGTCCAGGAGTGACAGACGTATTAATCCATCACTTCCACTGCGGTGCAAGGCGATGTTCCGAGAGATAACAGCTGGAGAAGTCAAAGATACTCCCTCAACCATTCTCTCTCGATCCGGCCTGCCATGCAGCTGGTAGGCAGATACATTCGCCGCCAAAACCCAGTCAAACCTCAACCCACGAACCTGGGTACCCCTACTAAGTCACCAAATGTAGTGAACTACTTGGGATAACCAATGACAGAGGTTTTGGTTATCTAATAATAGTTCCTGGGGCGGCGTTACCCATACCCGCCTCCCAAATTGAAACGTGAGGCATTGAACTGGCAGAGGAAGAATGAATGTAGATAATATGCTGTATAAATGAGATTCCTGATATGTACCTATTGTTATGAGTTGCCCATAAATCCTACGAACGGACTATACAAGCGGCAGGCAGCTGTGTGTCACGTGCTCAGTACATGTTCAGCATCGTATGATTATTGCTGTCCCTCTCAGGCTGGCAGAAGACATTACCATATATGGCCACACGGCGCGAAATCCAGCCAATGGCAGAAGACATTACCTTATAGGGCACGCGTTCGAGTCTTCCGTCTCGCTCATCACGGGCAGAGAGTTCCAGCCACCGATCGCCGAAGGAACAGACATATTTCAGACAACGGCGCGAGCGGTCGTACGCACTACTACGTACTGTCGGGCAGTATGCCACCCTTCGACGCGGCTAATTAAGTCTTCACCTACGAACCAAGTATGGCGCTATCACCACAGCCGCCTGTATAATCCTACTGCCGCCTACCATAGCAGCCCTGGCCGCGCACGGTTTTTAATCCGCCTACGTGCCGACGAGCCGAGTAATTCACAACGGCCGCCTACTTAATACCATGGCCGCCCAGACGCGCCCGGCTTTTAATACGCCTACATTGCCGATAGCCGCTTAATTCACCGTTATCACCCACCGGTTCGGTAAGCTGACCGAATCCGCCCACCATGACGCCGAGAAGCCGCCCACGCACCCCGAGCCGCCCCGTTCCTGCACACGATCTATGAGCTTCGCTCTAGATCTCTCCACTTCGTAGGAAGCTGCCTGCATCCGTACGACGCCACGTGAGATTCTAAACCCTCTTATAGTATTTCCGAGCCTAAATTCAGTAGTATTTCTAGTGCCTCACTCTCTCTTATGCTAGGCCTTAAACAGCTTACCTGGTTGCCTGTACTGTTCACCCTTGCATTATTGAATACATTTGAATTGTGCCCAAACCTTGTTTCATTGGAGTCAACCATCGACAGCCTCGGAGGAGCCCTACGACCCTGAGCTGAGCCTTCCAAGCCGAGGCATATTGCCCCCGGGGGGCCTGCTTAACACTTGTTCCCCCCCCCGGGAGGGACATATTTCTGGAGACCAGAAGTATAACACTGGACCCTACGTGGCTTCAGTATCACCCTGGCCCCAGGAAGTATGACACTGGCGCGCCAACTGGGCCGAAGTCTTGTCGATTGTTGTCTCCCTAGAAACATAATTATGTAATCTTAGCTATAAATATTTTATATTTGTGCTCCCATCAACAACGTTGTAGCTCTGTGTGAATTATTCCAAACGTCGCGAGTCCGTCGGCTAGTGCTATTCGAGTGTTAGGTATTTTAAACATCGCTTACTACCGTAGCATTCATTCTCACGCTATTACGTTTCTATCGCGGCAGTCAGAGTTGTTCGTCATTCGCGCGGAATTTTTTTTTAATTGAATAATGAATCTCGTTATTTTAAATTTTAAATTCTCCACCTGGGGCTGTGTTAGTTGTATTATTTCTTCCTTGAAGAGCAGTGGTTGTTTCCAATAAAAGGTAGTAACTACTGTCGGATTGTGCTCGTCCACATCCGTTTCCCTGTAATAGGAGGATATAATGTCGACTGCCAGCAACTGCTCTCGTCTTCTATAATCGTCCGAAATTTTTTTTTTTGCTTTGTTCATTATAATAACGCATAATCATGGAGGCCACCATACCAATAATGGATAGAATATTAAATTTCGAGAAAGCAAACGCGTCGGTAATAAGAAAAATGTTGAAAGATAGAGGCGTAGTTCCCAAAAGGGCTTTTTTAACTTTACGGAAACAATGTGTTGAGTTTAACGAATCCCGGAAGTTGAATTATAAAATAAACGTTAAACGAAAAGTTCAATAAATAATGAGTACAAGTTATAAAGTTAATTTTCGTTTCTCTCAATAGGTAGTTTTAAATCACAAAATGGAAAACGACGTTACATAATGTTATAAAAGAGAAATTTTAAAGCAACGTATTATTAATTTTCAAAACAGAATAAGTTAATATGGAGAGCTTCCCTTGTAATATTAGTTAAAGCTACAATTGTTATTTTTCTTCATAGAAGTTTTAATTTATTGTTAATACATTAGAATAAATTAGAATTGTAATTTTGATTGTTGATTGATCTAGGAACAGAGTAGCTAACTGCGTATTGGATTAATGAACAGTTCAGGACAAATGTAGATTAATAGCATAAATTTTAGAAGGAAAAGGAATAAACAAATTCAGTCAAAAGTTTTTTTTTAAGAAACAAAAGTTTAGGTACAGATCGGTTAAAAATAGTAAAGTTCTTAGAAGTTTAATGTTGTTTCGTTTGAAAATCATGAGTGTCATGAACCCACGGTTAGAGATCGTACATCATTGAATTAATATTCCATATTTCACAAATTAGAAAACACAATGTTGTTAAAGTAATAAACGTTCGGGAAAGGAAACAAACTTGTATATAAAATGTATATAAACAAGGCAACGTGTATATCAATGTATATAATTGGCTAAGTGTTTTTTTGTTAGTTTAAGTTCTTAAAATCTATCTGAATTGCTTTCGTACTAAGTGGTAGGAAATTAAATAAATTAGTGAAAAACAGTAGAACATCATTTAAAGAATAAATTCCAAACTACAAGGTATATGTTACTAGATACTTGTTTTTTTTTTTCGAATGGTTATAGGAAGGTTTAATAATAAAATTTTGTATATGCTATAGGTATTTACCATAGAGACAGTATTGGAACATGTTTTGTTTTTTAATCGGGACTATCCCACTCTAAATAGTAGTATGCGGATAATAAAATAAACTATCGTTGGGAAAGACACTTCAGAGGAAACAAGTGAATAGCATCATATGTTCAAATTACCGTTTTAAATAAAAAATAACAAAGAATTTTTAAAGTGAAATCCTTGTCAAATTTAACAGAATAATCTCTCGAATAAAGAACATTTAAATGTTAGCTTCAATTAAGTTTTTTTTCATAAGAATGTAGGAATGATTTCGGCAACAAATTTACATGAATGAATAACAGTATAATGGAATGCAGAATAGAAAAGATTAAATAAGTTTTTTTTTGGAAACATCTGTGGAAAATTAGTAAAACATAGAATTAAAAAGCAAACTACGACAGTTAAATAGTCATTGTCATTTAGTAACAAAAACAAATAGTGAATAGAATCCAATTATTAATGGCTTACTTGTAATGAAGGAAAGGGTTATAAAAATTATAAGAAATTGTCTTCTTCATTTTTTCTCGTATTCATAAATATGTCAACGTGATCGTTGTAAGGAAATTATATCATATTAGATATTGAGTTAATAGACTCAAGAAATGTACTACGGATACATAGGTAACCGCGTATACAATTCTGGTTTCAAACCGTTATAGGAATGCCTTCCTCAGAATTAGGGCAAGAAATAGTGGGATTGTTAAGATGTGAAATCTTGAACAAAAAAAAAAAGGAATTGTGATATAGGAAAGAATTGGAATTAGAGAATTAACCCCTCAAGTAAGCTTTAGGTAATTGTAAATTCGTATAGTTTTGACATAGCTAATTTAGAAAAATGTCATGGCGCCCTTATATAGTAAAATACAATGGAATTTTTTTTAAAACAAAATAATAGTAAAGTAAACAATAGATAAAAAAGTTATGAACAGGAAAGTTGAGATTAATCTGAGACTTATAGTGAAAAGTTATTAGTAAAAAAAAGTTATCATTGAATAATATTGTTAAATTAAGAGTAAATAAATAATAGACATGGAATTTTTTTTTAAAAAAGGAGTTTTCAAATAATCAGTCAAACAGGTAAAAGTTTTAAATTTTGGAAGATAGTAAGAAGCAACGTCGTTAGCAATTCAGTTATGATTCAATTTTTTTTATGTATATAAATTGTTAGCTTATAACATGTAATGTTAAAATATAAACACACGAATTGAATACTTAGGTATTTGAGCGACTTAGTCAATGTGTATAACGCATCGTATAGCGGTGTTATAAAATCTGTGTTATTAAAATTTGGAAACGATTCCTGTTAAATATAGAGTAACCTTTAAAGAGAAATTTTATAGAAATTGTAGTAACATAAATTTTAAAATAATTAATGAAGTTCTGTTTTTTTGGATATTGTGTTATTTTTATGTGTTTTTTTTGCCGAAGCACAGGCATTTGAGGAAGGAAATTTCTCATTTGTGTTGGTGAACTAAGGCAAGGTTACGGTTCTCTGAACGTAACGGTGTGGCCACACGGAGATAGACGTTTGCAAACGTATCTCTTGAAAACACGAGAGGATTATAGTATAGCCTGATAATTATACGACGCTATAGGAGAGATCCTTATAATATGCCAAACGCTATAGGAGGTATCCTTATAATATGACCGACGCTATAGGAGGCGTATCCTGAGAATTACACGGAGAGGAAAACAGAAAAACAGAACAGAGTATGGAAATTAGTCCATCAGTAGGAAAAGAAATTGGTTACGAATTATTAGAACACAGTAAATTTAAACACGAGGTGCATGTATTGTATTGTCCTCTACATAAGGGTTTAAATGCGAATATGTATCATTTTCATTTGATTACATGACTTAGTCAGCATTATTGTCCATCATTGGATGACCTTAATAAAAAAATTGTAAATTTATTCACGAGGTACATGTATTGTATTGTCCTGTATATACAACCCAAGGACGTCATGAACCCTAGTGGTTAGTACGAGGTTATAACGCATATAACTTAACCTTTGTTATTAGAGAAGTATACAATTCCTTTCTTAATGGATCGTCATCACAAGTGTTGACAATCCGGGACGCCGGTATGTCTGCACGTGAAGACTTGTGTTATTATTGTCATTATTTTTATTATGAAAAAAAGAGGTAACTCACCTTACACTAGTGAAATTACTGATGCGATATTTAGTTCATTTATTGTAATGACTATTATTGGTAGTAATAATTTATTACTTTCTCCTAGTGCGTAGCCACTTAGGTTGTTTTTTTTTAAAAAAAAAAAAAAATGTTTTTTAAATTTATATATGAATATGGTTACATAAGTATATAAATTCGTCTAAGAAACACGACACGATACACTGATTGAGGGCGTAGTTCAAGGAACCCTAAATTAGGCTAGGTTTTTCATTAGAAAAAACTGCGTTAGGTATTCAGTATCCTGCCCGGGACCGAAGTAGAGACCTAATTTCTATTTTCGTGGAACAATTTGCATTCTAAAAATTACTTAATTTTAGTTGCAATGAAAGAATATGCAAGCATATTCTTTTCTTTTCGTTGGCAAGAGACGGCATAAGAAAATTCTTGTACAAGTGGTAGGTATAAAGGCACCTAGCTCTCATCATACTGGGGTAGGTCATTGAGTAGTAAGAAACTTAGGAACCTTATGGTTGTAAATAACCTTGTGTATATATTAATATAAGGTCATGTATAAATGGAAATATCATTTCAATTATAATTTTTTTTATTTTTTGTCCTTTTTTTTTTTTCGGGTTTTTCAATCTCTTTCATTGTCGAATTATTCTCACATGTAGGTTAAATCGTTATAGTATTGGACATCTCACACGTTGCGATATAGGAGAAATTGGGGCGGTAAAACGTTCACAATCGGGTAGTTACCCACTCCTTAACGGGGTATGTCTCAATTCTAGCGTATGTTGGAGTGAATTCACGATGAAAAGGCAATGTAATAATTATATTACCACATTTTTGTTATCAGAATAGGCCCAATAGACAACACTATTCGGTTCACATAGGTTGTGGTGGTATCGAATTTTAACCTTCTTCCGCGATCATATAACAACGGTTACTCGTTGTGTGGTATTATAGAGCTGTTACAAGTCTGATAGGATGGAACTTGGGTATCGACCTAACGTGTCATTCGGCTGTTAGCTATAATCCAAAGCGTGATAGGATGGCTAAACTCCTTAGAATTAGAGCAGGAAGATTGTTGGAAACGCGAATTTCCGAACAATTAAAGTATATATGATTCCGGTGTTAGGAAGAAATTCGTTACTCAATTAAGGAAATTTTTTCCTCTTCTAATAACATTGTCGGTAGTATTAAATTTTCGTATTTTTTGGTAAAAATACGTGGCGTTGTTGTTATTTATTTTAATTTTTTTTTTTTCTTCTTCTCTCCTTACGTAGTCAAACCCTGAGAGTTTAAGTTGAGTTGAAACAAACTCGAATTGAAAGTTATTTAACAAAATTGTACTCACACACATAGAGTTTTTGGTGGGTAAACAAATGTATATTCAAGTGTTTTAATTATGATAAATGTAATTAATTAAATTACTATATAAATATTTTGTAAACACGTAATTGATTACTTCGGTATCAATATGGTAAGCCAGCGTGTAAAGTCCTTGCCATATCAGGACGCAATTGTACGGTGTTTTGTAACTTGCTATATCACTGTATTCAAATAAAGAGTAGTACTTCTCGTAGTAAGAAGATTTAAGAGTATGCACCCAGTTGAGTAAATTAGCTCGGTAATGTCATAAAGTTATGTCATTCGGGTCGTATTGTTCTTATTAGAGAATAATGTAATTGCACTTATGGTCATTACGGTTCGTCTGGTTATTTTGGTGGGAACACCTAGAGGGTGTCCTATGTGGTTTCGTCGAACGCAAGTTCACCGTGAGGATTCCAAGGGATCTATCCGGTTGTCTATGTCGTTGCGGCAAGGGTATATTTCTAGTATACCAAGTACAGCGCTGTACGGGTCACCGAGGGTGAGTCGAGAAAACATGAGAGGATTCATATTATGCCTGAAAATTAATATTCATGATAGGTTTTGTAGCATTACCTTACAATTATATGCGAACATGAGAGGATGGTCGTTTATGCCTGATAATTAAATGCAAACCAGACAAACCATGACAAGCTGAGAGTGCGGGAAACTAACATTTGGGTTAGAATTGAATTGTGAAAATAGCATAGTATATAAAAACAAAGTTGTATAATTTTAAGAATTCTATTGTAAGACGCGAATATGAGTTGGTTTCGATCATTTCATGACATTGGTCAGCGTACAATATTCCATAACAGGAATAAAGTGTATAAAAACAAAGTTGTATAATTTTAAGAATTCTATTGTAAGACGCGAATATGAGTTGGTTTCGATCATTTCATGACATTGGTCAGCGTACAATATTCCATAACAGGAATAAAGTGTATAAAAACAAAGTTGTATAATTTTAAGAATTCTATTGTAAGACGCGAATATGAGTTGGTTTCGATCATTTCATGACATTGGTCAGCGTACAATATTCCATAACAGGAATAGGGTTGGAAATTTTTTGTCTAATTTTAAGATTTTTACATGGTAGTAATCCTTCTCGGAAGGGTCATGTTTTCCTTATTTCTTCATGCACCTTCGTTAGCGTGTCTTGTATCGCACTAGGTACGTCACATTTTTTTAATTTCGTGAGAGAGTTGGCAACCTTTGTTCAGTTATTGCTAGTTTTTTTTTAGCTTGGCTCACAGGTAGTTAAAATTTTGTTGGCTCTTAGGTAGGGAGTGTTTAAATCCTGGTGAAGAGGTAGCTCTGTACCTCACATTGTGGCAACCATCGCATCACATGCTGTATGGAAGGTCGTGGTCCCCTGCATCAGCCTCGCTGCCTTTTCCCTTCATTTTTCAGGGGGAGGAGGGTAGTGTTATGAGTTGCCCATAAATCCTACGAACGGACTATACAAGCGGCAGGCAGCTGTGTGTCACGTGCTCAGTACATGTTCAGCATCGTATGATTATTGCTGTCCCTCTCAGGCTGGCAGAAGACATTACCATATATGGCCACACGGCGCGAAATCCAGCCAATGGCAGAAGACATTACCTTATAGGGCACGCGTTCGAGTCTTCCGTCTCGCTCATCACGGGCAGAGAGTTCCAGCCACCGATCGCCGAAGGAACAGACATATTTCAGACAACGGCGCGAGCGGTCGTACGCACTACTACGTACTGTCGGGCAGTATGCCACCCTTCGACGCGGCTAATTAAGTCTTCACCTACGAACCAAGTATGGCGCTATCACCACAGCCGCCTGTATAATCCTACTGCCGCCTACCATAGCAGCCCTGGCCGCGCACGGTTTTTAATCCGCCTACGTGCCGACGAGCCGAGTAATTCACAACGGCCGCCTACTTAATACCATGGCCGCCCAGACGCGCCCGGCTTTTAATCCGCCTACATTGCCGATAGCCGCTTAATTCACCGTTATCACCCACCGGTTCGGTAAGCTGACCGAATCCGCCCACCATGACGCCGAGAAGCCGCCCACGCACCCCGAGCCGCCCCGTTCCTGCACACGATCTATGAGCTTCGCTCTAGATCTCTCCACTTCGTAGGAAGCTGCCTGCATCCGTACGACGCCACGTGAGATTCTAAACCCTCTTATAGTATTTCCGAGCCTAAATTCAGTAGTATTTCTAGTGCCTCACTCTCTCTTATGCTAGGCCTTAAACAGCTTACCTGGTTGCCTGTACTGTTCACCCTTGCATTATTGAATACATTTGAATTGTGCCCAAACCTTGTTTCATTGGAGTCAACCATCGACAGCCTCGGAGGAGCCCTACGACCCTGAGCTGAGCCTTCCAAGCCGAGGCATATTGCCCCCGGGGGGCCTGCTTAACACTTGTTCCCCCCCCCGGGAGGGACATATTTCTGGAGACCAGAAGTATGACACTGGACCCTACGTGGCTTCAGTATCACCCTGGCCCCAGGAAGTATGACACTATGTGTTGTAAAACAATATAGTAAAATTATGGGTATAGCCATGTTAAATTGTGGAGATCTGGAAGGAATACGAGGCCGATAAAAATTATAATAATTTTCACCTTTTTATAGCACCACTTCTATAAATAAAATAAATATGATAAATGTGATAAATATAAAAATAAATGTGATAAATCACCTCTAGTGCACTTGATGGGTATGATTGAAAGGTACGCTTAGTTAGTTAGGGCATTAAAAAAGGAATATATGACGCGAAGTGAATTGTGGAAGAAGTCAGAGAAAGCCAAGACAGTCATGGCATGATCAAGTGAATCAAATACTCTCAGTCGGGCCACGCCAAGAGATAGAATAATAGAAATATACAGATAAATCATTTTAAAGAGAGTACGTTTGAATGTATCTTTTACCTCGCTGTAGTCCTCCGATAGAGTGCACCGTAACGCATCGAAGCATCTATTTATTCAGATGTATCTGTATTATACGATTTATGAATGCGAATGAAGCAAGGAGTGTGTGTCGAGACAGAGGGTTTTGGTGGTATGTCCTATCTACTCAGCACGGCATGATGTAATTTCGGTATCGAAGACTATACTTCAACCAAAATACGATTGTAAACATTTATTACTGCACCACCATAAAACTCTTTTGTGAGGGTCGGGTGCAATATTTAGAATCTTACCTACTTATTTTTTTACTAAAACTACCCCCATAAAATAATTATTTGTTTCTTTCCATTGAAACAGTAGTTAAGTGACATCTTTACAAATGATTATTACATGGAAGGAAGTAGCAATAAATATAGATGGTTAGTTTTCAACGAATTGAAGGTACAATTTGCAACGAATGTTAGGATTCTTAGAATATTTTTTAATATAATTTTTTTACTATTTTAGAACGCTCAAAGTGTCTTTGTTTAACTTTCTATTTCGATCATTTTCTAAATTGCATTTTTTTCATAATAACGGCATGCCGCCGCCCCGGAAACCATTTATTGGATAACAAACACTTCTGCCATACGTGACCTCAAGTAGTTTGCTACGTTTGGTGACTAAGCAGGGGTGCCCAGGTTCATGGGGTAGGTTTGGTTGCGGATCTTGGCAGCGGATACGTCTGTCTACCAACTGGCTCTGATTGGCTGGCCGGGTTGGGAGAGACTGGTTGAGGGAGACCCTTTGACCTCTCCAGCAGGACTCTCTCGGAACAGCACCTTGTGCCACTGATGGAGTGTTGGATTTATACGTCCGTCACCCCTGGACATACTGAACCCCGGATTCATATCCCCTCATTTCCTAAAAAGACCCTCCACATTGCGTCCCCAAAGATGACATAGGACCTGAGGAGAAATTATTTTCCTCAGGGCCTCGTGTGTGGAGCTAATTAAAAAAAAATACTGTTTGTCTGCACTACTAATTTTACGATTTATTGTAGATTTGCTATAGGCTATAGACAAATGCATTACATGTGTAGGTAAATATAATAACAAAGCCTTTGTTTTGCTTTTTTGTAGAAAGTGTTTAATATATCTAAAAATACCTTCGACTCTGTGCAAAAACGGGCGGTCCGTTTGATAGATTCTCCCATCTTAACAGACGGATTGCAATCTTAGAGCACAGGCGTCGGGTGGGAATTCTATCCTTATTCTACCGGTATTACAATGGAAGATGCTCCGACGAACTAGCGTCATTGATCCCTTCGGAACCGGTGCATAATCGGAAAACTCGCCAAACACGTGCCCAACATATGAACACGGTTGACATTTGTCACATGAGAACGGGTCGTTTCTTCGACTCGTTCCTGTGTTCAACAGCTCGGCTGTGGAACGATTTGCCGACCTCTGTGTTTCCTCCTTCCTACAACATGGGTCTCTTCAAGACCAATGTTCATTCCTTCCTCTCTTCAAAACGACCCTCTACACAGCATCTCAGATGACATAGGCCCTGAGGGAAATTTTTTCCTCAGGGCCTCCTGTGTGGAGTTAATGTAAATATATATATATATATATATATCTTTTACATTAACATTTTTAATTACATGTTGGTATGATAAACATGTCAGTTTAATGTTTAAATAAGAATTTACTAATTGGTTTGTGTCGTTATGTTTCTATCAAATAAATGTTTTTAATTTGCTATGTAAACTATTTCCACTCATAAAAGGATATTTTTTCTTCTAACAATTCCTATAATAAATAAATTTCTCAAAAATATTAAAACATACAAGTATTATAAAAAATACAAGTGTGCAGTTCACACCGGTAGAAGCGAAACCTTCCGAAAATTAAAATAGGTAAGAGTGGGGAGGCTACGATGCACCGCATAAAGAGGAGACCGATTATTCTAACACATTCTCTATAAATGCCATATGCATGTGTTTGTCTCTTTTTAGTGTCGCTTTTTCGTTTCAACCAGGTTCAAATCACAACGGTGCTGAAGAATTTTCACTTCGAAATAATTGTAAAATTATTTTTTTCGTGGTTTGCTTATGCGTAAAACTGTACCTCTTTTTTAAAATTCGAGTATTCTGTAAGTATTGTATTTTTCTTGTTATCTATTTCTCTAAGCAAGTGGTGTTAAAACCATTCAATCTGGTATTAAATTAGATAATCAAACATTAACCAAACTCTTTACGATAAAGTATTTTTGTAAATATATTTAAAAATGATAGTAGGTCGGTATCAGCCCTTACCAGTACCAGGCGCATTCCACATGTGGCTTTTTGAAACAATAGTGTTACTCTGAATGCTAACGTGACCCTTGGCGGTCGGCTGTCACAAGCGCACGCCTCACTGGGCGTTGCAAATAATATTTGATTATTTATTATGAATGATGATTTTTTTAATATTTCAGTTATTAAGCACAAAATCAATGTTTTTTTATTACAATAAATTAATATAATAAGCCATATAAAAAATATTCACATCAATATTTTTACTAAAAACCAGAAATAATTTCCAAATCCCATACAGTAACGCTGTGTAACATGACGGTTTGTCGAGGGTATTTTTAGCATGGTATGGGAAAGGTTAAACATGAAAAGGGGGCTTTTCTTGCAAAAGGTCCCGTCATTCTGATTTTTTTATATGTTGTAAGGACCTAAACCAGTATTAAAAAAAAATTTTGCAACTTCGAAAATGCTGTGCGAGCGGCAGTGGACCCAAAAAACCAGGAAATTTTCGGATTTTTTTCAGTTTTTGCTTAATATCTCAGTGAAGGAAGGGTCTGACCGGTATAATTAGTAGACATACTTTTAAAGAAGACTAAATTTGCTATAATTTGAGACCAAAGTGAGCTATATACAACCATTGGTTTCTAAGATACAGTTCTTCGAAAATAGGCCATTTTTTCCAAAAAGTGAAATTTTTTCGGAATGGTCACCTGTTTTGTTAAATATTTTCTAAAAAACGCACCTCACGTCAAATATTATGTAAATTAAAGTTGTAGTAAATTTTATTAGCTTTCATTTAAGACTAGATTGATATCTGTAGACCTAACCGTTCTCTCAAGAACGCCAGATAACCAAAAACAGTCTTTTGTGGAAAAAAAGAGAGTTTTGGGGGGAAATGCAAATAAACTGTTCTCACGTCTTTTTATGGTTTTATTTATCAAATAGTTACAATTTTTTGTTTGTTATTGTTAACACATTTTTTATAAAGAAAAAAGATAAGATAATTCATCTATCGGGAATTACGTCATCTTCAAACATTGTTTTATATACCTACATACTAAAATGCTTGTACAAACATCATGGTACCTACTATAAGGACAAATTACATGTACGCAAAAAATAAAACTAATATAAATCATGCAGGTATAATAAGTAAATAATAAAAAATACAGGTTGCCAAATAATGTCTTTCTTTTTATCTTAGATGGCCCGGGCTTAGGCTCGCACGAAGAAGGTGTCTCGATATCTGTGATGGACGCTGGGAGAGGCGACCAGTCTGTCGGGTCATCTTTTTTGTCCGAGCATTTCAGCTCAACATCCGGGACGTTAATGCACAATTTTCCACCGCATGACTGACAGAGGACTGAGCAGTGGAGCCCAGTCTTTCTGCACGAGCAGCTCCCGGAGCATCCTTTCTTGAATTTACATAGTAGTAGCACCTTGCTGCATGGTGGCCTGCGGCATCTTCCGTCGGTGGCAAACGGGCGAGGTTTATGCTTGTTGAAGTAACAAACGTCTTTTACCTCAGGAAATCCAAAGTATCCCTCGTGATGTCACCCCCATATAGAGCCACAAAGCACTTGATGCCTGCTTCATTCACAGCTTGTGAGGTGGAGTCTGGCCGAAGGAAAACCTCCACTTGCTCAGCAAGTGGTTCACTCTAGCTCAGAAGTGTGGTGATTTTGGTCTTTCCTTGGCCAAACGGTGTTAAGGTGGTATCACACCCGGTAAACGCATGGGTGAATAGTACCGTTCCTGGTAATCGCCGGGAGCCCTGGTGGTTGTAGGAGGTCGTAGAGTAGTGACAGCAACCAGCTTCACCCTTTGTGCTCTTCTGAAGATGGACGTTTGTCTCTTCAGCGCCTAAACCATTGAGAAGATTGAGCAGGTCGATGTCTTCTCCCACTATGACGACCCGATCGGCTACTGCTCTTTTTGAAAGCGCCATCATGACGATCTCTCGATCCGCATCTTCTTCGGCAATGGCCACTTCTACTCCCTCCTTCTGAAAGGCGCCACAGAGAAGAGTTAGTTATAAGGCGTCTCTTATTGTTCTCATTGCCCAATATATGCTCTTGAGCAATTTGAATTACTGTGAATTCATAGAACCTCAATTCGTAGCTGGAATGAGCTGAGTAGCGCCGGAGTCGTTCCGCTGTTTTGGTGTTTTTTTTTGCCGTCAAAAACGATGGAGACGTTCTTCCCAAAGTGGTTTCAGACGTAGGTGGTATAACTCGCCAAAAATGCTCGAACCGTGCTCTTCCGCTGCTACACGACCTTTTGTGCAAGAGGTAGCCACCATCCAAAATAACGTGAGTGCTGGCATCTATCGGCGTGTGGCTGGAAAGAGGAGTGAAGGCAGAGTACAGAGTATATTTTGTGCCCTTGGACATCCCTTGTTCATTGAACAGAGACATCGGGAACGGGGCCAACTCATACTTGAAGTCATCCTGTGAATCCTGTTCAGATTGCTTTGCAATACACACTCGCTGGAAAATTGTGAGCGGATCCACAGCCACTCTTCTGTTTTTGTCCGGCAGTTTAACGGTTGAGGTGATCGATGCCAGCGTGGTAACTTTATTTTTCCGTTTTATTACTACCTTGTCGTACATTTGCCCCACAATTTTCATCACTCCCTCCGTTTCAACTCTCTGGGCTGTATGGCAATTAATTTTAGGACCTGCCAGTAAACCACTACTGATAGAAATCAAACTGTCAGTTTTGGGAAATGGAGGGTGGAGAGCAAACCAGTTTTTTAGTTTTTCCACATCACTATTATCTCGGATGATTCGAGAAGGTCTCATGTCTACATCCTGCTCTCCAGTGGGACATGAGATGCTGCAAAAACTTTCCAGTTCTTCACAAATGTTCAACACAAACACCATTCCTGTTGTCCAGCTTGCCAGAACACTTTCGGAGATTCCCCTTCCTTAGGTCAACCCACCGTAGGTTTTCATGAATCACATCAGCTTCTGCTCAATTGTTAGGTCTGACCACAACCCAGACCAAAACTTGTCAGACCTGCGAATGGTTAAGAATCTTTTTGTGAACATGTCGTATTCACTTTTATCCACCCGATCTTGTAGAGCCATCATATCCTGAAGGTAAAGGTGCGCGCTCTTAGCGTACAAAAAATGTCCAGCTGCGTGGAAAAAATGGAGCATCTTGTGGACAGTGTACAAATAAAGGTTCCAATCACCAACACGCTCTGCCTGGATGAATAGTTTTATCAAAGTGGTCATACGAAAGTATTGGACCCACAACTGTGATGTTGGACCGTTTGCTTCAATTTTCTCCAAGGCACTTTTAAATTTTGCCTTTAGTATTTGGTAGGTATCAATTTCTTCTGCTGATATAGTGAGAGTCCTTTCAGTGTCTCTCAGCAATTTTTCAGTCTCGTCTCGCTCCTCAGGAGTTATTTCAACCTCATAAAAAACCATGTTAGCCAGTGTGAGGTTTGCCGAGAGATGTGAGAACAGTTTATTTGCATTTCCCCCAAAACCCACATATGACTGTTTTTGGTTATCTGCCATTTTTGAGAGAACCGTTAAGTCTACAGATATCAGTTTCACATGAAAGCTTATAAAACTTACAACAATTTTATTTTATATAATATTTGACGTGGGATGCGTATTTTAGAAATTATTTTACAAACTAAGTGACCATTTCGAAAAAATTTAACTTTTTGGAAAAATGGCCTATTTTCGAAGAACTGTATCTTGGAAACCAATGGCTGTATATAGTTGGCTTTGGTGTCAAATTATAGAAAATTTAGTCTACTTTAAAAGTATGCTACTGACTACACAGGTCAGACCCTTCCTTCACTGAGATATTGAGCAAAAACTGAAAAAATCCGAAAATTTCCTGGTTTTTTGGGTCCACCGACGCTCGCACAGCACTTTCGAAGTTGCAAATTTTTTTTTTAATACTGGTTAAGGTCCTAACAACATATAAAAAATTCAGAATGACGGGACCTTTTGCAAGCGCGGATGTACATCTTGACTGGAGTAGTAGGAGACGGGTTGACGTTGACATTTCCTGAGACCTGGAGATCTCCGGCTGATATCGTGGTGTGGCTTAGCTATCGCATTACAAATACTGGTTGTTAGTTAACTATAATTAATATTAATTGGCCATGTTCATCCGACTGGTCTGGCGCCCGACATTACTATTATCTACAGGTTAGTGCCCCTTTGTTTAAGGCGGCCAACCGTCCCGCATTTTGCGGGACAGTCCCGCATTGGCAGTTGTAGTCCCGCATTGCAATATTTACAAAAATAGTCCCGCAAATCGTCTAAAGCGTCCCGCATGTCCCGCATTCCTATATTTTTTATATTGTCTATAGTAGTCAAATAAAGTTCCGCTATCTTGAGCCTATTTAAGCCATTTGGTTATGTTCAAGACAGAATTTGTCCCTAGAAAAAGCCCGAAGATATCGATCTAGCGATTGGTTTATTCATGTTACAAGCAAGAGTCAAAGAGCGCCAGTGTAGTAGTGATTGGGTTGTTTTGTTTACGAATTAGTGCATGCCGTGACACATATTAATAACCCATATTTATCCTTCAAATCAAATCAAATAATTTGTTGACCATGCCGCCGACCGCGAAAAAGCGATTTTGTTCAGTGAAGACTTGCAAAATGAAATTCCTTTTTGGCAAAAGTGTTGACCTTCATTTCTGAATCTAGTTTTAATTCGCCGCATACAGACTTAATTTAAACCAGTTTTGTGTTCCGAATGTAAACATCCAGTTGGATTCGTCTGCAGACATATTTAGAGGGAAATTATTCTCTTATTCGATGTGCAGTTATAAAATTCTAGTTACACAGTGAATCAAAGAGAAACCATGTTTATGTTCTGAGTGCCGTTTTAATTTCGAAGCATACAGATTTTAAACCTTTTGTGTTCAGAATGTAAAATTCCAGTTTGATTCGTCTGCTGACATATTTCGAAGTAAATTATTCTCTTATTCGAAGTGCAGTTATAAAATTCTAGTTGGCAGACTACGTATGTGCTTACCGAATCAAAGAGAAACCATTTTAATGTTCTGAGTGTAGTTTTAATTCGCCGCGAACAGATTTAATGTAAACCAATTTTGTCTTCAGAATGCAAATTTTCTGCTGTGGATTCATCTGCTGACACATTTCGAAGAAAAACAATCTCTTATTCGAAGTGCAGCTATGAAATTCTAGTTCAAGACTATGTATGTGTTGCCAGAATCAAAGATAAACCATTTTCATTTATTTATTTATTTATTTATTTATTAACGCCGATTAAAGCGGCTTTTACAAAAGAATTACAATTATTTTACATATGAATACAGAATATACATAGATAAAAAATATGTACCTGAATTTTAAAAAATATAAATATAAAATACATAAAAAAAAGAACAATAGAAATTGTAGTATCAACATAAAAAAGTACAACGAGTAGGGTATTATAAAATCAATACAACATATTATAAATCCCGGATAATATGTATTAAGAAATTAATACTTTAAAACTGTATTTGATATAATCAAGGTGAGAATCGCTGACAGACAGTTTTAATTAAGTAGTGTTTGTATGAGGTTAAACTAGCAATGTTTATAGAATCATCCAAAACATATTTATTTCCAAGTACATGCAGGCGATTCATTATGGAATTGAGTTCAGCGTTAGATCCTGTATTGTTGCAATGATACGTTAATTTGAAACGAACTGATCGACTAGGTACATGGAAACATATTAACGAAAGAAGTTCAGGGGAGTTCAACAGGTTGGTAACGATTTTAAATAAATAAAATAGGTCTGAACAAATTCTTCTTTCTTTTAATGTATCGAGTCCCAATAATTGTAGCAGAGAGGGGTAATTGATGTTTTCGATGAATATTCCCAATTTAAAATTAATATAACGTAAAAATTTATGTTGAACTCGCTCAAGGGAATTCTCATGTACACTGTAGTAAGGATTCCAAATGGTGGAGTTAAATTCTAGTTGGCTTCTAACAAGCGAAGTGTAAAGTAATTTGACAGTTTTTAAATTTTTAAAATCCTTTGAAATCCGTAAGACAAATCCTAACATTTGCATTGCTTTACTGGTTATATTATTAATATGTTTAATGAATGTTAATTTAGTGTCAAAGGTTATACCAAGGTCTCTTATTTCATCAACAGATAATAAAATGTGATTATTGAGAAAGTAGGTGAACAACAAAGGGTTTTTTTTTCTGTGGAATCTCATTAGTTGACATTTTTTTACATTGAGAGTTAATTTATTTATAAGACACCAATCATAAAAGCTATTAATATTAGATTGAAGTGTCAGACAGTCCTCGATATTATCAATAATTCTATATATCTTCATATCATCAGCGAACATTAGGATGAGAACACGGGTGAATATGTTAGATACCTACATCATTAAAGCCCGTTCACATTAACGCATCAACCGCGAGCAGATATCTGTTCAGCCGCGAGCGCTTATATTTTATGCCGTTCACACGAGCCTATCAAATATTTCTTCCTGTGGTAGGAGAGGGGGTCAGATGAATTTAGACAGCTCGATAACTGCCGCGAGATACCATTTCTTTGTAGATTTTGTATTAGATCTGACAATTTGACAGCTGACATTCGCGCGTTTTCTATACTTTTGCTTTGTAGTTTATCAATTTTCTTAGGAATTCAATAGACGTATGGCCATTGATTATTTTGTAGAAACAATATAGTATTGAAGTAAATAATTTGTTTTAATGACAAGATGTTTAACTCCTTCAACATTTTCTTGACTGAAGTGTACCTATTTTTCTTCAATATACCTACCTAGTTCTCACAGCTGTTTTGTAGAATTGTCATTTGTTTCATTTAGTCCGTCGTTGACTATGGCTAAGAATAGAATGCTGCTACAGGAACTTATGAGTGGTACAATGATTGCGTTGTACACATTTTTACTGGAGACTGTGTCAATGAATCTTTTTATTCTTCCCAACAGCAAAATTTTTTTGGCAATCTTTTTAATAATTTGTTTTGTATTTTGAGCGAAAGTCAATATGGAGTCAATTATTACTCCCAAATATTTATTTTCAAATACTTCTTTCAAAACTTCACCGTCTATCTATATGTCTTTTTTTGTTTGCGTTAGGTACTCGTTTTCCAATGTTCATACATTTAGTTTTGTTTAGGTACATTCAATTTTAGTTTATTTTTCTTCAACCATTTTGATATATTATGTAGATCTTCATATAAATGATTCATCAGGCCTCGAGGAAAATAATTTCCCTCAGGACCTATGTCACCTGAGATTCTGTGTGGAGGGTCTTTGTGAGGAGAGGAAGGAATGAACATTGGTCTTGAAGAGACCCATTTTGTAGGAAGGAGGAAACAAGAGGCCGGCAAATCGTTCCACAGCCGAGCTGTTGAACACAAGAACGAGTCAAAGAAGCGACCCATTCTCATGTGACAAATGTCACATGAGAATGGGCCGCTTCTTCCACACGTTTGGCGTCTTTCCCGACTGTGCACCGAAGGGATCAATGACGCTAGTTCCTCGGAGCATCTTCCATTTTTAAGTTTACACTTTTCCAACAGTTTTCGCAGTTTGACTACACTCAAATGGTCTCTTGTATACCCTCCACTCAGCGTTTCCTACAGTCTATAACAGATTTTTTTAAAAATAAACTATGCATATCTACCGTCTGGCAAATCACACTCTTAGTGCCTCCGCCTCTTCTTTCAATTCTATGTTTTTGTAATCCTTTGTATGCATTTTACATAAACAAGGGAATCTTTTAGCACTCATTGTTAGGTGCTCACATGGTGTCAACTGCTGGAATCCAGAGGATTAAAAATAATGTAAGTTCTTTCCAAATGCAAAAACACAGCAGCCGGTAACTTTATCAGATAATATTATACTAAATACTAAGGTAAGTACCAGGGCCAGGGTGACGTGAAAACACAAATGTGCAAGTGGGACATTGTATAAAAAATAAAATTAAGTTTGTTAGTATAAATTTATTTAGTTTAATTGAAATCCAACATTTTAGTACAGCACGCTGCAACACATATTTAAAATTGATCATATTTAATGATGACATCATTAAAATAATATTGAAGTATGTATTAGGGGTTATCCATTAATTATGTGAGCATAAACGGGGAGACCCCTCTCCCAGCAAAATCTCACGATACTTGAAAAATAAACGAATTGGCCCAAATTTATCTCACCGAGGGAGGGGTGGGTCTAGATTGGAAGAAAAACTGCTCAAGTAATTAATGGATGCCCCATATGTTTTTGATTATCTTTAACTTTGATGACATTAAGTATTCAAGAAAGACTCGCTGTCTGCGAAATGTATGCGAAATAAAGTAATATTTAAACCTTCTAAAAAGATACACCTCCCAAAATAATAAAAACACAAGAGTTCGTCAAGAATATTATTTATTTAAGTGCTGTTAAATACACAGAATAAATAAACAGAATCAGAAAACATACTATTATAATTTAAATTAACCAATGCTTATAATGGAACTAGAGAAATAAAAATGTACACTAATATAACATAATTTTGAAGGCTCGTGAAGAAAATTTCTGCTTTCAGATCACAAATTCTGTCCAACAATAAATACTAAAAGAAAAATATATCTCTTTCAGTCTTCAGATCAGAGTCCAGCAAAACATATTGTTTATTTACGTACGGTACAATTATTTACATACACACAGAATAAAAGATTAACGTAAACTTACTAATATGATTAAAATTAACCAACACTTATACTGGGACTAGAAAAAACAAAATGTACACTAATATAACATAATGTTGAAGGCTAGAGAAGAAAATTACAGCTTTCAGATAACAAATTCTGTCCAACAGTAAATACAATAAAAAAAATATATTTATTTTAGTCTTCAGATTTCAAATTCTGTCAAACATTAAATACTAAAAGAAAAGTATATCTATTTCAGTCTTCAGATCAAAGTTCAGCAGAACATCTTGTTTATTTACGTACAGTACAAGTATGTACATACTTTTATAGACAGAATAAAAGATTATAAACAATTGTAAACATACTAATATAATTTAAATTAACCAACGCTTATACTGGGACTAGAGAAAACAAAATGTACACTAATATAACATAGTTTTGAAGGCTAGAGAAGAAAAATTCAGCTTAAAAGGTCCGGAGAATTTTGATGAATGGTCGTTCGCAGCTGAACAATTTTTGATGTTGGATGGTGTCGATATTCACAAGCCAGAATCATCCGATTGTACAAGTTTGGATGATAAAAAGGCAAAAGCTAAACTTATTATGACGATTGACCCCTCAATTTATGTTCACATCAAAAACGATCAAACAGTACAAGGTGTATAGAAGCGTTTGAAGGCCTTATATGACGACTCTAGCTTCACTCGTCCCATCAGTTTACTTCGTCAATTTACTTCGTCAATTTACTTCGTCAATTAAGACAATGTCTAGGTATGGATGTTAAAATACAGAAAAATAATATTTTCGTTAGTCAAAAGAAATTTATAGAAAAGTTAGTATGTAAATTTGGTTTAGAGAATTCTAAGAAAAATGTAGAGACACCTATGGAGACTAATTTAAAATTTGAAAAAGGAGAAAATGTACATTCCAAGTTTCCTTACCAACAGTTTATAGGCAGTTTAATGTACCTCTCTGTTTTAACCAGACCCGATATTTCTTATTGTATTAGTTACCTAAGCCAATTTAATAACAGTTTCACTGAAACACATTGGAAGCATGCCAAGAGAGTGTTAAAATATTTAAATTTTACCAAGAGTTATGGTCTAATGTACAAAAAAAATAATTTAGACATAGTTGGTTACGCTGATGCAGATTTTGCATCTGATAATTTAGATCGTAAGTCATACACTGGATATTGTTTTATTTATGAAGGTTGTTTAATATCTCATGAAAGTAGGAAGCAACAAACTGTCGCTTTATCAAGTACAGAAGCCGAATACATGGCTACTTGTGAAGCAAGTAAAGAGGCTATATTCTTGAAAAACCTGTCTAATGAACTAATAAATAGAGGTAATAAACCTATTACATTATATAATGACAGCCAAAGTGCTATAAAACTTTCTGAAAATTGTATTCATCATAGACGTAGTAAGCATATCGATGTCAAATTTCATTTCATAAGAGAGGCTGTTGCAAATAAATTAATTAATTTAGAATATTTAAATACCTCTGAAATGCCAGCAGATATGCTAACCAAGAGTTTAAGTAAAATAAAACATTATAAATTTATAAACAAGATGGGTATAGTATTGCATACCTAGTATTTGTTTTTGGTTTATTTGTATTGTTTTGTTAAGTGGTGGTATTGAATTTTGATAATAAAATAATAAAGTTACCTACCGCCATCTAGGATCTTATATGGAAGCTCTGTGTACTTTCCATGCTTTTGTTTACCTTATTTGTATTATTTTGTTAAGTGGTGGTATTGATTGAACCATGGTAATAAAATAATTCAAATGTTTAAACTACCGACATCTAGGATCTGTAGTGTACCTACACGCTTTTGTTTTACAATAATAAATTGCTTCGGTTCAAGTCTGATTACCGTGTTTCATTAATAATGAGGCTGGAAAAAACAAAATGTTAACTAATATTATGTAGTTATTAAGGCTCAAGAAGAAAATGTACTTGAAATTATCCGGACGCTAGATAAAATTAAATGAAATATTTCCATCTTATGGAATTCCTTTTACCGATGTTGGCAAACAGACCGATAAAGTAATATCAATGCACAACTGGAGCAAAACCTGATAGATACAGATGACGATATAATCGAGCCTCCTGCCAGGAAGCTGCTGAAAGCCTGGAGTATTTTTTCAAAAGTATGTGCTTTCATGCTTGAAGTGAAGTTGGTATTAAGAATTCCATTAAATGAAAACATTTCCATTTTGTTGCAGTTGGTGACGCTGCTTGTCCTGTTGTCGTTTTAGATCTGGCGCTCGCCTGCCGGAAGCCATCTCTTAATTTCTTCCAGAGGCACTTGGCCTCTTTCACTGAAAACAAAAAAAACCTTAAGTAATTTACGGGTACTTGGCAACAGGCGATAGCTTCACGAGAATTGTCTACAATTATAGGATTGGCAGAACAACTGTCTCAGAAATTATAAAAGAGGAATGTGATGCTATCTCCAGCCGATAGTAATTTATTTGACTTTATGCCCAGCTGGGTTTTTACATAGATTATGAGAGAATATATATTGATCATGACTTTATGTAATATAATCAAGTCTGAAATAAATCTCCTGTCAGGCAGAATGAAAATAAATAATTAAAAGTAATTTCAGGTAATGGCAGAACCAACCCAAGATGAGTGGAAAAAAGTCGCTACAGACTTCAAGGAAATTTATCAATTTGACCATTGTGTCGGAGCCATTGATGGCTAGCACGTGGTCATAAAGGCTCCACCTATTTCAGGGCCGGATTTATGTGGAAAATGCTAAATAACATGCTTGTAATTGCTAAAATAAATCGACTTGCATTCAGTGTTAAAAAATATTTAGAAAATAAACTGTGCATACTGTAACAGACGTGACGCCTTTACAAGAACTGTAAAATAGGTCCGGGTCTAAGTGCACGCTGATGAGGATGTATGATGAGTAAAATAATAAAAGCTGGCCTCCTGCACCCAGTGTCTGATGAGTAAGGGACACTGGATGTGCCTATTCTTCTGCCTGAGCCTGGCGCCTTGCGGTGTCCTGGAGTAGGGCCGGCTTGTCTGGAGGAGGTAGGCACCAGGACGGAAGACAGGCAGAAGTCGGCGGGAGGCAGCTGGTGTTGAAGAAAATACTTCTTAAGTAACAAGTAATAAAACAAGTTTTGAAGAGTCGAAGTGAACTGATTTATTTTAAAATTGGCATGGTATATAAAGGGGACTTGTACCCGACAGCGTTCGGACAGTGTTTTTTACAAAAAGTGGAGGGGTTTTCGTCCTCAGACCAAATGGTATAAATAGGGCGGCCATTATGTGGGCACCCTATTTTGCCGGTGTCACCGTTGAAGGCGGTCGCTTAAAATGTGTTTTTTATAATAATTCTACAGAGTTAATTGTGTACATATGTGTTCGTTATTATACAGTAATCATGAAATAAACCAATTGTCTATTGCTAGATTTTTAGTTAGAGACGTTTGGCTCATTTTTGAGCTAAATCGCATAAAATATAAATTGATTTGCCGTTTGGCTGAATATCTGGTTATTTACAGTTACAATGTTATTTTTACGAGGTCCCCCGTAAGATGTGTTAATGAAACCTGTTTGTTTCACCATCTTACGGGGCACCTGGATTTTTAAAATCGGAAAAACGTATTTTTACCGAAATTTTTCTAAGTGTTTTTTGAGGTTCATTTATTGCCCTAGTTTGAGTAATTTAAGGGCTAGAGACTCAGGCTCTCTTTCCCTCGATGCCTTGTAGGACTGCGGAATGAAATTTCTTAGTTTCATTATCCTACAAGGATCGTAGCTAAAAATAATTAACAATATGTCAAAAAAAAAAGGAAACATAAAAAATACAAGTGAAATGATAAGTTGAAAAATGTCCCCGGTGGCAACCTGAGCATGATAGCGTTTATTTGTTGCACCGGGGGCATTGTACATATAAAAATGAAAGTATTTTATTAAAACAATATTACAATTAGAATAACTTTTAAATTCTAATTGGAAAACAAACATAAAATATTTTCAACGAAAAAGATCGCCGGCGGTACGGTACTAACGAGTTTAGTGGCCAAGCGGGATTTCTGGTTTTCGAGCGAAATCCCAAAAAATGACCACTGAACTGTGGAGGATACCGCCAAGGATGTTTTTCGTTGAAAGAACATACGAGGATATGTAACACGTCCGTTACACTCCCCCCGTGCAGCTTGGCTGCACTAGTCTTCACGACGTGTTTGAGTAGAAGAAGCTGCATCGGTGGGCGGGGCCGGCAGGATTACAGCGAGCTTCACGGCAGGTCGTACGTATACTCCGGTGCTCGTCTGGATTCGGGCGGTCCTTACTTGGCCGTCTGCAGCAGGGGTGGTGTCGAGGACTCGGCCGCGAGGCCAGCTGTTGCGGGGCATCGCAGGGTCCATGATGACCACCAGGTCGTCTTTCTTGATGGGATTGACGGTCTGGTGCCATTTTTGTCGGGTAGCCAAGGTGGGGAGGTATTCGCGGAGCCACCGCCTCCAGAACATATCAGCTAGCTGCTGACTGATGCGCCACTGGCGGCGGAGACATACCTCCTCCTCTTGTTTGCCGTATAATGACAACTGGGGCCGGTTGCCTGCTGCTCCCAATAGAAAGTGGTTGGGAGTGAGGGGCTCCTCGTCTCTCGGGTCTGCGGAGACGTGTGTAAGAGGACGGTTGTTGACGGTCCACTCAGCCTCGGCCAGTGCTGTTCGTAGGGTCTCTTCTCTTGGGGCCCTCTCCTTCAGGATGGCTCGCAGGGCGTGCTTGACTGAGCGCACCAGGCGTTCCCATGCTCCCCCCATATGAGGAGACATTGGTGGAATAAATTTCCACTCTATTCCCTTTGAAGTTAGATGATCCCTCATCCGGGCGTCATCTTTGAGCGAGTTCAGGGCGTCCTTCAGTTCATTGTCTGCTCCGTGGAAGTTGGTCCCATTGTCTGAGTAAATTGTCTTTGGTTGACCTCGGCGCGCCGTCATGCGTTGTAGGGCCATGATGGCTGAGTCGGCAGACAGGGAAGTAGCCAGCTCGAGGTGAATAGCACGTGTGGACAGACAGGTGAAGAGGGCTCCGTACCGCTTCTCCCGACGTCTGCCGATGGTGATGTCCATGGGCCCGAAATAGTCCAACCCGCAGTTTGTAAAGGGGGGAACATGGTGGGCGAGCCGTGATGGTGGCAAGGGTCCCATCAGTGGTGGAGCCGGCTTGCTTCTGCGCATCTTGCAGGTGGGGCAGTTGTGGGCGAGTCTGCGGATGTTTGTGCGCAGTCGCAGCACAAAGTAGCTGCCCCGTACCTCTGCCATTGTCCTCTCTGTACTTGGGTGGTCAGCCTTCTGGTGATGATGGTTCACTAGGAGCCGTGTGTAGGCGTGGTCTCCATCCAAGATTATGGGTATCCGCACATCTCGGGAGACTCTGCTGGTGGTCCGTATTCTTGAGTCCATCCTCAGCAGGCCATCGGGTCCCAGGAAGGGGTTCAGTGTTTTGAGCCGGCTGCCATTTGGTAAGGGGGCTCCTTGACGAAGAGCATTCAAATCGGTACCGAATGCGTCTTCTTGGGCTGCTTTCACCCATCGGATCTCTGCTTCACGGGTCTCCTCGAGCTGCAGGTATCCGTCCAGGGGCTTGTGGGGTCCCACACGGCATCGGTTTATGAAGCGGTGGACCCAGGCGGTGGCCCTGATGAGGCGGGGCCAAGAGGAGAAGCGGTTGATCTCTGGTAGAGCGTCTGACATAGTTGAGGTGAGCCCGACATATTGGGCCTTCACTTCAAGGACGCTGTCATCCGGCCGGTGCAGTTTGGACCTTTCGCGCGGCCATTCTGCCTCGGCCAAGGTGAGGAAGGCTGGGCCACTGAACCAATGTCCTGCAGGTGATAGATCGGGAGTCTCGATGTCTCGGGTGCCAATGTCGGCAGGGTTCAGCTTTGTGGGAACCCATCTCCAGTCTTCAATGCGGGAGAGCTCATCTATCTCGCCAAGCCGGTTAGCCACGAAGGTTGAGTAGGTACGTGGGTCTGTGCGTAGCCAGCACAACACCGTCGTAGAGTCTGTCCAGAACACTGTTCGCGCAATGTTGCTGCGACATTCTTTTTTCAGTGTTGCTGCTAGTCTGGCCGCCATTAAAGCTGATTGGAGCTCGAGGCGGGGTATGGAGAGTGGCTTCAGGGGGGCCACCTTACACTTGCTGGCCAAGAAGGTAGCTGTGACTTCACCATTGATGTCTTCTGTGTGATAGGCGACCGTGCAGCATGCCTGTTCGGAAGCGTCACAGAACAGATGGAGTGTGACGTTGCTTTGTTTACTTTTTAAACAACTTCTAGGTATGGCAACTCCACAGCTTTGGAGGAGTCCCAGCCAGTCCAGCCATCTCTCATTGTGATCGGGTTTGATGATCTCGTCCCATCCAGTGTTTGATCTCCAGACGTCTTGCAGCAGCATTTTTGATCTGACTGTGAGGCATGCAACGAACCCCACAGGATCAAAAATTTTCATAACAATGCTGAGCAGCTGACGTTTTGTAGGTCTGCTGATCAGTTCAGGTTCTGCGGCGTCTCTGAAGGCGTACAGAAAGCAGTCGGTCACTGGATCCCATAGCAGGCCGAGGATTCTTTCAGTCTCTGCTTCACCGCTGCTGATGCGTATGGCTGATCTGGCGCGGTCTTCAGGCGGGATGGTGGCCATGACCGCTGGATTATTAGAGGCCCAGTTGGTGAGATGGAAACCTCCTGATGATAGAACTGCGGCCACGTCTTTTACAAGGCCAGTGGCTTCACTGATGGAGTCCACCGCGTCCAGATAGTCATCCATATAAAATTTTGTTTGGATAGCGTCTGCAGCAGCCGGGAAGCTCTCAGCATTTTGTAGTGCCACTCGGTTTCGCACATATTGGGCGCTGCTAGGAGAACAGGTAGCGCCGAACATCATCGAGGTCATCATGTAGGTATGAGGCTCTTCTTGAAGTGTTGGTCGCCACAGGAACAGTTGTGACAGCTGGTCCTCTGCTTTGATTTTTACTTGTAAAAACATCTCTTTTATGTCGGCGGCGAGGGCTATTTTCCCTTCTCGAAACCGGAGAATGTTCCCAAGGAGTGACGTCAGTAGATCAGGTCCCGTCAGCAGTTGATCATTGAGGGAGGTCCCTCTGCAGCGGCTGGCGGCGTCAAATACGACACGGATCTTTCCTGGCTTATTGGGGTTCACCACGGCGAAGTGGGGCAGATACCACTTGCGGGCGGAGTGCTTTGCCGCCTCTCGTGCTGTGAGCTCCCGTGCGTGGCCTTGCGTGATGAGCCGGTTGATTTTTTCTTTGTACGCCACTGCCAGGTCCTCTTCCTTCAATAATTTCCTTTCCAGGGACCACAATCTTTTGAGCGCACATTTTTTGTTGTCGGGCAGCGTGATATTTTCGTTTTTCCATAGCAGGCCAGTCTGCCATCTGCCGGACGTCATCTGACAGGTGGTGTCCTCCATCAGCTGGTTGGCACGTACCACATGTGCGGTCACCCGGGAGGCTGATGTGATCCCCAGGGAGTCGACTGCGAAGTTTGTTCGTATCAAGTCGCTCAGCAGGTCATCTTTGTGATTTTCAGCGTGCAGGGCCAGAGTGGTGACCGAGTCTTCACTGGTGGGAGTCCCTCCTCCATGGGTAATCCACCCCAGGGCAGTCCGTGACAATATTCGCGTAGAGTCACGGGCTTCATGCACTTCCCTCGAGACAATGAGGTGAGCATTGTCCTGCCCGATGAGAAGTGTGGGTGTGACGTACCCGCCAGGAACCCTTTGTTCTGGGAGGCTGAGGCCCTTCACGGTGCTCGCTTTGATGTGGTAGCTGGTGCCTATCCCGGCGCCGCGCAGTGTGACCTGCACGCGGCGTGATGCTTGATCTGAGGAGCACATGCCTTTTGCCCCATGGAGCCGTAGTCCTTGGACGGGTCCGGTAGCGCCAATTTTTTCTGCTGTGGCGGCGTCAATCAGTGTGATCGTTGATCCCTCATCCAGCAGCGCGAATGCGGAGATCGGCTGCGTGGGGCCCGTCAGCACTACTGGCACCACTTTTAGCACGGCGCCGTCGGCCTGGCGTCACATGTGGTGGACATCAGCTGTTGTGGTGTTTTTTACGAACGATGGGTCGTGCAGTAACTTGTGGTGTGGAGCGCGACAGTCTCCAACACCGCACCAGTCCCGGGATTTGCATTGTTTGGGCCAGTGTTTGCCATCTAAACATATACGGCACAATCCAGAACTTTTAACTGTCTCAAAGCGAAGTTTTACGTCCTTCGCTGCGAACTCACGACATTCACGGAGGCAGTGGCCCCTTTCACCGCACTGTACGCACCCTTCACGATTGTTAAAGTCACAGTGGGGTGTCACATTATCACTTCGATTTGTGTTTCGCGTACTTTCGTTTTTTCGCGGACGGTCATACTTTCGCGCACTTTCGTTTTGTACTTTTCGCGAACTTTCGTTTTGTATTTTCCGCGAACTGTCATTTTGTGGTGACTTACGACTCGTTTCACTATTTCGCGGCCCGAATTGTTCCGAGGTAGCAAAGGTTTGCTCGCGACGTGGTCTAGACCTCGCGGGGTCGACCATTCCCGATTTGGAGATGGCGTTCGCGACGGTTTTCAGGAAGGCGGCAAACTGGCAGATGGTGGCAGGCACTTCGTAATGCCGCACTTCCATCAGCCACGCCAACCGCATCGTGCATGGCATCTTCCCCGCGATGTCGCTGAGGAGCGCCGGGTTGGTGAGATATCCCTCATTGTTTAGGGAGCGGAGTGAAGCCACCAGGTTTTGCACAGTCCCCGAGAAGTCTGCTATGTCTTCTAGTGATGCCTCTGCCGTCATGTGTGGAAGCTTCTTGGCCTTGTCCAACATCAGGGCAGCCAGTGAATTCGTCCCTCCGTAGCGCTGCTCCAGCACGGCCAGTATCTCTGGCACTTGGGTAGGGTCCATCAGGAGGGGGCCCACAGCTTCTCGGGCCTTTCCCTTGAGGGCTCGCTGAAGTCGGATGAGGTTCTCGCTGCTGGTCATCCGGCAGGTTGAGGTTGACTGGGTGAACTGTGCCCTCCAGGTGGGCCACTCCAGCGGGTCACCAGAGAAGGTGGGCAGATCCTTGGCCATTGACTGCCTGGCGATGAGTGCTGCCATCCGGGGGTCATCCTCAATTGTGGGATGAGGGCTGTCCTGAGCCCTTGAAGCTCTTATGGCCTCCGTGAGCGCGCAGGTGAGCTGAGCCACCGGGTTATCCGCTTGGTGGATCCAGGCGCTGGTGTGGCGGGCCGTCTCGTCCGCACTTGGTTGTGGAGGAAACATCGGCAGGCCGGAGCTCGGGCTGGAAGCGGGCAGATGCTGGTCATCAGGTTGTGCTGGCGCTCGGTACTCCTGTTCGCGCAGTGGTACCGGCGGCACATGTGTAGATGGCCCAGGATGTGTCCACTGCGAGTATGAGGCTGGATCCCCGTGATTGTAGTAAGGGGGTGGTGGCACAGGGGCTGCTGGCCCTGGCTGTGCTGATGATGCATAGGGTCCGACAGGTTTCTCCGGTACGGCTTCTCGTTGCCTCTGGTTGAGCAGAGGTACGGGCGGTACGGGGCCGGAAGGTCCAGGCTGCATCCATCCAAGGCTCCCATCATAGTGAGGGGGCTGCGGCGCGGGGCCTCCAGGCCCTGGCTGCGCCAGTGATGCGTACCTCTGGTCTACCAGAGGCACAGGTCCGACGGGCATTTCTCGTACGGCTTCTCGTTGCCTTGTATTGTGCAGAGGCAGGGGCGGTACGGGGCCGGAAGGTCCAGGTTGCAGCCATCCAAAGCCCCCATTGTAATGAAGGGGCTGCGGCGCGGGGCCTCCAGGCCCTGGCTGCGCCGGTGAGGGGTGCCTCTGGTCTACCAGAGACACAGGTCCAACGGGCATCTCTCGTACAGCTTCTCGTTGCCTTGTATTGTGCAGAGGCAGGGGCGGTACGGGGCCGGAAGGTCCAGGTTGCAGCCATCCAAAGCCCCCATTGTAATGAAGGGGCTGCGGCGCGGGGCCTCCAGGCCCTGGCTGCGCCGGTGAGGGGTGCCTCTGGTCTACCAGAGACACAGGTCCAACGGGCATCTCTCGTACAGCTTCTCGTTGCCTTGTATTGTGCAGAGGCAGGGGCGGTACGGGGCCGGAAGGTCCAGGGTGCATCCATGATGCTTGTGGTTGCCAAGGTTCTCCTTGGTCCGGATGTCCATGGCTGGTTGGCTCCGAAGCAGTACTCGCTGCGATGAGTTGTGCCAGCCCTGCGGCACCGGGTTGTGCCAGCCCTGCAGCACTGGGTTGTGGCAGCCCTGCGGCGCCGGGTTGTGTGGGCCCTGTCGCATCTGGTGCAGGCCCTGCACGGGTTTGTGGTTGAAGGGCTGCCATCAGCCGTTCAATCTGCTTGTTTTGGTGGCGAAGCTGTCGTCGCAGTTGGCGCACCGTATCCTCGGTAGATGTAGAGGGCGGTGGCTCGTCATCGCTGTCTGCGGAGCCTGTCTCAGGAGTGGTGCTGGGCGAGGGCCGGGGCGTGGCATCAGATATGTCATCAGGCATGTCCAGGACTTCAGGGCCAGCGTCCAAGGCAGTAGGTAGCTCAGCAGCAGGGGGTGGAGGCGAGCCATCTTCTTGGGCCGTCTTCTTGGATCTCAGCGAGGGTGGAGACATCCTGGCGTGCAGCTGATCCGGCTCGAAGGACCACTTGTAACAGACGTGACGCCTTTACAAGAACTGTAAAATAGGTCCGGGTCTAAGTGCACGCTGATGAGGATGTATGATGAGTAAAATAATAAAAGCTGGCCTCCTGCACCCAGTGTCTGATGAGTAAGGGACACTGGATGTGCCTATTCTTCTGCCTGAGCCTGGCGCCTTGCGGTGTCCTGGAGTAGGGCCGGCTTGTCTGGAGGAGGTAGGCACCAGGACGGAAGACAGGCAGAAGTCGGCGGGAGGCAGCTGGTGTTGAAGAAAATACTTCTTAAGTAACAAGTAATAAAACAAGTTTTGAAGAGTCGAAGTGAACTGATTTATTTTAAAATTGGCATGGTATATAAAGGGGACTTGTACCCGACAGCGTTCGGACAGTGTTTTTTACAAAAAGTGGAGGGGTTTTCGTCCTCAGACCAAATGGTATAAATAGGGCGGCCATTATGTGGGCACCCTATTTTGCCGGTGTCACCGTTGAAGGCGGTCGCTTAAAATGTGTTTTTTATAATAATTCTACAGAGTTAATTGTGTACATATGTGTTCGTTATTATACAGTAATCATGAAATAAACCAATTGTCTATTGCTAGATTTTTAGTTAGAGACGTTTGGCTCATTTTTGAGCTAAATCGCATAAAATATAAATTGATTTGCCGTTTGGCTGAATATCTGGTTATTTACAGTTACAATGTTATTTTTACGAGGTCCCCCGTAAGATGTGTTAATGAAACCTGTTTGTTTCACCATCTTACGGGGCACCTGGATTTTTAAAATCGGAAAAACGTATTTTTACCGAAATTTTTCTAAGTGTTTTTTGAGGTTCATTTATTGCCCTAGTTTGAGTAATTTAAGGGCTAGAGACTCAGGCTCTCTTTCCCTCGATGCCTTGTAGGACTGCGGAATGAAATTTCTTAGTTTCATTATCCTACAAGGATCGTAGCTAAAAATAATTAACAATATGTCAAAAAAAAAAGGAAACATAAAAAATACAAGTGAAATGATAAGTTGAAAAATGTCCCCGGTGGCAACCTGAGCATGATAGCGTTTATTTGTTGCACCGGGGGCATTGTACATATAAAAATGAAAGTATTTTATTAAAACAATATTACAATTAGAATAACTTTTAAATTCTAATTGGAAAACAAACATAAAATATTTTCAACGAAAAAGATCGCCGGCGGTACGGTACTAACGAGTTTAGTGGCCAAGCGGGATTTCTGGTTTTCGAGCGAAATCCCAAAAAATGACCACTGAACTGTGGAGGATACCGCCAAGGATGTTTTTCGTTGAAAGAACATACGAGGATATGTAACACGTCCGTTACACATACCGTCTGGCAAATCACATTCCTTGATGACCTCCATTCATGCCTCTTCCTTCAATTCTATATTTTTGTAGTCTGCACAATCCATCCTCCATAAACAATGATATTGAAGTATATATTATATGTTTTTGGTTATGTTGTCGCTCAGCTCAGCTGGGTAGGGTTAGGGTGGTCCTGAAAATAAAATAATTTTTAGTAATACATACCAGATATGGCATTAAATTTAAATTAGCCGCATTGGTTTTGAAACGGCTGTCCACACTGTGAAGTAGACGGTAGATATTTTTGTTAATAATTTATATGGATTCAAAAAAATGCTGTGCGATTACTGAAAAATATGTGCTAATTTATTATGTATCATTTGTGTCTCTAATCATGTCTCTTGTCTTGCCTCTCTAATTAATTGTCACTTGAGGAAACTATGTATTTTTAAAATTTTCTAGTTCTAACTGTTTTTTTGTTTTATTTTATCTCATTTGTATTTAAACTGTTTCAAAATTAAACATTGAATAATTTGGTTGATTGATTTTATATAAATTTTTACCTATTTTGTCTTATTTGTATAATGAACTGAGTTGTTCTCAGATGTGTGATAACAATCTGTAAAAACCCAGTATAAATAAATACATTACAATTTTATTGTTTTGTTTACGTATTATTTTATACAGCAAAAAGCTGTCAAAAATGGCTACACTACGGAACTATGCGTTGTACTAGTGCTATAATCTCATTACAGTTGTAAAATCACTGTTTTTAACAAAGATTGAGGTTATGGACAGAAATCCCCAGTATTATTGACATTTGCATAAAAATTGATACTTATTTCATAAGTATTAATATTGAACTTACCTTTGCATATTAGTTGGTGTAAAGCCACGTCGATAATCCATTTTTGACTTCAACATTAGGTTACGTACACAAAAATGCACGCGTAGTATTGAAACATTGTGACTGAACACCGTGTAATATACCATTTCTGCATGATGAATCAAATGCGATGAACACACTAAACATTTCCGCATATTAACTATATAATTACAAATACTATTTATAAACTTTTTAGATTGTATGCAAGCTGCGGGTCTCGGTCACTCGTTCGTCGAAATTTAGTGGTTTGGCTTAACATGCCGATGGACCTCGCGTCAATTTCCAAAAGTGTCGAAGGTAAAGGAGGTTAGCACCCGGATTCCGCGAAATCCCCACAAAGCAAAAAATTGCCCAAATGAAAACACTAGAAGCTTCTCTCAAGCAACGCCGCTCATGATTTGAGTTTTGATGGGACACGGAACTGAGTTGGGAGCTCCGTAATTAAAATGACCCCCACTCCTATTTTCGGCGGGAGAGGGGGGTGCTTATCTGCTCGTATATCGCCTCCGGAGCGGTTACGGCGTAAGATGTGCATTGTCTATGGTTGATGTGCACATCAAAGCGCTTAGCAGTGTTACCGAAGCTCCCGATTTTACGGGAGATCTCCCGATTTTTCACTTCATCTCCCGATCTACCGGAATGGGCATCCAATCTCCCGATTTTTCGAAGTTCTCATCGATTTATCGTTTCTGGTCGATTCTTTGTTTATGGTCTGCTCATCAGGCAAATAATTGTCTATGGTATTAAAAAAAAACTAAAAAATTCCCCGGATTCGGGTATTGACCAGAATAATTACAAAATACTGCAATCTAAGCATATCCCTATTATAGACACATACAAACCGATCATCTATGTATTGACCAGAATAATTATAAAATGCTGCAATCTAAGCATATCTCTATTGAAGACCCATACACACCGATCATCTTTGTATTATGAGCTGGAAACTATAATTTGTTACGAAACGCAGAGGTGTCAAACTGGATTTTCTTAAGGGCCATGTATGAGATGTAGCGTGTATAAGCGGGCCAAAAAAAAAACTTAAACCCATACCCAATTGTTAAAAGGGAGGGTAAAATGGTAAATTATCTTGAGCCGGATGCCTGACTTATCTTGTTTTTGATAAGCTCATTGATGTCGGGTGTCGTATTCGTGGTAGTTATTTTAAGAATCGATTGGAGTTGTTCATCCGTATACCTTGGGCGATGTTTGTTCTTATTTATTTTCAAAACGGAAAACATCTGCTCGCGTAAATAGGTACTACCAAACAAACACAAGGTAAGTGCTGTATGCTTTCTTTTATTTGTAAGTACATTAACAACACATTTACTGCAATTTTTTAAGGTTAAAATTTTGGCAAGAATTAAAATCAAACTTCCTTTAAAAAAGGTTTTTCTCCACTGTGAGACGGCTTGTGGATTTTTAAATGTTCCTTTAGAGAACATGAATAGTTACAATCGGAACAAGGAATAGGTTTATTTCCACTGTGAGACGGCTTGTGGAGTTTTAAATGTTCATTTTGAGAACATGAATAATTGCAGTCGGAACATGATAATGGTATTTTTCTCCACTACTAGTAAACTTATAAGTTCCTTGATCTTATAAGTTCAAGTCTTTAACTTATAAGTTCGTGCTCCTTTCTAGCACAACCATTGCAATCGGAACATGCAAAAGGTTTTTCTCCATTGCGAGACGGCTTGTGGACTTTTTAATGTTCCTTTTGAGAACATGAATAGTTGCATTCGGGACATAAAAAAGGTTTTTCTCCACAGTGAGTGAGCATGTAGATTTTAAATTGTGAATTTCGTGAACATGAATACTTGCAGTCGGAACATGAAAAAGGTTTTTCTCTACTGTGACACGGCTTGTAGACTTTTAAATGTTCCTTTTGAGAACATGAATAGTTGCAGACGGAACATGAAAATGGTTAAATTTTAATCAAATATAACTCGTTTAAGTATTTCATAACGGTAATTTTAATTTTGGCCCATGCACTTTATTTTTGTTTTTTATGATTCTACTGATATTGTATTAGTGGGTATTTATTAATAAAGGATTACTAATCAGTGTTCCGTTATCAAGGATCTGCCGCCAGGTGACAGGTGTTTTGAAAAAGCCCATGAGGTGGTTGATTGATTCCTAAATAAAATGAAAAATATAAAAAAGGTTTCGTTTCATTAAATTGTACACATCCTAAGGACAAAGGTCGTCGCTCACTTTTAAAAGTCAGTAGGTAAAATTATTTTTGGCGTCTCGTAAAGTGATGGGTGATTTTACGTCTAACAACTCAGCACAAACATCACAAAAATTTGTGCTGACTTGCCAGACGTAAAATAAGTCGCCGTTAGGGAAAATTGCGTTATTCCATGGGCAACATCTACAATAATCGTGTGTAACGGCGTTGCTTATGGGTTTTTTTGTTTGTTGTCAAGGTTCTGCTTCGGAATAATAAAAGGGAGTCGGATTATTGACAAGAGAGAAATTTAATTATAATAATTTAGGTCATCTCCCGATTTCTTCCAAATTCTCCCGTTTTCTCCCGATTTCTCCCGATTTTTAGGTGAAAATTCTCCCGATTTTTAAGTTTTGGGTTCGGGAACACTGGCGCTTAGTGTGAACGGTCTGAAGGGATTGTATGGAGAGCGATATGTGGCGTGCTATCATCTTTTATGTTTGATACGCTGGTCTGAACGTAGCATTAATGAATAAATTAAAAAGTAAAGGACCAAGATGCGAACCCTGGGGTACGCCACTGGTAGCTTCGAACGTGTAGGATAAGTGATCATTAATACATACAGTTAACAGACGTCTAAGTAAGTAACTCTTAAACCAAGATAAAAGTTTTCCATTAATTCCGAGTTTCAAAAGTTTATTAATGAGGATTTTAAGACAGACCTTATCAAACGCCTTACTGAAGTCGGTGTATATAGAATCAACTTGTTGTTTGTTGGCAAGTGCATTAGAAATGAAATTTTCATATAATGTTAAGTTAGTCAAAGTTGATCTGCCGGAGATAAAGCCGTGTTGACAAGTGACGTAGCGATACAAGAGTTTACAAAGAAGCTGATTTTCTTAAGAATCAATTTCTCAAAAAGTTTGGGTATAGACGATTGAATACAGATAGGCCGATAATTTTCAACAAAGGATTTATCACCACTTTTAAATACAGGAGTTAGGTAGCTAAGTTTCCATATTTGTGGAAAGTGTCCTGTAGAGAGTGACTTGTTAAACAGTATATTAAGCGGAACAGATAAACTTTGGACACAAGTAATCAGCAAACATGTTAACAATTTCATAAATTTTACTGGAGCTGTTTTGTCTGTAACGTATATTACCGGAAATACCAGCATCATTGTTTTTCATTGATTTTGTGTATTTCCAAAAGTATTTTACATCATGAAGTATCGTGTTCTCAACCGAATTAATGTAATTATTATAACATCTTTTTGTCATTTTTTTGCAATCTCTTCTAATATTGTTGAATGCCATATAGTTGGGAATTGTTCTGTGTTCTTTATATTTTTTATGTGTTTCCTTTTTAATAACAATTAACTGAATTAATTCTTTGCTGAACCATATCGGATACTTTCGTACTTTATGATGAATTAGAGGAATTGTGTCGGAAATGATACTATTCAGTTGAGAGTAAAATAGTTCTACGCTATAGTTGAGATCACCTTCCTTGAGAACAGACCAATTTACTTCGTTAAGTGCTTGATTAATGTCCTGGTAATTAGCATTAATGAAATTACGACTACAAATGTTCTGAGTGTAGTTTAAATTCGCCGTATACAGATTTAATTTAAACCAGTTTTGGGTTCAGAAAATAATAAATTAAATTACAAGTTGCATATTCATCCGATAACATAGATACCATTCTCGATTCCCGAGATAGCAGTTATAAATTTGTGGCAGAATTCATAGATAAAATTCGGCATTAGGTAAGTGAGGCCATTATGAAAAAAATATTATTCACCCCCCCCCCCCCCCCCCCACTCACCTCACGCTGTGTCCCGCATTGATATTTTATAAAGTTGGCCGCCTTACCTTTGTTCCCACACTCATGTCACACGTGTAAGGTAGGAAGTCGAAATTGCCAATTTCACTTTTCAAGAGATCCTCATGGGGACCTTGCACCACTTCCTTGAGATTTGTATTAAGATAAAATTAATTTATAGAGTCAAGGATTTGATGTAACAGTTATCCTCCATGTGCGTAATAAATTTTGTTGAATTGAAATAGCATGTTTCATTTCAATTCCTGTTGCTATGCTAAATGTTTTCCCATAAGTTAAGATTGCTCTCAATAGCTCTCTAGATGAAAACTTTAGTTACAAACTCTTAAGATTTTATTATGGTATAGTTGTCAAAACAAATTGAATGTTGAACAAATGGATGTGGAAACAGCGTTTTTAAACGGAGTCTGAAGTATACATCAAACAACCTCCTGGTTATGATGATGGACCCGGTAAAGTTTATAAATTACAAAAATCACTTAATGGGTTGAGAGAGAGTCCGAGGTCATGGTACGAATGTTTTCACAGTTTCATGGTTGAGTCAAAGTTAAGTAGAAGCTCCTGATTATTATTTGTACGTGAGAAACGAGGGAAATGATCCGATTTATATTTTGATATTTGTTGATGATTTGTTGGTATGTGGCAAAGACTTGAAGAGAGTGCAAATAGTGAAAGATGAATTATCTAAACGTTTCAGAATGAAGGACATGGGTCCAGTGAGTAATTATATCGGAATTGACATAAAGCATGAACTCGAGTCAAATGTACCTAATGACTCTAAGTCAAGAAACGTATATTAATTCTTTAGCCAAAAAGTATAACTTAGAAAATGCTAAACTGTATAATACACCAATGGAAACAAAATTGAGACTAGAGCCAGCTGACAGCGTTGCAGTGTCCATCATCAGGACAGATCCGGCAAATGTGTGAATTGCATTACATATGCGTAAAGTGTTTTTTTTTTATTTATTTATTCATGTTGTTATTTATAAAAAATTGTAAATGATTATTATTTTAATCGGCCTTGTATTCCTTTCGGATCTCCACAAGTTCACACTGTCTTACCTTTAATATACCTACATAAATTTACAACACATACTTTTTTACATTAGCTCCACTAAGGAGGCTCTGAGAAAATTAATTTTTCTAAGGTTTCCCTGTGGAGCAACACTTGACTCAAGTATAATTCATAAGCTGACTCAAAGGAGAGTAAAACCTTTCTCATGTTCCGAATGCAGTTAATCATGTTCTCCAAAGGAAGATTTAAGAATTCACGGTATTTTTCACAGAAGAGAAAAACGTTTTTCATGTTCTGACTGCAATTTATTCGTGTTCTCAAAAAGAATATCTAATAAGGCACTCACTGATTCACAGTAGAGAGAAACCCTTTTCGTGTCCTGACTGCAACTATTCATGTTCTTCAAAGAAAAGTCTTAAACATCACTTGTTTATCAACAGTGGGAAAAAAACTTTTTCAAATCCTGACTGCAACTATTCTTCTTTTCGAAAAGATAACTAAATCTGCCCTTGCTGAGTCACAGTGATGATAAACCTTTTTCATGCATGATGGCGACTATTCATGCCTTACAAAACGGTATCTAAAAATTCACATGCTTACCCACAGTTTTCAAGAACCTTTTTTAAGGCCTTACTGCAATTATTTGTGTTGTACAAAGGAACTTTTTAGAACTCACATTGACATAAAACCTTTTACATGGTTCTACTGCGACTATTCATCTTATACAAAAAGGCATAAAAAAAATCTCATGTTTACCCACAGCGGATAATAACCATTTTCTTGTCCCGAATGCTGTTATTCAAGTTTTCGAAAGGGAGATTTGAAAATCCACAGCGCGATTCACAGAGGAGAAAAACCTTTTTCATGTTCGTGTAACTATGCATGTACTACGAAGAGAAATCTAAAAAAATCGCATGTTTTCCCATAGCGAATAAAAACATTTTTCGTGTTCTGGCTACAAATATACATACTCTATAAAATAACAACTAAACGTCACATATTTACCCACATGAGAAAAATCTATTTCATATCCCGATCGCCAGTATTAATGTTGTCAAAAGGGAGTTCCAAGAACGCACTCACTGATTCACAGTGGAAAGAAACCTTTTTCGTGTCCTGACTGCATCTATTCATGTTCTTCATAGGGAAGTCTTAAACATCTCTTGTTTATCAACAGTGGGAAACAACCTTGTTCATGTCCCTATATATGATACAAACGTATATTTTAAAAGTCATCAAATGACCCACAGTGGGGAAAAACCTTTATCAGATTTTGTTTATAGTAAGTTTACGTTTTTAATGAATTTGGTCAATTTGAATACTGAAGAAATCCAAAATAGGAATTCAAAATAGAAATTCAAAATATTTCATTGAGCCTTGCTGACAAAAGTGTTGCTGGTGTGCTTGATGTTTTCATCGGTTGCTAAATATATAATATAATACCTACTTATGATCAGTTCTTTATGAAAAGTATAGGTTTAATGTATACACTGTATAACCTATCTGTAAGTGATATTATTACATTTTATCAGTAAACTTACCTGTATGTAATAACCAAAAGCGTTGTTGCTTTCTTTCTCGTAGGCGTCACCTTGAACTCTCGTATAACATCATTTATATGTTCCATAAATTTTTCTTTATTTTTTCTTTTGCTGTTTTCCAAATTTCGTCGGCATTTTTTGGCAAAGCTGCGCTGGAAAGCAATCATCATCGCGTTTATAGGTCAAAAAAAGCTGACGATGTAAAACTTCCGCTTTTGAGGACATTATAGTACCTACAAACTCAATTTAACAACACTGACTACATCAATTTGACTTTATGCGTATTTCGTGGTTAAAACACTAACGCATTCTGACAACTAAATAAAATAAAAATTACGTACAATACAGTCGAGGAATTCCCCATTAAACATAAACGAAAAGGGTTGCTAACTTGGGAGAACAAAATAAAAATTACGTACAATACAATCATGGGATTCCCGTAAAACATAAACTAAAAGGGTTACCTACTAACTTGGAAGATTTGAATTTCCTAGTTTTTTTATTTGAATTAAAAAAAAAAACATGTTACGTGACACGTTGTTCAAACCCACCTCCCGCCACAAATAACGACCAAATCCCGATTCAAAGAACATATACCATGTTATCATAATAAAAATACCTCTTCAAAATTCGCAGAACATCTCTTAGTGCAGGGTTTCCCAAACTTTTTCTGCGACGGAACACTTAAATTGCAAACCCATAAATTTTAACGGAACACTTGGCTTACTTTTTAGGTTGGGTAATAATTTCTACAAGTAAAAATTAACAAAAATTGGTATTAAACACATTATTTATTTAGTGTATATAAAAAAAATGGTATACATATAAACGAACAAAAAATGGAGTAAATAAAGCACCTTGGATGATTTTGAGTCAGTGAATCGCAAACCTTCTTGATATCAGGCAGAATATTGGTAAGTTGGATTCTAATATCTGGTGTGGCGTCGAACCTGTTCCTGCACTCTGACTTAGTTGCAGAATAATTAGAAAATCCTGTTTAGCATAAATAGGTTGTAGAAAACGGAAGTAATACAATAATAGCTTGTTTTGGGGAACTCTTCTGACAAACTTGCTCAGAAATATTTAAAGGCTGATCTTCACTAATCGAAAGTCATAGACACTAGTTTCATACTCTACTTGCGCTTAAGCCTACTGGTTTGGTGTCGCCGAAAATGGATTCCGAACTCAGGAATCGTCGATACTAGTTTTCGGAAAATATTGCAAAATAGTTGTTTTCAAACTTGTTCCTAAATTTGTCAACAAACAAGTCCTGCTAAACCAATTGAATTGGCTTGTCAATGGGTGATTATTACTTAGATATATATAGGTATATATATATAAATATTTTTAAATGTTATAATTAAGAACTATTGTGAAATATTTATACAAATAATAATGTCTTGTGAATAATATCATTAGTGTTGAAATATGAATATGTGTACATCATGTTAGAAGAAATTCTTCTGACGAATTGTCGCGGAACACAGTTTGGGAAACCCTGTCTTAGTGAATAATCACGTTCCACTTAAAAACAACCAGCCAAAACCAATACCTATAGAACGGTCTATCGAAGGGTCTTGGATTAAATTTGCTTGAACAATTATAAATCAATAAACGAACGAATGACTCACACCTAACGCCTATATAATACACTTAAATGAGTCATAGCAATTAAGTCATTCTAAATCAATTAAGAAAACCCTTACGCTTAGAGCAAGGAAACCCAAAGGAAAAGATTCCGAATCCCACATAAACACTCTCTCAATTAGTATCTCTGCAAATTGGATTAACCGGTAATAAATCAATTTAGACACCTTCAAAACTTGACATTTAAAATATTATAAAGAAGTCGTCCGTACGTGGCTTCACCACAGTTTGAAAATGACCTTCAAGTCGAAACAGCTGTAACTAAAATACATATGAAAATACTTGCAGAACTCAATAATAACATTATCAAATTTAATTTTAATTAAATTTCTAAAAATTATAAAATAAAAAATTAATAAAAAAAAAACACAAAAACAATTAATAAATAAAAGGTTGCTGATATAGCTACCCTTGTGATTCTATACAGACGACTTAAACTCAAACATCGGAAAATAGTTCAAAATCTGTGGCTTAACCAAAAGTGCTTGAAATGTAATGTGATTCCAAAGTACGTGCAGATCTCCACCAAAAGTACACCTACGGCGGACATAGCCACTGTGGTGAGAGCACAGAGGATATCTCCGAAGGAAGAAACAAGGAGTGCTGTCGGAAACGAGACACATTGCTTCACTACGTAAAGGCAGTGACGGATACAGGGGGGGGGGGGGCGCGCGCCCCCCCCCTTGCGAGGCCGTCAGCCTGCACGCTATTCGTTCGTTTCCTTCGTCGACTCTGAGTCGAGTTATCGAGAAGTTTCCGGGAGGGAGGGAGGTCTAGTCAAACGTTACTGAGCGTTACGGGGGGGGGGGGGGGGGTTCGAACAACGCGTTACGTAGCATGTTTTATTTTTATTTAAATTAAAAATAGGGAATTAGAAACTTGGATAAATTGTTGTAAAGTTCTTTATTTCTTAGAACCTTAAATGTAAAATCGCTTTGGTTTTTCGGGGCAGTTCTCCATCTCAAGCTATCGTTGTTAAATAAGATTGTAGATTAATACATTCATCAATAAAGCACTATTCCAAACCTCCAAAATTATGTCGTTACTACTAACACTATTTTGAACTTCTTCAGTGTTCAAATTTTGATGGAATAAAATTTTTCTGATAAAGGTTTTTTTCCACTGTGGGTAAACATATGATTTTTTAGATATCCCTTTGTAGTACATGAATATTTGCAGTCAGTACTGGAAACAGGTTAATCTCCACTGTGAATCAGCGAGTGCGTTCTTGGAAGTCCCTTTTGAGAACATGATTAGTTGCAGTCGGGACACGAAAAAGGTTTTTGTCCACTGTGAGTTAACACGTGATTTTTTAGATGCCCCGTGCGATAACATGAATAGTGTCTATCGGAACATGAAAAAGATTTTTTTACTCTATGGGTAAATATGTGACATTTTATTTGTTATTTTGTAGAACATGTATATTTGAAGCCGGGACATGAAAAAGGTATTTTATCCACGATGGGGAAACATGTGATTTTTTTAGATTTCTCTCACTTAGAACATGAAAAAAGTTTTTTCTCCACTATGAATTGCGCTGTGGATTTTTAAATTTCCCTTTCGAGACTTTAAATAACTGCATTCGGGACATGAAAATGGTTTTGTCCGCTGTGGATGAACATGCGATTTTCTTGGTGCCACTTTGAAAACGTGAATACTCGCAGTAGACACACGTAAAAGGTTTTATGTCACTGTGAGTCAGCAAATGATTTCTAAGAAGTTCCTTTGTACAACATAAATAATAGCAATCGGGACATGAAAAAGGTTTTTGTCCAGTGTGGGTTAACATGTGAATTTTTAGATACCGTTTTGTAGCGCATGAATAGTCGCAGTAGAGACATCGAAAAGGTTTTTCATCACTGTGAGTTAGCAAGTGCCGTTTCAGTTATTTTTTCAAGAAAAGAAAATGTTGCAGTCAGGGAATGAAATAGGTTTCTTTTCACTGTGGATAAACATGTGATTCTTAGATTTCTCTTTGTAGTACATGAAAAGTTGCAGTTGGAACATGAAAAAGTTTTTCTCCACTATGAGTCAGCAAGTGACAACTCAGATACCCCTTTTGAGAACACAAATTGTTGCAGTCAGGACATGAAAATGTTTTTCTCTTCCGTGAATCATACTGTGGATTTTTTAATCTTCCTTTTGAGAACTTGTATAATTGCATTCTGGACGGGAAAATGGTTTTCGTCCGCTGTGGGTTAACATGTGCATTTTTATGCCTCTTTGTAGAACATGAATAGTCGACGTAGAAACGTGTTAAAGGTTTTATGTCAGTGTCGTCACTGTGAGTCAGCAAATGATTTCTAATAAGTTCCTTTGTGCAACCTGTTGCTTCCTAACTGCAGTCGGGGCATGAAAAAGGTTTCTTTCCACTTTGGTTAAAGGTGTGAATTTTTAGTTACCGTTTTGTAGCGCATGAATAGTCGCAGTCGAGGCATAAAAAATAATAGTCGCAGTCAGGACAAAAAAAAAGGTCTTTCTCTTTTGTGAATCATACTGTGAATTTTTAAATCTTCCCTTTGAGAACTTGTATAACTGCATTCGGAACAAGAGGAAAGACATTGTTAAATTGTGGATATCCGGAAGGAATACAGGTCCGATAAAAATAATAATAATTTCCAATTTTTTTTATAAAAAGCAACAAGAATAAATAAAATAAACAATAAACGCACGTATCACGAGTAAGAAATCTCTTGTTTTATTTATTATTATTATATTGTATAGAAAAACGTCACGGGGTGTTACATGGGGGGGGGGAGGGAGGTCGAAATCACCGCTGCATTACGTAACGTTTAAGGGGGGGGGGGGGTTGTACAGGAAAACGTCACGGAGTGTTTCATGGGGGGGAGGGAGGTCGAAAATCTTAAAAAATTGCGTTACTTAATACTTGAACGCCTCCTTTGCACACGCTGTACAAAATATTTGCTTGTCTACCTGTATCTATTTTTGCTATAGTAGAAAGAAGTTTTTCAACATTGCGGCAGGGGGGGGGGGGGGGAGATTGCTCAAGATATCTTTAGCGCCCCCCCCCTTGGTTTTTTTCTGTATCCGCCACTGCGTAAAGGTCGTCCACTTATAATTAACTTTTAAACTAATGAATGGGAATTTGATAGCCTTGATTTTGATTTTAAAAAAAAGCAAACAAAAACCTGCACCTTTATTAATATTTTGGATTGTATTTCGCGTCTATACAATAGTTAAATACCAAAAAAAAATCCGGATATTCTTTTTTGATAAAAGGATAGTCTATATCGATTTCAGTTAATATCACAGCAATACTCTCTTCAGCACTTGTGTGGTTCTATCTTGATGGTGTCGGAATCCATGCTTTTATATATAGGATCTGGTAGTGTTGTTTTTGTTTCTTATGGTGTACACATTTACGAAACGAGAAATGCCAAAATAACAAATTTTTAGAAGTGACAGTAATGACGCCAAAATTTATCCATAGAATATACAGAATTAAGAAAAAAGAACGAATTTATGATGAAATCTTAGTGTTGCCATTCTAAATAATTTTTATAACGTGTAGGAGCAATTGTATAGGAACTGAAGTTGTTTGCTTTTTGATTTAAAATGGCAGCATCTTCATTTCAATTTGTTTCCTAATTTTTCTATGGATAAATCTCGACGTGTTTGCTGTCATTTTTCTTGTTGGTTATATTATTTTGGCTTTACTCGTTTCGTCGATTTGTACACCTTGATCGATAACAATCCGTCCAAGTTAAAGTAAAACAAACTCACAGATCCTTACGTAAAAGCATGGATTCCACCATCATCAAGTTAGAACCATTCACAAGTGCCGAAGAGAGTGTTGCCGTGATATTAACTGAAATCGATATAGACTATCCTTTTATTAAAAAAGAATGTCCAGAATCTATTTCCGGAAAGAATTCAGGTACTTGTTTCGCTATTCTTTTTTTGGTAAATAACTGTGATACAGACGCACAATGCAATCAAACATATTGAAGTGCAGGTTTTTGTTAACAACATGCCCATACCTACATATCGATCCTGTTTGTGCTGTTCTGCTGATTTACTAGCTTGTTTCACGGCAAAATATTTGACTTAACAATATGTCTGAAGCCATTTAACGCGACTTTCGATTCGAACCGGGGATATTTTGCCAAGGTGATACTGAGACTATCTTCCACTCAGTTGCAAATTTTCTTATTTATATCGATCGCTATTTATATTTCGTAAATTTTGCCAATCTCAAATTTCGAATTCAGAATTAACATTATTATCTTCAGCTATGTCTAGGGTGCTATCCCCGTAGGACATGAGATTCTGAGTACGATTCCCAGTTGATTTTAAAAAATATACATATTTTTATTAACCAAGATAATATAATATACACAAATGCACGGCTTTAGTTGGTATTAACCACCTCACCCTGTTGGTATTAACCACCTCACAGCTTGTTCCAAAGTGGCAGGAATTTAATCTCATTTTACTATCTTGAAGAATTATAGTTGAATTAAGAAAATAGGTTTAAACATAAAATCAGACATTTTAATGAATACATAGAAATGAAAGAAATAAAAATAAAAGAAATTGAAGAAATAGAAAGACAACATTAACAAAAAAAATCAGAGGAACAGAGAAAAAATACAATGCCTTTGTGACTCTCAATGTGCGAATTTTTTGTTTTAAATTTACATTTTTTGTTCTTTGATTGTCTTTTTTATTAAATTTAAAAAAAAATGGAGCCAGATTATGGTAACGTCTTTGTCCTTATGTGGTATTTGTCTTCAGAGTCATGCGTTGATTTTTATGGCTTGTTTCAGGTACAGAAGTTGAGGTAGACTTGCCGGACATGAAGAAGGAATGTTTGGAACATTCCATGATAACTGATCAGACGGCTGGTAAGAAAAATTACTGCGAGATTAGTGATTTTCATCAAACTGTGCTAATTATCTATTAATTTGTACCTATGTAGGAACCAAGGTGCAGTCAGTAAGTTTCATTGCAATAGTAAGAAAATGTTGATTTCATATGTTCGGAATCCATTTCTGTTTTTTGCAAAGTTTTTCACACATGGACATTTAATGGTTTGCTCTTGAAGTCTTTAATTGCCGTTCGTTAGTTACTTACTTTAAAGTGTTTTTTTTACATTATCTCCACACAGGAGACCCCGAGTAAAAAGTTCTCCTCAGGAGCTATGTCACATTAAGGAATCCTGTGAGGAGGGTCTTTTTAAAATAAGAAGGAGAGAAATGTCTGGGAAGGAACAAAGGCCTGAGGTTTGGGTGGGAATTAGAGGGGTCGGAATGTCCAAGTGACGGAAGCATCAATCCATGATGTTCCGAAAGAGTCTTGTTAGAGGGGTTAAAAGTTTTCTCTCAACTCCCGATCCGGCCCACCACGCATTAGGTGGGTAGGCGCAAATGCCGCTCTGAAAAACCTCACTCTTGAAGCTGGGCACACACATGGCTTTACAGAGCTAACCACTTGGGGCTTGGGGTGATCTACGATATAGGTGTTGGTAATCTAAAACATTGTTCCTGGGGCGGCGGTACCCATAACCGCATCCCAAATTGAGATATCGGGTATTTTCAGTAGACTGTCATACTGGAGACTTTCCATCTTATATTTCTAAAAAAATATCTCGAACCCCAATTAAAATCCTCATCTTTTTTGGGACACATATAAGTAACATGTACTTCCATAAAATTATTAAAAATATTATCCCAGTGACTATAACTGTTACGTTCTGAAGGTGCTCAAAAGTAAATTGTATTTCCCTCCTTAACTGTCGGTCCCTGAAGCAGAAATCTAGGGCTTCCTCCATTTTGAAATTAACCTTAACTTCTCTTATCTAAATTACCGCATGTACAAAATTTTCTTTTATTTTTTTTTTTTATTTCTGTGTAATGTGTTTTTAAAATTAAATCAATATAAAAGTCCGGAAACTCGTAGTACAAGCGGGAAACTGGGGAATCCACATCACATTTGGAGTCGATTTTTTAGTATAACTTTTTTTGATTTGAGCTTTCGTTTTCGAGTAAATCGCGTTAGTTGTTGATTTTTTTTTGCTCAAATTCTTATAAATTATTACGGACGATCATAGTACCTAATAAAAAGTATTTAAAAGAAATACAAACAAAGAAATCCAGATTTAAAGCGTTATTTTGAAATTGCCCACAATTTAATTCCGTGTAAAAATAAAATATTCGTTCATTTCACGGTTAAACAGCTGATCTACATTTCGCGCTTTTAAACACGAGACTGCATGCTGATCCAATCACGACGGGATGGATTCTAGCGCTGTCTCCTTTGTTTAAAGTGCTGCTAAAACGAGACGCAACGCTTGTCAAATGACCGCGGGCAGCAAAAAGTGTCGTGTAGCCTTGACCCACGAACCAAATTCTGTACCCGAGGAGCATACGGATGCAAGTCCAAATAGGTAAATGTTCAGGAGAGCCAAAAAACTATTTTTTCTCTAACTATGGTCTCATAACTTGTCAGATATCCATGCTGATAGATAACAAAAAAGTCATTATTAAATCAATTAGTTTTGTTTTAAAAACCAGCAAATGAAAAGAAATTTAAAGCCTTAAAAATAATTGTTTTAAAAAAAAACGCTGACTTGAGTCAAACAAAAACATGGACTTAAGACCTACTGCCTCTAAATGAAGTGGACTATTTTTTTATGACATGTGGTGTATTATGAAAGGAATAAAGTCCATGGTACACCCTTCTGCTTCTAAGATAGTTGTTGCATCATGGTACATGTGGTGTATTATGAAAGGAATAAAGTCCATGGTACACCCTTCTGCTTCTAAGACAGTTGTTACATCATGGTACTCCATATGAAATTTTGAAAATCCTATTTTTTCTTCATAATAGTACTTCAAATTTCAAGTCTGCATCAAAAACTCATTTCTGACTTGGATCCGTATAATCCTCGGGTACACAAATAAAGATGGCCGCTTTTCTGTTCCGTAGTAGTTCTCCGTATTACAGTAGTGTTCGAAACGAATGTGAACAAGGTTATTATCATTTTTTTTAATAATATAATAATTAGATTGAAAAAAGTAGTATAAAGCTAATTTTTTCCCCATCGACTACTAACATTCAGACAAGTGCTTAGTCAAAAGTCCCTGCCCCTTCCCCCCCTTGCTTCCCCCCTGTGCCCCCCCAAACATAAAAAGTGTTTTCGTGTTTGGGGGGGCACAGGGGTGTGTGTGGTTTCGTAAATCACGTCTATCTCCATTTCTAAACACCATATCGGATTGCAATTTTTTTTATTCTCTTTGCTGTAACATTGTCTACAATTAATGTCAATCACAACGGTGCTAAATAAGTTTTCACTTCAAAGTAATTACTAATTTTTTTTCATTGTTTGCTTATTCTTTCTATGTAGTGCCGCTTTTTCGTTTCAACCAGGTTCAAATCACAACGGTGCTAAAGAAGTTTTCACTTCAAAGTTATTACAAAATTAATTTTTCGTCGTTTGCTATTGCTTTTTGGTCTCGCTTTTTCGTTTCAAACAGGTTCATTTCAAAACAGTGCTAAAGAAGTTTTCACTTCAAAGTAATTATAAAATTAAGTTTTCGTCGTTTCTTTTTTATTTATTTTTAGTGTCACTTTTTCGTTTCAACCAGGTTCAAATCACAACGGTTCTAAAGAAGTTTTCACTTCAAAGTAATTATAAAATAAATTTTTCGTTGTTTTCTTATTATTTCTTTTTAGTGTCGCTTTTTCGTTTCAAACAGGTTCAAATCACAACGGTGCTAAAGAAGTTTTCACTTCAAAGTAATTATAACTTCTTCTAGTCTTGTTATAATTTCGTTTGTTTTAGTGCACTAAAGCTATGTGGAAATCGTGAACGTGAAATACTCGTGTTAGTGCGGGTTATTCAGAATGGAGCTAGTTTACACTTCCATTCAATAAATAAAGTTATAGATTTTAAACTGAAATACTATGGCATTTTTAGTTGCTGAAATCTTGAACTGATACCCGTAAGCATAATTTCACTTCTTCAGTAAAACCAAAATTTGAAACAATTGACAAAAATACAATTAAGGCGATCCACTAGTACAGGAAAAAATCGAAATCGGAATTCACGCCCTTTTATGGGAGGAGTTTAAAAATACTTGAGAAAAAGCTTTTGGAAAGGTTGGAAAAGATATTTGAGATTTTTTTTTACATGTTGATTTCGTAAAGGCCTGTAAAAAACATTAATTCCTTTTTTATGCATTGTTTATAGCAATAAAACGGAATTTTTAAATTGATTTCACGAAAATAAGCGGCGCGGAGCATAACACGACCGCTCTCCGCTCCGTTCGGAGGAGTAATGACGGAAGACAGGGGGGCGGCTGCCAGTCGTTCTTCGGTGGACGGTATAAGGTTCACTTTGATATAGCAAATTCGTCGACTGCCGTATTGTCGTCGTGATGTCAAAAATACCAACGCGAAAATGCATATTATATTTTATTTTGTGAGGTTCGGGCGTAAATATCATTTTTTTCGCGATAATTATATAAGAAACTGAATTTGCCACATTATGCAATAAAACCATATCCGAAAAAGTGTTTATAAGTAGGAGAGTTTTCAGTTAAAAATGTTTTTTATAGACCTAATACTTTATTTTTTTCTAAGCTTATTAAAAGACTTATTAAAAAAAATGACCGATATTTTTAAGGGCCAAAGTATGTTCTACACGCAGTATTTAATTGAAGCATCTATAATACTTCTAAACGGTCAAATTTTCAAAACTAAAACATACGATTTTGTATGATTTTGCATTATTTAGTATGGCTTCATCTTAACAAGTATAAACATCAATTGAGTAGTGCGGCAATGAATCGGCCGCCGCGGAGCGACGCAGAGATGTTGCACCAAACATTCACGGTCAATATTTGGCATTTCCCAGCCATTAAGTTCACTTTAAAATTATTTTATTTTACAGCTCATAGAAAGGGCTACAATCTTTGTAGGAAACATTTTTCATAAAATGTCGGCTTGAAAAGTTCTGTGACAAAATGTAAAATAACGTGCCAAAAGAATACAAATTTTAAAAACAAACGGTAAAAGTTACGATGAAAGTTAACTGGACATTAATTGTAGACAATGTTACAGCAAAGAGATTAACAAAAATTGCAACCCAATATGTTGTTTATTAATCGAGATAGACGCGATTTACGAAACCCGTACACTTTTCATGTTTGGGGGGGCGCAGGCGGGGAAGCAAGGGGGTAGAGGCGGGGACTTTTTGGCTAAAAACTTGTCTAAGTAGTAGTCGATGGTGATTCAACTGGTGTTCTACGACATAGGCTGACTGGACTATTAATCATATTCCACCGCCATGGGAGGAATGAATTCATGCGTCCGTCACTCCTGGATACACTGACTCTCAGATTCCTACCCACCCCTCGTACCCTTTTCCTTCCCAGAATTTCCTCTCCTTCCTTTTTTTAAAAGACGAGAAAGTGACCGCTTCCATAAGTTAAACCCCGAACACCTTACGTGAACATTATTAACCATGAGTTGGACTTGTAGGCATGTAAACGCGCTCGCGAGTAACTCAACAAAAATTAACATAGGCCGTAAATTTAACCAAAAAGTTTGAAAGCCCGCCTAATTCCAAGTAATAAAATTAAGGTGTACCGTATTTAAACAAGAAATTTGGTTAATAATTTAATATTTTTGTTGAAAGTTATTGTTTTGATTAAAAGTGAAAAACGAGTAAATAAACAACAGAATTTAAAAAAAGAACTTTTGCAATACTAAATCGTAAATGTTGTAAGTTAATTCAAAACGGCACGCCTGCAAATTTGGAAGTTAAAATAAATTAAAAAATATTATTACCAATGTTCAGCGAAAACTGAATAGTACTACACTTCAGCTCGTGCGGTCTCGATTTTGGTTAAATCTGTTTATGTATTTTTTGTGACCGCAGTTTGCCAGCGCTTGTGCGTATGGTTTCGTGACCTTTGACATATATCGAATTGCTACAACAACATTTTTAGTTAATTAACATAGAGCGTGTTTGTGAAAAACAGTGAAATTTAGACAGTTATTGAAGACATTCCTCTGATAATCGTAATGAATCTGTGATTTGTTAAGGTGAGTGAAATTTAATTGTTTTTCGAAGACATTCCTTTGATAACTGTTCCTGCAAATACAAGTTCGTAGATATCTCCGATACCTCTTTGCCCTGTGCTGGTGACCGGACAACTCAGAATGAAACTAACTCAGAAGCACCTCAGAAGGTCATTAAGAGTGGTGATAAAAAAATATAAAAAAAATAGTTGAATAGGTTAAGTTAATTTAGGTTTACCGGCTATTTTAAAATGATTTTTTATTAGCTTTTAATGACCTTTCTGGGGTGTTCCTGAGTTGCCATGGAACCCTCTGTGCTAACTATGCTTTTAAGAAAGGTGATAATTTTAAACAATATTTGTGATGTTGTGTGTTTTGGATTGCAAAAGGAACATTGCACATAATGTAAGTAGTTTCCTTCCTGTGTTAATATTAAGTAGGGAATCCATAAGCCGCCGCATTTTTATACAGCTTAGGGGGCATCCATACATTACATGAGCAAAAAACGGGGGATGGGGGGTCCAGCAAAATCTCACGTTACTTGAAAAAAATATACGAATTAGCCCAAGTTTATCTCACCGAGGGGGGAGTCTAGATTGGAAGAAAAACTGCTCACGTAATTAATGGATGCCCCCTTATGGTAATCACACTTCATTTCAACAATTACTACAAGAAACATTAATTGTTTCTGTTTTGTTAGGTAAATATTTACCCAAGAAACAACTATTTACGTATACAAAATTGGTTATTAGGTTCTTAGTTTAGGTAAATTAAGTAATTCATGCGTATTTAGTTTGAAACAAGCTTCGCAAATGTCAAATCCAAATACAATAATAATAATACGGCGGCCCGTATCTTATTTTATCTAACCCTAAAGTAGCCGAATTTTTATTTTATTTTTAATTATTATTTTTTTTAATGTAAAAATGTTCAAATCGAAAAAAATATTTGTTTTTTTGGGTACTCTATGTGATGTATATTCCCCAGTTTCCCGCTTGTACCACGAGTTTTCGGACACGGTGTATAACTCCTTAAAGTAAAATCTCGGGGAAGGACGATTGTAATTTGGAATGTTAAGCACTGTTCTTCTCGGCATATTAATGTAGGTATTGTATTTTGTTTCCTTAGGTAACATTAGAGTGGAGACTGTTCCTATCAAGGCAGAACCAGGACCTCGAAAAGGAGTTAGAATAGGATTTTTTACGGAAATTGACATAGATCACCTGAAAGTTAAAAAGGAATGCACAGAACGCTCTGGAAGAATTACCCAATCAGCAGGTAAATCGATTTTAGTATCCAATACCGGCTCTTCTAATCATTGTAATTTTTGTTATTTTACGATAGCCACTTACACTAAATATAACCTAATCTGCATTACGTGTAATCTTTTTCAGGAGGAATCGTGAAGACGCATCCTGGGGGGAAACAATACTCTTGTTCTCATTGTTTCTATTCCTGCTCTCTTAAGTCAACGTTAGCACGCCACTTGCTCACCCATACTGGAAAAAAACCTTTGTTGTGTCCTGACTGTGACTATTCCTGTCCTTCAAAGAGCAAACTTAAAAGGCACATGTTTACCCACGGTGGGGAAAAACCTTTTTTTTGTCCCGATTGCGACTATTCATGTTCTACAAGGGGTAATCTAAAATATCATTTGTTGACCCACAATGCAGAAAAGCCTTTTTCATGTCCGGAATGCGACTATTTATGTTCTTCAAAGGGAAATCTTAAATGTCATATGTTTACCCACAGTGGAAGAAAACCGTTTTCATGTCCCGACTGCAACTTTACATGTTCTACAAAGGGTCAGCTAAAAGTTCACACTTTTTCCCACGGAGAAAAAAAACCTTTTTCGTGTCCCGTCTGCGACTATTCATGTTCGACAAAAAACAATTTAAAAATTCATATGTTTACCCACAGTGGTGAAAAACCGTTTTCATGTCCCGACTGCAAGTTTTCATCTACTACAAAGGGCCAGCTGAAAAGACACATGCTTACCCACAGTGGTGAAAAACCTTTTTCATGCCCCGACTGCAACTATTCATGTTATCGGAAGGAATATCTTAAAACACACATGCTTTCGCACAGGGGTGAAAAATCTTTTTCGTGTCCCGATTGTAACTATTCATGTTATCGAAAGGAAGATCTTAAAAATCATATGTATACCCACGGTGGACAAAAGCCTTCTTCTTGTGCCGATTGCAACTATTCGTGTTCTCGAAAATCCAGTCTTAAGATTCACATGCTAACCCACAGTGGAGAAAAACCTTTTTCTTGTGCCGATTGCAACTATTCATGTTATCGCAAGGAAGATCTCAAAAGACATGGGTATACCCACAGTGGACAAAAACCTTTTTCTTGTGCCGATTGCAACTATTCATGTTCTCGAAGATATAGTCTAAAAATTCACATGCTTACCCACAGTGGATAAAAACCGTTTTCTTGTATTGTCCCGACTAATTATTCGCGTTCGCAAAACACTTTTTTAAAGCGTTACGAGCTGAATCACAGTAAGTTGAAAAATCATCTTATGGCTAAAACTGGGCAGTACATTTAGAGTTGACAACGGTATCGTTCTACTTTAAACCAAGTAAGTATTATAAAGTACCTGTGGTGGCTTGTCGGCAGCAATGACAACAGCGATAGTACGAATATTCGCTTCCAAAATATAACAAAACTATTTTTTTATTAATAATTTATCAAAGTTTAAATAAAATAAGTAGATTGTTATTGTTATAAGCTAATAATAATAAGTCAACCCTCTCTGCCACCACTTACCGGACCTAACGGATTTTTCAATATGGGAGACGGGAATGGGTTCCGCCACCCCGGGAACCATTTGTTGGATAACCAACACCTCTGCCATAGATAACCCCAAGTGATTCGCTACGTTTGGCGACTTGGCAGGGGTGCCCTGATTCAGGGGGTGAGGTTCCCGGCGGCATGTGCGCCCGCCCTCCCGCTGCATGGCAAAATAAAGTTTGAGGGAGTCCTTTTGACTTCTACAGCCTTTATCTCGGAACATCGCCTTGCACCGCAGTGGGAGGGATGGATTCGGATGTGACATAATACACCTACCCTTAAACTCCTACTCACCCCGTTATACCCTTTTCCTTCCCAGAACTTCCTCTCCTTCCTTCTCTCCACACGGAATTCCCAAAGATGACATGGGCCCTGAGAGGAATTATCATCGGGGTCTCCTATGTAGAGCTAATAAAAAATATCTCGGAAAATAATATCGAGTTAATTATCATAATATGTAAAAAAAAAATAAGACCTGAAGGATATTGCAATCCCAATCTGACGTATGACATGATTTAGTCCAAAGATAATAAATAGGTACTTACCTCTTAGTTAGTAAAATTTCTCATCGTATTTCGGAATTTATTTTATTTATTTATTTATTTCAAGAATTTTGTTTTTACAATAAAAATGATTACATGTGCAAGGCAGTGGCGTACCGTGGGTATCAGCCGCCCGGGGCGGAGGAAAATTTTGCCGCCCCCCCCCCCCCTATATAGGTACTTCTTCAGGGAGGGGGGGGGGGGGTAGTGATCCTTTTTTAAATTTTTTTTTTATTTTAAATATTAATTAATTAAATCTGTATGCGGTGAATTAAAACTACACTCAGAACGTGAAAACGGTTTTTCTTTGGTTCTGGCAGCACATAAATTGTCTGCAACTAGAATTTTATATTTGCACTTCGAAAAAAGTTATGTTTTCCTTCGAAATATGTCAGCAGATGAATACACAATTGGAATTTTACATTCTGAACAATAAAACTGGCTTAAATTTTATCTGTGTGCAGTGAATTAAAACTACACTCAGAACATGAAAAAGGTTTTTATTTGACTCTGGCGGCACATAACTTGTCTGGAAGAATTTTATTAAGCACTTCAAATAAGTTTTTTCTTCGAAATGTGTCGTCGGATGAATTCACAACTGGAATTTTACATTCTGAACACAAAAGGGGTTTTAATTAAATCTCTAAGCGGTGAATTAAGACTACACTCGGAACATGAAAATGTTTTTTCTTTGATTCTGGCGGCACATAAATTGTCTGCAAGAATTTTATAAAGCACTTTAAATAATATAATGTTTTCCTTCGAAATGTGTCGTCAGATGAATCCACAACTGGAATTATACATTTTGAACACAAAACTGCTTTTAATTAAATATGTATGCGGTGAATTAAAACTTCACTCAGAACATAAAAATGGTTTTTCTTTGATTCTGGCAGCACATAGATAGTGTGCATCTAGAATTTTATAAATGCAATTCGAATAAGTATGCACACACCTGTCAGCTATTTAACTTTTCTGTGATAATAAATTTAAAATATATCACCGTGATATATACGTGGAAGAAAACCGTATAAGTGTAATTTTTTGTGCGCTTTCAGCAGGGCGCACAAAGCTTCACGAATATAAAACACAAATCGACTATCAATTAGAGCTAAAATGATACTGTTGCCATTTACATTTTTATTTAAAAATAATGTATGTGTTAGAAATAAAAACAAAACGTCTGTCATTAATATTTTGCTTTTAACAGTATATAAAACTTAAGAAAGATGTTAAGAAACTATAAACTAGAAAAAACTTTTAAGTCCTGACGCGAGAATAGAACCCGCGACTTCCCCAATCCAAATTTTTACAAGATGATTATTGATTGTGAAATTTTGCCGCCCCCCCAAAAGTGCCGCCCGGGGCGGGCCGCCCCCCCCCCCCCCCCCCCCACGGTACGCCACTGGTGCAAGGTTATACAATAATTCATTTTATATTAATACTACTCCATAAATTGAGCTCAAGAGCTCGTGTTTATGGGAGGAGTATTAACATGCAAAAAAATTAATAGTGTTTTAATGAGATGTTTAAGCAATGATCAAAGAACTTATGAAAATAAATACAAATATTACTCGACAAAGGTACATAATTTAGAAAAAATAGTTTTAGAAGAACAATAACAGTATATATATATACTTTTAATATTAAATATTTCAGTTTAAGTAAGGGTAAATTAAATTAAGGGTACAATATATCATTATCCAATTTCAGGGACTTAATTTGCTTTTTAAATTGTTCATATTTCAATGTTCCCGTTATATTAATTTTGTTGTTGGATAATAATATATTGTACCATCTTACACCTAAATACAAATAGTGATGCTGAGCCGTGGTTGTTCTAAGCACAGGGATGGCTATTAAGCCATTAGTTTTAAATCTATTGCTTATGCTATCTGAGGGGTGGATTTTTTGAATAAAATATTCTTTTAATTTTTATTTATTTTATATATTCAATAATTTTATTATTAAATTAATAAAAACAGTTTATTTATAAACAAGTTCTGCTGGTAATTATTATTACGCGTGACAGCTGTTTCGCCTTCTGAGGGCATTATCAAACTTAACTTGTTTATAAATAAACTGTTTTTATTAATTTAATAATAAAATTATTGAATATATAAAATAAATAAAAATTAAAATGGAGTTCTACAAATTAAACTTGATAACAATAAATATTCTTTTTTTTATTGGTGCCCTTTTTTACTCATTTAAAGTACGCTCTAGCGTGTTTAAATCGCACTTTATGGAACGCGCGTTTTTTAAAGTTACCATGGCAACATCAACAAATCAACAAAATGTGAAGTCTAAATGTCAACTTTTAACTATAAATCTGACAGGAATATTTTAAACGTCAAATGTGACAGATTGCAAATTAATGTTTGTGTTTTTCATTTCCATGACAACAAGATATTGTGATGTCACATCACGAATTCATTAATAGTTTTATTTCCAAATTTTTAATAATAATATCAATATTTATGTTTTCAAAGTGTACCAATAAAAAAAAATAGCGTAAAATATTCGTGGATAACTGGTCTTTAAAACACTTGCTTTATTTCGAGCACTCGGCTACGCCGTCGTGCTCGAAAAATCGCGCGTGTTTTAAAGACCTCTTTATCCACTTATATTTTAATATACTATTATATATTTGATATAAAGCGTTTCTCTTATACAATTCTATGATTGATGGTACATTAAATTCCCGAAATAATTCTAGAGTAGGGAAGTCGTATGGTTTCCTAAGGATGATTTTTATAATTATTCTTTGAATTATAATTATGGGCTGTAAGGAAGATTTAAAGGAATATTTAGAATATTTCCAAGATGTTTCAACCTCCTTCTTGGCAATGTGTACTTATAGTATACAAAGCTTTCTTATTTTAGTTTTATTATTATATTTAGTTATTTTAGTAATATTGCATGTTTATAAGGATTCAATGTACAATATGAGTATCGGATAAGTGACAAAATTGTTTTTATTTTATTCCAAATTAGTTTATGTCCAATAATATATGTATACTGCCAAGTCTGTAGAGATTTAACTTTGATTGATTTTTTTTATTTATTGTTATCAAGTTTAATTTGTAGAACTCCATTTTAATTTTAATTTATTTTATATATTCAATAATTTTATTATTAAATTAATAAAAACAGTTTATTTATAAACAAGTTCTGCTGGTAATTATTATTACGCGTGACAGCTGTTTCGCCTTCTGAGGGCATTATCAAACTGTTTGATACATGAGTTTGAGACAGTTCGATAATGCCCTCAGAAGGCGAAACAGCTGTCACGCGTAATAATAATTACCAGCAGAACTTGTTTATAAATAAATATTAATTTAATAATAAAATTATTGAATATATAAAATAAATAAAAAAAAAAATAAACAAAAACTTTGATTGATGTCTATCTCCTAGTAATAGTAAGTCAATTTTTTAAATGCTTCCGACTTTATGTCCGGGTTAAATCTTCCCCACAGGAAAAACTAAACTGTTCCACAAACATTTCCACAGATGATCATGTAGTCAATTCAAGCTATGTGAGTGCACTATATAAGTATAATAAATACAAAACAATACAAGAACAACATGTCAATCTACTAGAGACCAAATGGGAAAATATTTCACCTACTCCAGATATTTTCAGAGGGTTCGGATCGGAAGAACTCCTAATCGATAAATCCTATTGATCCCTCAATATAAATATTTAAAAAATCTTTCGTAATCGTACCTGTATTTAAAATAACTAATTTTTGCATTTTTATGTACCTATAAATTCTTTGACAAATCTAAAAAGCCTAAATCTGTATATTTTCTTACTTTTTCAGAAACAGTTTGCTTTAATATTACAGGAATTAGGAATAGCGACATCAATGATGTAAGTTATTTTTTAAATTTTGTCACGTAAAACTATATCGGGTCTATTATGACTAATTGTACTGTCTGTAAGTATAGTTTTATGGTAATATAATTTGTATAATTCATTTTCTAAAAAAAAAATTTGGTTTGGTTCATATTCATAATATGGTACCTACTGCCGAAAAAACATCGACTACCCTAAGTAATATTTTGTTCATCCTTATCCTTACATTTATGTATAGGTATTTATGTTTAAGTTCCATTTATTAAAACAGAGAGTTACCCAAGTTGTTTTTGTGCTTCTTCTTTGGAAAGATGAATGGTAAAAATATTGTAACAATGCATTCTCAAAGTACTTAATTGGTCACTTGTATAACATGTTTTTTTTTGTTTCTGCTTGTAATTTTTTTTGTGTGTATGAATATAAATTTATCTTTTTGTTGCTTCACTGAAACTTGTAAATTGTTAACCTTGAAGCAAATTGTTTGGGTGTGTCCTGGGGAGGTTAATAATTTTGTGAAAATTATGCTTTATATTGTGTGAGTAGTAATAAATAGGAAAAAAAATTGTGGTTTATTGGTGCATAACTTATACACATGCAAAATACAATCGAAAATAAAAATCTATTTTTCCACGGCTTTATACCTATGGGCTAGACACACGCTATTCTGACGGGTTTATCGCCAATAAATGCTGATAAACGTAGGAACATATGGCACCGTTTGTTTTGTTAATCACATGTAAAATCCAATCTTTTTATATTACAACAAACATTCCACCAAAACAACTTGACAGTGGCTCCCCTGTCACCAGCTTTTGAGAGTCGGCGGTGGGAGGGGGGGGGGGGTCCTTCGTTCTTGTATTCATGATGTTTTGTCAATTCTTTAGTAATGATAAAACACGTAAGACAAGGGCGTCGCCAGCCGATAGCCCAAAGGGGGGCAAGTTGATATGGAGAATGAGAAAACTATGAATTTTGTAGATAAAGTCGAGAGCACATGAAGCTTTTCACTTGTAATACGAGCCTTACATCTACGACGATTGTAATAAACGATACAGAGTCCAACATGTAAAGCTACACGAACTCTTGACTGTACAATAAATAAAACTTGTAAATAAGTAAGGTATTAAATTTTTTAGAAAAATTCAATAAAAATAATTTGGGAGTTTGATTTCTAATAAGTGTACAGTGTATTTTTTTTAAAGTAAAACTTCTTTACGCACGCTCGACACTTGGGTGTAAAACGATGAATATGTTACGAAAAAGAACCATATGCAACGCTAATCTATATGAAACGCTATAATGAATGTGTAACGCTAATCTATATGAAAAGCTATAATGAATGTGTAACGCTAATCTATATGAAACGCTATAATGAAAGTGAAAATACCCTCGACTCTGTGCAAAAACAAATGGTACGTTTGATAGATTCTCCCATCTTAACAGACGGGTTTCAATCTTTAGAGCACAGGCGTCGGGTGGGAATGATATCCTTATTCTACCGGTATTACAATGGAAGATGCTCCGAGGAACTAGCGTCATTGATCCCTTCGGCACCGGTGCATAGTTGGGAAACACGTCAAACGCGTGCCCAACATATGTACACGGTTGACATTTGTCACATGAGAACGGGTCGTTTCTTCTTGTGTTCAACAGCTCGGCTGTGGAACGATTTGCCGGCCTCTTGTTTCCTCCTTCCTACAACACGGGCCTCTTCAAGACCAATGTTTATTCCTCCCTCTCCTCAAAAAGACCCTCCGCACAGCATTTCACATGACATAGGCCCTGAGGGAATTTTTTTCCTCAGGGCCTCCTGTGTGGAACTAATGTAAAAAAAAAACGCTAATCTATATGAAACGCTAATTAAAGCGAACGCTAATGAAAGTGAAACGCTAGTTGAGTTTTTTTTTTTTTTTTGGTATCTACCTATAGCAAAATTTGTACATAATGTATTTATAAATTGTATTATATTAAGGTATTATAAAGTACATTTTTTTATGTATTATAAAGTATATGTTTTCACAGTCCTCCTCACTAGGGTTTCCTGTTCTGAGGCGGCCTGTAGTTTTTCCACGTTTGTATTTAGTATCCAGTTGTCTTCAGTATGTTTGATAGTTCATTTTCACTTTGTTCTCTCAATCATGTTTTTACTTTTGTTTTAAATTTATTTATTTCTGTTATTTTTTTTTTTGTTTGAGTTGGTAGAGCGTTGTATAGTTTTGTCGCATTAAATTTCATATTTCTTTGTCCAAAAGATGTTTTCAAACTGGCTGTAGCTAGAATATTTTTGTTTATTTCCCTGGTTGTGTATCTATGTTGGACATTTGAGTAATCTGATTTTTTTTTAAATTTTAAATAAAATATTTTTTTGCATAAAGTTTTTGTATGTTGTCGACTTGAATGCTTTGAAACAATTCTTCTGTCGGAGTTCTAACCGGTAATTTCAAAATTGTCTTTAGTATTCCTTTTTGGGCTATATTTAGTCGGTCCATGTGAGTGCTCAAGGCAGATCCCCATCCAGTTATCCCGTACTCTATTTGTGATTGACATAAAGCGTAGTACACTTTCTTAATGTCGTTTATGTTGAGGATGTTACCGATGGCTCTAAAGAAGTAAATGTACCTGGTGAGTTTTTTTGTGATTAGGTACTTCAATGTGTGCGTTCCATCGGAGATTATCATCAATTTCAATATCAAGATATTTGATACTTTTGGAGTGTGCTATGGTAGGACAGTGGCATGATAAGATTGATAAGCCTTGATTTTGATAGTTTTCTTGGCATGTATGTAATTTGATATTAAAGTCATCCTCTGGCTGTTATAGAAAATGTCAGACATTTTGTTTTATTGACATTAAGTTTAAGGGAATTTCTCTTAAGCCAGTTGAGTTGGAGGTTGGGTTGGAGGTTGAGTTGAGTTGAGGGAATGGGGATATTTTTATTCCTGTTATTGTTATATTGTTAATGGATGGCATAAGTTAGTGAAGTTTTACTTCAGTCTTCAGTCGTGTTGTTTAAAGCACACTCGTTTTTTTGTAATTACCAGATTTCAATATAAGGGTCGACAAAGATTAGGTTAATTAAAACATAATTTTTGGGGGTTTTTGTATACTGGTTGACCACTTTATTATGAAAATTTTCTTAGTTTCCATGAATAAGTTTTCTGTGTACACTCATCATGGCTAGATCATTGAGGCGATTTTGAATGGAATGGAATTGGTAAATTCATTCGAGTTTCGACGTACGGAAATGAATGATCAAACTAGACAAGACTTAGGACTTTAGTTGCGTTGCATTTGGCAACTTTTTTAGAATCTCTAGTGGGGGGGCAGCTGCCCCCCCCCCCCCCCCCCCCCCCTTGGCGACGCCCTTGACGTAAGATAATGATATTATACAAGGTGGGGCAAAAATAATCATCCGATGTTCATTATTTAACAATTCATTATTTATTAAATATAAGAACAGTTGATGTTATTTATTTTATAAAGAATTCGTATTTTATAGGGTTTATCAAATTATGTATGGCAAATTGCTTACATCTCACTTATTGAGAATCTTTTAAGGTATAATTTCACATTACATGTAATAGATGTTTTTTCTTTTCATTTAATAGTCTTACACTACTTTTTCTTGGATAAATACATCAAAACGGTTGGCCCTGGGTTGGCTAGAGCTCGTCACACCTAGGGACCTAGGTCCAGGCGTTTTATCAAGGAAGAAAGAATGGTGTGACACATTTTAAAGGAAATTATTTTTTTTTTGTGTGGTTTTGGTTTTGGCCAGGTTATTTTGAAAACAGAGTTCTTTCTAGAACACAGCCAGTTTCGGAGTTGTATTGATTATCATCTTTAAGATTTTGTCAACAGGTGTCAGGCCTGTAATTATTTAATAGAAAAATAGGTATTTTAATTGGGGTGGGTTTCTCTGATGATACGTTATTTATGATTTTGCCAACAGGTGTCAGGCCTGTAATTATTTTATATTAGAGGAAATTTAATTCTTATTGGGGTGGTTTTCTTGGATATTACATTATTAATTTTAATAGGTGTCAGGATATCATAAATTCATCTTACATCTGAGTTATTGATAATTTTTTCACAACAATATTAGTGATTTGTTTACTATCTTTGATAGGTACGAGAATGTAGGTTCTTAGGGAATACATTATTGCTTCTAAATATTTTCTTGTTTCTGGTCTCACTCTCAGTAATTTTGTGCAAACAAAAAAAAAAATTAATTTCAATTTTCACGATAGTGATTTTTCATGTAAGCTTTAGCTTAGCGTTCAGATTCTCTCTGACGTATACCACATCTTCATCTCTCTGGATTTCTTCTTCTCCACAATCATTTGGACTTCAGCGCAATGGGATTTCTTCAAACCACTAGACCATCACTGCATCAATTTATGAGAACCTACTTAAGTCGCTCGCAGAATATTTAACCACAATCATTTAGACTTCAGCGCAATGGGATTTCTTCAAACTACGGACCATCACCATACCAATTTATGTTAAGCTACTTAAAGTCGCTCGCAGAATATTTAACCACAATCATTTGGACTTCAGCGAAATGGGATTTCTTCAAACTACTGGACCATCTATAATACCAATTTTATGTCGGCCTTCATATAGTTGCTCTTGAAAAGGCAGAAGGATACTTTCATTTTGGATGCATCTCGGACTGACCTCTACAGTTACGGTGTCACAGTCTTTACAATCAACCACTAACTATTCTACGCTTGCAAGAGGGAGTGACAACCGGTCTTCACTTAAACAACATTACTTTGGCCATTCACACTCTATATCTTTCGGATGTTTTGATGCAGCACTTCTTCTACTTATACTTTGCTTAAGACGCCAGGAGGGGTATTGGAATTTTTCGCAAAAATTCTCTTGGCCATGGGGGTAATGCAACGATAGCAGCCAGTTCCTACCTTATTACTAAGGAACAGTAGCCGCTCGTATCCCTGACGCATTCTACAGGCGCGGGTACCGGAACGGAAGGGGGAGGAACTTGATGCCTCGTTACTAATAATACTAATCAGTTGGGTGGTCATGGTGAACAGCTGAGCGACGAGCCAAGAAGAGTCGAATCTAACTCACGTGAGAAATTGATTTTTAATAATTCAGTAATCGGTGCGAGATACCATGTTTTATATTTAATTCAATAGCTTAGAATTCACTATCATAAATATGTTAAGATTTACGTTTCTTTACAGGCGCCCATAATTAGATTTCTTGTATGGCAGTACTTATTCACAACACTTTCTCACGCGTATGGTATCCCAGATGACCGGCACTAAATGTCACCGATTGCCCCGAGATGCGATTAGATTATTATTCCGCTTCTAGTACTCGATCCATCCGGTTGCACGGCAATTTTACCTCTCTACCTGCTCGTACGCGAATGTATATTTGTTGTAAATAATATTTTAAATAAAACCTAATATCGCGGACAACTAAGTGTTTTCAATTAAACATCATCATTATTATAAGCCTGAACACAAGATCACGGCTTGGAAGTGCCGTGATCTCAAGGAGCATTTTAACCTCAATATCGGTAAGGTATGAAGGCAATCCTGCCTGACATGGAGAGGATCTTCACACCAAACACTCTCCATCCACTCCTACACCAACTAATAAACACTTCCAACACTTGCTATTCATCATGTTCCAATTATTCGATGCGTATGCCACTGGTAGGGCCATTGAACATTCAGTTGAATATCGCGTTTGTGGCGATATTTAACCACACCCTGTAGATTCAATAATGTGATTAGTCTCATTTGCTATGTTACCGTTGTTATCTCAATAAACTTGTTGCATAAATATTGCTCTTTGAATTTAAGCTGGCCGTCTTTCATTGTTGCATTCATACCCACAAAATGGGTTAACCACTGACGCCATCATGGCGATCCCCCATATCTCAATGTATTATTTTGTAGCGGATTGGCAATGCTGAAAGGAAGGATGCAATATATTTTATGTGAGAAACGGTAGGTAAACATTAAAGTTATTCTCTTAAAATAACTCCTTGCACCACAGTGGGAGGGATGGAGTCATCCGTCCATCACTCCTGGACACACTGAACCCCAGATTCCTAGCCACCCCTCATACCCCATTCCCTCCCCGAACGTTCTCTTCTTCCTTTTCTAAAAAGAAACCCTCCACACAGCATCCCCAAAGACGACTTTGGCCCTGAGAGAAATTATTTCCCTTGGGGCGGTCCGTTTGATAAATTCTCCCATCTTAACAGACGGATTGCAATCTTTAGAGCATAGGCGTCGGGTGGGAATGCTACTCTAGTTCTACCGGTATTACAATGGAAGATACTCCGAGGAACTGGCGTCATTGATACCTTCGGCACCGATGCATAGTCAGGAAATATGCCAAACGCGTGCCCAACATATGTACACGGTTGACATTTGTCACATGAGAACGGGTCACTTCTTCGAATCTTTCTTATGTTCAACAGCTCGGCCGTGGAACGATTTGCCGGCCTTTGTGTTTCCTTCTTCCTACAACTTGGGTCTCTTCAAGACCAATGTTCATTCCTTCCTCTCAAAAAGATCCTCCACACAGCATGTTCGATGACATAGGCCCTGAGGGAAATTATTTTCCTCAGGACCTCCTGTGTGAATTTAATGTTAAAAAAAAACTAAGGGAATGATTTCAGGGGTTGCTGTGTTTTAAAGAAAGGGGGGAGAGGAAGTTCTGGAAAGGAATAAGGTTTGAGGAGTGGGTAGGAATCAGGGGGTCAGTGTGTGATGAATCCATCCCTCCATATACGGTGCGAGGGGATGAGTCGAGTTCAGTTGGAGGTTTCAAAATGCCTCCCTCAACCAGTCTCTCTCGAACCGGCCCGACACGCACAAGGTGGCTAGACGTATCCGCGGCCAAGATCTATTCAAACCTAATGAACCGGGGTACGACTGCTAAGTCACCAAACGTATTTTACTATTTTCCAAAAATCGTTTTTTTTTCATACATCGACAGAGTTGCCAGACTGCGTTAATTTGATGTCCTCTGCAGGACAAAACCATTCACCGTTTAAAATATAATATAATGTACATACTTAAATGAACCAGTTAAAACTATAAAATAAATATCTGCCTATGCAAACAAACGCATCATTTATGATACGGATATAATAACAGCAATCATAAATTGTGAGATCAAATTTAATATCTATATTAAATTTATATTTATACTATAAGTTTCAAAACACTTAACATCCGTACCTAGTTTAGTAATAGGTAGTAGTTTTCAACAGATGAAAAAGTTAATCAAATTTATATCCATCATTTACAGATCACCATGTGCAACAAACTAGCCACCAACGCGGAAGATGTTATCGCCAGTCGAGAGGGAATGGGACGTTTCTACGCCGCCGGTTCTTCACCGCCAGTTCATCGCCGCCGTTTCTACGCCGGGACGGTTCTACACCGGCCGTTTCTACACCGGCCGTTTCTACGCCAGCCGATTCTACGCCGCATTCAAATTAAATTAACAATTACAATTAAACTTTATTGTTTAAACACATACATACAGTCATAGAAAATAAAATAGAAAATACAAAAATTATCGAATCATTTAAAAAGTAGCATTAACATTTATTTTAATTTAAAAGATATTTTGTACATGCAAGTTACAATCGCCGCACAGTGGCTGAAATTGGAGCGCTGGCTGGCGCGACATCCCTCTCGGCGTTCGACCATTTGGTTGTTTATTGTTGTTTTTAAGTGTTTATATGAAATATTACAAAATTTTTGAAAGATTCTCTATAATAACTTCATAAATTGAAGGAGAATCCCAAACAATAAACATAACATTGTTAATCGATGTACATAGCAATAATACTTAGGATTTTCCAGACAGTGGGGAATAACGTTAAATAATGATAATTGGGGGTAGAATGGTTTAATGGGGGTAATTAGTGTAATTACACACAATAGGTAATCTAATTATATATTAACTCCTGCTAAAAATGCTCACAAGCAAATTGAATGTATTTATAAACATTTTATAGTTGGCAGGTACCTACTTAAAAATATATTATACATTTAATGACATGCGCATTAAAATAACCAAACGGAAAAGACTCCAAAAGATAGTACAGGATATTTTATATTTATGTAATAACATAAATTAAAAAATATGTTATTACATAAATTACAGAATAATTAACTTTCTGATGTTATTTTCAATGAAATTTTTAATTTTAGTGACTAATTGAAAATAAAATTCATTTTGACGTTTTATTAGTTATAGTTATAAAGGTAACATTATGTTAATCTTTCTTAGACATAAAGGAATCAAAGATTGAATTCAAAAAAATAATTGATGAAAAATACAATCATTCCTTAAAAATGCAATTACTGGAGTGGCTGGTGACGGCTGGTGATAATTTTTATTGTTCCATGTACAAAAAAGATACATCAATAATATTCTTTTAAAATTAGAGTGGAGAATCGTGGAGTTTTTTTTCCTACTCCATTAAAGAAAATAAATTTGAAAAAAAAATTTGGAAAAAAGAAGTCAACTTTAAATCAAGATTTCCGATATAATTTATGACATAAATATCTTTTTACTGTTACTTTACTAAAGCTCATACCTTTAAAAATATTTTAAATGAATTTATAAAAAAAAAAAATCGATAATAAGTACACAAACAGCTAGATTCTGCACACCTTCAAACTCACCTAAATACAGCAGCGTAAAAGTGCACCCAATAATCCTCTGTTCTGCGACTAATTACAGAATAATTAAGTTTCAGATGTAATTTTCAATGAAATTTTTAATTTAAGTGAGTAACTGAGAATAAATTCATTTTGACGTTTTATTGGTCATAGTATCAATGGTAACATTAGGTTAATCTTTCTTAGACATAAAGGAATCAAAGATTGAATTCTAAAAAAAAATTGATAAAAAATACAATCATTCCTTATAAATGCATTTTGGGAACATGCTGATCAGGGGCCGGTGACGCGCCAGCGTTCCAATTTCAGCCACAGAGCGCCGGGATTACCAGATTGGGACCCATTGACAAAGCAGGTAAGCAGAAGTTTTAATCCGGGTTATCTTAATGGTGTTATGGTTATCAACACAGGCCCATTAGCACAAAGGAGGTAATGAGAAGTTTTAATCCGCTTAAAATTCTAAAAACTGTTTAACAGTATTTGGTATAAATATGGGGCAGGAGCCCTTAACACATCACTCTAAGTGTATTCGTCACAAAGTAATCATTACGTTAGTTAACAGTGATCTTAATAATGGAACCAGCAGTTCTCAGCAAAAAACGAGAAGTTTTCATATAACGGATATTTGTACGTTTTCGACAAAGTTAGTAAAAGGGACGCTAGTTTAAAATTTTGGCGGTGCGAAGAAGTGGGTCGCTGTAAAGGAAGAATTCACACGAGGGCTGGAGAAGTGGTCAACGAAATCAACAATCATTCTCACCCTTCCTCGGCAGCAGCCATACAATCAGCAACTGTTTGCACTAACATGAAACGTCGTGCAGAAGAAACTATGGAGGGCACAAGTGTAGTTATAAATCAGTGTATAGTCGACGTGCCTGAAGCTGTTTTAGCATCGATTCCAAATAATGCAGCCCTGAGAAAAATAATCAGAAGAAAACGGAATCAAATTAATGCTGCACCTGCTGATCCCGCAGACCTAAACGATTTGGTGTTGCCAAATCGATATAAGCTATATGTGCCTCAACCAGGAACAGAAGAAACTTTTTTGCTAAGCGACGATGGAGAGGGAGCAAACAGAATTTTAATTTTTGGAAGAGGGAGCTGGTTGCAGCATTTGCATAATGCCAATACATGGTACACTGATGGTACCTTCGCAATAGCACCGAGGCTATTTTCGCAAGTTTATATTGTTATGGCAACAAAACACGGAGGAGTGCATCCTATAGTGTATGCTCTGTTACCTAACAAGCAGCGTGTTACATACACGTCACGTATGTTCGAACTAATTAAAACACTAATGCCAAATTTAAGTCCAGGATCTATCATTTGTGATTATGAATATGCAGCTTTTAGTGCCATGAAAGATTGCTTTCCTGAAGTAAATGTAAAAGGTTGCTTCTTCCATTTAGCACAAAATATGAGGAAGCATTTAGCTCAGATTGGTGTTATTAGTCAATACAACAATGATGCTGAATTTGCATTGAGAGCTAAAATGGTCATTGCATTAGCATTTGTGCCAATAGCTGATTTAGATGAATACATTGATGCTTTAGCAAATGATTTGCCAGTAGAACTTCAGCCACTTCTAAATTGGTTTGAAGACAGCTATGTTGGCCGTTTAAATCGACGCGGGAATGGTAGGCGCCCGCCTATGTTTCATCCAACAATGTGGAATTTATACCAGAGAACAATCGATGGAGAAGATCGCACCAATAATCATGCAGAGGCAGCCAATCGTCGATTGCGTTCTGAATTATGTATGCATCACCCAACTATTTGGAAATTTATAGATGGATTGCGAAAAGTACAAAAAGGGCGAGACGCTTATTTTGAGCAACTTATCGCCGGACATTTACCACCGATGAAGCTGAAAAAATACCGTGACGCTGATGAACGTATTCGAAGAATTGTCTTAGATTATGAAAACAGGGAACCTCTAGATTATTTACGTGGCCTAGCACACAATTACCAAATGACGCAATAATCTTATTTTTCCTATTTATTCTTTTAATTTAAAATAAATGTTAATGCTACTTTTTAAATGATTCGATAGTTTTTGTATTTTCTATTTTATTTTCTATGACTGTATGTATGTGTTAAAACAATAAAGTTTAATTGTAATTGTTAATTTAATTTGAATGCGGCGTAGAATCGGCTGGCGTAGAAACGGCCGGTGTAGAAACGGCCGGTGTAGAACCGTCTCGGCGTAGAAACGGCGGCGATGAACTGGCGGCGAAGAACCGGCGGCGTAGAAACGTCCTAGACCCCAGTCGAGATTCGGAAACAAGGAGTTATGTTGGCTATCGGCCCGCCTTCTCTGTTTTCTATGGAAAAATAAATGGTCTAAATTCATTAGAATATTAATTATGACTTTATTTATCAAACGATTTTGATAATGACTACTGAAATATAATGAATATACTTTCCTCTAATTATTACCAAAACAAATTACCGAAAATTATATCAGTAACACCCTTTAATAAGCAAATCGAATTGGGGAACCCTAGTGACCCCCTTCGGATGATGTGTGATTTTTTTCTTTCCGGGACGAAAAGGTTAATAATATGGTCACTACATCCACTATCCAGGATCAAGTTTATTTCATTTTCATTTCTTTTCCTCTCATTCTTAATTTCAGTTTTATTCACTTGAGTCACAAAAACATTACCAGAGTTCCCAAATTGATTTTGCTCACTACTCGACGCTGTGTTGACACTCCCATGGTATAAACCTCTGTTGCCTCTGAAGTCGCCTCTGCCTCTGTTGTTGTTATTACCTCTGTAATGACTGTTGCCTCTGTAGCTGTTGCTCCCTCGATAATTCTTACTGCCTGGGTAACTGTATCCTCCTCTGTTTGACCGACCTCCTCGATATGTTTGATTTGACTGTCCTCTGCTTCTGCATTCCCTCGATATGTGACCAGCTTTGCCGCAGTTGTAACACTTTCGTCTCTGTACTAAAAGCACTCGCTTTCACAGACTCATCACCATCTTTGATCTTGTCTTTCACTTCACTTTGATTTTTTCCCCATTTTAACTTGATTTTGCTTTTTAGAAATTCCACTGTTCTATCCTCTGTCGGTAAAACATCAATCAAGTCCCCAATGTTACTATATGATTCTGGGAGAGACTTGATCAAATAATTTAATTTTTCTTCGTCCTGAATTTTCGCCCCTGCGGCTTTCATTTCATTAACCGATTTTTCGAAGTCCTCAAAAAATTTCTTGGTGTCTGAATAATTCACAAGTTTTATTTTTTCTAGTTCGTTTCTTTTCACAATTTGTAGGGCTGTCGATTCTTTTAAGTACTCTCTGCAGTGGCGTACCGTGGGGGGGGGCGGGGGGGGCGGCCCGCCCCGGGCGGCACTTTTGGGGGGGCGGCAAAATTTCACAATCAATAATCATCTTGTAAAAATCTGGATTGGGGAAGTCGCGGGTTCTATTCTCGCGTCAGGACTTAAAAGTTTTTTCTAGTTTATAGTTTCTTAACATCTTTCTTTTATATACTGTTAAAATCAAAATATTAATGACAGACGTTTTGTTTTTATTTCTAACACATACATTATTTTTAAATGAAAACGTAAATGGCAACAGTATCATTTTAGCTCTAATTGATAGTCGATTTGTGTTTTATATTCGTGAAGCTTTGTGCGCCCTGCTGAAAGCGCACAAAAAAGTACACTTATACGGTTTTCTTCCACGTATATATCACGGTGATATATTTTAAATTTATTATCACAGAAAAGTTAAATAGCTGACAGGTGTGTGCATACTTATTCGAATTGCAGTTATAAAATTCTAGATGCACACTATCTATGTGCTGCCAGAATCAAAGAAAAACCATTTTTATGTTCTGAGTGAAGTTTTAATTCACCGCATACATATTTAATTAAAAGCAATTTTGTGTTCAAAATGTATAATTCCAGTTGTGGATTCATCTGACGACACATTTCGAAGGAAAACATTATATTATTTAAAGTGCTTTATAAAATTCTTGCAGACAATTTATGTGCCGCCAGAATCAAAGAAAAAACATTTTCATGTTCCGAGTGTAGTCTTAATTCACCGCTTAGAGATTTAATTAAAACCCCTTTTGTGTTCAGAATGTAAAATTCCAGTTGTGAATTCATCCGACGACGCATTTCGAAGAAAAAACTTATTTGAAGTGCTTAATAAAATTCTTCCAGACAAGTTATGTGCCGCCAGAGTCAAATAAAAACCTTTTTCATGTTCTGAGTGTAGTTTTAATTCACCGCATACAGATAAAATTTAAGCCAGTTTTATTGTTCAGAATGTAAAATTCCAATTGTGTATTCATCTGCTGACATATTTCGAAGGAAAACATAACTTTTTTCGAAGTGCAAATATAAAATTCTAGTTGCAGACAATTTATGTGCTGCCAGAACCAAAGAAAAACCGGTTTCACGTTCTGAGTGTAGTTTTAATTCACCGCATACAGATTTAATTAATAAATATTTAAAAAAAAAAAATTAAAAAAAAGGATCACTACCCCCCCCCCTCCCCTCCCTGAAGAAGTACCTATATAGGGGGGGGGGGCGGCAAAATTTTCCTCCGCCCCGGGCGGCTGATACCCACGGTACGCCACTGACTCTCTGTCAATTTTTTTAATTATTTCATATGTGGATGGTAGGTGTTTCACATACTCTAACAGCTTGTTCGAAGTGCACTGTAAATGTAATTTGTTGCTTGTATGTCTTTATCAGTCCACTCGGTTTCACTTTCAGTTGTTTGTCTCTCTCTTGTGGCCACAACATAGCACTTTTTATACTGTAGAAACTTCAAAATTCGGGTTTTCCAATTTGAATAGTCTTGTCCATCAAAAATTGGAATAAGCACATCATCTTGTTTCACGTACGCCATTTTTTTTTCGTCACAATGGTTCACCGTGTTCCACAATTTCACAACTTTATTATTTTTCTTTATCATTCTATTTTTCCGTATGATGGAATCTCCAGGTTGGATTTAAAGGAAAACACGTGTAACTTATTTAATCAGTGATATATTTATTCAACTACAAAAAAATGTTTATCCAACGGGATTCTGTTAACTAGTAACGCAACACGCAACGTGTACATAACGACGGTTGCTAGAAATCTGATTCCTCAAACCACCTACTGGCGGCAGAACCATACAGTACAAATGACTCTCAAGAGTGGATCTCAGATATGGGGGCCAGGGGACATTGTGTATGTACTAATGGTCGAGAAAACACAAAAGAAATTTTTACGATACCTTTATATGAGAGAGTTTGGTTTTTACCCATGGCTGTTTCCAATAGCATATATCTCGGGAATGCTGGGTATCTGCAGCCTTAGTTCCAGAAGAGATGTCACATTACTGCTGATGGCTTATAAGCTTCTAAATAGTTTTGTATCGGTACCAGATATTCTGGCTGAAATAGGATTCTATAACCCGGATAATTTCACGCGAGGCCGCCAACACGGGCTTTTGATTCTTCCTAGGTGCAGAACTAACTTACCAATAGTGATGCCCCTGGGACGACTCACTAGGTTAATTAACTGCCTCGCAGGAAATGTGGATATATTACACATTTCCTACAACGATTTTAAGCGTGAAATAGCACTTATGTTTTAACAAAATGTATTAATTTAACTGTAAATGTATTTATTATGTATCTTTTCTTACCGCTCTTCTTGATTTTATGCTGTTTTTGCAAATAAATAATTAAAAATGTAATTTGAACACAACTTCCAACATGCCCCTTTACATTTGTACTTGTTATGGTCATAAACATTTTTGTTATTCTTCCAATTTCAACATTTTTCTTAACTTAACAAACTTTGGCTTGCTCAAGGATTTGGTTAATATATCAGCAATATTTTCATCAGCACCGATCTTTAGAACATCAATATTTCCATTCTCATAACTCTCATGTACGTAGTGATACTGAACCTCTATGTATTTAGACTTTGTTACGATACGCCCCTGAAGCGAGTAGATACTAGAGCACAGAACGACAACGAGAACGCAAGCAGCAGTCCACACAACTCCCCTCTCTCCCCCCCGTTTCCTGTTTCCCGCTTCTCTCCCCGCTTGCCCTGCCACTCGCGCAGTCCGCTGCACTCGCCAGAGAAGATTTGAGCGCCCTTGCGAACGGACGTACGCTGCCCGCTTTCGGGCGAGCAGTCCAAATTCAATGTGGCCGCGATGTATTATTGAAATACCTACGAGTAGAGTCGGCCTTGGCCGCGCTAATAGTTCGGTCTATTTAGACTACGAAAGTGCCTGATGGAACTACCACATGAGACGAGGATCCTGCTAATCCACATGTAAGCTGTATCTTGATTTCCTCTTTTAAATGTGTCCGTAATCAGTGAAATGTAGGGCCCCGCGAAAATCACCACTCGGAGAGTTTCGTTTTGAGAGAGAGACAGTGAGAGTTAAACACTTTAGCTAGGTTTGTGTAATTTGCATTTCTTGTATTGAATTGTACTGTAGAAACCTATGTACCGTGTTTGAGTTTACAATACATGTCTTAATGATTTAACTTTGTTATTATTCTGCTACGGCAGGAGGATTGTTGACCAGTGTGTATCCCGTGGGACGCCGGAAGGTAGAGAGAAATTCCATAGCTTTGAGCGGCTCACCCCCTGAATAGAGAGTACCATTGTACCGCTGAGAGCTAGCCTGGGACGTGTTGGGCCTGGTGTTGGTTTGGTAGCCGACATCGGGGTACCCTAACAACTGACGCCAGAACGTGGGGCTGGAATTTTTTTCTATCCCGGTCGCTTTGCGGGACCTTTGTTTGTCGAAATCCTCCCCGCATGGCAACTGTTTTGTAAACATTAATTATGCCTTGATATTCTACACCCAGTGTATTATGAATCCTGTGAAAAAACCACAGAAACCAATATGTAAATTAGATCCATAACAGATCTGATTGAAATTATGAATTGAATCGCATTTGAAACGACGGCCATTTTGGGTACCCGAAACGCCAACCTTTGACCGCGAATCTGACTGCACACGCGTCACCAAACAACGGGCGCGTAGCAACAGTGATTCGCGCCAAATCTCAACGGCCCGATGTTTCACGCGATATTCTCTGGATTGCGCACGCAAATGCTTTGACTCGCGCCAAATCCCAACGGACTGTTGCTAGGCAGCGTTTAAATTCAAACCGCCTTTTATGACTGAACCGGATACCAACGGAAATTATTATTATAAATCTGATTCTGGAACCACAGTTATTTTGCGAATTCCGTAATCAAAAATTTCGGACTTACGTATTTTTATTGTTTCTGCACAATATACCAATTGGCCCACTTGTGTCTGTCAAATTAGTACAACTTAATATTTCTCCAAATGGACAAAATAATGACTTTCTTTCCCCATTATACACTATAGGTACTGCTTTTTTTCAGCATAAGTGAAAGTGAATTGTGTTTTTTCCCTTACATAAGTGAAAAGTGGAATAATAATAAAGCCAATGACTGATTCCATGAATAAATAAAATAATTTTAATATGGTTGACGCAATAAATCCCATATTCAGTCATTTTCATCCGGAAGTTTGTCCTTTATTTGCCAGAAAAGTGCCTTTTGTGAACTTTAGTGCCTTTCTCAGTGCAAAGTGATTTGTGGAAAAAAAAAAAACCTGCTTTCTAAAAGTCAGTCCTGGCAAAATTTTTCAAAAATAAATAAATACTTGTGAATTTCACAGTTTTCTCAAAAGTGGTCAGTGAAATACAAAAACCTTTACCACTAAGGTCTTTCCACGCTAAATTTTTTCTCGTCTGCCTCCCTTTGACAGAATTCTGGTGTCATGTATACCAAATTGTAATATGGAATCTCTGTAACCATATTTTGGAAGTGCCAACAGTGATCACCAAGTGAAAAGTGCCTCACAAAAATTAATTTTGCGCTTTCTAAAGGAAACCCCTGGCCAATTTTTCCTTTTCTCACCACCCAGGAAACTCACAATGGAGGACAAGCAAGCTATTACACCATCCAACTTGGGTACCATTCCCAATGTGCATAGTTTATCCAAAGCCCACTTACAAGCTGCTTTAAGGGATAGAGGACTCTCGCCATCAAGCAAATCTAAATCTACATTGAAGGCATATGCACTTTTATTCAACAAAAAGTACATTAGGAGAATAAACCTCGCCCCCTCCAACGAAAATAATTCACGTTCGGCTACGCAAGTTTTGGATAATCTTGACAAAGGACCTACGCCGCATGTAATGATAAAACAGGACGTCGCACCCATCTTGACACAAGATAAAACTTACGATTTATCCTCTTGGAAAGTCAAATATAATGGCGTCTCCGATGTGCTGGATTTCATTGACCGTATTGAAGAAACGGCTACAATCAAAAATATCCCATTCGAGATTCTACGGAGAAACTTTATAGAACTCATCTCCCCAGAATCAATTCCGTGGCACCGCATCCAAAAGACTAAATGCAAAGATTGGAATAAACTCAGATCTGCCCTAATCTCTAGCTTTGGAAAAAAGGAGGCCCAGCACCGGATCAAATTATCTTTACTATCTATTAAACAGCTAGTAGATGAACCTGTGGCAACATTCATAGAAAGGGCTGAGTCCATCAACATCAAGCTTTCACATCCTGTTCCGGAAGCTGAACTATTACCAGTCATAACTGATGGCCTTTTAAGCAAATACGAGAACATCATCACCTCACAGAAAATTGCATCCCTGGCCCAGCTAAACGAAGTCTGTCTCCTCCTGGAATCATACCAGGATAGGAAGAACATAAAGAATGTGTCAAATAATGTGGTTGTGCCAAGCCGTTCGTCTGGTTTAAAACCAGAATTCGACAACAAAAAAGTGTGCTCCTTTTGCAAAAAAGTAGGCCACCTGGCCGCTACTTGTTTCAAGCAAGCAAGACTTCTAGAATCCAAGGAACCCCGAACCTCCAAGAGACACCACTCTAGGGACCGCTCTCCTCCACGCGACGAACTGCGCAACATTTTCAAGAAATCAAGGCACAATGCAGAAAGGTTACAAAACCCAAGCGATGTCAGACCTCAGGTGGATTTCTCCAAGCCCCCACCAAATTTCTACATGAAGAGGCCAAAAAACTAAATAATAACCTCTCAGGCACCCATTCTGAACCAAGGTCTAAAGAATGGACTGATTGGTTATCACACATTAAGTATTTTAACCAGGCCTTAAATGTTTCCTCGGTTTGTTGCAAACAAGCTAAAGATGGGAGACCCTATGCCCTTTTCTCTGTTAACAATGTACCCTTTTCCGGATTACTTGATAGCGGTGCATCTGTCAGCTGTCTTGGCAACAATGCTCACCTGCCTTTTGTTAACAGTGATTTTAAAATTTCGCCACAAACAACACACCTGACGACTGCGGATAATGTTTCCCAGCCGGTCATCGGTACCCTTGCCCTGCCAATTAATTGTAACAATAAAATAGTTACAATCAATTTTCTAATAGTGCCCTCTATATCCCAGAATTTCATCCTTGGCGTTGACTTCTGGAAGGCTTTTAACGTTGCTCCCCAAGTATTTAATACTCTTGGCGAAACCTCCACTGCTGCTCAAATTAGTGAGATCCGCACAATAATACCTCACGAAAATTTAAGCACGGACCAAGCTCTCCAACTAAAGGAAATGGTCAATAAATTCGAATCAATATCTTTCGAAAAATGTGGATTGGGTTTGACAAATTTGGTAGAACACCACATTAAAACCAATGGCCCACCCATAAAGCAACGTTATTACAATTTAGCCCCCCAAAAGCTTAAACTTTTAGAAAAAGAACTTGATGAAATGTTAAAAATGGGTGTGGTGGTTCCCAGCAGAAGTGCATGGACCAACCCAACCCTTTTGGTTTCTAAAAAAGATGGCTCCGCACGTTTCTGTCTTGACAGTAGACGTTTAAATTCTTGTACGGAAGCTGACGCATACCCCTTACCTTACGTCCACGCGACCTTAGACAAACTGCGCAACGCCAAGTTCATCTCCTCTGTTGACCTAAGCAAAGCTTTTTGGCAAATACCTTTGGACGCAGAATCGTGTGAAAAAACTGCTTTCGTTGTACCTGGTAGGGGAATGTTCCATTTTAAAAGATTACCCTTTGGTCTAAAGAACAGCCCCGCCGAATTACAAAGACTGATGGACAAACTCTTCGGTCCTGAAGTCGATAACAGCCTGTTTTGTTACCTTGACGACCTCATCATCGTCAGCGACACCTTTGAAAAACACCTATTAATGCTGGAAAAGGTTTTTCAACAACTCAAGTTCGCCGGTTTAACCATCAACTTGAAGAAGTCTGAATTCTGTAAGTCCCGTTTACGTTATTTGGGATTCATTGTCGACGAAAAAGGTCTAAGAACAGACCCCGCTAAGGTGGAAGCCATGGCAAATTTTCCCCGACCCAAAAACGCGAAGGAAGTCAAAGGTTTCCTTGGACTTGCAGGTTACTACAGAAGATTCATCAAAGACTTTTCCACAATTGCAGCCCCCTTAAATAAAATTACCGGCACCCGTAAAGGTGTCAGCAACTTCCGATGGTCCGCTGAAACTGAAGAAGCGTTTACAACTTTAAAAAATGCCCTTCAAAAAGCCCCCGTTCTGAATTGCCCGGATTTTGCACTCTCTTTTACCCTCCACACGGATGCCTCCAACGTAGGAATCGGTGGAGTCCTAACTCAAGAGTTCCCAGATGGCGAACACCCTGTAGCGTATTTTTCCCGTACATTAAATAAACACGAGAAAAACTACGGAATTACCGAAAAGGAGTTATTGGCTGTATTGGATTCTGTTCACCATTTCCGCGGTTACATAGACGGCAGCAAATTTACTGTAGTCACAGACCATAGTAGTTTGAAATGGTTGATCTCTTTAAGTAATCCCTCCGGTAGACTCGCTCGTTGGGCCTCCCGTTTGTCTCAATTCAATTTTGATATTGTTCACCGTAAAGGCGCGGACAATATTGTTCCCGACGCTCTTTCAAGAATTGAATTGGCCTCATTAAATGTTGACACAATTGCCCCCCCTCCATCTACAAAAGATGAATGGTACCTGAAAATCTTCGAAGGTTGTAAAAATAATCAACAAAAGTTTCCTAATTTTATCATAAAAGAAGGACAACTATACCGTAATTGCAAGGTACCATTATCCATCCTCGAAGATTACTCTTGGAAACTTGTCGTTCCCCTCGAAGGAAGAGAACAAATAATAATTGACAATCATAGTGCTCCCGACTCTATACACCCAGGAACTTTCAAGACGTATAAAAAGATTTCCTTGAAGTATTACTGGCCTGGTCTCTTCAAACAAATTCGCAATTACATCTCTTAATGTGAAACTTGTAAAGCTTATAAACATAGCACGGCAGCACCTGCCGGCCTAATGGGTAACCCCAAACGTGCCGACAGACCCCTGCAGTCATTGTCAATGGACCTCGTCGGACCTTTTCCTCGAAGTTATGCCGGACACATGCACATACTTAGTGTAGTGGATGTTTTCACCAAATTCTGTTGGATCTTCCCTTTAAAAAGAGCCAACGCGTCCGCCATCATCAAACTTCTGGAAAAACACATTTTTATACCTTACGGAACACCCAGAACCGTAATTGTTGATAACGGAAAACAGTTTATTGCCCAAGAATTCAAAGAATTTCTTGCCAAATACGGAATCAAGGACATTTATTATAACACCTTGTACACTCCCCAAAATAACACTGTCGAACGTTACAACCAAACAATCAACACAGCTCTAGCTATTCTAGTTGATAAAGACCAACGCACTTGGTGTAAAAACCTAGATAAAATTCAGGCCGCTATGAACAACACTGTTAATCTGGCCACTGGTTACACACCTTTCTTCTTAAAACACGGTATGGAACAAGTCGTCCATGGTTCTCTACATAGGGACACAAACTTTCCTACGTCATCTGCCACCACAAGCAACCCTACCGCAGACTATGCCCATCGCCTGGAAGAACTGTCGGCCATTTACAGTGAAGTCACTGATGCTTTGCTCCTGGCTCACCAAAAGAGTGCGGACAGATATAACTTACGTAGGAAACATGTCACCTTCAATACAGGAGACATAGTTTGGAGAAAGAACAACACACTTTCCCAAGGAGCCATGTATTTCTCTGCTAAGCTGGCACCACGTTTCGTGAAGGCCAAAGTCCTAAGGAAAATATCAGACCTAGTGTACTCCTTGTCTGACTCATCTGGAAAGCACATTGGTAATTACCACATTAAGAACATTGTAAAGTCTGGAAGTGAGGAGTCAAGTAAAACTGCCCCCACTATCTCAGCAAACTTAAAATGATCCAGTATGTATCACTTTTTTGTAAGCTTACAAAGTCTTACTACGTCAGGCGTGTATTGTGTCAATCACATGCCCATCGTTTCGTAAATGAAACAAGTTGTAAATTATTTTGTAAATTAATGCGTACTCTCCTTGAAGTTACTTTCAAATGTTGTTTTTGCACTGTTTTTTCTTTCCCTCACGGCAATTTTTTTTTCTTTATTTTTTTCACCTGTTCTAAAACTGATCACTTTGGAACGGAGACACTTTTCGAGTTTCAATGTTTGGGAAGTCGCGAGCCCATTTATTGTCTCAACACGTACACTATGCAATGTTCATGCCATGTCATACCCTGCCGTGTCATGTAATTTTGTAATTTTTCTCCTATTTTTTGTTGCATTTTTGTCGTGTGGAAAGGAACTGTCTCACCTGTTTATTTTGTTCATGTAAAGTAGTTGACAATTGCCCATCGGCGTGTCGTTCTAGAAGTCGGGTTTTGTAAATTCCAAAGTGTTAAATTCCGACTCAGAACCAGTTAACTATTTTTTTACAATTTTTTTTTTCCTTTTATTTTGTTCATCATGAGTTTTAAAACCTTCCGAGGTATCTCTAGCATGAAAATCAAACAGTGGTTACTTACATAGTCGCCCCTCGTGTATATAAGTTTTTTCAATTTTTTCTTCTTAAACTAAAAATTGATGGCGTCCTACCCAAATTCATGCTCATGTACCCAAATTGGATATCGACACGTCCATTTTGGAACTCGTATTTATAAAACCAATGATTGGTCTTTATAACCCTGTATATAAATCAATTTGACTCGTTTCAACTAAAGTACGTAAAACCGAATCATCCGGTCTTTGGTTGTTATAACAAAGTCACCTTTTTTGTTATTTTGCTTTTTTCGCTTGTACGTTACGTATGTCTTGTATGACACGTTTCAACCCTACGAGACAGGTTAATAAAACCTTATGGTTATCCTGATTTTGGAATTCACAACTTTTAGGTGTTCATTTAACCAAGTATTTGCAACCCAAATTGCACATAACCTGGTATGTTTATAACTGCACAAAGGGTATGTAAAACCGTAATTGGTCCCTGTTCTTTGGTCTTCCTCACTGTAGGTTGCCACAACAGACAGTATGTAAAACCATTATAGGTCTGTCTTTGTTTTAAATACTTGGTGTAAGTAGAATTATACTCTGCCATCACCCTTGTATTTTGTAACACATGAAGTAACATCAAATTGTCTATCTTCTCTGTCGTACGCTCTTGGGCTACGGAGTTAGTTAATCTAACGAATCTTTATAAAATGTGGTAAAACAAGCATCGTTAACGTTTATTGTGTTGTATTTAAACGTAACCCACCATCATAGGAGAGATCCTTAGAACATCCACCGTCATAGGAGAGATCCTTAGAACATCCACCGTCATAGGAGGGATCCTTAAAATACCTGCCACGATACGAGAAGTTCGTCATAATCACTTTTGCTCATAGCTAAATGTTATTGAGTTGGTCGTGTGACATATTTGTCATGAGCACCGTTTTGTACAATCTATTTTGGTCGTGTGTCATTCATTTGTCATGAGTACCACCCTTTCTGTACAATCTATTTTGGTCGTGTGTCATTAATTTGTCATGAGTACCGCTTTTGTATTTTGGTCGTGTGTCATTAATTTGTCATGAGTACCGCTTTTGTATTTTGGTCGTGTGTCATTAATTTGTCATGAGTACCGCTTGTATGTATAATTGTGTACAACCCTTGTACAAGAGACGTGGAGACGTAATAACAATATTTACCGTGATTCGTGCGAACGACATAATATCGGCCTTGCCATCTTCTTTAAGAGGCATTGTATAAACTCTTGACTTCTGTCTATAATTGAGTTTTATCTTGTATGTACTTACATGTTTTTGTACACTATACGTGGAGACGTTAAAACACTTACCATGAGTCGTGCGAACGAAATAATATCAAACCTTTTGCGTGCGATCTACGAAATGTAGTCCACAACCCTTTGTTGTCATTCAACGCCAATGCCCGTGGACCTCCTGTTTTTTTACTTCTTTGCAAAAAGGAAAGAAGCCCAGGAATATCTACTATCCCAAAAGGACTAGTTTGTAGCTTCACTGCTAACTATGGGGCATAGTGCTGTGGGAGTTAATCGATTGAGCACAAAACCACCCAACTCGTTGTCTGGGGAACGGATAAGAAAACCCCCAGGTTTGTGAAATTGGAGCAAGGGTCTGTCTTTTCTCACAATCACGCAGGAGTTTTTAAAATGACCCCTAATCTTTTGCCCAATACACGCAAAAGATTAGTCTCTTTGATAATGTGTATTCAAATTTCTCCTCATCCTTTTAACAATTGTAAAGAGTCAGGAAATCTGCTGGTTGATCATGTTTCATTCTCACATGGAGTTTGAAGTGGAAATTAGTCCAGTCTCTAGCAAGTTTCGTCACTCAACTCCTTTCCTTTTCCTTTCCTTTCTCCTCACCATCATGTTCTCAGGTATATGTTATGAAGAGGAAAATCTGTTGTTGACCATAATTCGCCCTCACTGGGAGTGCGAATCGGTAAATTGACCAATTATCAGCAGGCTTTCTCCCTCACTCTCTGCATATGTCTCACCTTTTGTTCTCTTTCTCAATTTTACGAAACACATTCATGAATGTTGGATATGTACGATATGCACTTGGCGTACCGTCTGTCTCCTTTTGACAACCTTTATTCATGAATTGGTTTCTCTGCTTTTACCGTGACTCATTCACGACTTCTTTGTCTTGTTTTTTGAAATTCTACAAAAAATGTTACCACCTTTATGTTAACATAGGCCATGGAAGGCCGGTTGTTTTTTAACCAAGACATATTGTCACTCGGCAAACGCCAAGTCATCCTGGTAAAGGAAAATGTTCATGTAACCACAATTTAGTTAGAAAACTCTCTCTTCGTCACTCTTTGGGTCGGTGGTTAAAAATTCGTTTATTTCATTATCTGGACACATTTTGTTTCTCTCCAAACCTTTTCTTCATTGGTCCCTAGGCAGGTAAACTTCAAGAATTTTGCTCTAATAATAATTTCTCCCGGATTAAAAAGAAGCCCAGGCGGATGTCATCACCAACAGCCAAGCTGAGCTTCACTTCCTGACAGCACGCGCTGTGGTTACTAGGTCCCTCCTGCTGCCATTTTTCTACGCATTTGTTCCTGAAAGCACAGACCATACCGCCCATATGTATGTTGTTTTGTCGTGCCACAGCAAGTTGAGTTGTCCCACTATACATTATGACACTCTGAACCACCTTTTGGGCACGCTAGCTCCTAGGTTTGTTCTTACTCTTGCTATCAATGCCAACCATGTCGTCTCTTGCGCTGTCATGCAGTGACGCATATATCGTCATGTGTAAACCATCATTACCTTGACCTCCAGTATTCGCTGAATGCTCACCAATACAAGTTATGTTGAGCTACATTATGCTTCAATAACCATTATAGACGATCCGTGTTTACCTTAATAACACTTAGGATTCGTACTGGCATGTCTGCAGACACTGGATTCTCCTCTTCAATGACCTCTGTAACCATAGTCGCGGCACAGCAACCACAGTCTCCACTTCATGAACTTCGACGTCTTCGACGAAACCAAGTGTTTTCTAAGGCCCAAGTGTACTTCTGAGTGTTATCTCAAAGGGGTCTGATTACAGTGATAATGTAATCCTTAGAATCTGTGAAACCACGTCCTCCTCTTCGAAATCCTCCGAAACCAAACAAATCCACGCTTCGCAAACTTAGCTCCCAGACCAATGAAACCTTAGAATCACACAGGCATTTTTGTTCTTGCTTTTTGTTCTTCTATTGTACAAATATGAATTATTTTGTTCAATTGCATAACCATGTATTGTTATTTTGTTCAATTGCATAACCATGTATTGTCATCTTTCAATTGCATAACCTTGTATGTTGTTTCACACCATGTACTTTTACCAAAACTGTTCTTTTCCAAACATTGTATGTACCCCTCACCCATTCCCTACAAACATTGTGACCTAAACTATAACATAAATTGCATGTTCTAGCTAGGCATCTCTCAAGCAACGAATCTCTCAAAAACACCAATGGAAGCTTAAGAGGATTTTTTTTCCTACAGCTCCATTGCCACGTCGCTTTTTTTCCAAGCGCAGGGGGAAGTGTTACGATACGCCCCTGAAGCGAGTAGATACTAGAGCACAGAACGACAACGAGAACGCAAGCAGCAGTCCACACAACTCCCCTCTCTCCCCCCCGTTTCCTGTTTCCCCCTGCTTCTCCCCGCTTGCCCTGCCACTCGCGCAGTCCGCTGCACTCGCCAGAGAAGATTTAAGCGCCCTTGCGAACGGACGTACGCGGCCCGCTTTCGGGCGAGCAGTCCAAATTCAATGTGGCCGCGATGTATTATTGAAATACCTACGAGTAGAGTCGGCCTTGGCCGCGCTAATAGTTCGGTCTATTTAGACTACGAAAGTGCCTGATGGAACTACCACATGAGACGAGGATCCTGCTAATCCACATGTAAGCTGTATCTTGATTTCCTCTTTTAAATGTGTCCGTAATCAGTGAAATGTAGGGCCCCGCGAAAATCAGCACTCGGAGAGTTTCGTTTTGAGAGAGAGACAGTGAGAGTTAAACACTTTAGCTAGGTTTGTGTAATTTGCATTTCTTGTATTGAATTGTACTGTAGAAACCTATGTACCGTGTTTGAGTTTACAATACATGTCTTAATGATTTAACTTTGTTATTATTCTGCTACGGCAGGAGGATTGTTGACCAGTGTGTATCCCGTGGGACGCCGGAAGGTAGAGAGAAATTCCATAGCTTTGAGCGGCTCACCCCCTGAATAGAGAGTACCATTGTCCCGCTGAGAGCTAGCCTGGGACGTGTTGGGCCTGGTGTTGGTTTGGTAGCCGACATCGGGGTACCCTAACAACTTTTTAGAAAAATTTCCGCTTTTAGCAATTGATAACGCTGCAGAATTATCCTCATACATTTTGACTGAATCATTCAATTTTATTTTGAACACTTCACTTACTAAACCCTTCACAAACTTCAATTCAGTCAAAGCGTCAGACAATGCTACGTACTCTGCTTCACTGGACGACTTAGTTACAGATTTTTGTTAACGAGACTTCCAATAAACAGTATTGCCAAACAATTCTTATTAAATACCCCGATGTAGACTTTCTATCATTAATATCACCAGCTCAGTCTGAGTCTACTAAACAATCCAGTTCATTCATTTTCACTTAATTTTCACAGTACGGCAATTTCAAATTAAAGTTAAAAAAAATTAAAATTGATACATTTTTATGTTGGTATTTAATATCGGTTGTTTTGCATTATCTACGACGGTCGAAAAAACGCATTTATCGAAACAGTAGATAATTTGTCGTACGCGATCATCGCATGTGAACAATTATCTACTGAAATGAAAATTGGGTCCCTGTTTGCAGGCAACAAAAAAATGTTATGTTTGTATTTTACAATAAATGTTCCTAAATTTAATCTGAAATCCACTAGTTAGTAGAAATACCCACGCCCCACTAGCGTGAAGTGGGGCGACATTAATTTTGAAAATGTTTTGTGATTTATTTCTCCAGTACCTACTTAACCCAAAAGTCGTAGACTTACCATTTATTTTATCGCGCACATCTATGGACTGGCTGTCAAAATTAAGACAATCTGGATCTGCAGGAAATTGAAATCTCCAAACATCAAGGGGAATATCAATATTCACACGAGTTCTTGACACAAAAACTTAAGGCCCGTTTATAATAGGAATAAGTGCCCCCCACACACACACTTCGGAGCGACCGAGTCCCACGCCACTTCAGGTCGCCGCGCAGAAAAGTCTCACGGTGAACTGCGCTGTAAACCTATCGGTCTTTACTTTTCTGCAAGCCGTAGAAGTTGGAAGATAGGAAACCTGTCGTCGCCCGAGTTCTTAACCTTTCCCATACCATGCTAAAAATACCCTCGACAAACCGTCATGTTACACAGCGTTACTGTATGGGATTTGGAAATTATTTCCGGTTTTTTGTAAAAATATTGATGTGAATATTTTTTATATGGCTTATATTAATTTATTGTAAGAAAAAAACATTGAATTTGTGCTTAATAACTGAAATATTAAAAAAAATCATCATTCATAATAAATAATCAAATATTAGGCTAAAGTTCGGCTTAGTGGCGAAATTCCTAAAAATACAAACTTGTTATTTTTATACTAACTTTGGGCCGGGGAATCCGAATCTGAAAGAATTAGGCGGCGGCAAGCAATATTAAATGAATTATACGACTTTTAAATTTTCAATACACACATACGAAAACAGCCATTTTAAAAGCATTTTGACACATGAAAACCATAGAAACCATAAAATTAAGTGTTGCCATTAAGCAGTAATATCAATAACGTAAAATAACATGTTTATAATTTAAGTACTTACTTTTTATAAATTTTATTCACTTTTGTATCACAAACCATGCTACCTAAACCTAGCGTAGCCGCTAAACTACTTGAAAACTGGGATGTTTTTTTTAAATTGACGCGAGCAGGCGGTATAAAGGGGTACAAACCATGTGACACAAACCTTGCGTAGCCGCTAAACTACTTGAAAACTGGGATGTTTTTTTAAATTGACGCGAGCAGGCGGTATAAAGGGGCACAAACCATGTGACACAAACCTTTCGTAGCCGCTAAACTACTTGAAAACTGGGATGTTTTTTTAAATTGACGCGAGCAGGCGGTATAAAGGGGCACAAACCATGTGACACAAACCTTGCGTAGCCGCTAAACTACTTGAAAACTGGGATGTTTTTTTAAATTGACGCGAGCAGGCGGTATAAAGGGGCACAAACCATGTTACACAAACCTAGCGTAGCCGCTAAACTACTTGAAAACTGGGATGTTTTTTTTAAATTGACGCGAGCAGGCGGTATAAAGGGGCACAAACCATGTTGGGTTAGGTTAGGTTAGGTTATGTTAGGTTAGGTTAGATTAGGTTATTTGATTTATAAGGTATGTTCGATGATATTATTGTTTAATGGCCACACTTAAATTGTTGTTTTTCTATGGTTTCTATGGTTTTCATGTGTCAAAATGCTTTTAAAATGGCTGTTTTCGTATGTGTGTATTGAAAATTTAAAAGTCGTGTAACTCAGTTAATATTGCTTGCCGCCGCCTAATTCTTTCAGATTCGGATTCCCTGGCCCATAGTTAGTATAAAAATAATTAGTTTGATTTTTTAGGAATTTCGCCACTAAACCGAATTTTTTCCCAAATATTATTTGCAACGCCCAGTGAGGCGTGCGCTTGTGACAGCCGACCGCCTAGGGTCACGTTAGCATTCAGAGTAACACTATTGTTTCAAAAAGCCACATGTGGAATGCGCTAGGTACTGGTAAGGGCTGACACCGACCTACTATCATTTTTAAATATATTTACAAAAATACTTTATCGTAAAGAGTTTTTTTAATGTTTGATTATCTAATTTAATACCAGATTGAATGGTTTTAACACCACTTGCGTAGAGAAATAGATTACAAGAAAATACAATACTTACAGAATACTCGAATTAAAAAAAACAGTTTTACGCATAAGCAAACCACGAAAAAAATAATTTTACAATTATTTCGAAGTGAAAATTCTTCAGCACCGTTGTGATTTGAATCTGGTTGAAACGAAAAAGCGACATTAAAAAGAGACAAACACATGCATATGGCATTTATAGAGAATGAGTTAGAATAATCGGTCTCCTCTTTATGCGGTGCTTCGTAGCCTCCCCACTCTTACCTACTTTAATTTTCTGAAGGTTTCGCTTCTACCGGTGTGAACTGCACACTTGTATTTTTTATAATACTTGTATGTTTTAATATTTTTGTGAAATTTATTTATTATAGGAATTGTTGGAAGAAAAAATTTCCTTTTATGAGTGGAAACAGTTTACATAGCAAATTAAAAACATTTATTTGACAGAAACATAACGACAAAAACCAATTAGTAAATTCTTATTTAAACATTAATCTGACACGTTTATCATACCAAAATGTAATTAAAAATGTTAATGTAAAAGATATATATATTTTTTTACATTAACTCCACACAGGAGGCCCTGAGGAAAAAATTTCCCTCAGGGCCTATGTCATCTGAGATGCTGTGTAGAGGGTCGTTTTGAAGAGAGGAAGGAATGAACATTGGTCTTGAAGAGTAGGGTGGTTCGATTTCTTGTTTTTTTGTTTTTCTTAGTAGCGGGGTGCGGAATGGATGCTCTATAGGAATACCTTTAAAAGTTATTATGACAGCATTAAGATATTTTGAGTGCAAGTACTGCCCCAAGTCAATTCAAATTTAAAAAAAGCAGCGAGAAACTAGAAAAAGAAGGGTTTAATCTTTGGTCAATAAAAGTAGTTAAAATATAAAAAAATAATTTTTTTATTTACTAATTATATTATCTACTAATCAAGAAACAATAAAAGTACCATTGCTACACAAAAAAATCACAAACAATGTTAAAAAATAAAATCAAAAATCATAAAAGTTATTGTGTTTTATAGTCCTTCTTCGAATTGAATACTGGCATTATACGACAAGATTCTAGCTTGTTTCGTATCCATCCTTCACGTCTTTCAGGGCCGCAAACAGCAGAGCATGATGCCGTTACCACTTTGATGCATCTTTCCGTGGCTTGCGTGTGACAGGGCATCAATCGGAACTTACACAAAATGTTGGATTCGATAATTTCGTGGTCTGCAATGGCATCAATTATTGTCTCGCTAGATATCAGTTTTATAAGAGGTGGTTCTGATGGTTTTTCCCAGTAGATCAAGTCAATATAGTCTGCTGCGTTGAAATTAAAAGTAGGTAGCTTAAATACTCTTATTGGAGAGAACCCTGACGTACGTTCTCGGATACTTAGAATCCGTCTCAGAGCCAACTCTCTTATTTGTTTTCGTTCGTCGTTTAGCATACTAATAAGTATATTTTCGCTGTGGCCAAAATACCCGTTGCGTTGAATTACGGGATCTACCACCTTTTTCAAATGCTCTGGAAGGTAACGAGACAATTTAATAGTTTCGTGGAGGTGTCTCGCCCCGTAAACACACGAAGGTTGTGTTTTTATTTTAAACCACATTGGAGCATACACTCTTAGCACAAATTCAGTCAATATCACTTGATTTTCTGTCGGATTCTTGGTTGAAATGTATAGTCGGAGAATAGTATTGGCTGTTGTTAACCAACGCGAATGACAGATTTTACCCGGCTTTCTTTTCGCTAAGTTTTCGTCACATTGTCCTTTGGCGATTGCTTGGCACATTTCCAATAAATAGAGCTGGTCTGTGCTAAGGTCGTCACGGGATTTTGTAATGTCCGGTAAGTTGCATTCTACTGCTTGAAATTCTATCACAGGAAGATGTTCACAGTTCTGGAGTAACTTTCCTAGTTGGCCGCTAAAGCTTCTAGGACCTGTTGTCGTTCCATCAAGGTATTCGAAAAGGTGTCTCAAACTTAACTCGTTAGCATGTAACTGACAGACAAACCACTGAAGTGGACGATGGAGCTTTCCTTCAAGAAGTCGAATAATGCCAGCCTTAGCCCCAGTATTAACTGCTGTTCCGTCACATCCGATAGCCACGATGCACGCTAAATCAATGGATTTTGCCACAAAATATGCAAACAATTTGTGAGCTATTGTTTTAGCATCACCGAACTTAACGCCTATGTGGCCAATGTATTGTGAGCCAGGTTCTTTTAAAAGACTGATATGTTCTTCTATCACAACTTTTCTGCGTCCATCTTCCATGATTAATGTTTTATCCTTTCGACCGTCAAACGATATGCAAATGCACGAATCAAAATGGGGCTGATTGATGGCAGTCAGCGTGGTCCTAGTTTTGGCACGAGCACGTCGAATCTTATTACGATCGATCACGTTTGTTAGATTATCTGTTGTCACTAATCCAATATCTTGCAATGTAGCGCAGACGATGGCAGCACCTGCCCGATCAGAAATACTGTATCGATCCAATGTTCTGGATACAACAGATAGTCCACTGTCTGTTGGTTTTATTACATAAGAAGAAGAAGTAGATGCAGCAAAGTATTGTTCGTCAGTTGGAAGATCAACGTTATTTAAACTTAAAACTGTACTGCGAGATGTGGACGGTTGATCTAAAGATGTTTGTTGTGTTTCTTGGTATAGTTTGCGCTTTAATTTTCTTAACATATTGCTCTCATTTTGCTTAGTAGTTTTTCTATCTAAAGAACCAATCATCATTTTTCTGTCGCCTCTTTGATCTATCAAAAAATGTCTTTCTTTAATAGGTACTTTTCGATCTTGCGCACAAAAACAATTTTCGAACGAAGTACATTTGCAAGCAGCTTTATCAAATAACGTCTTGCTGCGTCTTTTAAAATCATCCAGTTTTTTAAGGTAACTCTCACTATGCTTTCTACCTTTGTATGGTTTAAGAATCGCCCGATACTTTTCATGGTAGTCCTTTAATCGCGCCAAAATTGTGCGATGTTCCACGATCGGTAGAGACGCTCGTTTCCAAATATTTTCTATTTTAGTAGCAACAATTTCACTTGTATCTCTTACCAAATTCTGGAAACGTTGTTCTGTACTTTGCGAGACGTAAATAAAATATTTCATCATGTCTTCATGACTTGGTAACACACTAGCTGGTAATTCCGCACCACAACCAAACAAAGGACAGTTTTTGTCACCGCTGCGTAAACTCATTGTTATTTTGTTTAACTTGAACTCAAAATAATAATTGTAAACTGTAATTACTCAAATGGACGTGCACGCGACGCTAATTCCAATTGTTTACTGATGATTGCAATAACGCTTGCAACACCCCGCGCCCCCGCGCCCCTGCGCACGGGGATGCGCTGTGAGCGAGCGAGGCGCGAAAGAGGACTCAGCAATTTGTCAAATTTTCGCGGTAAAATAAATATTGTCACTTTTTTTTAATATTATTATTTAAGGCACGGCAATTTTCATTAATTATGAAATGTAAAAGTAAAAAATTAAATTATTAATATTGACACAAAACTGTTTTATAAAGGGACAATTTTTACCAGATTTTAAATAATTCAACTGCTTTGGGGCAGTACTTCTTATCAAAATTTTAAAATGATATTTTGTATGCTTAATTCTATGTACCTAGAGCACCCATTCCGCACCCCGCGAAAACTGATTTCTAAAAAAAAATAAAATCCATACATTGGCGATCCACCTTATTGAAGAGACCCATGTTGTAGGAAGGAGGACACATAGGCCGGCAAATCGTTCCACAGCCGAGCTGTTGAACACAGGAACGAGTCGAAGAAACGACCCGTTCTCATGTGACAAATGTCAACCGTGTTCATATGTTGGGCACGTGTTTGGCGAGTTTCCCGACTATGCACCGGTGCCGAAGGGATCAATGACGCTAGTTCCTCGGAGCATCTTCCATTGTAATACGGGTAGAATAAGGATAGCATTCCCACCCGACGCCTGTGCTCTAAAGATTGCAATCCGTCTGTTAAGATGGGAGAATCTTTCAAACGGACCGCCCGTTTTTGCACAGAGTCGAAGGTATTTTTAGATTTATGAAAAACTTCTTTTTTTCTACAAAAAAGCAAAACAAAGGCTTTGTTATTATATTTACCTACATATGTAATGCATTTGTCTATAGCCTATAGCAAATCGTAAAATAATAGTGCAGACAAACAGTATTTATTTTTAAATTAGCTCCACACATGAGGCCCTGAGGAAAATAATTCGCCTCAGGGCCTATGTCATCTTTGGGGACGCAATGTGGAGGGTCTTTTTAGGAAATGAGGGGATATGAATCCGGGGTTCAGTATGTCCAGGGGTGACGGACGTATAAATCCAACTCTCCATCAATGGCACAAGGTGCTGTTCCGAGAGAGTCCTGCTGGAGAGGTCAAAGGGTCTCCCTCAACCAGTCTCTCCCAACCCGGCCAGCCACGCAGAGCCAATTGGTAGACAGACGTATCCGCTGCCAAGATCCGCAAGAAAACCTACCCCATAAACCTGGGCACCCTTGCTTAGTCACCAAACGTAGCAAACTACTTGAGGTCACGTATGTCAGAAGTGTTTGTTATCCAATAAATGGTTTCCGGGGCGGCGGCATGCCGTTATTATGAAAAAAATGCAATTTAGAAAATGATCGAAATAGAAAGTTAAACAAAGACACTTTGGGCGTTCTAAAATAGTAAAAAAATTATATTTAAAAATATTCTAAGAATCCTAACATTCGTTGCAAATTGTACCTTCAATTCGTTGAAAACTAACCATCTATATTTATTGCTACTTCCTTCCATGTAATAATAATTTGTAAAGATGTCACTTAACTACTGTTTCAATGGAAAGAAATAAATAATTATTTTATGGGGGTAGTTTCAGTAAAAAAAATAAGTACGTAAGAATCTAAATATTGCACCCGACCCTCACAAAAGAGTTTAATGGTGGTGCAGTAATAAATGTTTACAATCGTATTTTGGTTGAAGTATAGTCTTCGATACCGAAATTACATCATGCCGTGCTGAGTAGATAGGACATGCCACCAAAACCCTCTGTCTCGACACACACTCCTTGCTTCATTCGCATTCATAAATCGTATAATACAGATAAATCTGAATAAATAGATGCTTGGATGCGTTACGGTGCACTCTATCGGAGGACTACAGCGAGGTAAAAGATACAATCAAACGTACTCTCTTTAAAATGATTTATCTCTATATTTCTATTATTCTATCTCTTGGCGTGGCCCGACTGAAAGTATTTGATTCACTTGATCATGCCATGACTTTCTTGGCTTTCTCTGACTTCTTCCACAATTCACTTCGCGTCATATATTCCTTTTTTAACGCCCTAACTAAGCGAACCTTTCAATCCTACCCATCAAGTGCACTAGAGGTGATTTATGACATATATTTTTATATTTATCACATTTATCATATTTATTTTATTTATAGAAGTGGTGTTATAAAAAGGTGAAAATTATTATAATTTTTATCGGCCTCGTATTCCTTCCAGATCTCCACAATTTAACAAGGCTACACCCATAATTTTACTATATGGTTTTACAACACATAGGTACATATCAGGAATCTCATTTACACAGCATATCTACATTCATTCTTCCTCTGCCAGTTCAATGCCTCACGTTTCAATTTGGGAGGCGGGTATGGGGATCGCCGCCCCGGGAACTATTATTAGATAACCAAAACCTCTGCCATTGGTTATCCCAAGTAGTTCACTACGTTTGGTGACTTATTAGGGGTACCCGGGTTGGGGTTTGTCCGGGTCTTGGCGGCGAATGCATCTTCCTACCCGCTGCATGGCAGGCCGGATCGAGAGAGAATGGTTGAGGGAGTATCTTTGACTTCTCCAGCTGTTATCTCTCGGAACATCGCCTTGCACCGCAGTGGAAGTGATGGATTAATACGTCCGTCACTCCTGAACACACTGACACCCAGATTCCTACCGTCCCTTATAACCTTTTCCTTCCCTGAACTTCCTTACCTTCCTTTCCTAAACAGACCCTCCACAGGTCATCCCCAAAGATGACATAGGCCCTGAGGGGAATTATTTACCTCAGGGCCTCCTGTATGGAGTCAATGTAAAAAAAAACACTGCATTGTCATTGTCTTACATCCTTGAAAATCAAGTCTTCCACGAAAATATTATTTGATAAAAATAAAATTAAATAATACCTATAAACATTTATTATGAACTAATAATAATAATAATAATAACGTAATATTTGTATAGCGCAGTTTTGTGTCATTTCACTTCAAGTGCGCTTAACTATAATAAATTTAAAAATAATCCTACAGTGTTCCTTACGAGATCATTACAAAATATTTATAAAATAATACCTATGAAATAAAGAATATACAGTATTTACAAAACAATGACAAGAGAACAAAGATTAACAAAACAGTGCTGTTATAGCACAGAGGAAAATAATAATATACAAAAACAGTGTTATTGTAGCACAGGACAAAACAAGAACTTTTAAACTAAAATATAATACACTAACTTCTTACAAAAAATTCAGATATTAAACATAAAAGTACAATTAGGAGGAAACCGAAACCAAACGATTACCGGATACTTGAGAACATGACTTATTACTTGTATTGAAAAGATGTTAGGATTCATGAATGGTACGATTTTTTAAATAATTTTGTTTTTAAAGCCCGTTTAAATTCTGCCAAATTCTGGATATTAGTAAGAGCTGAGGGAAGTTTATTCCAAATGAGAGGGCCAGTTACACGAAAAGAGCGATCATAGTAAACGGCTCGATTTGACCGAGAAAGTTCGATTAAACGATTGGTAACATCCAGATCTGCTGACCTTAGAGTAAGCTGTCTCTCGCTTAAGTTTTGTCGGACACATAGTTCCGATATATAGGCAGGCGCCATTCCTTGCAATGCTTTGAAGGTCATTAAGCAGATCTTGAACTCTATTCTTTCAGGACATCTAAGCCAATGAAGACGATCCCTTAGAAGCGGGGTTATATGACAGTACTTAGATTCACCAAAAATCATTCTCGCCGCAGCATTGAAGACGGACTGTATTCTATTTAATTGTGTTTTAGGAAGGCCAGCATATGCACTATTACAATAGTCCATACGTGAGACAACGAACGAATTTATGAGGGACTTTGCTCCATCAGAAGGAAGGCATCTCCTGATTGACTTTATCTGCCGTAGATGGAAAAAGCCAGAACTCACAGCTTTTGAAATTTGCGACTCAAGAGAAAGACTATTGTCTAGAGTGAAACCAAGAAATTTTATTTCTGTAGAAGGAATTATATCTGTGTCCTGAATACGGATTGGACTGAAATCTATGAGGGCTTGCCTTCCACTAATGTGACATGACCCTGCAAATAACCCAAAACCCATAAAACTAAGCAAAAAACATCCCCCTTGTCCAATTGCCTATACTCGTCTCATGTTGTCGTCAATTTTAAGGAAATTTGCAGAAAGGGATTAAAAATTAATCTGGTTTGAGGCTAAGATGGTCGGTCGGCCGAACCTTCCGATGTGGTTCCTTATTTTTTTTGTGGCTCTTTTTTTAATGTAAACGGAAAGTCTAGCAACTTAAGTTTTTTGCAGTAAGATAATTAATAAATCTCTGTTTTTAGACATTTCAAATTTATGCACTAGAAAGAGACGACACACGTAATATCATGTCAACTTTGAGAAGTAAAATAGTCTCTACAGATAGGCAAAATATTTAAACGTTTTATTTTACATCTCTTTTTGTTATACATAACTAAAAAGAGATCGTAATATTGCACGTAGGTTTATGAGGTTGGAATGAATTAATGTTTTGTTTTCTCTGTTATTCCCATATAAATTTGAAATTTGTTGTCTCTATCTGACACAGAAATGTGTCGATATTTAGGAAAACATTTTTATCATTTTATACAGAATCATTACAATTTTTTAAGTATTTTTCACGAATGCAAAAATATATTTTTTAGGAATACCTAAAATGAAGGTTTAATGATTAACATATTTAAGGAGTTATTGATGTTTTAAAGAGCGTTGTAAACTAAAATCGCACCGCGGAAACGGGAGTGTTAATTGCGCAAACGACCATTTTATCGAAAATGAGTTTTAAATGCAATAATGTTAAGGATAAAATTTCGCGTCGTTAGATACATAAATCATAGTTTTACGAGCCTTATACAATTAATTACAAGCTTTTTAAAATTTCAATGTCCACAAAAATATTCGAAAAGTGAGTTCTTAATTAGTCAAACTCCTTATTAGTTCAATCTCATTCGCCGCGAAATAAAATTTGCGGGCTAGATTGCGCAAGCTCCACCAATTGACCAATCACAGCACGCCGATTCACGATGCCCCGCCGCCATGTTATTTGTTTACTTCGCACTATTTTTGTTTTTGTGGCGTGTTACGCGGAAGCAAAAAGCATTTAATTGTATTACCAGTGAGTTTTTGAATAACAAAATCACAACAAAATTTCCAAAACTATTGACAAAAGTTCATACATACGCAGCAGTGCTGAAATAGAGCGGTTAGTATTAGTTTTAAGTATCTTAATCAATGACGTTTCAGTTTTGTTTTATAGATGACAAGGAACTTTGTAATACAGCGTGTTCATTTTTCGGTTTTAACTCACTCTCCTTTTCGAGAGTTTTTATTGTCGAAATTAGTTTTGTTTACTGCCATTTATATTAAGTTAGAAATTCGATTCGAAATTGTCAGTTTATACGTATTTGTATGAAGCCTTTGTTTGACATTTAAGAATTAGTCCGGTCATTGGGCAGTTTGTTGAAATAATTTCTGTTGCAGTTCTGATTTTTGATAATCAGTATAAATATTTTTAATTCATTATTATCATATTTTCTGTATTTTTCTCACACAAAAATTTGAATAAATTTTAAAAATATTTTAATATGCTTCAATTATAGCATGTTTCAATTATAGCTTTAGTATTTTTTATAATTATTATCCTTGCGTGACCTTTCCAAAACGTTCCCGTTCCTGACCTGTTCCCCTCCCGCATTTCCTCTTCCTGATTCTCAGATTGTTTGTATTTTTCTCACGAAAAAACATTTTAATGTGTTTCAATTAAGCTTTATAATTTTTTTAAATAATTATCCTTTCACGTCCATTTCCAAGTGCTCCCGTTACCGCTCCATTCCCCTTCCACGGTGCCTTCTCACTCCCGTGTTCCCCTTTCATCTTCCGCGCCGTCTCCCCTCCCACAACCCCTCCCCCCTCCCGCTTCTACTTTCCCCGTCTCCCTACTCTTGTTTCAGTTGTTGACTCCCCCTGCTTCGTTCCTTCCCCCCTCCCGGTTTCCCCACCCCCTCCTCCCTTCCCCAACTACCGCTTAACTATGTAAAATACACACATTTTTTCAAACAATTCGCGAGCCGCCTAATATTTTTTTTTTATATGAATACCATTAATTATATATCACCATATTATTGATAATTATATATGTATAGAATTATATATTTATATATGAATTATATATCACCATTATATATGGAAACCTTCGCGGTTTCAGTACAACAACTAACCAAAGTTTCACCACAATCGGTTAAATTGTGTAGGAAATAGTAAGATAATTATAATGTTAATTTCATAAAACCAGAGCTCACCATTAAATATAGAGAGAGGCCTTCGCTGCCGTGCATACAACAACTCACCAAAGTTTCACCGGAATCGCAGAGAATAATAAGGTAAAATTATACAAACAACATAACGCCAGAGCTCACCATTATATATTGAAATCTTCGCAGGCGTACGCACAATATCTCACCAAAGTTTCATCGCAGTCGGATGAATGGTATAGGAAATAATGAGGTAATTTTAATGCAAATTGCACAACGCCAGATCTCACCATTATTTAAAGAAACCTTAGCGGGCGTGCGTAAAACAACACCCGAAAGATTAATCGGAAACGGAAGAATGGAATATAAAATAATAAGGGATTTTGTGTGCAAATTGCATAAAGCCATAGCTCACCTTTATATGCAGAAACCTCCGTGTGCATGCGCCCAACAACTCATCAATGTTTCATTACAATCGGTTTAATAGTACAGGAAATAATAATGAAATTGTAAAGCAAATTTCATAACCCCAGATCTGACCATTACATATAGAGACCTTCGCTGCCATGCGTACAACAACTCACCAAAGTTTCACCAGAATCGCAGAAATTAATAATGTATTTTTTACAAAAACTACATAACGCCAGAGCTCATCAACATATAAAGAAATTTTCGCAGGCGTGCGCACAATACCCCACCAAAATTTCGTCATGCAAATTTAATAAAACCAGAACTCACCATTATATATTGAAACCTTCGCGGGCGTACGTAAAACATCTCACCAAAATTTCATCGGAATCGGATGAATAGTACAGAAAATAATAAGAAAATTTGTGTGCAAATTTCATAAACCCAGAGTTCACCATTATATTTAGAAGCCTTAGCGTGCACGCGCACAATAACTAACCAAAGTGTCATCACAATCGGTTAAATGGTATAGGAAATAATCAGGGACATATTCCACAATTCCACCACGAATTGTCGATATCAAAAATAGAAATATTGAAAATAAACTCATCCTGTATATAACTTGAGATGGTCGTTTGCACAATCAAGAACGGAAAATATTTATACAGAAGTTGCTCAATCTCCATTTCACTGTGCGCAATCTCCATATGAATAATTTTGATTTTACATTTTTGCTCAATCTCCATTTTAAAATTAAAAATAAAGTATCAAAAGCGATAATTTGACACTTTCTTAAGAATTATTTCAACTTATGAGACCTATACCTTTACGTTAATAGCTTCGTCTTATACACCTATCATAATGTTTCATTGAAATAATCAAAGAAAACCTCCTCCTGTAAAATTCACAAATGGTGGTTTGGACAATTAAGAACTCGGGCGACGCTGTGTATCCGTTTATAATAGATGGCAATAAGCCGTTAACTTTTTCCCTTTGATTATATAATGTCTATAAACATCGTGGTCGTAGCAGATAAGGAGAGGGCGAATGGCGAGTTTCCGGCGCCATAAAACCGGATCAGCTCAGCTAAGGGAAGGTAACCCCTACAGAAAAATCCCTGGAGAAGGCAACGGGAAACCACTCCAGTATATTTTCCCAGCAAATCACTATGGAGAGAAACCAACCAATGGCCCCGAGTCCCGGGCGGCCCTTAAATGGGCCAGGGGTGCGAAGAATCTCCCGGCTCAAAATAGTGAATTCAAATATAAGATTAGGAACATGGAATGTTAGAAGTTTATACAGCGGTAAATTGGATAATACGATACAGGAAATGGAAAGATTAAAAGTGGATATTCTTGGAATAAGTGAACTGAGATGGACTGGCAGCGGCATACACCAACATGAGAAGGGAAATCTATACTACTCAGGAAGTGACCCGCAGGACAAAAATCGTCGAAACGGAGTTGCTATATTTGTCATGGAGAAGTATGTAAAATTTGTTAAGAATTTTGTACCCATCTCGGACAGAATAATATTATTACAATTACACTGTCAACCCATCAACATTAATATTATTCAAGTGTATGCACCAACAGCGGAAGTGAGATATGATGGTGATGTGGAATCTTTTTATGACTCACTAGCCAGTACATTGCAAAGTTTGAAAGGAGGAGAAGTCAATTTTGTCATTGGAGACTTAAATGCCAAAATTGGTGAAGGTCGCCGCTCTCATATAGTTGGTGAATATGGCTTAGGCATAAGCAATCAAAGAGGTGATAGACTATATGAATTCTGCCAGGATAAAAATATGGTTGTATTAAATACTTGGTTTAAACTCCCGAAAAGAAGGCTTTATACATGGAGATCACCTCAGGATGGAACAATCTATGATATTGTCAGGAACCAAATTGACTATGTGTTAGTAGACCATAGATTCAGGAACTCTGTAAAGAGAGTCACCACGTACCCTGGTGCGGACATTGGTTCTGACCATGTTTTGTTAACTGCCGATATTGTTTTATGCTTAAAACAAATAAAAAAGCCCAAAAACAAAATTAAAATGGATATCTCGAAACTCCAAGAAGAAGTGGTCAGAAATAAGGTATCTCAGACTTTGAACGATAATATTAGACTACTCCCTCGTGATCCATCAATAGAAATACAAACACAGTGGGATAACCTGAAGTCAGTTATATGTGAAACCTGTGATACAAATTTGAAAGCTGATAAGCAAATTAGAAAAAAGAATTGGATGACTGACCACATTTTGAACTTAATGGATGAGAGACGTAAACATAAACATAATGAGACACAATATAAAAACTTACAAAGAACGATTAGATGTGAAATTAAAAAAGCCAAAGAAGAATGGATGAAGTCACAGTGTGAAGAACTAGAGTCGTACAGTCGTAGTCACAATGCATTCAAACTTCACAAAAAATTGAAGGAAATTACAGGCACTTCTAGAAGAATTACTCCATCATGTTTAGTTGACGATTCCAATAAATTGATATTGGATGAAAAAGATATTTTACAAACATGGGAAAAGTATATTCATGATACATTCAAAGATATTAGACCTGACATTAATATTCCTAACGATCAATTGCATGGACCATCGATTTTAAAATCAGAAATTCTTCATGCGATAAAGACTTCAGAACATAGAAAAGCGTGCGGACCAGACGATATTCCAGTTGAGGTGTTGAAGCTCTTTGATAATGAAAATGTTGACTACCTGTTGAGGTTATTTAACTCTATATATGACACAGGGAATATACCCCAAGATTGGCTAAAATCCACCTTCGTGACATTACCTAAAAAACAATACCCTAAGAAGTGCAGTGACTATCGATTAATAAGCTTGATGAGTCATGTCCTTAAATTATTCCTTAAAATAATACATGCCAGGATACGCGATAAGTGCGAGCAGGACTTAGATGACACTCAGTTTGGCTTCAGAAATGCGTTCGGTACGCGTGAAGCATTATTTTCTGTCGACGTACTATTGCAAAAGTGTCGTGACCAAAGAAAGGAAGTCTTTGCCTGTTTTATTGACTACGAAAAGGCATTTGACAGGGTAAAACATGCTGACCTAATGAAAATGCTTGCGGATTGTAACGTTGACACCAAAGACCAGAATTTCATTAAAAACCTGTATTGGTTCCAAACAGCAGAAATAAGACATGGGAATGAGAGATCTAATGCAATCGCCATTCAGCGTGGAGTACGACAAGGCTGTATCCTGTCGCCACTATTATTTAATCTTTATTCCAACTATGTCTTCAAAAGAGCCCTAAGTAATACCCAGAAGGGTCTTAAGATCAACGGAGTTGTCATTAATAACATAAGATATGCAGATGATACTGTATTACTAGCTGACAGTATCAGTGACCTCCAAGACCTATTAGATCTTGTTAATAATGCTGGTGAGCAACTGGGCCTAACAATCAACGTCAATAAAACTAAATTGATGACTTTTGGACGACTAGATCACTCTGGATCAATGATTCAGTTAAATGGTTGTAATGTCGAAAAGGTGGAGAGATTTAGATACCTCGGCAGTATCCTCACGGAGAATCTTGACCCAGATATAGAGATTAGGTGCAGAATTGAAGCAGCAAGAACTGCATTCATAAAAATGAAATCCCTCTTCTGCAATGACAATATAAGCTTAAAATTAAGGCAGAGAATGCTAAAATGTTATGTGTGGTCGGTCTTGCTGTATGGTTGTGAAACATGGACCTTGAAAATAAATACCATGAACAGGTTAGAGGCTTTCGAAATGTGGCTTCACCGGAGAATGCTCAAGGTCCCATGGACCGACATGATCACCAACATTGAAATTCTCAGGCGGGCTAGAGCAGATAGGGAACTACTTACATTAATTAAAATCAAGAAAATTTCATATCTGGGTCATATACTTCGAGGGGAGAAGTATCACTTGCTCCATTTAATATTGAAAGGCAAGATAGAGGGTCGCCGAGGGCCCGGTAGGAGACAAATGTCTTGGCTGCGAAACATACGAGAGTGGACCGGCATTAGAAGTGTGGAGGAGCTATTCCGGGCAGCGCAAGACAGAGAGACCTTTTCAAGAGTGATCGCCAACGTCGGGGGGACCTGATAAGGCACATAAAGAAGAAGATATAATGTCTAGATAGAGCGCTTGAGTGACGAAACGCCAAAAAAAATATCAGTGAACTGTTCACTGATAAGCTCGTCCTGTCCGCTCAGTGGCGACACTATCGTTGTGCGGTAAACACGTGTTGTGTGTCATTTGAAAATGACGATTTGCGCTATAACAGTGTGCAGGAATTACAAAGGACGATTGAAAACAACTAAAAATGTTACCTATAATCGGTAAGTTACCTTTAAATAACCATTTAGTCAAAGAAACAATTCAGTTTTAATAGTGTAATTTGGTCTGACAGTTTGGTCTTAGGACAACGCTATTTGACGCCATGTTTACAGGGTTGCCTGTTCTTCAAATTAAATTTTCCCATGAGTGCGTTGTTAATTTTAAAATAGGTTTTTTAATAATTACCCAAAAGTACACTATAAATAATAATATTGGTAATTTTTGGATAGGGCCTGACACGCTTATTATGAATATTTTTTAAAAAAAAAACTTTAGATTCGCCTTAATTACTATAAGTGGAAACTTTCTGCATTCCGGGAGGCGGAAAATTATGCATTTTAATTTTCAATTGCGTAAACCCAAAATTCACTTCGCGAAGCGACCGGCGACTGTCAGCGGGCATTAGGTACGTCACTGTTATGTTGGTATCCCTGATGCATTAACAAGAGCTAAATACGACCGTAGCCATCTTCGTGGGATATAAAAAGAGGCGCGGAATTATGAAAACACAACAGAATTATAATATTAACAAACCTCTATTCGTATATTATATTATGTATTTTTATTATTACCATAAAATAACGATTAGCTAGAAGTTACGTAAAATAAAAATAAAACGTGCGCATTAGGTAAGCACTACTTTGACGAAATTCTGAAAATAAAATGAATAAAGGCCTTTAGGCAAGTTTTTTTACATTGAAAATTTTATTTTTACATTGAAAAAAAAATTTTTAAGTAAAAAAAAAAACGCGGCGTTTTTTTTTTTTACTTAAAAATTTTTTTTTCAATGTAAAAATAAAATTTTCAATGTAAAAAAACTTGCCTAAAGGCCTTTATTCATTTTATTTTCAGAATTTCGTCAAAGTAGTGCTTACCTAATGCGCACGTTTTATTTTTATTTTATGTAACTTCTAGCTATTATTATTATTTCTATTCTTCAATTATTAATGCGACGAATACCAACACCTCCAACTATAATGACGATGAAATCCAACACATGATTCCAGTGCCTCAGCTAGACTCTGAAGTGATTCTGATTAGAGGTTCGTTTATCTACGTTATTAATTCTGTTTTTCATAATTCCGCGCCTCTTTGTGTTACCCACGAAGATGGCTACGGTCGTATTTAGCTCTTGTTAATGCATCAGTGATACCAACATAACAGTGACGTATCTAATGGCTGCTGACAGTCGTCGACCAGTTCGCGAAGTGAATTTTGGATTTACGCAATTGAAAATTAAAATGCATAATTTTCCGCCTCCCGGAATGCAAAAAGTTTCCTTTTATAGTAATTAAGGCGAATATAAAGTTTTTTTCTAAAAATTATTCGTAATAAGCGTGTCAGGCCCTATCCAAAATTTACCATAATATTGTAAATGTGAAAGTTTGCCCTTATGTTTAAGTGTTTGTAAATTCTTCGCGTTGACACTAATGTACCGAAATTTATCTATTAAAATTACAAAAAATGTGACAGGTTTGTTTGGTGAAGTATCAAGTAAACTTTTAATTTTATTCATACATATTTTACAGAATACCTAATGATCCTACATTACGAAGTATGTGGATAGAAATAATAAAAAAAAGCCGCGGAGCTGGCAACCAGCTAAAACAACTGTTATTTGCTCTGATCAAAACAACTGTTTAACTTAATTTTTTAAAATGTATTTGGTCTTTATTATATAACTAAATAAAACCGTTTCTAATGCTTTTCGTTGTCTTTATTAGTTAAAAATAATCAAATAAAAATAAATCTCTTTTAATTAAATCAATGATTTTCTTTTCATTTATATCATTATATGTAGAAAACTATCTTACGTAAATGAATTCAAAATTAAAAGAATTATAGATTCCGCAAAATCGAAATATATTTTTACCCACTTTTATGGAAAATACTTGGAAGCTGGTATCACTCAGCGACGTAGAGCGCTTGCAAAACTATAGAAGTAACGCATAGTTGTGTGCGTATCACACACACTAGTGTTTCAAATCTGGCCTGTTGTTTTTGTCGGAATTACAGCGCAACACTCTATCTAGACATTATATAATCGGAAAGGCGAAAAATATTTGATCTCCTTTTATTGTATAAAATTATTCATTCAAGGTTGGACTGCCCTGACGCTATCAACTTGTTATCCTTACACATACCTCCAAAATATACTAGACGAAATATTTTATTTTGCAACAATAACTTCGCTACGAATTCTGCGGTAGAAAGAATACATAGGTTGGGTAATGAACTGACTGATGTCGCTGACATATTTAATTTAAACTTCGATTCATTTAAAGCCAAATTAGTCCACCACTTTTTAGATGTAAATAATGAATGAGTAAATTTTATTTTATTTCGATTTTCTTATGTTTATGGTTTTATTTTATTGTTCCCTTTCCAATATGAGTAATTAAGTAAAAATAAATTTAATGTGTTTTTGTTGTTCGTAGGTATATGAATTGTTGTACCTACGAGTTCTAAAGTCATCCATGTGGAATTAGCTTTAGATGTATGTACTCCTATTTTTTTTTATTGAGTTTATGCTTTATTTGTATATTTTGTAATATTTTTTTAAGTTTGTTATGTACTGTTGTTATAAATGTTATTTGTATTTTATATGTTAAAGCCCAATAGGGCGTCAATAAATACATAAATAAATAAAATAATCAAAGCTTTTTCCATAACCGAAAAGATGGTTCAACTTTAACTTTTACGGTTACGGCTTGCAGAAAGCTTAGGTATATGCTGAGATTTATGTATTTTCGATCGATTCTCTATGGCTTTGGATTCAATATTCAGTTTAGTTGAACAATAATTTTATTTTATTTATATTTGCTGAAGACGAAAATGATCTAATATAAATATAAAAATGAATATAAATGACGCGGAAATGATTTCTTGGGTCGAACAATTTCGTCTTTTATATAACAAGAAAGAAAAAGATTATATAGACAGAATTGTCGTATAAAACGTTATTTATTTGTGTTTTTTTCGTCGACTGTACGTCTCCATATGCAGTATATGCTAGCCCCAAAATAAACAAAAACATTCCAAGTGCAACAATGTCCGACATATCGTTTCAATATTTATTTATATAAAACAAAGTATAATAAGGGCCGGTATATCAGTCTTTGCTAATGAGCACATTCCTCGCTCAACTTAAACCAACCAAATCGGCCGCTTAAGAGCGAATAACCAGCAAATTTAAATTCAGATTCCGACGTCAGCGCTACACACTCGCTAGCGGGCATTTTTAGAACTAGAGTTCGATCCGCTCCAAGCTTGGTTTCGAGATATACTAGCTCACGCGCTAGGACTGTATAGACGCCACAGTATGGGTCAGATGAAGATGTTAAATTCTCGCTTTCAAAATTTTGATGAGTAGTAGTTATTTGTAATTTGTATATAGAAGTGCATAAACATAAATAGTTACAAGTAAAATGCGTAAACCCAGTAGGTATTAAGTAGATACCTATATGAATAAACAATTTGTTATATTCTTTTTAATATTTTGTTTTTAATTGTATTTTACGGCCATTAGATATCTCAGTATCGCCCTGATGTAAGACCACCATTAAGAATTGAAACGTCGCTTGAAATGGCTTTAGCCGTGTTTAGTGAACAGATCTGAATAGCCAGGTACTTCCCCACCTTCCTCTTCCCTATATCCTTCCCCTCCCCACTACATTCAGCCTTACAACATACCCCAATTAGGGATGCCATAGTCCCACTGGCCCCAGACGGGAGCAGTTGGGACTCTTGTACGGTATTAATGAAAAAAAAATAGTAATATTCAGTTGGATTGTAAAAAATTACTCATTTTAAAATATTTATTCGTGTGCATATTTGTTTATTTTATATTTATGTGAATACCGCACAAGAGACCCAAATGCTCCCGTCTGGAGCCGGTGAGACTATGACGTGACTATGGGGTATATTATGAGGCTGAAGGTGGTGGGGAGGGGAAGGAGATGGGGAAGAGGAAGGCGAGGAATTACCTGGCTATTCAGATCTGGTCACTAAACACGGTCATAGCCATTTCTAGCAAGTTTCAATTCTGAATGGTGGTCTTACACCACCCAGGGTGATACTGAAAGTATCTTCCACTCTGGAACGTGACGCAAATATATTATTTTTAATTTAAATAATTGTAAAATAACCCAAATTATTCAAATAAAATTAATTTGCCTACGCCGGGATTCGATCCCACGACCTTCGGATTGTGAGTCAAGAGCCTTACCCCTTGACCACGCCGACCGTCAATAGGTAGTATCAGTAATTTGGAAGGCGGGTATGGGTACCGCCGCCCCGGGAACCATGTATTGGATTATCAACACCTCTGCCATAGGTCACCCCAAGTGACTTAGCAGGGGAGCTCGGGTTCATGGGGCGAGGTTCGTCTACGTGGAAGTTCGGATCAGGAGAGACCGTTTTTTTACAATCGCTCGACACACTGCCTATCTCTACTTTGGGAATGCTGTGTGGAGGCTCGTTTTAGGGAAAGGAAGGAGAGGAACTTCGGAGAATGAAAAGGGTATTAGGGGTGGGTAGAAATCTGGGGGGTCAGCGTGTCCAGGAGTGCGGATGTATGGGGCCATCCCTCCCACTGCGGTGCAAGGCGATGTTCCGAGATGGTAAGGCTGGAGAAGTCAAAGGGACTCCCTCAACCACTTTTTCTAGATCCGACCTGCCATGCAGCTGGTGGGCAGACGCATCCACCGCCAAGACCTGAACAAACCTCACCCCCACGAACCAAACGTTGCGAACCACTTGGGATGACCTACGGCAGACGTGTTGGTTATCTAATAAATGGTTCTCGGGGCAGTGGTACCCATACCCGATTCTCGTGTTTTTGTGGATATAAAAAAGGCCTACCCTCCCACCCCCTCTCAACCCCCCCCCCCCCTAAACCCCCCTCCCCTCACCCCCTCACCCCCCACCTCTAACACCTCTCCACCCCCCGGCTCCTTTACCCCCCCCCCCCCCTCAGCCGCCCCTTTCATCTCATCTCAACTCTCCTCCAACCTCTCTCCCTTGGGAGCTGTTGGACTCTTATGCGGTATTACATAACAATATTTTTTTGGAGCATTTGGGACTCTCGTGTGGTATTCACATAACAATAATTTACAATATATATATATATTTTTAATTTAGTCTGCTTTAGAGTCAAACACGACTGAAGTAAAACTTAACAAACTTATAACAATAAATTTAAAAAAAAAACGTGCTTCTCAAACGGACAGCTGTATGCGACCTGCGGACGTGTCGGACGAAAACACAAAAATTTATGTGAACCTATTCAAAAGCACTTCAACAAACAGAATTAAAGCGCACAAACCCTTTCTTTCTTTGAGTGGCCTGGCAACGCCCGCTTGGTGTCCGCTATATATAATGTTATATAGTGCAGGCGCTTGCATTATAATGCAGTTTTCCGGGACTTGGGATGGAACCATTACAGTTTAGTTGACCCCGAGGTTATAGTGGCCTTGCAACGCATGCCGGGTACCCGCTGTATTTAATGTTATATAGTGCAGGCGCTTGCAATATAATGTAGTTTCCCGGGACTTGGGATGGAACCGTTACAGTTTAGTTAACCCCGAGGTTACATTGGTCTTGCAACGCATGCCGGGTACCCGTTGTATATAATGTTATATAGTGCAGGCGCTTGCAATATAATGTAGTTTCTTGGGACTTGGGGTGGAACCATTACAGTTTAGTTAACCCCGAGGTTACATTGGTCTTGCAACGCATGCCGGGTACCCGTTGTATATAATGTTATATAGTGCAGGCGCTTGCAATATAATGTAGTTTCTTGGGACTTGGGGTGGAACCATTACAGTTTAGTTAACCCCGAGGTTACATTGGTCTTGCAACGCATGCCGGGTACCCGTTGTATATAATGTTATATAGTGCAGGCGCTTGCAATATAATGTTGTTTCTTGGGACTTGGGGTGGAACCATTACAGTTTAGTTAACCCCGAGGTTACATTGGTCTTGCAACGCATGCCGGGTACCCGTTGTATATAATGTTATATAGTGCAGGCGCTTGCAATATAATGTAGTTTCTTGGGACTTGGGGTGGAACCTTTACAGTTTAGTTAACCCCGAGGTTACATTGGTCTTGCAACGCATGCCGGGTACCCGTTGTATATAATGTTATATAGTGCAGGCGCTTGCAATATAATGTAGTTTCTTGGGACTTGGGGTGGAACCATTGCAGTTTAGTTAACCCCGAGGTTACATTGGTCTTGCAACGCATGCCGGGTACCCACTGTATATAATTTATTTATTTATTTACGGAAAAATAGTCCATTAACAATAATACGAATAACATGTGTTCGTTAAGGCCCGACCCGCCTAGCAATCGATCACCGTTCGCATCGATTACCGTTCGCAGGACATTTTTCGTAACAATCATCACTTTTCGTAACGCATTTACCAGCTTACCCCCCATGTGTCGAGCGTGCGCAAAGAAGTTTTACTTCAAAAAAATTATTTTGAAGCTGTTGGGACTCTTGTGCAGTATTCACATAAGAATAATTTACAATAAAAAAAATGTTCAAAATTTTCATAAAAATATTCAATGAACATGAATTTTTGCGTTCGGTAAACCCTGTAGTTTTTACAAACACGAAACAATGAAATCGTATTATTTGTTTCGTTTTAAATTCGTCATTTCCAAATATTACGATACAGAGCGCCGCGGAGACAACCGCCGGCTGCCACGTTTGCGGGCAGAGTGAATTCTCAATTCTCGAGTCGTCGAGCTATAAGAAAAATGGTAAAACGCGAGCTGTAAATTAATTAATATTAATTACTTCTTATGATTATTTTTCGATCAAAATTTTTATGACTTGTCAATAATGTCTAAGCAAAATAAGTATTTAAAAAAATCTTGAAATATATTAGTTTGGAAGTAGGCAAATAAATACACAAACTGGCCAATTTACTTCAAGAAACACATGTGTAAAATTTTGGAAGAAGGTACACTTGCAAATGAAACGCATCATTCAGGAAATTAAAAGGACTAGTGAATTTTTATTGTTATATTCCCAATTACATTGTGAATATCGTTAGATCCAACTACCCACGGCAGACCAAGGATTTTATGTTGTTTATGAAGCTACATCGAAGGAAAAAGAGATAAAAAAACCGCAACTCGATCTTTTATAAATTATTTGTCCTGGTAGAGTGGGAGTTTGCATCTAGCGACATCTATTAACAAGTACAGTTTGCATCTAGCGACATCTATTAACAATTCTTACAATTAATTAGTTTGGTTCCCAAACAAACAATTCATTTTATCTACATATTTTGAGAGGTGTGAGTCCTAGCTAAAAACTAACCCAAAAATTTATACATACTCCCCCCCAAAAAACGGTCAACAGTAGAGTTTTTTACAACACAAATAAAATATAATTACTAAAATATCTCACTTATAATACTAAAAGTAACATATAATATTTATAAACTTTCACTGTCTCACACCAGATTTAACTAACTAATAAATTCATAATTTACATGCTCTAGTTAAAGTTAAATCAATAATTTCTAAAATAATAAAACATTTAATTTTAGGACAAACACAATATAATGATAATTGGACCAGGTCTTCCTTCCAGGACAGCTAGTTTTGTATTAACATTTGAACGGCAATTAGTGTTCTTCCCTTTTTTGGCTGAATTATCATCTTAAATTTTCACTTGGATTATATTTTTCACTATAGTGTCACAAGAGGTCACTACCTCCACCACCTTTATTCATTCTTGATTGTTTTTTTTTATTATTGTTTTTCACTTTTTTTTATCACAGTTGTTAAAAAGCCTGATTATAGCAACTGGATTATAAAACTCCCAGCTTCACTGGTTTTTTTCTTGCGCCTGTGGACGCCACACTGTGTATTGGCGCTACCGGGTCGCTTCTTATTCTCCCTGGTCCATCTTGGGTAAGTGATCTCCGCCTTTGTTGTCCTCAATTGGCAGCAAGCATAGTTTTGATATTGCCCTCTGGACTGTTCCCTGTGCTGTGATGATGGTAGCTACCCGTACTCTTCCATCAGGTCCCGGGTGTACAGCGTGCACTCGTCCTAGCCTCCAAAAGCAAGGAGGCTCGTTGTCTTCCTTCAGAATGACCATCTGGCCTGGTTGCAGCTGGCTTTGGTGGTTGCCAGTCCATTTTGTCCGAGTCTGCAGCTCAGCCAAGTATTCTTTGCGCCACCTCGACCAAAAAGATTGTATTAGTTGATTTAATTTTTGGTAATGATTCAGTCTATTGACTGCTACATTCTGCAAATTCTGCTCCGGGATCGCTGCTAAGCTCGTTCCAATGAGAAAGTGACCAGGACTCAGGGGATTTAGGTCTTTGGGGTCATTGGACAGCGGACAGAGGGGACGGGAATTCAAGCATGATTCAATTTGACATAATACAGTGCTAAATTCCTCATATGTTAATAGTGAAGCATTTGCTACCCTTTTCAAATGATATTTTACTGATTTGACCCCTGCTTCCCAGAGTCCACCAAAGTGCGGAGCCCTTGGTGGTATGAATTGCCACTGAATAGATAAATTAGCTAAGTATTTATCGATTTTTTCATTTGAATTTTCCAAAAATTCATAGATCTCCCTTAATTCATTATTCGCGCCTCTAAAATTAGAGGCGTTATCCGAAAGCATTTTACTGGGTTTCCCTCTTCGCGAAATGAAACGTTTAAACGCATTTAGGAAGCTATCAGTGCTTAAAGACATTACTACTTCTAAATGTATCGCTTTGGACACCATACATATAAATAGACATATATAAGATTTTACGCTGTGAGTCTTACGGCTAACACCTGACTTAATCATAATGGGTCCGCAGTAATCCACTCCGGACAATTGAAATGGACGACATTCCGTTATTCGTTCGGCCGGTAGGTCCGCCATCAGTTGTTGTTCTGTTTTCGGGTTACATCTAAAACATATAATACAGTATTTCAGAATCTTTTTAATTAAGTTTTTACCCATAATTGGCCAGTATTTCATTCTTATTAACGCTAATAATGCCTGCGTTCCTGCATGTAAATATAAATAATGGTAATGCTTGACAATAAGTTCGCTTAATTTATGATGTGAAGGTAGTACTATGGGGTGTTGTTGGCTTTCCGATATCATTTTTCCGTTGGACAACCTACCCCCCACCCGGATTAAATCTTTAAACAAATAAGGATTTAATGACTTTAACCTACTACTATTCTTTACATTACTCCCGGCCTGCAAGGCCCTCGACTCTTCTGGGAATGCAAAACATTGTGCGCGAGATATTAATATGTGAAGCGAATTTTCCAATTCGTAAACAGTTAGTGCTCCGCCACGCCTTGACAAAGAATTTCTGCAATTAAAAATAAATCGTAAGATATAAGCTGTCACCCTTTGCAATTTGGTTAAGCAAGAGTATCTGGAAAATATTTCCCAATCCTGTTTTACTGCTGAAATTAAAGTTAGTTTTAATCTTTCTTCTGGCAGATCCAACGGCGTAACTTCACTGCTGGTAATCGGGTAATCGCCTGACGTCAACCAGGGGGGCCCATGCCACCAAATGTCAGACTTTAGTAGTTGCGACGCCTTAGCGCCTCTGGATAAAACGTCCGCCGCATTATCCTCTGATCTTACATGTTTCCATTGTGAAGGTTGACTGGATTCCTGGATCTCAGCTACCCTATTGGCTACAAATGTGTTCCACCTTGCTGGCTGTCCACGAATCCAGAATAGCGTTATCATGGAATCGCACCAGTAGGTTGTACCTATTTCATTTAAGTTCATAGCTATTTTGACATAGTTTACTAACTTTGTAAGTAAGACAGCACCACAAAGCTCCAGCTTTGGTAGTGATATGCTTTTCAAAGGTGCCACCCTTGATTTTGATGTGACTAAATTAGAAGTTGTGTTTCCCAATTCATCAGTAGACACTATATATATACAAGCTGCATAGGCCTTTTCTGACGAATCACAAAATCCATGCAGATGCAGTTTAACTTGATGTTTGCAAATTACCCTTCTCGGTATTTTTAAATTATTCAAAAGAGGTAATTCATTTATATATGAATTCCACGCATTCATCTGGTCAGATGGAACATCTTCGTCCCACTGAATCTTAGTTTGCCACAAACCTTGCATTATCAATTTTGCGACTAAAGTTATTGGGCCTATCAGTCCCAATGGGTCAAAGGTAGAGGCGATACATGATAGCATTTGGCGTTTGCTTTTAACGCATGTTTCTAAGGGCTCTACAATGTACTGAAAATAGTCTTGCTGGTTATTCCACGACAACCCTAAAATTTTCTTTTCCTTTGGGTTATCAGTAATAATCATATCTGTGCCACTCTCTGGTTTCGAACTTATAGAGGGTGAATTTGATCGCCATTTTCGTAAATTCATGCCAGCAGATGCCAAAATGCTGCTTAACTGATGCTTAATAGTGAGACAATCTGCCTCATTTTCGTCGCCAGTTATCAGATCATCCATATAAAAATTGTATTTTAGGATTCGACTGACCTTTCTGTATGCTTCTTGATTTTCCGTTCCTAACTGCTCCAAGCATCTGGTAGCCAGAAAGGATGATGGTCCCAAACCGTAGGTGACGGTATTGAGTTGATAGTGTCGGATTTCTTCTTCCGGAGAGTCCCTCCAGACTATGCGCTGCAAATCTCTATCCTCCGGCTGCACCAATATTTGACGATACATCTTCTCGATGTCGGCAGTTAATGCATACTGGTGCTTTCTGAAAAATAGTAATTGTGCACATAAATCCTTTTGTAAAACTGGCCCTACCATGAGGGCGTCGTTTAATGATATACCGGTTGATGACTTGGCTGATCCGTCAAACACGACCCTGGTTTTGGTTGTCGTACTAGACTCCTTCATCACTGCGTGGTGAGGCAAATAATAACAAATTTTATCTTTTGGCGGTGCTTCGCACAGCGTCATATGCCCCAATTCCTGATACTCTTTCATGATTTTTTTATATTCTAGCATCAGGTCTTTATTGGTAAGGAATTTCTTCTCCATATTATAGAACCTTTTTTCAGCCATCTTTAGGGTTTCACCCATTTGATTAATATTAGGCCGCAGCGGTAATCTTACCGCAAAACGTCCTTTCTCATCTCTTTCATGCGTGTGCAAGAAGCTCTCTTCACATGCTCTTTCTTCGTGGCTTCTATGTTTTACAGGAGCTAGTTCCTCTATTTTCCAAAAGCTTTCTAATTGCTTATGTAATAAATTTAAAGATAAATGACAGTAATTTACTGGCCTTTTTGGTTTCGGAGTGGAGATAGGTCCGGATACAAGCCATCCTAGCTCGGTCCTTTGTAGTGTGAGCCCCGCATCTCCAATCCTCATTCGATCAGTATGCAAGACTTCCCAAAATATCTCCGCTCCCAATAGTAGATCTATCGGGCTGGTAATGTTGAAGTTCGGATCTGCTAATTGGAGACCGCTGGGGATCCCAGCGTCTTTTTTCTGAAAGGAAATTTGCGGCAGATTACTGGTCACTTCAGGTATTATCAGGCATTCTATCTTCTTTTCGTATTTGGAATAGCTTGAAGTTATATCTAGTTCAACTTTAGATTTTATATTTAAAATCTTATTGTGGATTCCCGTGACCGGAATGTTGGCCCTTTTTGCCTTTAATTTTAATTTATTTGCAAATTCCTCACTTATAAAGTTCGATTGAGCCCCAGAATCTAGCAAAACTCTGGCTTGAATTGAATTCCCTGTATTGTTTTTTATGTTGATAATGGCAGTGGACAATAACACGAAATTTTGTTCTACCTTCGCGGCATGATTTGATACTAAAGGCGCTTCCTTCGCGGAAGATGTTGATGCCCTTTCGTGTTTTGATTCCTCCTCCCTTTTAAAATGAAGCAAAGTATTGTGATTTTCACCATCGCATTTACGGCAATTGAATTTAGATTTGCAATCATTTAATTTATGACCGGGGTTTAAACATTTTAAACAAGCGCCTAATTTGTGCATTTTATCAATTCGTTCTTTCGGTTTTAATTCCAAAAATTTGCGGCAATAATAAATCTTATGATTGTCGTTGCAATTTAAACATTTTAGTTTTTGAACGGATAATGGCACCATAGCTTCCTTTTTATAATTATGCAGATTCGCTTTTCCCGGATTAATTCTTTTCTCGTTATTTGCCGATGCTTCTAGTACTTGGGCCCTTGTATACAAGCATTTAATAAATTCTTCATAGGTAGGTAGATTATTTTTTGTTGGGTATTGTTCCCAATGAGCTCTTGTATTTGAGTCTAGCTTGTTTGATAACAAATAAATTAAAATTAAATCCCAATTTTTCGTAGGTATATTTAAATTATTTAGCGATTTTAAATGCAATTGCGCCTCATCCAATAGGCTCCTTATTGCGACGTGATTTTCTGCCTTTACATCTGGTAATCTAAACAACGAGTTTACGTGATTATTTATAATTATTTTAGAGTTTTCGTATCTGTCCGTAAGCATCTCCCAGGCCGTAACATAATTGTCGATATGCATAGGCAATGCTGTTATAAGTTTAAATGCTTCCCCTTTCAGACAAGATCGTAAATAATAAAATTTTTGCACGGCATCTAGGTTAGAATTGCTGTCCACTAATGAAATAAACGCATCTCGGAATTCTATCCATTCGCAATAATCCCCTTTAAATTTTGGCAATTCTATGATGGGAAGCTTGATGTTATTAACCTTGACCGCGGAATCCCTTTTAGCTAAATTTTCTTTCGCGTTGGCTAATACATTGAAATAATCGTCTTCAAAACTCGCTCGTTCGCTTTCATCATCCTCGGGAGATAATGTATTTATTTTATCCTGAATCTCTTCAAACTTATCAAGTAAAGGTTCGAAACGCTGTATACGCAGTTCTAATTCGTTCTGTGTCAGTGTACCCTTGTTTAAAAATTCCCTGAATCGAGTAACCTTTCCTTTACATATTCCCTGTTGAGCGATTAGCGCCTTTAAATCCATATTGATTCAATCAGGTGTCTACTTACAGTTCACAGAGTAATCCAGATCACAATCACCATTAATCAACTAATATTTACTGTATTAAAGCACCGATAACCTCACAAATGATCGTTTTTGACTTCGTCCGTCAAAATATGACAATCGATGACAATAATAATATGAATTATAATTCTGTGCTACACTCACGCCGTCAATTTTGTCTTTGCCCATAGAGTATTTGCAGCAAGACTGCTTTACCGGCTTCGCGGTTGATTCAAATGAATATTTTAAACAAACACTAATTTATTCTTGGAAATTATAACATAGCTGTAGTTTTTTCACAATAAACTTATTGCCTACTGTAATATCGAGTTATTTTTTGTAGACTTGATTATACTGGCTTGCAACAATTTTTTATGAGTACACAATATTGATGTCATTAATTTTGCTTTTTTAAAGGGATTTTAATGGTAAGGTAGGTAGTGGATAAGGATTGGTCACTTGCCCATTTTTTTATCTGATGGCCTCTGCTGCTGGCTGGATGCTGGAAGCTGCATGTTGGCTGGATGTCCCTTCTTCAATGCTGGTTCCTTTTATTAATTTAACACTCGCGGTAAATTATCCGGCTCGAAGGAGCAAATGTAAAATTTTGGAAGAAGGTACACTTGCAAATGAAACGCATCATTCAGGAAATTAAAAGGACTAGTGAATTTTTATTGTTATATTCCCAATTACATTGTGAATATCGTTAGATCCAACTACCCACGGCAGACCAAGGATTTTATGTTGTTTATGAAGCTACATCGAAGGAAAAAGAGATAAAAAAACAGCAACTCGATCTTTTATAAATTATTTGTCCTGGTAGAGTGGGAGTTTGCATCTAGCGACATCTATTAACAATTCTTACAATTAATTAGTTTGGTTCCCAAACAAACAATTCATTTTATCTACATATTTTGAGAGGTGTGAGTCCTAGCTAAAAACTAACCCAAAAATTTATACAACATGTACGTATATATTTTTTAATGATTTTATTTAAACTAAAATTAAAATTCTAAAACATACTTTTACCAGATAATGTATGGATTTATTTAACTGCATGATTATATGATTTGAAATTGGTGTTGTATAATACATGTACTTTTTTGAAAATATGACAAATCTGCCAACGAACTATGGTATAACCTTATTATACTTAAAATAAACATTTTTTCTCAAAATTTAATCCATAACTTTACTAGATAAAAGAACAATCTTTCAAAATCAATTTATAATTTTTTGTGGAAACGAGTCAATAAGTCTAAACACTGATTTAAAAATGACATATTTCTGGTTTCTCTGGTAATGTCCTCTTAAGCCGCAGAATAGTTCCTTTGCTAGACGCTGTGGGCTGTGGCGCTATTGGCAATAACACATCCATCTGTCAAATTTGACATTTGACAATGTTTCGATTTCGATATACATCTCCTACGTACGTAAATTACATTATTAATAAATTAACCATCAGCATGGAGTTTGAGCTTTCTTCGAGCTTTGAGGATTTAGATATCGTTCATTTCGTAGAACATTTAAACAGACCACGCAAACTGCGAATATATATAAAAACAGGGCGAACGACTTCCTGGCGTGGATGATATTGAATTTTATAACAGGTTTCGTCTCTCCAAAAGGGTCGTAAATTGCTTGTTACATTTGATAAGGGATGACGTCAAATCTAAAATGAACTGGTAAGTGAAAATACTTTTTAAAAGGTGTAAAAAAAGTAGCTAACAATGTAGTACCTGTCTGCATAGTGTGTTTGTTTTCAATTCAGGAATAAAGCACTCACTCCAAAACACCAGATACTTTTGACAATCAGATACCTAGCATCTGGCTCCATGCTGATTGCTGTGGGGGACTTATTCAGAGTTCACAAAACCACTGCAAGCAAGCACATTTGGATAGTTTTACAATCAATTGCATGTTTGAGAACTGCTTTCATTACTTTGAAAAATGATCCTGAAAATATGGAAGAAAAACAAAGAGGGTTTTTTGCAATAGCACGTTTCCCCAAAGTGATTGGTGATCTTAATTGCAGGCACATGCAGGTATAGTCCCCTGGTAAGTTAAACGTCATTTTATCCAAGTGCTTGTCCCAATGTCAACAAACATGTCCCCCCTTTGCTTGCTTACCTTATTCGACTTATGAATATGCAGACTAATCATTAGTGAATCATTATTTTAGGTGGATGAAACACAGAGATTTATCGGAACTGAAAAGGTTTCTTTTTATAGCAATGTGAAAGCTATTTGTGATACCAATCTCAGATTCACCGATATCGTTTCAAGGTGGCAGGGGTCAAGTTTTATATTAGTGTAATTATTTATTTGTTGAGCTTACATAGTTGCAAATTTACCCCAGGCCTCTTCAACATTTAATCATACTGTAAAATGTAAATTAATAATGTACCGAAATAAAAAAAAATTGTCTGAGGAAGTATAACAGGTGTTTATTTTTTAAATGTCTTTATTCAGGTGTAATTTTCAAAGGAATACAAACAAATTAAACAAAAGAAGAATTCTTAACAGACTTCAAAATGAAGAAATTAAGAAAATGACGGATCAATATCTGGATATATTTCAGGTGAAAGCTTTCACCGACAACATAGAAATAACCAACTTTATTTAATGGTTACTAAATAAAGCTGGTTTATATTGTCATGTCAATTGTGACAATCGGTATAGTTATAGTAATATTTTATTTATTTCATTATTACATTTGATTACAGTAATGACGTATTGCCCATCTCACTAGGTGTGAAACGCCTGTGTTGAGATGGCAATTTACAGAGTGGTTGTATAAAAATAAAACAAAATCAGTATTTTTTTTCTTGCATTATACAATTCAAGTATGAATTTAGAAGATTAAGGAAAAAATGTTGAAGCAATTAAATTTCAATCTAACAAAAAGGCATAATATTATGTATGTATGTTTAAATTGTAATTGAAAATTAACATCCTGTTGCCAAACTGCTTAATTTGCCGTTTAACAGGATTGTACATTGAAAAACAATAAAAAGGAAAGTACTTAAAATTGAATTATTAATGTTGTTATTTTGTGAATTAAAGTACAATTTACTTCACATGGAAGTAGTATTTGTACTTTAGTTTTTCCTCCTCATCAGTCCCATCCCGAGGAGGTGCTCCTCATGTTCTTCCTGGCGTTCGGCCTTGAGGTTTTCGGCCCGGAGCAGATGTTCTTTCTCGTTTTCCTGGCGTTTAGTCTTGAGGCCCTCCACCTTGAGGAGGTGCTCCTCGTACAGATTTTGGAGATTTGAAGCTAAAATTTTCATTTTAAATTCTCTCAAAGAGCTCCACTCGGTAGTTGCGGTAGTAGATTTTCTTTTCTGCTGGAAAAGAAGAATATAATATTATAAAAAGTTGTACATGAAAATACCAACAGTTGCTTCATTCCGCACCCGCACCCATGTATTTCGCAATATAATTGGAAATAACTTATATTATTACATACGAGTACATGTTTGCAAAATAAACCTTTCCGTCAGTAAGAAAATTCTATTATTCTCTTCCTTGATGTCAACTGATCAATTTGAAAAGTTTTGATGTAGAAGTTAACTAACCATCACGACATTTCTGCAGGGGTAGGCGAAGAGGATGGACCACCAAACAACTCAGTCATTTAAAATAATGTATATTATATTTGCGGCACTTTCCACAGTGGAAGATGTGTAAGACTGGTATAAGACCACCATTCAGAATTGAAACGTTGCTTGAAATGGTGTTTGGTTACCAGATCTGAATAGCCAGGTACTCCCCCACCTTCCTCTCCCCCATCTCCTACCCCTCTCCAATACCTTCAGCCTCACAACATACCCTAATTGTGGATTCCATAGTCTCACTGGCTCCAGACGGGAGCAGCTGGGACTCTTGTGAGGTATATATATAAAAAAATACATTCCTTGCATCATTCACATTCATACATCATCTCGTACATACTCTTATATTATTTGACTCTTGACATGGTCCAACTCGCCATGTCTTGCCGACATCTTCTACCATTCACATTTGCAATATACATATATTCTCCTATCACTCCTTTCTTCGTTCATTCACTCTACACGCCCATGCGACCCTTTCTGTATTTTTTAAATTTATTTATTCATTGCTTTGAATGGTTACATCATTTGTGGATTTTTCGACCATCATGTTAAGGCCCGTGTTATGGTGGTCGGGTGGACAATTATATTATAAATAATGCAAGGCAAGTTTTTTTGTAAGACAATACTTTCAGGTAGGATATTATTAGAGTATCACCACTACAAAGGTGTTAGTGATACATCCACTCAGAATCGAAATGCTATTTGAAATCAGTGGATAGTAGTCAAATAATTTCCCTCAGGGCTTATGTCATCTTTGGGGATAATGTGTGGAAAGTTTTTTTTTTAAGGAAAGGAAGGAGGAGAGTACGGGGCAGGAAAAGGGTTTAAGGGGTGGGTAGGAATCTGGGATTCAGTGTCCTGGTCATCCACCTCCAAGAGCTAGACAAACCTCACCCCATGAACCCGGGCACCCCTGCTAAATCACCAAACATAGCTAACTACTTGGGATGATCTATGGCAGAGGTGTTGGTTATCCAATAAAGGTTCTCGGGGCGGCGGTACCCATCACGGAGCCCAAATTGAGTATATACGTATATGTATATTTTCAGTTACAACATTATCAATAATATCATATTTTTCAATCTTACCACTCTCGCTTACTAAAAGTCTAGAACTGCCCCTGCTTGAAATGCTTTAGCCTTCTTTGCTGATCATTTCTGAATAGTCAGGACTTCCGTAACTATATATTTCGTAGTACATAGGACTGCCCTAATTCCTTCTCATATCCATCCCATTTATCCTCACAGAAGATGCCATCTCACCGACTTCGGTTAGCAGGGAGAAAATGGAACACTTGTGGGATATTCACATTAAAAAAATTAACAATATATTACAAACCATAAATATGTCATAAACAAAATAAATAACGTTATAACTCTTCACTACACTATAGCGATATGAAATTTTTTTTGTAGCTAGTGCTGGGTTGGGTGCGGGTGTAGCGGGTGCTCTCATTTTGGTGTATTTTGGCATCAATTCTGATCAATTTCAGAATGCTAAAAGAAAGAAAATAATATTGTTACCAAATGATGTAAAAAAAGACATCTTTTGAGGTGTTTTGCAGAAATATGCCATGAACAGCAGAAATGCAAACAGATTTTTTTACGAGTTAAGTAACTAACGAACTGTCATATCAGAGAATGAATCGCCAAACGTGCATAAATCTTCTTTTACATACCCTACTGTGATTCTGACTCTTGACGTGGTCCTACTGATCAAGCCATGTCTTCCTCGGACAAGACCCTCGGCTTTTTCTACCACTCACATTCGTGCCATATATTTTCCTTGCACCCTTTCTTCGTTTATCCTCATATAGTCAATTGATATGACAAACATAATAAGTTAGTATTTCATAATACAATTAATTGATAAGCATACTTAATAATAGTTACCTTTGAGGACTGTTCATTCTACTCCGGTCGACTGGGTGGACAACAGTCCCATTATATTCCCATCGATCTTGGATCGGCTGCAACAGGCCCTTCTGTCTGATACGATACTTTTTATTTGTGGCAAATTTTTGCTTCATGTTCATTTTTGTCGATTGTCTCACTTTTTTCCCAAGCATTTGCCGTGGGCATTGGACTGAAATTGAATTCTCAAGTCAGCTCATCCAATAATAATTGACCGCATTGGACTCTTTATTCTCCAAATAAAGCGAATACTTTGATAAGACCAACTCCACCAGCAATTTCACCCCCTCTTCTGCGAAGTTCGGTGTTCTAGTCATGTTCTAGTATTTTTGATTCTGAAATAATTTCATACTCGTTATCCAACTAGTCAATTCTAATGATTAATCTAAATCGAAGTAAATAAATAAAAACTATAATGAACAATATACATATATTGGCAAATTATAAATATAAATGTGTAAATTCTAATATGCAATTGTTAATGTTCTCCAAAAAGACCTCGAAAGAATTTCAAAATTGTGATCGCCCGAAAGAAGTTATTTACCTATTCTGAAGGCAATTATTGATATAATTAAATGTAGTAAATTTAAAATATTATATCTAAAATATAAAAATCCACAATTCCGAACTCCTGCAACTTGCAGTGGGAGGTACTGAAGGTACTCGTACCATCGAAACAGCGCGCTGCGGCGCATTGGAACTCGAAACATACTATAATAATAATAATAATAAATTTATTTATTTCATCCAAAGAATATATGAATACATTATATAATATCATATTACAGTCGGTATTGGTTACATTTTCCCTTTATATTTTCTTCCTTTTCTTTTACACAGTAGTAATAATAACATAATACTAAGGTGTTATTGAAAGTTATTATTGCAATTTTGCAAACCTAAGATCACCTTACTGTAAATTTTGGTTGTATACATTTTTATATTATGTTTGTATTCTTTCTTATCGTAACTTATTGATAACACATATCCCACTGTACTTAAATTTATATATTTTTTTGCTCATATCTTTATTTCATTTATATGTTTTTATTTCCATCATAACTTTATTTGTTCTAGTTTTTTTTTTTCTCTTAAAAAAAATAGAACAAATAAAGTGACGTAGGTATATAAAAAAGTTACGTATATTAAAAAAAAATGTATTTATATATCATTTTTCATAATATATTGGGTATATAAATGGTTTCTTTCAAGATATCCTATGTTATCTTGAAAGAAACCATTCACATGTTAAAAATATTATGAACTGAATATACAATTTGGCTGTCCTGAAACGGGTATCCTTCCCAGTTGGACAGACAAGGTATCATTTTCTAACTTATTGTAATATGTATGCATATAAATAAATAAATAATAAATCGAGCTTTTAAATATACGTATAAAACATGTGTAAAACTTACCGAAAATAATAAAAAACTTTGGAAAAAGCGTTGACGTTTGACGTTTGATTTTAACCATAGAATCCGTAGATACTTACATAAATAGATTGGTTAGGCATAGAAATGACCAAAATTACCATAGACTAAGCGTTTAAAATTGGTCAACTCTAGGCTTACGACTGATTTACGGATGGTGTGCTAAGCCCCGCTTAAGCCCCGTTTATAATAGGAATAAGCCGTAAGAATAGGCCAGTGCCGTAATCTGTAAGCCGTAATATTTTAGAACGTCGTTTATAATTGGAATAGGAATAGAATAGAATACGCCCATAGAAGTGACTATGCCGCTGTCACTTGTCACTTGTCTACGTCAACTGTCAACTGATAATATATTATACTTTGTTTTATATAAATAAATATTGAAACGATGGATTTGTCGGACATTGTTGCATGTGGAATGTTTTTGTCTATTTTGGGGCTAGCATATACTGCATATGGAGACGTACAGTTGACGAAAAAACACGGTAATTCTTCGGAACAAACGTCAACGGTTAATACGGAATATTTATTTCATAACAATCAATCATAATTACACAAACCCGCTAGGATAAACCCTGCCTTGCCCACAAACCATTCAAAACCTGGGATGTTTTTTTAAAATTATGATGACATGAAGCGAAAGGTTTTATCAATTGACAATAAGGAACTCCAGTGAAAAATATTATGGCTTTAAAAAAATATGTTCATATAGACCAATAAACGCTGATTCTGAATATATAACTTTTATTTAATAATATTAAACGTACAGTTTTTAAAAAAATATTAAAAAGTACATTTTTAATATTCTCGTTAAAACACAGCGTCAGGTTGGTATGCTGTGTAATTCTCTGTGGTGACGTCACGATAGTAATCACGGTAATTACTGGTTTATTTATGCTATACGTCATTTATATGGGAATTTAGGTATGACACAAGCGAATGTTCTATATATTTCTTATTTTCGAAGATGTCGTAAAAGCATATACCTTTATAGAAAGTTAATAGAATTGCCTTTTAGATTTTTGTATCTGAGATATACGATTGTGTTTGAAAAAATGCAGTATTTTAAGTTTCAAAATGAAAAAATTTAAAAAAAACAGCCGACTGTAAACATATTCTATTAAATGGTCGAAAAAATTAGGAAATTTCAAAATTTAAAAAATACAGTCCTCTTACTTTATGAATTTGGAATAAAACTGTCACTTCACTTTTTATCTCGTTCATACAATTAAAAAGGATAAAAAAATATTATAATAATTCCGAAAAAATAACTGAAAAAATCCGACATCTTGGACTCGGTTTTACGCAATTATTGCGTTGATTTCTCGAATTTGTATTTATTTACACATGCATAAGGCTTTTACATTATCAAATAATATTACTTTTATGGAAGTTTTATTAAATTCACGCGGAAAAGTCATAAAAATTATAGAGAAGTAACCTTTGATTATGTAATGTCAGTAACCTAAAAACCGAACGAAACTAAATCACCAAAAAAACATTATTTAAGGACTAAAACTGAAAAAAAAGTACAGGCAGCATTAATACTTATGCTGAATTACACTAATATCACAGTGAATTAATCATTTAAACGAAAATTATCATCAAAAACATAAAACTGCAAGTTAAATTATTCATCAACGTCATTCATTGTTTTGCAAAGAATTTGATTTCGCCATTTGCAATAAATAAGCCATTAGCCAATCAACGCGTTATAATAAACAAGATGGCCGCGCGCCTGCGCAAATCTATGTGAGATTCAAGAAAACCAACATAACAATCATAAAATAGTGAATCGTTATTTTAGTAGATGACGTCACAAAATTCACCATAGATATGGGTGTTTTCGAGGGATCTCTAAAAATTAAAACTTTGAAAATTATTTTAACTATTAAAACTAACTCTAAAAAAAAAAAAAAATATGCAGTAATTTAAGTTAGAAAGTCATTTTTCATAAAAAAAAATAAAAAAAATGGACTGGACTTCTCTATTCTGACTTTATAAATCTTTTTCTTTCTTGTTATATAAAAGACGAAATTGTTCGACCCAAGAAATCAATTGAGCGTCATTTATATTCATTTTTATATTTATACTAGCTTTTGCCCCCGGCTTCGCACGCGCTACTCCCCCCCCCCCCCCCGAACACTCCCCTCTCCCACCCTGACACCCCCACCCCCCCAATCACCCTCCCCCTTAACCCTACCCCCTCAACGTAACAATCAAACACGCGCTGTAAATCTTGACTATCAAAGGGATCTCCATAGCAACCTAAACAAATAACAAAAATGACAGCTCATGTCAAACAATTAGGTAACAACGCTTTGCTTTTCGTCTGGACAATAAACGTATAATTGTATACAAATTTCATAATTCCAGAGCTCTAAGTTATAACCTAAAGACTATTCTAATGTGTGAGCTATATTACTGTAAGGTTTCATTAAAATCCGTTCAGTATTTATTGCGTGAAAGAGTAACAAACATCCATACATCCATCCATACAAACTTTCGCATTTATAATATTATTAGTAGGATTAGATCATTTTCGTCTTCAGCAAATATATATAAAATAAAATTATTGTTCAAATAAACTGAATATTGAATCCAAAGCCATAGAGTATCTATCGAAAATACATAAATCTCAGCATATATCTAAGCTTTCTGCAAGCCGTAACCGTAAAAGATAAAGTTGAACCATCTTTTCGGTTAAGGAAAAAGTTAACGGCTTATTGCCATCTATTATAAACGGATACTCAGGTTTCCTATCTTCCAACTTCTAAGGCTTACGGCTTACGGCCTACGGCTTACGGCTTATTCCTATTATAAACGGGCCTTTAAGCTCCACATTGCGTCAAAGCCGAGCTTTAGACCAACTGATATACCGGCCCTACGGGCCGCTTCTATGGGCGTATTCTATTCTATTCCTATTCCAATTATAAACGACGTTCTAAAATATTACGGCTTACAGATTACGGCACCGGCCTATTCTCTTATTCCTATTATAAACGGGGCTTTATTGTTGGCTTTCAATAGGTACCTATTAACTGCATAAATTGATATTATTCAAGATTTCTTAGTCTACGTACAAATTGTCTATGCATAACCTAACTTTTAATGAAGCTTGCTTTTGTCTCTGCAAAACGTGTCTTCCTGATGTTCCTGATTCGAATCTCTAATTTGACATAATATCGCTGACACTGTTTCACTGACGCGGTTAATTCAACGGTTACAAGTGTTTAACAGTTATTGGTAAGTTCTAATACTGATAATTTCTACCCGAGTTAATCATGAAGACCATATTACCTAAGGAGTTCATATTGCCTAAGCAGTTCATGTAATTTCAAATTTGACTAGCGAACGATGAGCTTTAATTTCGACTAAGCCATACTTTCATATTCTTTTTCGTGGTTTCCAACGCGATAAAGCTTAACTAACTTTACTAAGTTAGGAAATCCATTTGCTAATATTACTATAGATATAAATTATTAACTAAATACAATCGCTGAACAAAATGCCCATACAACATTTCAATACTATTTAACACAATAATAAACAAAAAATTTAACAAAACAAAAAACGACCTAAAAAAATGCACTAAAAAGAAAAAAAAATCGTATTCTCTACAAGTTAATAATCACTTAATTTTTCTACTCATCAATATTTTATTTATTTATTGAAAAAATAAGAAATACATAAGAATATAAGCTGCACATCTCACTAGGGCATTCCTGTATCGAGATATGCAGTTTTACAATAATGTAATAAAAAGAAACATACATAAACATAAACTTAAGAGAAATATAATAATAAACCTACAAAAGAAGCACAGTTATTCAAACATTACTAATACTAATAACTATTACAGCTGGGCAGTATGCTCATTGTTGGCAACAACATTATTCTGTAAACTAAATATGTAAATACAAAGTACCTGTTGTGGCTTACCAGATGCATTCATAGGGTGACCATACCACAGTAGTATTAAATTATTAACATAAATTAAATCATTCATCAATACTCTTTTGACAGTGTAAACATTTTTCAATCCACTCCCGTCAAAATTAAACATTTAAATTATTTAAAGTGAATTATTAATTATTATACATACCCATCATCAAATATTAACAAGCAGCACGTATTTATTAACATAATAGTGTTTTTCATTGCAAATATTTGTGTACTGTGTCAAAAAAAGCAAAAACAAATCAACAACTTCAAACATTGACAAGCAGTAAATACTGCCAAATTTATAAACGTGTCACAATGGATGTGCAAAATTTCATCTCCAAAGCAGAAATAGCTGTCAATGCCTTAAATAAGGTACTTTTTGGTCCATCCAACAAATTTAATAAGGATCAAATTTCTAAAATTTCCCTAATTGCATGTGAAATTTTAAACGCCTTAAACTTATGGCGTTTGGCGTTGGCGTTGGCATGTCTTCAGCTATGGCATCCAAAACTGCCAGCTTAGAAGGTGAACTGCGTGCATACAAGGATATTAGGGCGAATTCTTCCCAAAATAACTTTGACATCTGCGGAAGATTTCGGAAATGAATGAGCAACAAGTGCGTTCCAAAAATATTATTGTTTACAATGTGCCTAAAAGTATTAAGACAACAGAAGCCGGCAGGATCTTGGACGACCAGGCAAGTGTCACTAGTATAATCAGTGAAATCGACAAATCAGCAAATGAAAATATTTCAAAATATTATAGAATCGGTAAATTACCAAATAGCAAACCTAGACCAATAAAAATCGAACTAGAGAATTCCATACAATCGAGAACTATTCTAAGCAAACGAGGTCTTCTTAAGAACAATATCAGAATCTATCCCGACTCATCTCCGGCGCAGCAAAAATTTCTAAAAGATCTGAGGGTTCAACTGGAGAAGCGGGAAGAAAATGGTGAAGATGTCACCATAAAATACATAAACTCCACGCCCAGAATTGTCCCAAATCTGACAAAAAACTAGGAAGTTACAAAAATATCCAAGCAATTCCAACAAACGATCGATCCAGAACTTTAAAAATCTACTACCAAAACATCCGAGGACTACGATCAAAACTCGACGACCTACGAGCAGCCCTACCTTCTCATCATCATGACATCATTATATTTATGGAAACCTGGCTAAACTCTGATATCAAATCGACTGAACTCGGTCTTACAAACTACAAAATATTTCGCTGCGACAGAAATGTCAGATCAAGTTCCAAGTCAAGAGGTGGAGGAGTTTTGATTGCTATAAAATAGAAGTTGTCATCTCGAAAATTAACCACGAAACACAATAACATTGTACATCTTTTTGTGCAAGTAACGACTCCTCTCGAGAAAATTATATTTGGAACGGCCTATCCACCACCACTTTCTGACCCTCAAATATACAGAAACCACTGTGAAGACATCGAAACAATTTCATCAAAATATTCTCACTCGAAAATTGTTATCCTTGGAGATTATAACTTACCAAACCTAACATGGAAAGCAAAAAACTGTGGTCTCATCATAAACGAAAGTGAAAACGATCGTGCACGTGAAGTTTTGGACATGGTAAACTTTCACCAACATAATTTTATTTATAACAGTAACAATCGCTTATTAGACTTAGCTTTATCAAACTATCCTAAAATATCTGTAGAACTCTCAAATGATCCACTCCTACCAATAGATAATCACTATCCTCCCCTATACATTAAATTAAATATTACATGCGAAAATGAAAAAAATGCCTGTACAAAGAGTCCTAAACTTTAAACGAGCCGATTTCGACTCAATTAACAGCCATCTCTCAAATACAGACTGGTCGTTTTTATCCGATGAAAACATTGATGAATCTTTAGACCAACTTTATTTATACTTTTCTAATATTATTGAATCCTATGTACCTTTTTATACACCGAGAAGTTATACCTACCCGGTTTGGTTCTCATCAGAGCTTACTGCCTCTCTTCAGCAAAAAAAGAGTCAACACAAAAAATTTAAACAAAGCAAATCCATAAGTGATTATAAAATCTTTAGCGAAATCAGGAAAAAATGTAAAGATCTTTCCAAACAATGTTACAAAATGTATATAACCTCTATAGAGGACACTGTCTTTAAATCCAAAAATCTTTCGAAATTTCTTAAAAAACTAAACAATGAAAACACAGACTACCCGCCAATAATGCAAATGAATGGAACCAGTGCAAACAATACACAGGACATTGTAAACCTTTTTTCTGACTTCTTCAAAGATGTATATGATGAAGAAACCCCAGATGACAAAATACCTGAATACAAATTTAGCAAGACTACACACTTAACAAATTGCCAAATCACACAAAAATGTTGCGAACAGAAATTATTTTCCTTAGACACTGACAAATCCGCTAGCACAGACAACATTCCACCAATATTCCTAAAAAAATGCTCTAATACTTTATCTAAACCACTTACATTATTATTCAACCGTTTCTTAACCCTTGGACACTTTCCAGACCGCTGGAAATCTAGCTTCATTACACCTATCTACAAAAAAGGAGACGACACTAATATAACCAATTATCGCCCCATTTGTATACAGTCAGTACTACCTAAGCTTTTCGAATCACTGGTCCTCGATGAAATCTATCCCAACTAACTTAACAATATTTCAAAACTTCATATTACAATCTTTTCAGATAATAAACAAGTCGACTGCATATATACAGACTTTTCGAAGGCATTTGACAAAGTATCCCATAAACTACTAATCCAAAAACTATTTGCTCTAGGAATAAGGGATAACATGCTAAAATGGTTTACTAGCTATTTATTAAATCGTAAATTGTTCGTCAAATTAAAATCTTGGATGTCGAAAGCTTTCTGGGCTACTAGTGGCCTACCGCAAGGCAGTCACTTTGGCCCGGTTTTGTTCCTCATTTTCATCAATGATGTAACCAATTGCTTCAATGATGTCGAGGTATTGCTCTTTGCTAATGACATCAAGCTATACAAGAAAATAACTGATATAAATCATTGCCAAATACTACAGTCAAATATTAGTAAGTTTAAAGATTGGTGCATTCAAAATAATTTATTTTTAAATGTAGAATAGTGTAAATCCTTCACTTTCTTCAGAAATAAAAATCCTGTTTTATCGAATATTCCATCAATAACACAGCTTTAGAAAGAGTCCCGGAAATGAGGGATCTTGGAATCATTTTGGATGAAAAACTAAGTTTCTTCAATCATTTCCACCAAATTATGAACAAAGGTATGAAAACACTACGCTTCGTTTTAAGAACAACTAAAAACTTTAATTCCATAGAAGCCATTAAGTTTAAGTTTGGTTTGTGTAAGATTTTAGGACTTTTAATTTCAACAATAACTCCAGGTACATCAAAGATAGTTTTTATTGTAACCAACAAAATATACAAAACTCCCTTAAAAGACCCCCAACGGACCGATAATGTAGTGTTTCCTTTTAAAGGCAAACTGATGCAGAAGAGGTAGAATTTAAGAGAAACATTGTATTTATAACCTACATTATGGGTCTGTTGGGGGGAAAATATAGCCATTCCTGACATCTATGTCACGGAACCTCAACTAATTACTACTGACACCTGTGCCAGGTGCACAGAAACTTTTACTCTATTTTATTTACTTCATTTCCTAACAACTATTATATGTATCTCTAGTTAGAAGCCAAATTGAGAATAACTCGGTAGTTTGGTCTCCATCTTACAAAATTCACGATAATAATATTAAGCGAATATAAAAAAAAATTCTGCGTTTTATAAATTTTAAATTAAATATCCCACTAGAAGACTTAAAATATAATCTATTACTAAATATTCTAAAAATACACACACTAGAAGACAGACGTAAAATAAACGACTTGAAATTTTTATTCAAAATACTTAACTCTAAATTCGACTGTTGCGAACTCCTACAACTCGACAAAACCACACGATAAAATACACTATTCTACTGCAGCATTCATAAGCGGAACTACATTGCCCACTCTCCGATACAAAGATTTCACACTATGGGAAATCAGTACTTAAGTGATGTTGACTTATTCAACATCAACTTGGCGAATTTTGTGGATCTTGTAAAAAACTTATTCCAAAACTATTCCTAAACATATATGTACTTTTGTAAACTTATCAAATCGCTGTATTTTTGTGACTTGTGTGCATTTTTATCTAATTTTATTTTTATCTGTTTAAAAATCATCTGTCATAAACAAATTGTACTACTGTAAAAGCCCTCTGGGCGTTGAATAAATAAATAAAATAAATCAAATAAAATAAACAAGAAATAAATAATAATAAACAATTACGTAATCAATTTATATAGTTTATGTAATAAATATGTAGGAATGATTGTTATTTTTGGAGTCGGTGTCAGCCAAGGTAGGTTTGTAACTGCATACATAGTTATAGGTGAGATGTGCTTGAGTCGCAGGCAAGATATTTTTTGTTTTGTTAAAATTTTTGTTTATTTTTTGATTTTTAGTGACGAGCGTGCGTAAAGAAGTTTTACTTCAAAAAAAGAATCATCGAATGGCGTAATATTGAGTTATTCGTCCGTTTGTCGCGCACATACTTATTGCAAATTTACGACTTATATATTTTTTTCTGGATGCCATTGTCAAAACTGGACCAAATCAAAATTGGACCACACTGGAAGTACCAGCTTTCAAATAAAAAAAGAATAATCAATATCGGTTCACCCAATCGAAAGTTCTGAGGTAACAAACATAAAAAAAAAATTGTCGAATTGAGAACCTCCTCCTTTTCGAAGTTGTTTAAAAACAAAGTATATTAATTTATTTTACTAAATATATTATTTCAAGTACTAATAACACTGAACACCCCAATCAATATCTAAATTTTAAAGTGTATGACTGTTCTAATTATGTTGCATACTTACTACAAATGTATTTTTCTTTAAATTCTCCTTTACTTGACTTCTCAGATAGACGCACAAAATCAGTTCGATCAATGATCTGATTCAGGTTTATTTTTGAGCTTCGACCAATTTCCATCACATAACAGGAGGACACAATAGCAGTGTCATGGATCTTCCCAACCCAGAGAGTATTTCCATCAAGACGGAACCAGGGTCCCAGGAATTGGACGCAGATGATATAGAAATTCCGTACACGGATATAGTGATTGACCTCCCGGATGTGAAGAAGGAATGTTTGGAGTATGTGGAGTGTACTTCGACAGACAGTAAGTGCAGTGGCGTACCGTGGGGGGGGCGGGGGGGGCGGCCCGCCCCGGGCGGCACTTTTGGGGGGGCGGCAAAATTTCACAATCAATATTCATCTTGTAAAAATTTGGATTGGGGAAGTCGCGTATTCTCGCGTCAGGACTTAAAAGTTTTTTCTAGTTTATAGTTTCTTAACATCTTTCTTCAGTTTTATATACTGTTAAAATCAAAATATTAATGACAGACGTTTTGTTTTTATTTCTAACACATAAATTATTTTTAAATAAAAATGTAAATGGCAACAGTATCATTTTAGCTCTAATTGATAGTCGATTTGTGTTTTTTCGTGAAGCTTTGTGCGCCCTGCTGAAAGCGCATAAAAAATTACACTTATACGGTTTTCTTCCACGTATATATCACGGTGATATATTTTAAATTTATTATCACAGAAAAGTTAAATAGCTGACAGGTGTGTGCATACTTATTCGAATTGCAGTTATAAAATTCTAGATGCACACTATCTATGTGCTACCAGAATCAAAGAAAAACCATTTTTATGTTCTGAGTGAAGTTTTAATTCACCGCATACATATTTAATTAAAAGCAGTTTTGTGTTCAAAATGTATAATTCCAGTTGTGGATTCATCTGACGACACATTTTGAAGGAAAACATTATATTATTTAAAGTGCTTTATAAAATTCTTGCAGACAATTTATGTGCCGCCAGAATCAAAGAAAAAACATTTTCATGTTCCGAGTGTAGTCTTAATTCACCGCTTAGAGATTTAATTAAAACCCCTTTTGTGTTCAGAATGTAAAATTCCAGTTGTGAATTCATCCGACGACACATTTCGAAGAAAAAACCTATTTGAAGTGCTTAATAAAATTCTTCCAGACAAGTTATGTGCCGCCAGAGTCAAATAAAAACCTTTTTCATGTTCTGAGTGTAGTTTTAATTCACCGCATACAGATAAAATTTAAGCCAGTTTTATTGTTAAGAATGTAAAATTCCAATTGTGTATTCATCTGCTGACATATTTCGAAGGATAACATAACTTTTTTCGAAGTGCAAATATAAAATTCTAGTTGCAGACAATTTATGTGCTGCCAGAACCAAAGAAAAACCGTTTTCACGTTCTGAGTGTAGTTTTAATTCACCGCATACAGATTTAATTAATAAATATTTAAAAAAAAAAAAAATTAAAAAAAGGATCACTACCCCCCCCCCCCCCCCTTCCCTGAAGAAGTACCTATATAGGGGGGGGGGGGGGGGGCGGCAAAATTTTCCTCCGCCCCGGGCGGCTGATACCCACGGTACGCCACTGAGTAAGTGTAATGCTCTTATTATGTTTAAACTGTAGATGCCTGTCCGTTATGGAATATCACGCGGCCAGGATAAATGCTTATTAACGAGACGGCCTCTTGCCGAACATTCGTCACTTTTGTATTTCCGTTAAATATTAACTATATTAGAAATTGTCAAACACATCAAACTTTCAACCTGTCTTACTCAATTACAATTTCCGATTTCTCAATGTTTTATAGCTGAAATAATTCATTCGCCTTACTGACAACTTGCTCTCTTTCTATTTGATTTGTAAAACCGCGTATTATTAATTACCATAAAAATACATGCTATTGATGCAGGAAATAATAATAAGCAAAAATCTTCTTTTTAACCATCCGCCACTGAGGTGACTTTTTTTATTTCCATCCTGCTGAGTTGTAGTCTGACAGATGTGCATTTCGGGTACAAATCCATGTGACTATTCTTTTTTACTTATTAAATAGTATTTTTTTATTTTAATTTTAATAGGTATAAGTATATTTATTTCCGGAAATGGTGTAATAAAAAAAAAAATTTAAGTATAAAGGAATATTAATAACTAGACATCGGATTATATGCACTAACAAAGTGCCAAAATATGCATGCAAATACATATGCACTAAAAAAGGCCGAAATATGCACTAAAAACACTTGATATGCCTAAAATATGCACAATGCAAAATCAAAAAACCATTTTTATTTTTATGTATTTTAATTAAAGATGATACAAAAACAGCGAAATATTCTTAAAATTATGCATTGTTTTTGTGACATTATACAATTAAGTATTTTTCCAAATTTTCGAGCAAAAATTTTTGATGTTTGTCACCCAAAACGCCAAAAACGGCTTCTCTACGTCAACTGACGTCATCCGTAAATGTTTTTAAAAATTGGCGCCATTTCTGGAGATACCTGTTTATGCAGGGTATGTATGACCTGTGCAGTGGCGGACTAAGGGGGGGGGGGCGGGGGGGGGGCGGGGGGGGGGCGGCCCACCCCGGGCCCCCGGTCCTGGGGGGCCCCCAAACGCCTCCATGTTCCCTTGATCAAATTCTAAACAAGGCTTTAGGGCACCACCTATAAAAAAAAAGTATTTTTTTATTTCATTTTGTGGTTGATGCACTTGTTAAGAATGCAATCACCAAATTTTTAAAAATAAATTCGAAAAATTGACGGAGATACTAAATTTCATGTAAAACCATTTGAAACAGTTTGTATGTTGAATTATCCTTCAGCAAAACTTTGAATGCGTTTTATTTTTGAATGAATTTTATTTTCGATTTTTTGTGGTAAATATTCATCGTTCATAAAAAAATAGAAGGAGGCCATTTATAAAACAATCCCTACGTAGGGTCATAGTCAGGGCCAGATTAAACATGTCGGGGTCCCTAGGCAATGCACGTCTCGGGGCGATGCGGGGCTCCTAGGTAGTTGCCTACACTGCCTTATGGACAATACAGTCCTGCCAGGGCCAGCTTAAACATGTCGGGACCCCTAGGCAATGCACGTCTTAGGGCCCCTTTACCCTAGGTGCTCCCACCCAATGCGGGGACCTACCAAATGAATTTTACTTTCGATTTTATATTGTAAATTGTCTTCGTTCTTAAAAAAATAGAAGGAGGCCATTTATAAAACAATCCCTACATAGTCATAGTCAGGGCGGATTAAACATGTCGGGGCCCCTAGGCAAAGCACGCCTCGGGGCCCCTTTACCCTAGGGGCCCCAACCCGATGCGGGGCCCTTAGGCAGAAGCCTACACTGCCTTATGGACAATAGGGCCCTTCCAAGGCCGGCTTAAACATGTCGGGGCCCCTAGGCAATGCACGTCTTGGGGCCCCTTTACCCTATCCGATGCGGGGCCCCCTAGGCAGTTGCATATACGTCTTATGGTTAACACGGCCCCGGCTTAAGTGACTGGATTTTCGAACAGTTTAAGACTTGGTGCATGGTGCATGCAAATCAAATGTTTAGTTTTTCTAATATGTTGTCAACCAGTATGAAAAACGTAGTTTTGAGAAAAACGCGTTCAAAGTTTTGCTGAAGGATAACTCAACACACAAACTGTTTAAAACGGTTTCATATAAGATGCTGTATCTCCGTCATTTTACGAATTTCCTTACAGTATTTGGTGAAAGCAGTATTAACCAATGCATATTTTAGAAAATGAAATAAAAAAGTGTTTTTTTTTGTGAGCTGGTGCCTTTAAGATATGCTTAGTACCTACCTATCTAAGAGGTGTTTTGGAGTTGGGAGGTCCCATACAAACGTCATCCCATACAGATAAAATAGGAATAAATAAATACAGCCTGAACCGGTAATTTACAATTTTTAAAAATAAATGTCCCTGGGGGCCTCCAAACGCGCGCCTCCATGTTTCCTTGATCAAATCCTAAACAAGCCGCCCGCCGCTACCCGAATTTCTACCGATTTCTTACATATCCCCCTTAAAAATTTCAAGTTTAAGGGGGATATGTAAGAAAAAAATATGCTCTTAAAAAAATATATGTTATTTTGGAAGATAATATCTATACATTCCCCATGCCAAAACGCAAATTATATGAAATTCCCCTAATAGAAAAATATTGCAAAGTATGCTCCAAAAATTATTATAAACATATCTGATTCAATATTTCTATTTTTGAAACTGATAATTCGTGGTGGAAGTCCATTATAATAGATTATAATAAAACAAATAAAAAACTTTATTCCACTTAATTTTATTTGACCGTAACCGGTTTCAGCTCGTCAGAGCCATCTTCAGACTGGTACGAATAATTCTTAGCCTACGCTTTATATACATAACATATGGGGGGGGGGGGGAGAGGGGTAGTCTACAAGGATTTTAATGAATTATTTTTGTTACTAAGTCGTTTTAGACTGTCGAATTTCTAAGTATTTTGGTAATTCCAGTGGGCTAATTACTTTGGGTTTGTAGCTCACTTCAATATCTATTGATTAGGGAAAAACCTTACAAGTAATGTGAATTATTAATGGACTAATTTTATTGTCAAAATATTAAAACTATTTAGTTTTGACCATTCCCACTCAAATGTAAACATGCATCCCTTCAAAAAGCAATTAAAAAATCGCATTGATCATAGATATGTATAATAACGATTTGACAACAAAATTAGATAATTAGAGAGTTATATGCATTTGCATATGCAAATGCATATAATCAGATGTCTATTTATAACTAATTAATATTTGTATATATAATAACTAATTAATATTTGTATATATAATAACTAATTATTTTTTAGTGGCAGATAATTTTAAACAGGGTGGTGGAAGCTGGCTCAGGGCTCAGGAAAGTATTGAGCGAGACGGAACGATGCGCCGCAAAATGGAAATGTTGCATCTGTGCTGACAAACGTAATGTCAGCGATAGAGGGTTAAAGCACAAGCTCTTTTTAGGGTTAATTGCCTTAAACAACAAAAAAAAAAGAGGGTTAAAGAATCAGAGGCTATTTCTCTGGTGAAAACATCGATCCAAAGGGGGAATCTGAAGTCCTCCTTATCAGTATAATTTACTTTATGTTTATTTTCCATAAACCGAGTACATTGCTGTTTTGGTGTTACAGGTAAAATTAATGTAGAGACTGTTCCCATCAAGGCAGAACCAGGATCCCGAGAAGAGTATGAAGGAGGAATTCCTTATACGGAAATAGACATAGACCTGTCGGATGTTAAAAAGGAATGCTTAGAGCACACTCAAACAACTATCCGAACATCAGGTATAACCGATTTTTATTCGTTTAATTGAAAATTTTAGCTCTTTAAATTTTTTGTTGTTTTATAAATGAACTCTACATGAATTAAACTTTATTCGCTATCTTTTTCAGACTTAATAACAAATCTGAAGACGCACCCCAGCAAAAACCATTTCTCATGCACCTATTGTAACTACTCCTGCTCTCATAAGTCAATGATAAAACTGCACTCGCTCATCCACACTTGTGGGAAACCTTTTTCGCGCTCCGTCTGCAAAAAATTATTTTCTCAAAAGGGATATTTGAATACTCAAAAGCAGACACACAGTGGAGAAATACCCTTTTCATGTTCCGACTGCGAAAAATCATTTTCTCTTAAGAGAAATTTGACGACTCACATGCTGGCACACAGTGGAGAAAAACCCTTTTCATGTTCCGACTGCAAACAATCATTTTCTCTTAAGAATACTTTGACGAGGCATATGCTGACACACAGAGGAGAAAAACCTTTTTCATGTTCTGACTGCAAAATATCATTTTCTCTTAAGGGAACTTTGACGAGGCATATGCTGACACACAGTGGAGAAAAACCTTTTTCATGTTCCGACTGTGAAAAATCTTTTACTTTTAAGGCAACTTTGACGGTGCATATGCTGACACACAGTGGAGAAAAACCCTTTTCATGTTCCGAGTGCGAAAAATCATTTTCTCTTAAGAAAAATTTGACGACTCACATGCTGACACACAGTGGAGAAAAACCCATTTCATGTTCCGACTGCGAAAAATCATTTTCTCTTAAGAGAAATTTGACGACTCACATGCTGACACACAGTGGAGAAAAACCCTTTTCATGTTCCAAATGCAAAAAACCATTTTCTCTTAAGGGACGTTTGACGAGGCATATGCTGACACACAGTGGAGAAAAACCTTTTTCATGTTCCGACTGCAAACAATCATTTTCTCAAAAGGTACATTTGACGACGCATATGCAGACACACAGTGGAGAAAAACCTTTTTCATGTTCCGACTGCGAAAAATCATTTTCTCGTAATGAAAATTTGACGACTCACATGCTGACACACAGTGGAGAAAAACCTTTTTCATGTTCCGACTGCAAACAATCATTTTCTCAAAAGGTTCATTTGACGACGCATATGCTGACACACAGTGGAGAAAAACCCTTTACATGTTCCAAATGCAAAAAACCATTTTCTCTTAAGGGACGTTTGACGAGGCATATGCTGACACACAGTGGAGAAAAACCTTTTTCATGTTCCGACTGCAAAAAATCATTTTCTCAAAGGGTACATTTGACGAAACACATGCTTATACATAGTAAAAACATAAACAAATAAATATTGAATCATTATTGACAGTTGGCACGTATTGTTCTGCTCTGCTAAAATAGTGAAATTTTGTGGAATAAAAGTTTTTTTATAATATACGAAGCTATTCTTAACAGCGACAACAGCAGCTTTGGGAAAATTAAACATCCAGTACCAAAGGGTTAAAATTGAGGACTGCAATCCATGGACACAATGTCACCACTACTGTAAATTTATGCACCCAGCCTCCAGATGCATATTTATAATGTATTTCAAATTTTGTATTTTAGTTTACATATATAGTTTTTTAGTACTCAAGTTATGTATAAGTAATACTTACATTTTCGTTGTTTGTTTTTGGCCGTGATGCCGTGTTGCGCTACTTCCTTCTTTAGCCGACGTTTCGGAGAGCTTTGCAGTGTCCATCATCAGGGCAGATCCGACGATGTGTAATTGTTAGTGTTGAGTGTGTGCTTATTTACTTGGAAGCGATACCGTGTCGCCAGCTTCAATACACTACGAGCTGGTAGGTATTACAGTAAAAGGGAGCTACGATTTTAGTAAAAGCGCAGTATTTACGTTAGCCTGGAGCCCGTCCACGTGAGAAATGCCAACGGAAGTGGCGAATTCTAGAATTAGCAAACCAAGTTAAAATGGTTAAAGCAAATGTAGCCAGTATCGAGGTTTATACAAAAAAATGGTTTTATACCTTTAAATGGTATTATTATATTGTATGACAGTATAGTTGGACATGGTTTTTTGCGTTTAGCTTTGGTGCAGCCGTCAATTACGTCGATACCAAGAGCTGTTGAGCTTAGCTCCGTCGTCTCTATTAATATTAATTGGATTTTTGTATATTTCAATTGCCTCCGTAATCAGGCGTGATCTATAAGTTTTGGGTCTTCCCAGGATCCCAGGAACAAATCCAAATTAATGGCCGGTTTCAATTAAGTGCTCGGCGATTGCCGATTTATCAGGGTGGCCAAGTGTAAACTTAGACAAATTAATAACTAAATGGTAAACTTCGGTGTGCGAGTCAAGAGCCTTACCTCTAGACTAAAAAACTACTAAAAACCGTAAGGCTCTTGACTCGCACACCGAAGTTCGCGTGATCGAATCCCGGCGTGGCAAATAAATTGTATGTGATTAGTTTTTGTTTGCACAATTTATTGATTCAAAATAATATAATATATACATAGTATATTTGCGGCACGTGGAAAATACACTCAGTATCGCCCTAGTGTAAGACCACCATTCAGAATTGAAACATTCCTTGAAATGGCGTTAGCCGTGTTTGGTGACTAGAGCTGAATAGCCATGCACTTTGCCACTTTCCTCTTCCCTAACTCCTTCCCCTCCCCACTACCTTCAGCCTCATAACACATCGGATGCCATAGTCTCACTGGCTCCAGACGGGTGCAGCTGTGACTCTTGTGAGGTATTACTATTAAAAAAAAAAAATACTCAACATGAAATATATATTATTTTTTATTTACCTACCATTAAACATTTTCGGTAGCATATCTCTTTTGTATTTGAATATCTTGTACAAACTGACTGCGACTGCACTTGCAAGTTTCATGTAATCAGTACGTGATAATTTTTAAGTTCTCAAAAAAGGGCGGCACGGACACGTTTACTTAGGTAATTTTTAAACTGCTGATATCTTTGGAATGAAATGTCCGAATTAAATAATTCTAAAAGTTGTATAAAAAAAATTGAAACAGTCTTGAAAATGAAGAAATTTATTTTGATAAGGATTAATAACAAGATACAATTAAAGGGACTTTTCTAGCGGCGAGATTACAGTTTTTAAATATAAGAACACTTATTGAGGCATAACTATAATAGTTAGACATATGCTGTCGCGAAACTTTTTGTAAATTATGATGGGTTCTGCAAAGTCGTACTACATTATTTTTTCTATCGTTAATAGTTTTCGCTGCGAACTCGATGTTAAGAATATTTTTGGTATTTTTTTACACCTTGGGTTACATTATTGAAGTTTTAGTAATGTTCCCTAATTTTTTTGAAAATTTTATATATCCAATGTCACCCGGAGATAGTGTAGGTTCCCAACAATGGAAGATTTTATCAAATCGGTTCAGAAGTTTCGGAGCCTTTTCAATGCAAACAAACAAACAGTTAATCAAATCTTTCCTCTTTATAATAGTGTGTTAGATTAGTTGTTCATCATCCGTAATCTCTCGCCATTCGGAACATCGCATTGCACCGAAATGAGAGGGATGGATTCACACTCTGTCACTCCTAGACACACTGACCCCCAAATTCCTACCCACACCTACTTCCCCCTTCCTTCCCTGAACATCCTCTTCTTCCTTCCCCAGACACACTGATCCCCAGATTCCTACCCACACCTACTTTCCTTTTCCGTCTCAGAACTTCCTTTCCTTCCTTTCCTAATAATAATTTACGAAGAATTATCTTCTTCGGTCCTCCTTCGTGGACTCATGAAAAAGAAGTTTCCTTCAACCAGTCTCTCCCGATCCGGCCCGCCACGAAGTATGTGGGCAAACGCGTTCACCGCACGAACTTTGACAAATCTCGCCCCTTGAACCCGGGTACCCCAGCTAAGTCACCAAAAGTAGACAACTACTTGGGATGACGTACGACAGAGGTGTTGGTTATTCAATAAATGGTCCTCGGGGCGACAGTACACTTATCCTCATCCCATGTTATTCCCAGTTGAGAGGCGAGTCGAGGGAATTCTAGGTTAGGACCCCTAAACACGCATTTATCCAAACAGTAGATAATTTATCGTGCGCGATCATCGCATGTGAACAATTAGGTATCTACTGAAATGAAAATTGGGTCCCTGTTTGCAGGCATCAAAAAAATGTTATGTTTGTATTTTACAATAAATGTTCCTAAGTTTCTGAAATCCACTAGTTAGTAGAATTACCCACGCCCCACTAGCGTGAAGTGGGGCGACATTAATTTTGAAAATGTTCTGTGATTTATTTCTCCAGTACCTACTTAACCCAAATGTCATAGACTTACCATTTATTTTATCGCGCACATCTATGGCCTGGCTGTCAAAATTAAGACGATCTGGATCTGCAGCAGGAAATTAAAATCTACAAACATCAAGGGGAATATCAATATTCACACAAGTTCTTGACACAAAAACTTATTGTTGGCTTTCAGTAGGTACCTATTAACCGCAAAAATTGATATTATTCACGATTTCTTAGTCTACGTACATATTGTCTATGTATAACCTAACTTTTAATGAAGCTTGCTTTTGTCTCTGCAAAACGTGTCTTCCTGATTCAAATCTCTAATTTGACATAATATCGCTGACACTGTTTCACTGAGGCGGTTAATTCAACGGTTACAAGTGTTTAACAGTTTTTGGTAAGTTCTAATTCTGATAATTTCTACCCGAGTTAATCATGAAGACCATATTACCTAAGGAGTTCATATTGCCTAAGCAGTTCATGTAATTTCAAATTTGACTAGCAAACGATGAGCTTTAATTTCGACTAAGCCATACTTTCATATTCTTTTTCGTGGTTTCCAACGCGATAAAGCTTAACTAACTCTACTAAGTTAAGAAATCCATTTGCTAATATTACTATGGATATAAATTATGTACTAAATACAAACGCTGACTAAAATGCCCATACAACATTTCAATACTATTTAACACAATAATAAACAAAAAATTTAACAAAACAAAAAACGACGGGCGGAATGCAGATCCTGCCAAACTCTGGAAATTTAATAAAAAGGCACTTTCTAGATGAGAAAAGTGTGGAGAAGCTGAATAAAACAAAAATTAAGGCGCGCTCGGCAAAATTAAGGGAGATACAGCCGTTCAAAGTATTGAGAAAATGTAATTTTGGCAGTAGACGTCAGTCAAAGCGTGACTATTAGGTAGATCACTGTTATGTTGATTACGTTGGTATCCCTGATACATTGCGAATACGAATGTGGCCAACTTCGTGGGATATATGAACTTGGTTTTTATGTGGGGCAAATTGTGTTTTAAATTTTCAATAGATTTTCAGGCAAGGTTTTATTATAAAATTGCTGGCACTCGTAATCGTTCTCTAAATCTGTTGCACCATCCTCAAGCGACGGCAAAGTTTTGGGTGGAAATTCCTTAGTGGCGTCGTACAAACATACGATGTGATACGATGTATACAATGATTCTTATGGATTCTAATTAGAGTCCAGCTGAGGCTGAAAAAACTGGAAAGAAGTAATAAAGGGATAGATTTATTATTACCATAAAAATAACGATTAGCTAGAAGTTACGTAAAGTAAAAAAAACATGCATATTAGGTAAGCACTGACGAAATTCTGAAAATAAAATGAATAAAGGCCTTTAGGCAAGTTTTTTTACATTAAATTTTTTTTGTTACATCGGAAATTTTTTTTTAATGTAATGTAAAAAAAAACTACGAAAGCTGCATGTCATCAAAATGTAAAATGCATATTTTTTGCATGTTTTTTGGCCTCCCGCGACATAAATACTCACAATATAAATACCTAAAGTTTAAGTTTAGACTTACGGATTTTCAATACTTCGTTTGTGTGAAAACACTATGAAACCAATACGTGATTTTATTCAATATTCCTTATTAACGAGTAAGCGGTAAGCATAAATAATAAAACCTTGCCTGAAAACATATCGACAATTTAAAACACAATTTGCGCCACACAAACCCCAAGTTCATATATCCCACGAAGTTGGCTACATTCGTATTCGCAATGTATCAGGGAATCAACGTAATCAACATAACAGTGATCTACCTAATAGCCACGCTTTGACTGACGTCTACTGCCAAAATTACATTTTCTCAATACTTTGAACGGCTGTATCTCCCTTAATTTTGCCGAGCGCGCCTTAATTTTTGTTTTATTCAGCTTCTCCACACTTTTCTCATCTAGAAAGTGCCTTTTTATTAAATTTCCAGAGTTTGGCAGGATCTGCATTTCAGCCCTTTAGAGAAATATAATAATAAACCTACAAAAGAAGCACAGTTATTCAAACATTACTAATACTAATAGCTATTACAGCTGGGCAGGATGCTCATTGTTGGCAACAACGACATTATTCTGTAAACTAAATATGTAAATACAAGGTACCTGTTGTGGCTTTCCAGACGCATTAATAGGGTGACCATACCATAGTAACATTAAATTATTAACAAAAAATAAATAATAATAAACAATTACGTAATCAATTTATATAGTTTATGTAATAAATATGTAGGAACGATTGTTATTTTTGGAGTCGGTGTCAGCCAAGGTAGGTTTGTAACTGCATACATAGTTATAGGTGAGATGTGCTTGAGTCGCACGCGAGACATTTTTTGTTTTGTTAAAATTTTTGTTTAGTTTTTTGATTTTTAGTGACGAGCGTGCGTAGAGAAGTTTTACTTCAAAAAAAGAATCATCGAAAACTGCTGGCGTAATATTAAGTTATTCGTCCATTTGTCGCGCACATACTTATTGCAAATTTACGACTTATATGTTTTTTTCTGGATGCCATTGTCAAAACTGGACCAAATCAAAATGGGACCACACGGGATGTACCAGCTTTCAAATAAAAAAGAATAATCAATATCGATTCACCCAATCGAAAGTTCTGAGGTAACAAACATAAAAACAAAAATTGTCGAATTGAGAACCTCCTCCTTTTCGAAGTTGTTTAAAAACAAAGTATATTAATTTATTTTACTAAATATATTATTTCAAGTACTTATACCACTGAACACCCTAATCAATATCTAAATTTTAAAGTGCATGACTGTTCTAATTATGTTGCATACTTACTACAAATGTACTTTTCGAGGTCATGGTTTGACACACTTGTTAAATTCTCCTTTACTTGACTTCTCAGATAGACGCACAAAATCAGTTCAATCAATGATCTGTTTCAGGTTTATTTTTGAGCTTCAACCAATTTCCATCACATAACAGGAGGACACAACAGCAGTGTCATGGATCTTCCCAACCCAGAGATTATTTCCATCAAGACGGAACCAGGGTCCCAGGAATTGGACGCAGATGATATAGAAATTCCGTACACGGATATAGTGATTGACCTCCCGGATGTGAAGAAGGAATGTTTGGAGTATGTGGAGTGTACTTCGACAGACAGTAAGTGTAATGCTCTTATTATGTTTAAACTGTAGATGCCTGTCCGTTATGGAATATCACGCGGCCAGGATAAATGCTTATTAACGAGACGGCCTCTTGCCGAACATTCGTCACTTTTGTATTTCCGTTAAATATTAACTATATTAGAAATTGTCAAACACATCAAACTTTCAACCTGTCTTACTCAATTACAATTTCCGATTTCTCAATGTTTTATAGCTGAAATAATTCATTCGCCTTACTGACAACTTGCTCTCTTTCTATTTGATTTGTAAAACCGCGTATTATTAATTACCATAAAAATACATGCTATTGATGCAGGAAATAATAATAAGCAAAAATCTTCTTTTTAACCATCCGCCACTGAGGTGACTTTTTTTATTTCCATCCTGCTGAGTTGTAGTCTGACAGATGTGCATTTCGGGTACAAATCCATGTGACTATTCTTTTTTACTTATTAAATAGTATTTTTTTATTTTAATTTTAATAGGTATAAGTATATTTATTTCCGGAAATGGTGTAATAAAAAAAAAAATTTAAGTATAAAGGAATATTAATAACTAGACATCGGATTATATGCACTAACAAAGTGCCAAAATATGCATGCAAATACATATGCACTAAAAAAGGCCGAAATATGCACTAAAAACACTTGATATGCCTAAAATATGCACAATGCAAAATCAAAAAACCATTTTTATTTTTATATATTTTAATTAAAGATGATACAAAAACAGCGAAATATTCTTAAAATTATGCACAGTTTTTGTGACATTATACAATTAAGTATTTTTCCAAATTTTCGAGCAAAAATTTTTGATGTTTGTCACCCAAAGCGCCAAAAATGGCTTCTCTACGTCAACTGACGTCATCTATAAATGTTTTTAAAAATTCGGCCATTTCTGGAGATACCTGTTTATGCAGGGTATGTATGACCTGTGCAGTGGCGGACTAAGGGGGGGCGGCCCACCCCGGGCCCCCGGTCCTGGGGGGCCCCCAAACGCCTCCATGTTCCCTTGATCAAATTCTAAACAAGGCTTTAGGGCACCACCGTAAAAAAAAAGTATTTTTTTATTTCATTTTGTGGTTGATGCACTTGTTAAGAATGCAATCACCAAATTTTTAAAAATAAATTCGAAAAATTGACGGAGATACTAAATTTCATGTAAAACCATTTGAAACAGTTTGTATGTTGAATTATCCTTCAGCAAAACTTTGAATGCGTTTTATTTTTGAATGAATTTTATTTTCGATTTTTTATGGTAAATATTCATCGTTCATAAAAAAATAGAAGGAGGCCATTTATAAAACAATCCCTACGTAGGGTCATAGTCAGGACCAGATTAAACATGTCGGGGTCCCTAGGCAATGCACGTCTCGGGGCGATGCGGGGCTCCTAGGTAGTTGCCTACACTGCCTTATGGACAATACAGTCCTGCCAGGGCCAGCTTAAACATGTCGGGACCCCTAGGCAATGCACGTCTTAGGGCCCCTTTACCCTAGGTGCTCCCACCCAATGCGGGGACCTACCAAATGAATTTTACTTTCGATTTTATATTGTAAATTGTCTTCGTTCTTAAAAAAATGGAAGGAGGCCATTTATAAAACAATCCCTACATAGTCATAGTCAGGGCGGATTAAACATGTCGGGGCCCCTAGGCAAAGCACGCCTCGGGGCCCCTTTACCCTAGGGGCCCCAACCCGATGCGGGGCCCTTAGGCAGAGGCCTACACTGCCTTATGGACAATAGGGCCCTTCCAAGGCCGGCTTAAACATGTCGGGGCCCCTAGGCAATGCACGTCTTGGGGCCCCTTTACCCTATCCGATGCGGGGCCCCCTAGGCAGTTGCATATACGTCTTATGGATAACACGGCCCCGGCTTTAGTGAGTGGATTTTCGAACAGTTTAAGACTTGGTGCATGGTGCATGCAAATCAAATGTTTAGTTTTTCTACCAGTATGTAATATGTTGTCAACCAGTATGAAAAACGTAGTTTTGAGAAAAACGCATTCAAAGTTTTGCTGAAGGATAACTCAACACACAAACTGTTTAAAACGGTTTCATATAAGATGCTGTATCTCCGTCATTTTACGAATTTCCTTACAGTATTTGGTGAAAGCAGTATTAACCAATGCATATTTTAGAAAATGAAATAAAAAAGTGTTTTTTTTTTTGTGAGCTGGTGCCTTTAAGATATGCTTAGTACCTACCTATCTAAGAGGTGTTTTGGAGTTGGGAGGTCCCATACAAACGTCATCCCATACAGATAAAATAGGAATAAATAAATACAGCCTGAACCGGTAATTTACAATTTTTAAAAATAAATGTCCCTGGGGGCCTCCAAACGCGCGCCTCCATGTTTCCTTGATCAAATCCTAAACAAGCCGCCCGCCGCTACCCGAATTTCTACCGATTTCTTACATATCCCCCTTAAAAATTTCAAGTTTAAGGGGGATATGTAAGAAAAAAATATGCTCTTAAAAAAATATATGTTATTTTGGAAGATAATATCTATACATTCCCCATGCCAAAACGCAAATTATATGAAATTCCCCTAATAGAAAAATATTGCAAAGTATGCTCCAAAAATTATTATAAACATATCTGATTCAATATTTCTATTTTTGAAACTGATAATTCGTGGTGGAAGTCCATTATAATATATTATAATAAAACAAATAAAAAACTATAATTTCACACTTTTCTATGGATAACTAAAACATACAGCTGATTCTGACAGCTCCTAATTTAAAACTAAAGTTAATGATATTAAAACAAATTTACGTGTAAACTTATTTGAAACTCATAAACCAGTGATACAGTGTACTTGATAGTGCATAATAATTTGAGTGGGAGAGTGTTTTAACTTTTTATCTTGATTCAAAATATTTTCACAAATCAACAAATCAGTGTCATTAAAGTCACAGACAATTTATTTTTCAAATTTTCGAAAAAGTTCAAATCTACTAAGTGTAAACGTCAAGTTTTTGTCTATGCAATAAAGTCACAACAATAAACAAAACATTGTTGACAGAATTAATTTTTATAAGGGGCATTTCTGAACAAAGATTTTAGTGATGTCTAGCACTCGAAGCAAAAACCAAATTTCTGATGAAAAAATAAGTATGGACAAAATTATCGACTATATAGATAAAAAATTTGAAACTTTGAAGAGGGACATTTTTATCAAAATCGAATCTCAGACCACTGAAACAACAAAAAGCATTGAATTTATAAGTGCTCAATATGATGAAATACTAAAAAAATTGATGTTACAAATAATTTAAACCAAGTTATACAAACTGATTTCGAAAATATTAAAAAAGATATGAATTAAAAAAATATTACAATAAAAAAACTTGAAATTAGACTGGCAGAAATTGAAACCATTTCAAAATGTAATACTTTAGAAATAGCTGGGATTCCCCAAAAAATAAGAGAACAATCTATTGAAATCATAAGGAAAGTTGCTGCAGCAGCTGGGATAACTATACAACATACAGAAATTATTGAAGTCATCCGAGTCCCAGACAGACGAAATGGAGCTCCACTCAAACTACTTGTCACCTTCTCTGAGAAAAGACAAAGAGATTCCCTCCTGGATAAAAAGAAAGAAATAAACTATGAAGAAATCAAGGATCTGGCGACCTCTCAAATCTTCATCGGGGAAGAACTAAGCCCGTATCATAAAGAAATACTATGGAAAACAAAACAATTAGCCTTAGAAAAAAAATACCAATATGTATGGTACAAACATGGTAAAGTTATGATACGTAAAAAACATGAAGACAAAATTATCTACATTAAGCACCTTGATGATATGGTGAAAATAATTTAGTAAGCAATATAAAAACTTAATTAATTTAGATTGAAAAATGGATAACACAATAACAACTAACTTACCAAACTTATAATCCATAAGAAATAATTTTAACATAATGCATCAAAACATTAGAAGTATCAATAAAAACTTTGACGAACTACAAATATTGATAAAAAGTTTAAATTTAAACTGGGATATAATTATTCTTACTGAATGTTGGTTAACTGATAAGTACTATCCCCTACAAATCGATAAATATGTCCCTTACTCTACAATTATGAATAATACCAAAAATGATGGTGTCATCGTATATATTAAAGAAAATATCGAAGCTGATGTCAGAGAGATCAGTATTAATAATGCGAACTGTCTAAGGATATCGATCGGCAATGATACAACAATACTCGCAATTTATAGATCTCCATCTACAAAAAATCTGGAGCCATTTCTAAACTCCTTATCCTTTGAACTGAATTTACTAAAAAACACTAATGATGTATTTGTTATCGGTGATATAAATATTGATATACTTGAAAATGGACACCCAAAAAAATATGATTACATGCAGACACTTGCATACCATGGATATAAAAGCCTAATTGAGGAACCTACACGTGTATTTAATAATAGCAAAACTTGCATTGATCATATTTTTAGTAAAACTAATAAAAAAACTCAAGCCATTATTTATACTACCACGCTGACAGACCATTACACAATAATTCTATCTATAACAAAAAAAAATTCTTATGTAAACCAAAACACAAAATCGCTCCTAAAAAAGTCTGAAACAAATTGGGAAAACGTAAAAAGAGAGTTAACAATAAATGACTGGACCGGCCTTCTGGAAAAAGATGATACTGATACTGCTTGGAGTTATTTTATAGAAATTATACAGCACAGTATTCTATCAAACACCAAAACCACTGAAAAAAAGGTATCTCACAAAAATATTCACATTAAACCATGGATCAGTCAGAATATTATAAACTCAATCAGAAAAAGAGATGAACTGCACAGAAAAGTAAAAATCAACCCTTATGATGTCCATACTCTACGATTCTACAAAAGATATCGTAATACATGTAAAAATGTAATTCGTTACGCAAAAGAAACATTCTATAAAAACAAAATTGATGAATGCAATAATGATTCCCGTAAACTCTGGCAGATCATAAATGAAATTACTAATACTAAATCCTCGTATAACGACAAAACCATTAAAGAATTAAACATTGATGAGATTCCCACATCTTTTACTAAACACCCAGACAAACTTCTTGACTTTATAAACAACTTTTTTTTTTTTTTTTTTTTTTTTTATTTATTTTATTCTTTCAAAAACATTACATTTTATTTTTAGCATATAAATTAAATTATAGTATACATTTATATAATGTTATAATTAGCATACATGTTCATGTTCGAAAGTTAATACCACTCTTCCATAGAAGCATTAGCTTGTGTCTGGAAGAGTAGTGTACATTTTTTAATGCTATATTATGTTATGAGTTCTTAAATTACTATGTGAATGTAAAAAAAAACAATAAGTTGTAAGTTCGGTGATATGTAATTAAAAGTATTTTTCTACTAATAAACAATTTTACTATTAGAATAAAGTATCTTGAGTTATTGTAATTAGTTGTTAAAAACAAAACAAAATTTACCTTATTTGCAAAACGGGGTATCACTTGGAAACTGAGTTATAAGTTGTTCTTGAGCTTAAATTAGTCGGACACTTTTTTTTTTTTTTTTAAATTATCTTTAAAAAATTTTTTAACAGAGTTTGTTAATTGGATTTTATCATTAATTTTTCTAATTTCATCCGGTAATCGGTTGAAAATAAGTCTTCCTTGATAAGTATAATAATTTTGTGCGAAGGAAGTGTTTAATTTTGGGCATGAAAAAATATATTTATGTCTAGTACGATTTTCAGTTATAAATTGATACTTCTCTTTTTCTTTTATAATTTGAATCAATGTATTTCTATTGTACAGATCTTTGAAAGAAGGTACTTGGAATTCCTTAAATAATTTATCCGTTGGGTAGTCAGATGGTTTTTTTAATATGATTTTAATAATTAGCCTCTGCACAACTTCAATTGGGGAAAGATTAGTTTTGTATGCGGATCCCCAGCTAATGATAGCATATTGTAAAATTGATTGAACCAAAGCGTAATATATTAGATATAAATTTTTTACAGATAAAAAATTTCTGATTCTTAAAAATATGTAAATCAATTTTTTTTATAACTTGACAAATTTGTTCCTTCCATTTTAAATTTTTATCGATAATAACTCCTAAATATTTTATTGTGTTTGTTGTTTTTAATATTGTGCAGTTTTGGATACAATAATTTTTACTATGTGTTGTAGAATTATCATGGATGATGATATCAATGTTTTTAGGGGTATCATTTTTGTGTATTGCAAATGGAATTACAAATGTTTTATCACCATTTAGTGATAGTAAATTTACGTCGAAGAAATTCTTTAAAATATTTATGTCTTCGGTGGCTTTAAATGTTACTTTTTCCCAAGTTTTATCGCTAATTATTAGTACCGTATCATCGGCATATGAAGTTATTTGTCCATGTAGTGGTTGAAAAAAAATGTCATTAACATATATGGTAAAGAGGATTGGTCCGATTACTGTACCTTGCGGGATTCCAAAGTCTGATATTTCTTTATCACTATTAATCTGATTTATTTTTACGACTTGCGGTCGATTTTTTAGGTAGTTCGAAATCCATTTAATCGCATTGTCTTTTATACCTATATTGTTCAGTTTTTTTAGGAGAATCTCATGGGATATACTATCAAAAGCTTTTCTGAGATCGATAAATATACCGGCACATTTTTCCCCTTTATCCAATGATTCGTTGATGTATGAGGTTACATTAGCAATAGCATCTTGTGTGCTAAGTGACTTTATAAAACCAAACTGGTTTTTATGAAGAATTTTATTACTTTCTAGGAAACTGATCAATTGGTTTTTAACAATTTTTTCAAAAATCTTTCCAATGTTTGAAATTAGACAAATTGGGCGGTAGTTAGTTACTTGTTGTGGATCTCCAGATTTATAGATAGGTGAAATAATTGTATTTTTATAGTTTGTCGGAAATATTCCCTCTGTTAAACTTAAGTTTATCAAATGAGTAATTGGTTTTATCAAATAAATTTTCATGGATTTTAGAAAATGTACTGTAATATGGTCAAATCCAGGAGACGAACCTCCTTTCATGCCTTCTATTATTTTTAAAATTTCACCTTCTGAGGTTGTTTCAAATGTTGATAAATTATTTTGATTTTGTACATTTTCAATCGTTTGTGTTTTCGGGTTAAAAGATTTATTGATATTTTTCGCAAGATTTTTTCCTACATTAGCAAAAAAAGAATTAAAAATGTTTGCACATTGTTTGGGTTGAATATTAGCATCTATGATTTTATTTTCATGTTCAATGTATTTTATTTTTTGTGTTTTTTTAGTGTTATCCATGGCTAAGTTGACTGTTTTCCATATTTGTTTACTGTTATTGTCTGTAGAAAGTATTTTATTTTTGAAATAGTCTTCTTTATTTTTTTTGATACAGTTTGTTAATTTATTTTTAAATGTTTTGTAAAAAGTGTATGCTTTTTCATTTAGAGGATTTTTCAATGCTATTTTATAAAGTTTTTCTTTGTTTCTAATTGATATTATAAGTCCTTGTGAAATCCAAGGCTTTAAAATTCTTAGGTTAGGTTTAATGCGGACTGTACTTTCAGTAGTTGATTTTTTTATGTGTTGAGATAATATATTTTCTAAGTTTTTTGAGCAAGTCTCGGTATCATAACTATTTAACACGTTGTTCCATTGTTCATTTTTTAGTTTTTTGGATAAAATTGTCATATTTGTGTAGGATTTTGTCTTTGTTAGATTAAATTTTTTATGTTTAATTTTGTTATCATACAGAAGAATGCATGCATGGTGGTCAGTTATATTAGTTTTCCAAATAATTGATTTCATTTTGTCGATATCTTTAATATTTATATTAGTCCATATATGGTCTAAACAAGATGGTGTGTGATTTTTTATTTCTCTCGTATTTTTATTAATGCACGATATGAAGTTAAATTCAGTCATACAATTAATATATTCATTTTTGAAATTATTTTCTACGTTTTCATTAATGTTTATATTGAAGTCTCCTGCAATAAAGCAGAGTTTATTACTGAATTTTAACAGTATGTGTTTAAATTCATTTATAAATGTCGAGATATTCGAGCCGTGTGTTCTGTAAACAGCTATTAGGTGGTAGTTTGTTTTGTCGAGTTTTAATTGTATTTCAATACAATTTACTAGATGTATTGGATGTTCAGTTATTTTGACAATACTAAATTTATCGTGAATGAATATGACGAGACCACTATTTTTATTGATGTTAATTTTGGTTGTAAGATAATTATATTCTGGTAAATGATAAGTAGGTGATTCGTCATTAGTAAATGTTTCTGATAATATTATGATGTCCGGTTTTTTATTTAGATTGTTTAATTTTAGAATTAATTCATCCCAATTTCGTTCCATACTTCGTATGTTTATATGAAAAATGAAAATATTATTGAGATTCTTTGAGATTATGTCATTACATGATTCGGTGTATACACACTCATATTCTTGTATTTTAAAATTATTTTCTAATTCATTAGCTATGAAGTCATCCATTTAGTAAAAATATTAATGTGATATTGATTTCTTTTAAATATATAGAGTATTTTCAAAGTAGAGTGTGACATAGAGTTATTAATCCGAATAATAATACAATCGTCGCGTACGAACAAAATTATTCCACTATTTTTGTTTATAGATATCTTGGTTGCAATTCCTCGGTAGTTGGGTAGCGCACTTATGTATTGATCGCTGTTGGAGTGTGTTTCAGTTAACCCTATGCATACCGGTGATATGTTTAAATTATTTATGTTTATTAATAATTCATCTAGATTTCTTGAAAGGCTTCTTATGTTCATGTTTAACACTATAAAAGCTGTATCAGTATTATGGCACCATTTGTTAATTTCGGTAACGTTTACGCATATTTCTTCTGATATATTGTAGTTTTCGTCGATTTTTTTAGTAATGTAATCATCCATGTTTAGTTGTAGTTGATTCGTTCCTTTGCATATTTTAACATTTTTATGCGTTGTTTACATTCTTCGTTGTTGGCTTTATGATTTGTTGGATAAGAACTTTTTTTTATCAGGTTGTTAGTTGTGCAGTTTATGCACTTTGGCACTTCATTTTTGTTTTGACAGTCTTTTAGTCCGTGATCTCCAGCGCAGTGAGGGCTTTGTGAAGTGAGAGTGAACTACTTTTGCAATATAGGCTCTAACCTTGCAAATAAAATTAAACAAAATTCTACTACTGTCGAAAAAAAACAATGAGGATTGATAATGTAAACCATGAAAACAGACTCAATATAGTCAAGATAACAAGTGATGAAATAAGAAATATTATAGCCTCCTTAAAAACAAATACCTCATCGGGAAATGAACTGATATCAAGCAAATCAATTAAATACCTACAAAATGAGTTAATCCAACCACTGACGTACCTTGTAAATCTATCATTATCAAAAGGTGTTTTTCCCGCTTGTCTTAAAATTGCTACGATCATACCATTATATAAAAACGGTCCCAAAAATGATATATCAAATTATCGACCAATTAGCATTTTAACTCCTCTATCGAAAATATTGGAAAAAGTAATAAAAAAACAAGTACTTACATTTTTGGATACTAATAAAATATTATCACCTACGCAGTATGGTTTTAGGAAAAACCTTGGTACGGGTGACGCTATAGCCAATGTAACAAATACAATTATTAGAAAACTGGATGAAGGCAAAAAATGCTTAGCGGTTTTCATTGATCTTCAAAAAGCTTTCGATACAATTGACCATGAAATACTGTACTTAAAACTAAAAAAAAATGGAATAACCGAATCAACCCTAAATCTACTTAGAAGTTACTTAACTGGAAGAGAACAAATTGTACAAATTGGTAAAAGAAAGAGCAAATCTCTACCAATTAAATTCGGGGTCCCCCAGGGAAGTGTATTAGGACCTATACTATTTCTGATTTATATAAATGACCTTATGAATCTTCCCATCAATGGAAACATAATGAGCTTTGCAGATGATACTGTTATTATATTCCACGAACAAGATTGGACAAGAACCTACAAGGAGGCGGAACATGGCCTGGCTGTACTTCAAAACTGGCTAAAAGTAAACTCCCTTACATTAAATGTTAGTAAAACTAAATATCTAACTTTCTCCAAAAACAAACGAGGACAACCGATGAATGAGCATAACCTCAAATTACATGAATGTCAAAAAACTTTTCCACAATGTTCCTGCCCGTCTTTAACCCAAACAAAAAGCATTAAATATCTTGGGATCGAAATTGATGAAAAACTACAGTGGAATTCACACATTGATCTTACCTCAAAAAAGCTAACAAAACTCATCTACTTCTTCAAAAAATTACGTAACATCTTGTCAATGAGGGATTTAAAGAGAGTATATTTATTTATTTATTATTTATTTATTTATTACACGCCCTGATGGGCTTTTACATTATAGTTTATAAGTTGAGTATAAAAACAATGAAGAAAATATAATACAATGAGAAAAGAAAATACGTAATACAATATAAAAACAAAACCACATAATAAAATAAAAAGTACATATGTAAAAATGATAAGAAGTCTCACATTCAATATAAACAAAAAAACTGCAGAAATTATGTAAATCTATTTGTGTCTAGAAGAATAAAAGTGATAGAATATGCAACATTTATACTGATTGGTTTGAAGATGAAATATATCACCTAGATTAGAATATTTATTTCCGAGACTGTGAAGTCTAGGAAACGGAGAATTTTGATAAGCTAGTGTCCTGGTGTTATTGAAGTAAAAGGGTAATAAATGTCGACATGATTTTTTGGGTACATGGATATTGATAAATTTAAGTAATTCTGGACAGTCAATTTTGTAATGCAGTATTTTATGTAACAGTATTAAATCTGTGCTTATTCTTCTTTCTGAAAGTTTCAAGAGAGAAAATTTATCCAGGAGGTAATTATAATCAATGTTTAGTATAGGAATACGCAATTTATAGTTTATGAACCTTAGAAACTTCCGTTGTATCTTTTCAATGTTGTCTGAATGAATATTGAAAAAGGGAGACCATAACGTAGAGTTATATTCAAGTTGGCATCTGACAAGGGTTTTATATAACATAATAAATGTGCCTAAATCATTAAAATCTTTTGCAGCTCTTAAAACAAAGCCAAGAGTCTTTAGGGATTTGTTGATAATATTATTAATATGACATACAAAGGTGAGTTTACTGTCGAACATAATGCCTAGATCCATAATTTCATTAACACAATTTAAATTTTCATCATTTAATGAATACTGAAAAAATATAGGATTATTTATTTTGGAAAAATGAATGAACTGACATTTATTTATGTTTAATGCTAGTTTGTTGATAGAGCACCATTCAAAAAGATATGTCAAATTAGTTTGAAGTGTAATACAATCATTAATGTGGTTGATCTCTTTATATAGTTTCATGTCATCAGCAAACAGTAGCACGTTTATGTTTGTGAATATATCAACAATATCATTTATAAATATAATGAACAAAATGGGCCCTAAATGGGAGCCTTGCGGCACTCCACTTGTTGCTATAAATTTGTACGAATGTGTGCCATTTATTTTCACACTAAGACTTCTTTTGGACAAATAACTAACAAACCAAATTAATAAGCTACCATAAACTCCAAGTGTCGCCAATTTATTGATTAATATTTTGTGACACACCTTGTCAAAGGCGTTGCTAAAGTCCGTATATATTGAGTCAACCTGGCACCTGTTTGCTAAAGATTTAGATATAAAGTTTTCGTAAATTAGTAAATTGGTTAGTGTAGATTTATTTGAACAAAAGCCATGTTGGTAGGGTGTTATAATTTTTTTTATATTTGTAGATATTTTATGGAGTACAATTTTTTCAAAAAGCTTGGGAATCGATGATTGGATACATATTGGCCTATAATTTGTTACGTCCGTTTTGTCCCCTTTTTTAAAAATGGGTGTTAGAAAACTGTGTTTCCATGTATCAGGGAAACTGCCTGTCTCTAGTGACTGGTTAAAAATTAGAAAAAGAGGAACAGTTATGCTATTTAAACATTCTTTAATTAACACTGGTGGAATATTATCAGGTATGCCTTATGCCACTCTCGACTAGAATATGGAGTAATAGGATGGGGCGCAGCAGCATCTAATCACATAAAACAACTTAAGGTAACTCAGAATTGCATCATAAAGACCATACTGAAGGTCCCCATAAGGACGTCAACAACAGAAATTTTTAAACAGTTTGATGTTCCAAGCATACAGAAAATCTACGCCAAAAACATTCTAGTACATCACCACAAAAATTATTCAGAGGCAGACACCTCACATGCTCATAAAACCAGAGCCAAACAAACAGACATACTTAATATACCAAAGTGTAACTCTTCATTTGGACAAAGAAGTTCAGATTTTTAGCAGTAAAGTTATATAACAAACTCCCACTTAGTACCAAACAAATTAAAACAAAAAATAGCTACATTAAGGACATTAAATGTTGGCTGAAGGAACTATCGGAAAATGAACTTACATGTATACTTAAAACATCGTCATAGAAGTTTCTGGAAAACCTTATCCAAACAATAAGTTAATCTATAGAAGTCGCTGAAAACTTATCCAAAGCATAGTCCCCCTCAGCACAGGATCTCCTAGTGAGGAGGACTACGAATATATTTTCTTTTTTTTATACCTAACATGTTTCATATAAAAATGTAAAATATAATAAATGTATTGTTACTAAAAAAAAAAATAAAAAAAAACTTTATTCCACTTAATTTTATTTGACCGTAACCGGTTTCAGCTCGTCAGAGCCATCTTCAGACTGGTACGAATAATTCTTAGCCTAGGCTTTATATACATAACATATGGGGGAGGGGGAGAGGGGTAGTCTACAAGGATTTTAATGAATTATTTTTGTTACTAAGTCGTTTTAGACTGTCGAATTTCTAAGTATTTTGGTAATTCCAGTGGGCTAATTACTTTGGGTTTGAAGCTCACTTCAATATCTATTGATTAGGGAAAAACCTTACAAGTAATGTGAATTATTAATGGACTAATTTTATTGTCAAAATATTAAAACTATTTAGTTTTGACCATTCCCACTCAAATGTAAACATGCATCCCTTCAAAAAGCAATTAAAAAATCGCATTGATCATAGATATGTATAATAAAATTAGATAATTAGAGAGTTATATGCATTTGCATATGCAAATGCATATAATCAGATGTCTATTAATAACTAATTAATATTTGTATATATAATAACTAATTAATATTTGTAATAATAATAACTAATTATTTTTTAGTGGCAGATGGTTTTAAACAGGGTGGTGGAAGCTGGCTCAGGGCTCAGGAAAGTATTGAGCGAGACAGAACGATGCGCCGCAAAATGGAAATGTTGCATCTGTGCTGACAAACGTAATGTCAGCGATAGCGGGTTAAAGCACATGCTCTTTTTAGGGTTAATTGCCTTAAACAACAAAAAAAAGAGGGTTAAAGGATCAGAGGCTATTTCTCTGGTGAAAACATCGATCCAAAGGGGGAATCTCCTCCTCCTTATCAGTATAATTTACTTTATGTTTATTTTCCATAAACCGAGTACATTGCTGTTTTGGTGTTACAGGTAAAATTAATGTAGAGACTGTTCCCATCAAGGCAGAACCAGGATCCCGAGAAGAAGATGAAGGAGGAATTCCTTATACGGAAATAGACATAGACCTGTCGGATGTTAAAAAGGAATGCTTAGAGCACACTCAAACAACTATCCGAACATCAGGTATAACCGATTTTTCTTCGTTTAATTGAAAATTTTAGCTCTTTAAATTTTTTGTTGTTTTATAAATGAACTCTGCAGGAATTAAACTTTATTCGCTATCTTTTTCAGACTTAATAACAAATCTGAAGACGCACCCCAGCAAAAACCATTTCTCATGTGGGAAACCTTTTTCGCGCTCCGTCTGCAAAAAATTATTTTCTCAAAAGGGATATTTGAATACTCAAAAGCAGACACACAGTGGAGAAATACCCTTTTCATGTTCCGACTGCGAAAAATCATTTTCTCTTAAGAGAAATTTGACGACTCACATGCTGACACACAGTGGAGAAAAACCTTTTTCATGTTCCGACTGCGAAAAATCATTTTCTCTTAAGAGAAATTTGACGACTCACATGCTGACACACAGTGGAGAAAAACCCTTTTCATGTTCCGACTGCAAACAATCATTTTCTCTTAAGATTACTTTGACGAGGCATATGCTGACACACAGTGGAGAAAAACCTTTTTCATGTTCCGACTGCAAACAATCATTTTCTCTTAAGATTACTTTGACGAGGCATATGCTGACACACAGTGGAGAAAAACCTTTTTCATGTTCCGACTGCAAAAAATCATTTTCTCAAAAGGTACATTTGACGACGCATATGCTGACACACAGTGGAGAAAAACCCTTTACATGTTCCGACTGCGAAAAATCATTTTCTCTTAAGAGAAATTTGACGACTCACATGCTGACACACAGTGGAGAAAAACCTTTTTCATGTTCCGACTGCAAACAATCGTTTTCTCTTAAGAATACTTTGACGAGGCATATGCTGACACACAGAGGAGAAAAACCCTTTACATGTTCCGAATGCAAAAAATCATTTTCTCTTAAGGGAACTTTGACGAGGCATATGCTGACACACAGTGGAGAAAAACCTTTTTCATGTTCCGACTGTGAAAAATCTTTTACTTTTAAGGGAACTTTGACGGTGCATATGCTGACACACAGTGGAGAAAAACCCTTTTCATGTTCCGACTGCGAAAAAACATTTTCTCTTAAGAAAAATTTGACGACTCACATGCTGACACACAGTGGAGAAAAACCCTTTTCATGTTCCGACTGCGAAAAATCATTTTCTCTTAAGATAAATTTGACGACTCACATGCTGACACACAGTGGAGAAAAACCCTTTTCATGTTCCGACTGCGAAAAATCATTTTCTCTTAAGAGAAATTTGACGACTCACATGCTGACACACAGTGGAGAAAAACCCTTTTCATGTTCCGACTGCAAACAATCATTTTCTCAAAAGGTTCATTTGACGACGCATATGCTGACACACAGTGGAGAAAAACCCTTTACATGTTCCGAATGCAAAAAACCATTTTCTCGTAAGGGACGTTTGACGAGGCATATGCTGACACACAGTGGAGAAAAACCTTTTTCATGTTCCGACTGCAAAAAATCATTTTCTCAAAGGGTACATTTGACGAAACACATGCTTATACATAGTAAAAACATAAACAAATAAATATTGAATCATCATTGACAGTTGGCACGTATTATTCTGCTCTGCTAAAATAGTGAAATTTTGTGGAATAAAAGTTTATTTATAATATACGAAGCTATGTTAAATTAATGTTGGAAAAATGCTGTGTTTAAACGGTCGTGCGAAGTGATATTATTGTTGCAAAAATTAACCGGGAGGGGAAGACACGGCCATTGATAATATATAAACCGTAATCAAAAAAAAAAACTCAGTAAAAGATTCAAAAGCTAAAACTTAACCTGAACCTAATGTTAATAATATATTAGAAGGGTTTTGGAAATCCGAAATAATAAAATATCAAGATAAATAATCAAATTCAAAAAAAAAATATCTAAAATCACGATGAACTTCAAAAAGATTGAAAAAATGTGGAAAAAAATAAAACTCCCCCATCTTACTGAGAGGTTCTCCATAATAAACTAATCATCAAAAAAAAATTAACAAAACTTGAAGAAATAGGCAACAAGATCCAAAAAGACAAAATTAAAATTAAAAATAAGTAGCTGAGATAAAAAGAATAAAGAACAAATCTTCACATCATACCCAAAAAAAAATACGCGAATACTCTTACTGAAGAAATAAAAAAACTAAACTAGAAACTAGGAAGTTAAAAAAATGAAAAAAAGAAACCTAAATTAATAGTTTTTTTTTTTTTTTTTTAAATTTAATATTTGTTTGTTTTTACAATAATTATACATTTTTTTTACATGTTAAACAGATTTGTAATATTAATGTAATAAAAGCCTTTCCTCACCATAAAGAGATAAGGCTCTTGTGTTTGGTGAGTGAATTCATACTCAATTATGTTATCAATGTTATCATTTGAGTAGGTGAATAATAATATTGCAACTATTAACAATAGATATAGTAAGAGAAACTTGAGATGTGTCGATTAACAGATTTAAATGAACTGAAATAGTAATGTAACTCTTACAGTTGTTTCAGGTAATTTTTTAATTTAGTTTGGAATTTACTTTTATTTTCAATAATTTTTACTTCTAATGGGAGTTTGTTGAAATAATTTATACCATGATACAGATAGGAATTTTGGATGTGCTTAGTATTAAATTTTGGGATTTTAATATTGTTTTGATATCTTGCTGAGATATTGAAATGTAATTTTTTTAGCTGTATTTCTTTGAAAGTTTGTAGAATTGAATATTTTTTATATAAATTGTCTATTGTAGTTACTTTGAATATTGAAAAGATTTTTTCGGTAGAAAATGTAGATGGTTTTTTCAATATAATCTTAATTATTAATCTTTGAACTATTTTGAGAGGATTTAAAATAACATCATATGTTCCTCCCCATCCTATAATACCGTATTGTAATATAGATTGAACAATTGCATAGTACACTCTTTTTAGGTTTTCCAGTCTAAGAATATTTCTGAGTCTTATAAATATATATATACATTTCCTAATTCTTTTGACAAGTTCACAAATATGTGTTTTCCATTTAAAATGTTGATCTATATATACACCAAGATATTTAATTTTGGAAGTTGAATTCAGTGTAGAACATTCTGGAGTGCAATTAGTTCCACTACATTTACTCTGATGTATTAGAATTTTTATTTCTGGTTTAGATTTAAATTTATTGATAGAGAATGGGATAAAGTTTGTTTTTTCGGTATTTAAAGAGAGGAGATTTTTATCGAACCAGTTTTTCAGTGTATTGATGTCAATATTCGCTAGGTTGTTCACAGTATTCCAATCAGCACCTTCAATTATTATGACAGTGTCATCAGCATAAGATATTATTTTTCCGTTTATTCTTTGTGTGAATATATCATTTACATAGATGATAAACAGTAACGGCCCCAGGACTGTACCTTGAGGTATACCAAAATTACTTGTATCTTGTTGGCTAAGCACATTGTTGATTTTTACGACTTGGGGGCGTTTGAAAAGGTAGCTTTTTATCCATTCTAGAGCTGTACCGTTTAATCCAATGTTTCTTAATTTAGTTACGAGTTTGTCATGTGATATGCTGTCAAACGCTTTTTTGAGATCTATGAAAATTCCAATACATTTGAATGATTTATCTAATGAATTGAGAACAAGGCTAGTTAATTTTGCAATTGCATCCTGTGTGCTTCTACCTTCCATAAATCCAAACTGATTTTCATCAATTATTTTATTACATTTTATAAACTGGTTCATTCTTTTTTTTACTATCTTTTCAAAAATTTTTGCTATATTTGAGATTACTGATATTGGTCGGTAGTTGCTTACTTCTTCTGGATTACCAGATTTAAATATTGGAGTAATGATAGTTTGCTTGTAAATAGATGGGAACACACCGCTTTGGAAACTTAAATTTACTATATGCATTAATGGTTTAGAAATTTGATTTTTAATATTATTTAAAATATTAACCGTAACTCCATCAAATCCCGTTGCAGAACCTCCTTTCATATCGTTTATGATAGATACTATTTCATCCTCTGTTGTGACTTGAAATGTTGCTATTTTATTTTCTGTATCAATATTGCAATCTGAAATTGGGTTGGTATTTATGTGATTTGCAAGATTTTTTCCTATGTTTGCAAAGAATGTGTTAAATATATTTGCAGCTTTTGACGGGTTTTCTTTACAGCATATTTTCGAGTTATCGTGAGTAATAGCATTGATTTCATTATTCCTGCATTTTTTCTTATCAATTATTTCATTTATAACCGTCCACACTCTTTTACTATCATTTTCCGCCTGATCAATCTTTTGTTTATAATAACTTTCTTTTCTGTGTTTTATAATATATGAAAGTTTGTTTTTATATGCCTTAAAACTGTTTAGTAAATTTTTATTATTTGGTTGATGGGTAGTTAACTTGTAAAGGGCTTGTTTATGTCGTACAGATATTATAAGACCATGGGTAATCCACGGTTTTATAGGCTTGTACTTAGATTGTTTGGATTTGGAAATATTAATATTTTTTGTCGAATCGTTTATGTATGTAGATATTTTTTCTTCAAACAAATTGCAGCAAATATTGACATCATTACATTGTAGTAATTTATTCCAGTTTTCTGATTCAAATTTATGTAGTAACGTATCCATATTAAGTATTTTTTTTGAGACATTAATTTGGTTAGGTAATGGAGAAGATGGATTACTGCATTTATAATTAAATATACATGAATAATGATCAGTGATAGTCGTATGTATGACAGCTGAGGTTATATTTTTAATGCAAGGGATATTTTTAAATATATGATCTAGACACGAAGGCCGTTGACCTCGGACGTTTCTTGTATAATGATTTATGCATGAGATGTAGTTTAGTTCAGCTAACATATTAAGGTAATCATCTTTATTCTTACTAGAGGAATCGTTTGCAATATTTAAATTCACATCTCCCACAAGAATATTATTTTTATTTCTAAAATTTAGTAAAATGTTTTTTAATCCATCTATAAATTGTGGTAGTATCGATTTATGTGAACGATAAATAGCAATAATATTATAATATTTATTTACATCTTTAATTTCTATATTTAAAATGTTAACATTACTAATATTAATTATCTCTCTAATATTGATAATATTATATTGGTTTGAAATGAATATTCCAATACCAGAGTTTTTGTTAATTTTTGTTATTGTTGTATGATATGAGTACCCAGGAATAGAGTAGTTCAATTCGCCTGCAGAATGTGTTTCAGACAACACAATCAGGCCCGGGAAAAAATTTAAATCTTTTAATGATATTATTAATTCTTCTAGGTTTTTTTCTATGCTTCTAATATTTATATAAATTAAATTGAAATCTCTTAAGGAGTGACATAATTTTTCTTCTATACACATTTTTTTATCTAATGCGTTACATAAAAAATCATTCATTTTTATTTTTTTTTAGAATTTGAGTAAATAAAAAATTCCAAAATTTATTCATAGTCAATGCGCTCTCTAGCAATTTGAAGCATTTTTTGACGGTATAGACATTTTATGCTATCGACTCTATGTTCAGTGGAATAATTTGTATCAAACCTTTTATTTTGGATACAGCAATTGTTGCATATTGGCATTTTTTCTTTATTTTCACATTTTGAAAGTGTGTGCTCTTTAGTGCAATGTGGGCAAATGGGGGGCTGCGTCCTGGCGAGACATCTTTGTGCTGTGTGACCGAATTTGAGGCAATGGTAATATTGGGTGATCGGATTGCAGTCCTCTACGTACACTCTTTGGAATTTGATTTTTTTTTTTTTTTTATCAATAAGTATTTTTCTTAATTTACCGGTTGTTTCAATAATGTAGTTGGTGGTGTCATTTTCTTTTCCTTCATTGTACTTGTTTTTTAATTCCTTGATGAGTTTAATGTTATTTTTGTCTTCTATGGTTAATCCTTCATTTTGTTGAACAATCCCATCTATAATTTCCTCTTCAGACAATTGGCATTGTAGCCTTTTCAACATTAAGAACGGTTTCTTTTTTTTTATTTCTTCGGCTGATATTTCTTTTCCAATTACCTTATTTATTTCTTCAGTTAATTTTTCTGCTTCTTCTTTTTTTTGGCATGAAATCAGTAATTTCTGTTCTCCGATCTTTTTTACTCCATTAACTCCGACTTTTATTTTTGATAAATTAATATTTTTTTGAATTTTTATTTTTATATCCTCGGCCTTCAAGGTGTTTTTTGAGGTAACTAATATGGCATATTTCTGTTCTGTGTTGTATGATGTATTTACATAGTTTTTATTGTCACCTGACATTTGCGTGACACTTGCATAGGATTTTTTGTTATCAGGATGAAATTCTTCAAGTTTCTGTGTGTAGTGATGATTATTTTTAATATTAATTTCTTGTAAATCTATAATCTTCTTTTGTAGACTAATTAGTTCGTGTTGAATTTTTTCTTCCAGTGTTGTAATATTTTGTTCTAGTGATGATTTTATTTTTGAGTCCTTCACAGAAGTTATTTTATTTATTAACTCTTTGATGTTTCTAAATATTACTTCTGTTTCCATATTGGTTGGAATGGATCGCCCAGATGGGCGGGTTATTAATGTATGTAATAGTAAACTATATTTATTGTTTTACTTGTCACAAAAAAATCGCGACTGTACTCCTTTGAGTTAAAGGTCTTAAATCAAATCTATCCGAAGAGGAATAATCCAAAACGAAGGTATTCAAGACATTTAATCAAAAAATGAAGAAAATAGAATAATTCTCATAACAGAATTAAAATATTATTTTTCAAGCAAATCGCAATCGCAAGTAATCGACACGATGACCTGGACCAAGAAGATGAAAAACAGTATAAGTCCTCGAACTTCATTATGGAAACCAGTAGTACATTGCGAAAAAGTTTATTAGCTTTGGGAAAATTAAACATCTATTACCAAAGGGTTAAAATTGAGGACTGCAATCCATAGACACAATATCACCACTACTGTAAATTTATGCACACAGCCTCCAGATACATATTTATTATGTATTTCAAATTTTTTATTTTAGTTTACAAATATTGTTTTTAGTACTCAAGTTATGTATAAGTAATACTTACATTTTCGTTGTTTGTTTTTGGGGTGTTATGCCGTGTTGAGCTACTTCCTTCTTTAGCCGACGTTTCGGACAGCGTTGCAGTGTCCATCTAGAGGGCAGATCCGACGATGTGTATTTGTTAGTGTTGAGTGCGTGCTTATATACTTGGAAGCGATACCGTGTCGCCAGTAGAGATGAATGAAAAGTAATCATTCGGTACTGAAGTAATCGGTACTCACCAAGTAATCAAAGTACCGACTACTGAAAACGAAGACTATCCGTTACTTTCGATATGATTACTTTCATTGATACTTTTGAAATGGTTACTTTTGATGCGGATACTTCAGTACCGATTACTTGGTTGTTATTTGTGCCGCTGGAGGCGCTCCACGTTAGAGCCAGCTGTTCATTTGGCTCCTCCACACGTACACTTCGGCGCGACCGAGTCCCGCGCCACTTCAGGCCGCCGCGCAGAAAAGTACAGACCGATAGGTTTACAGCGCAATTCACCGTGAGACTTTTCTGCGCGGCGGCCTGAAATGGCGCGGGACTCGGTCGCTCCGAAGTGTGCGTGTGGGGGGCACTATTAATAAACCAAACTTGGTACCGATTACTTAGTCGTTTCTATTTGTACCGCTGGAGGCGCTCCACGCCAGAACCAGCTGTTCGAAGCGGAAACAGTTTAGGAACGGTATTGCCAGAGACAAAAAATACTGCGGTGTTTACATCGGTAAAAAAATGCTTTCAGTTGATATTTATGTTAGTGTACCTTGCTATCTGATATAATAATATATTGCTACCAATTTATACTAAGTATTCAAGTTTTTTTTACTGTAGGTATCTACTACAATTTTCGAACAGTATAAACATAATAAAATATGATTGATTATAATAAAACAAATAAAAAACTTTATTCCACTTAATTTTATTTGACCGTAACCGGTTTCAGCTCGTCAGAGCCATCTTCAGACTGGTACAAATAATTCTTAGCCTACGGTTTATATACATAACATATGGGGGAGGGGGAGAGGGATATAATCTATTATAATGGACTTCCACCACGAATTAACAGTTTCAAAAATAGAAATATTAAAATATGATTATTGTTATTACGACTATAAAAAATTTTCACAGTAATAATTTTAACTCTTATTTTTTTTCCTTCACACATTATAAGATTTAAATTTCTGGAGAGTTTAAAAAAAATAATTAATAATACAATATGCGTTTGATTGATTCATTTTATGATTATGACAATGAATTTGGTTGGTAGAAATTTCCGCCAAGTAATAAGCCCGCCTATAACATCTATTACATATATGTGGTATAATATGATATTATGTGAGCTGCAAATAAATGAAATGTGTAAAAAAGTACCAGCAGCGTATAACAGTGTTTTATTAACTTATCCCAAAGCTAGAAAAAGAAAAATGAAACTCGCATGCAAAATTACATTTCGAATTTCAAAGGAAAGTGACACGTCAATCCAGTGTACTAATATGTAATTTCCGATCAAAATTGCCTACGTAAACAAAAAAAAAACTGGGATCTAGTAAGTAAGGAAAGTAAGGGAGAATACCTATCCACGTCTCTCCAAGCTGGCGAAGAAACATTTAAGTGTAGTGGCTACCTCTGTTCCCAGTGAGCGGGTATTTTCAAAGGCGGGACAGTTAATATCGGAAAGAAGAAATCGGCTTAAACCAAAGAATGTGGAAATGATATTATTGTTAACGCAAATATATAAATAAAAAGATTTTATTGTAAATATTAGATTTGAACAATCGTCATTTAACTGTTTAAAAATATATACGTACCTATTTAAATACGATAGCAACGCAGAGTATTTTTTTTATTATTATTTGTGAGTGATTATGTGATCGAAATTATTTTTTTTCGATGAAAATAACAATGACTGCGACTGTGTAAATAAGTTTAATATTATCCAACCACGACTGATGAGAGATGCTGCAATATTTTGGTATGTACCTACACATAAACATAATATATTATGTAACTGTATTCCAGATAAAATATATTCATCGATATTCTAATTGTTTGTATAAAATAAAAGATAATGTTAAAATAATCTAAACACACTTTAAAACATTCGAAGTACCTATAAATACCTAACGTAGAATCCTAATAATTCATAACCAAAGTACGCGCTATTCACGCTAACGAAATACACAAACGTCAAAAAAATGTAACCAGTAACGATTTGTATCTATTATAAAATTATCCGTCGGCCGTCGGTATCCGGAACCGAAAGAAGTCAAATGTAATCGTAGCATTCAGTAACGAATTGATACTAGTACCTAGTAGTGTAGTAGTCGGTACTACCCGAAAGTAATCAAAGCATTCAGTAACGATTTGATACTTGTAGTAGTTACTACCCGAAAGTAATCAAAGTAACGGATACCTAGTACCGATTACTTTTTGTGAAAGTAACGGATACCGACGGGTAGTAAAAGTAACGATATTGAACACTACTAGTCGCCAGCTTCAATACCCTACGAGCTGGTAGGTATTACAGTAAAAGGGCGCTGCGATTTTATTAAAAGCGCATTATTTACGTTATCCTGGGGCCCGTCCACGTGAGAAATGCCAACGGAAGTGGCGACATCTTGTGGCGAATTCTAGAATTAGAAAACCAAGTTAAAATGGTTAAAGCAAATGTAGCCAGTATCGAGGTTTATAAACAAAATGGTTTTATACCTTTATATGGTATTATTATATGGTATTACAGTATACTTAGACATGGTTTTTTTGCGTTTAGCTTTGGTGTAGCCGTCAATTACGTCGATACCAAGAGCTGTTGAGCTTAGCTCCGTCGTCTCTATTAATATTAATTGGATTTTTGTAGATTTCAATTGCCTCCGTAATCAGGCGTGATCTATAAGTTTTGGGTCTTCCCAGGACCCCAGGAACAAATCCAAAGTAATGGCCGGTTTCAATTAAGTGCTCGGAGATTGCCGATTTAACAGGGTGGCCAAGTGTAAACTTAGACAAATTAATAACTAAATGGTGAACTTCGGTGTGCGAGTCAAGAGCCTAACCTCTAGACTGCAAGCTGGTCGGTAAAAACTACTAAAAACCGTAAGGCTCTTGACTCGCACACCGAAGTTCGCGTGATCGAATCCCGGCGTGGCAAATAAATTTTATGTGATTAATTTTTGTTTGCACAATTTATTCATTAAAAATAATATATACATAGTATATTTGCGGCACGTTCCAGAGTGGAAAATACTCTCAGTATCGCCCTAGTGTAAGACCACCATTCAGAATTGAAACATTCCTTGAAATGGCGTTAGCCGTGTTTGGTGACTGGAGCTGAATAGCCAGGCACTTTCCCACCTTCCTCTTCCCTATCTCCTTCCCCTCCCTGCTACCTTCAGCCTCATAACAGGGGATGCCATAGTCTCACTGGCTCCAGGCGGGAGCAGCTGAGACTCTTGTGAGGTATTACTATTAAAAAATAAAACAAATAAATTACTTAACATGAAATATATTTTACTTTTTATTTACCTACCATTAAACATTCTCGGTAGCATATCTCTTTTGTATTAGAATATCTTGTACAAACTGACTGCGACTGCACTTGCAAGTTTCATGTAATCAGTACGTGATAATTCTTAAGTTCTCAAAAAAGGGCAGCACGGACACGTTTACTTAGGTAATTTTTAAACTGCTGATATCTTTGGAATGATATGTCCGAATTAAATAATTCAAAAAATTGTATAAAGAAATTGAAACAGTGAAAATGAAGTAATTTATTTTGATAAGGATTAAGAACCAGATAGTTTCGGAGCCTTTTTAATGCAAACAAACAAACAATGAATCAAATCTTTCCTCTTTATAATAGTGTGTTAGATTAGATGTTCATCATCCGTAATCTCTCGCCATTCGGAACATCGCATTGCACCGAAATGGGAGGGATGAATTCACACTCTGACACTCCTAGACACACTGACCCCCAAATTCCTACCCACACCTACTTCTCCATTCCTTAATTCCAGTTCGATTACATAAAGCTCGTCGACCCGCATCGGTCTTAGTTTAGAACAGTTATGTATGAAACGTAACATATAAGCAACTACGCGCCTCAGTCGTCTTAATGAAGAATAATTATTAAATATTTCCCAATCGACAGGACTACTAGTAACCAAAACTATCCTCGCCGTTTCTGGCAACTCCGTGGGTGTATCAAATGTAGAACGTGGCCACTTATCCTCGTCGGACGTGAGCCATGGTGGTCCTGACCACCATAATGAAGATGTTTTTAACTGCTGAGATGTTATTTCTCTGGAAATTATGTCAGCTGGGTTTTCAGTTGAACAAATGTGACGCCATATAGTGCCGCCACCTTCACTTTCTGATACGCGGTTAGCAACAAAGGTAATCCAACAGTACGATTCTCCTGCAATCCAAGCCAACGTTATTGACGAAACACACCACAAAGTGGTGTCAACAGTTACTTGGAGAGCTGCCGTCACCCGCTTCATTAATTAAACTAATAATTGTACTCCACATAACTCAAGACGTGGTAACGATAAATTTTTTAGTGGGGCTACACGAGATTTAGCGCATATTAACTGTGATTGGTGAATGCCGTGTTCATCGGTAGATCTTAAATACAGACAAGCGCCATATGCTACTTGAGATGCATCGCAAAAACCGTGTAGGTAATATTATAATTTAAAAACAGATGAGGCAAAAAATGACAACATTGTGTGAGTCAGAAGCCTCGATAATATACATGATTTAAAAAAAAAAATAGATTGGACCCTGCATTGTCGACCAAATTAAAGTAAATATACGCAGGATGCCTCACTGCATTGAATGTAAAAGGAGTTCAGATTGGTGGAACATTAAAGGGCGGTTTTTTCGTTGTGTATATTTTTAAATTAATTCTTTTCAAAAATGTAAATACCTAGCAACAATCAAACGCTTGAAAGCTAGTTTATACTTTAGTTAAAACTATGTAAAATCAAGTCCTTCAGGCAGATGCAGTAATGTCGATCCAATGAAAGGACGCAGAAATGATAGCGGGATGTACCTATATATATATTGACCTCTTCTCTAATCTCCTCTTCTCTTATCTAATACTTCAGATAAATTTTTAAAACGGTTATGAAGAATACATATTTTTATACATTTTGCAAAACCTAACTTATATTGCATCTTTTGTTTTGAGTAATGCATTTTGCTGTATGTGTTTTATAAAATTATAATATTATACCTTTACGTTCTTATTTCAATTCTAATGTATTTTTATTTTAGATTTAATTTTGATTTTGGTTTTGATTTTGATTTTGGTTTTGATTTTGATTTTTAATTTTGGCTTTAATTTTGATTTTGATTTAGATTTTGATTTTTACTTTTGATTTTGACATTTGATTTTGACTTTTGATTTTGATTTTGACTTCGATTTCGATTTTGACTTTTGACTTTTGATTTTGATTTTGGTTTTTGATTTTGATTTTGATTTTGATTTTGGTTTTTGGTTTTGATTTTGATTTTGATTTTGTCTTTGACTTTTGAATTTTGATTTTGATTTTGATTTTGATTTTGATTTCGATTTTGATTTTAATTTTGATTTTGATTTTGATTTCGAGTTCGATTACGATTTCGATTTCGATTTCGATTTCGATTTTGTTTATACTTCGTTTCCGTTTCTAAGACCCGCACAAACCTCACCCCATGAACCTGAGCACCCCGGCTAAGTCACCAAACATAGCGAACCATTTAAGGTATACCTAAATTTTGGGAGGCGGGTATGGTTACCACCGCCCCGGGAACCATTTTTTGGCTAATCAACACCTCTGTCATATGTCACTCCAAGTGGTTCGTTAAGGAGTGAGATTTGTCTAGGTCCGTGCGGCGAACGCGTTTGCTCACCTACTGCGAGGCAAGCCGGATCAGGAGAGACTGGTAGAGGGACATTTTTTTTTTCATTAGCTTCACACAGGAAGGAGGCCCTGAGGAAAATAATTGCCTTCAGGGCCTATGTAATCTTTGGGGACGCTGTGTGGAAGGTATTTTTAGGAAAAGAAGGAGAGGAAGTTCTGGGGAGGAAAAGGGTAGTATGTGTGGGTAGGAATCTGGGGATCAGTGTGTCCAGGAGTGACGGACGTATGAATCCATCCCTCCCATTGCGGTGCATGGCAAGTTCCGATATAGTACAGCTCAAGAAGTCGAAGGGACCCCCTCAACCATTCTCTCCCTATCCGGATTGGCATGCAGATAGTGGGCCGACGCGTCCGCCGCCAAAACCCGTACAAACCTCAGCCCATGAACCCGGGCACCCCGGCTAAGTCACTAAAGGTAGCGAACCATTTAACCTAGACTTATAGTTTGGGAGCCAGGTATGGGTACCGCCGCCCCGGGAACCATTTATTGGATAACCAACTCGTCATACGTCATCCCAATTACTTTTTGTGACATAGCAGGGCTGCTCGGGTTCAAGGGATGAGATTTGTCTAGGTCTTTGCGGCGAACGGGTTTGCCCACCTACTGCGTTACGGACCGGATCGGGAGAGACTGGTTGAGGGAGACCTTTTTTTCTTACACACAGGAAGCCCTGAAGAAAATAAATCCCCTCAAGGCCTATGTCATCTTTAGGGATGCAGTGTGGAGCGTATTTTTAGGAAAGGAAGAAGAGGATGTTCAGGGAAGGAATGGGGTAGTAAGTGTGGGTAGGAATCTGGGGGTCAGTGTGTCTAGGAGTGACGGACGTGTGAATCCATCCCTCCCATTTCGGTGCAAGGCGATGTTCCGAAAGATTCCATGTCAACTCAGAAATAAACCAACTCAAAATTCATAATTCATAATCTTGCGAAAAAGATCAATAAATCTTTTAACCCGAAAACACAAACGATTGAAAATGTACAAAATCAAAATTATTTATCAACATTTGAAACAACCTCAGAAGGTGAAATTTTAAAAATAATAGAAGGCATGAAAGGAGGTTCGTCTCCCGGATTTGACCATATTACAGTACATTTTCTAAAATCTATGAAAATTTATTTGATAAAACCAATTACTCATTTGATAAACTTAAGTTTAACAGAGGGAATATTTCCGACAAACTATAAAAATACAATTATTTCACCTATTTATAAATCTGGAGATCCACAACAAGTAACTAACTACCGCCCAATTTGTCTAATTTCAAACATTGGAAAGATTTTTGAAAAAATTGTTAAAAACCAATTGATCAGTTTCCTAGAAAGTAATAAAATTCTTCATAAAAACCAGTTTGGTTTTATAAAGTCACTTAGCACACAAGATGCTATTGCTAATGTAACCTCATACGTCAACGAATCATTGGATAAAGGTGAAAAATGTGCCGGTATATTTATCGATCTCAGAAAAGCTTTTGATAGTATATCACATGAGATTCTCCTAAAAAAACTGAACAATATAGGTATAAAAGACAATGCGATTAAATGGATTTCGAACTACCTAAAAAATCGACCGCAAGTCGTAAAAATAAATCAGATTAATAGCGATAAAGAAATATCAGACTTTGGAATCCCGCAAGGTACAGTAATCGGACCAATCCTCTTTACCATATATGTTAATGACATTTTTTTTCAACCACTACATGGCCAAATAACTTCATATGCCGATGATACGGTACTAATAATTAGCGATAAAACTTGGGAAAAAGTAACATTTAAAGCCACCGAAGACATAAATATTTTAAAGAATTTCTTCGACGTAAATTTACTATCACTAAATGGTGATAAAACATTTGTAATTCCATTTGCAATACACAAAAATGATACCCCTAAAAACATTGATATCATCATTCATGATAATTCTACAACACATAGTAAAAATTATTGTATCCAAAACTGCACAATATTAAAAACAACAAACACAATAAAATATTTAGGAGTTATTATCGATAAAAATTTAAAATGGAAGGAACAAATTTGTCAAGTTGTAAAAAAAATTAGAAAATTGATTTACATATTTTTAAGAATCAGAAATTTTTTATCTGTAAAAAATTTATATCTAATATATTACGCTTTGGTTCAATCAACTTTACAATATGCTATCATTAGCTGGGGATCCGCATACAAAACTAATCTTTCCCCAATTGAAGTTGTGCAGAGGCTAATTATTAAAATCATATTAAAAAAACCATCTGACTACCCAACGGATAAATTATTTAAGGAATTCCAAGTACCTTCTTTCAAAGATCTGTACAATAGAAATACATTGATTCAAATTATAAAAGAAAAAGAGAAGTATCAATTTATAACTGAAAATCGTACTAGACATAAATATATTTTTTCATGCCCAAAATTAAACACTTCCTTCGCACAAAATTATTATACTTATCAAGGAAGACTTATTTTCAACCGATTACCGGATGAAATAAGAAAAATTAATGATAAAATCCAATTAATAAACTCTGTTAAAATTCTTTTTAAAGATAATCTCAAAAAAAAAAAAGTTTCCGACTAATCTAATCTAATTAATCTAATTAATTAATTAATAATTAATCTAAACTAATTTATTGATTAATTTTGTTTTGTTTTTAACAACTAATTACAATAACTCAAGATACCTTATTCTAATAGTAAAATTGTTTATTAGTAGAAAAATACTTTTAATTACATATCACCGAACTTACAACTTATTGTTTTTTACATTCACATAGTAATTTAAGAACTCATAACATAATATAGCATTAAAATATGTACACTACTCTTCCAGACACAAGCTAATGCTTCTATGGAAGAGTGGTATTAACATTCGAACATGAACATGTATGCTAATTATAACATTATCTAAATGTATACTATGCTAATAAAAAAAAAATAAAAAAAAAAAAAAAAAAAAAAAAAAAAATAATTAACGTTCCGAAAGGCGAGAGAGTACGGCTGAAGAACATCTAATCTAGCACACTAAAATATAAAGAGGAAAGATTTGATTCTTTGTGTGTTTGTTTGCATTGAATAGGCTCCGAAACTACTGAACCGATTTGAAAAATTCTTTCATTGTTAGGAAGCTACACTATCTTCGGGTGACATAGGCTAAATAATATTTTCAAAAAAATTAGGGATACTTACTAAAACTTCAATAATGCAACCCAAGGTGTAAAAAAAATGCCTAAAATATTCTTTACATCGCGTGCGCTGCGAAAACTATTATAGATAGAATAAAACAATGTACTACGACTTTGCAGAACACATCATTATTTACAAAAAAGGTCGCGACAGCGTATGTCTAACTATTATAGTTATGCCAAAATAAGTGTTATTTTATTTAAAAAAATTAATTTTAACGTCGCCGCTAGAAAAAGCTCTTTATTTGTATCTTGGTATTAATCCTTATCAAAATAAATTACTTCATATTCAATATTGTTTCAATATCTGTATTCAACTTTTTGAATTATTAAAATCGGACAATTCATTAGAAAGATACGATGAGTTTAAAATGTAAGTAAAAGTGTTCGTGCTGCCTTGTTGTGAGAACGAAAAATTATCACGCACTGATGACATGCTTTGATTTAATATATTATTATAATGTTGAAACTTTTGTGTTGTTTTTGCACGTGCAGTCGCAGTCAGTTTGTACAAGATATTCAAATACAAAAGAGATGTGCTACCGAAAATGTTTAATGGTAGGTAAATTAAAAGTAAAATATATTTCATGTTAAGTAATTTTATTTATTTTTTATAGTAAAGAGTCTCAGCTGCTCCCGTCTGGAGCCAGTGAGACTATGGCATCCCCAATTGGGGTATGTTACGAGGCTGAAGATAGTGGGGAGGGGAAGGAGATAGGAAAGAGGAAGGTGGGAAAGTACCTGGCTATTCAGATGTAGTCAACAAACACAGCTTACGCCATTTCAAGCAATGTTTCAATTCTGAATGGTGGTCTTACTTACACTATGGCGATACTGAGAGTATTTTTCACTCTGGAACGTGCCGCAAATATATATATATATATATATATATTTTCATTACATTAACTCCACACAGGAGGCCCTGAGGAAAATAATTTCCCTCAGGGCCTATGTCATCTTTGAGGATGCTGTGTGGAGGGTCTTTTTGAGAAAAGGAAGGAGTGAACATGGGTCTTGAAGAGACCCATGTTGTAGGAGGGAGGAAACACAGAGGCTGGTAAATCGTTCCACATCCGAGCTGTTGAACTCAAGAACGGGTCGTAAAAACGACCCGTTCTCATGTGACTAATGTCAACCGTGTACAAATGTTGGGCGCGTGTTTGGCGTGTTTCCCGACTATGCACCGGTGCCGAGGGGATCAACGACGCTAGTTCCTCGGAGCATTTTCCATTGTAATACCGGTAGAATAAGGACAGCATTCCCACCTGACGCCTGTGCTCTAAGGATTGCAATCCGTCTGTTAAGATGGGAGAATCTATCAAACGGACCGCCCGTTTCTGCACAGAGTCAAGGGTTTTTTTTAAGGTATTTTGGAGCTCCAGACCAGAGGTGGCTGCCAAATTCAACCGTGGGGCGCACTTGCGATTTGTACAGGGTTAGCAGTTGTGTACCATTAAAGTATCTGCGGGCCCTGTACAGTACGCCCAGTATATATACTATGCATTTATTATTTAAAATTAATAAATTGTGATAAACCACGCGAACTTCGGTGTACGAGTCAAGAGCATTACCTCCAAGGGCGGCTGGTGGTCGCACAGTGCGCTCGTGTGCAGCACTAGCAAAATATAATGCCTAAATTTACTTTATTTACTTACTAAAGACTAAAAAATCTCTCATTTAATTTATCTAATTTAAATCTATCAAATCTCTAATTTAATCATTTCAAAATATTAGTTACCAATATACAATATAATGCTACGAATATTATCAGAGAGAACGGTTTTAATCTCCCATAGCGCGGCCGCCGAGCGCCCTCGTATCGGCCCGGTGCATGGCTTTGCATTTTTGCAACCGAACAGAATCATGTTTTTGTACGGGATATTTAAAACATCGAAAGCCCGTCGATTTCGCTACTTGCACCAGAATTTGGCTTGGATTCGCGTGCCACCGGCCCAACATAATCCGATCCTTGCCGAAGTTTACTGATTGACCATGAACAATGGACCCGAGGTGGAACGAATACAATCGATTTTCGGCGAAGATCGTAGATCGTTTGCGTCTTGCGGCGCGCGTTATATTGACCCGTCACGTGATAATTGTCATTGTTTTGTTTTTTTTTGTATTGATTATGTTAAATACTAATAACACAATTTGTTAATATATAATTTTATTACCAAAATGAGTGCAACCAGTGTTGAATATACATATAAGAAGGAATATCAGTTTGTTTGAAAATAAATTAAAAATTCCTAATTTAATTTTTTTGTCATAAGTAGGTACGGATTGTCAGTGAACCACCACATTCTCAGGGCAGCGGCCGCCACTGATTACCTCTAGACTACGCCGGTCGTCACTACAGGAAGCAACCTTATTTCCAATGAAACAATAAAAATGAAGAAAATCTGTAAACAACATAATAAAAATAACTGCATTTGTAAATGCAGCTATTCATATTATGCATATTCTTATTATTTATTATGCTGCATTTGTTTCTAAAATTCCTATAAATGGTTCCCGGGGCAGCGGTACCACTCCCACCTTCCAAATTGTAATAATTTTTCATGTTAAAATTCCAGACCATAGGTACCTACCTATGGTAATCAATCTGATAAGTAAAATATATTATATATTATTTTATATGAATAAATTGTGAAATAACACAAATTAACCAAGAAAAATTTATTTGCCACGCCGGGCTTCGATCCCGTGGCCTTCGGTGGTTAAGTTTTTGCTGGACTACGCCGGCCGTCATGGCGATAATGAAACCTTTTAGATTCACTTTTCAAGCAATGTAAGTTATTTAATTATTATTATTTACGTGGGGTCGAGAGAGTCCGGCTGGAGAGGTTTAGATTATGTCTGCCTCAAGCAGCCTCTCCCGATCCGGACCGCCACGCAGTAGGTGAGGAAAAGCATTCGCCACGAAGACCTAGACAAACCTCACTCCAAGAACCTGAGCACCCCTGTTAATTCACCAAACGTTGTGAACCACTTAGGGAGACCTATGGCAGAGGAATTCGTTATCCAATAAATGGTTCCCGGTGCGGCGGTACCCGTACCCGCCTGCCAAACTGTAAGTCTAGGTTAAGTAGTTCACTACGCTTAGTGACTTAGCTGGGGTACCCGGGTTTATGGGTTGAGGTTTGTGCAGGTTATGGCGGCGGACGCGTGTGCCCACCATCTGGCAGGCCGGATCGGGAGAGAATGGTTAAGGGAGTCTCTTCAAAAAGATATCCCCAAAGATAACACAAGCCCTGATGGGAATTATTTCCTCGGGGCTTCCTGTGTGGAGCTTATGTCAATGAGCTAAAATAATAGCTATATTTTTATTCTTCTTTATTTTTTTTTCTTTGATGAGGAAGGTATACCTAAATTTTGGGAGGCAGGTATGGTTACCACCGCCCCGGGAACCATTTTTTGGCTAATCAACACCTCTGCCATACGTTACTCCAAGTGGTTAGTTAAGGAGTGAGATTTATCTAGGTCCGTGCGGCGAACGCGTTTGCTCACCTACTGCGAGGCAAGCCGGATCAGGAGAGACTGGTAGAGGTATTTTTTTTTCATTAGCTCCACACAGGAAGGAGGCCTGAAGGAAAATAATTCCCCTCACAGGGCCTATGTAATCTTTGGGGACGCTGTGTGGAAGGTATTTTTAGGAAAGGAAGTAGAGGAAGTTCTGGGGAGGACAAGGGTAGTATGTGTGGGTAGGAATCTGGGGATCAGTGTGTCCAGGAGTGACGGACGTATGAATCCATCGCTCCCGTTTCGGTGCAAGGCGATGTTCCGAAAGGTTCCATGTCAACTCAGAAATAAACCAACTCATAATAACTCAGAACCTCCTCAGAAAGGTCATTAAAAGCTATGAAAATATAATTTTAAAAAAGCCGGTAACCCTAACCTAACTTCCTATTCAACCTATGTTTTCTCAGTATGTTTCATTATGAGTTTTCTGGTCACCGTTTCGAAAGGCGATCATTCTAATCTAACACACTTCTACTATTAAACACTTTTTGTGGCATAACTATAATAGTTAGACATATGCTGTCACGACACTTTTTGTAAATAAAGATGTTTTCTGCAAAGCCGTACTACATTATTACGCATCGATAATTACTTAATTGTGTAATTTTTAACTTAATAAAAACACTGAATTTAATTCAGGCAATAAGTAAACACAACATTTATTAATTCCGAGGCGGCACGAAGTCGCCGGGTCAGCTAGTAAAATAATAATATGTTAGATGACTCCCCTTTCGCCCGGGCGGGTAAGCTAAGTAATTCATTTAAACTCATGGTATCTTTCGAATGGAAAGTCCAAATTGAATAATTAAAAAAGGTAAATAAAGGTATTGAATCAGTCTTGAACATGAAGTAATTTATTTTGATAAGGATTAAAACCAAGATACAAATAACGAGCCATTTAAAGCGGAGTCATTTTAATTAAATTTTTAAATAAGATAACACTTATTGTGGCATAACTATAATAGTTAGACATATGCTGTCGCGAGATTTTTTGTAAATAATGATGTGTTCTACAAAGTCATAGTAAATTGTTTTATTCTATATATAATAGTTTTCGCAGCGCACGCGATGTAAAGAATATTTTAGGTATTTTTTTTACACCTTGGGCTACATTATTGGAGTTTTAGTAACGATTCCTATTTTTTTTTTAAATATAATATAGCCTATGTCAACCGGGGATAGTGTAGCTTCCTAACAATGAAAGAATTTTTCAAATCGGTTCATTAGTTTCGTAGCCTATTCAATGCAAACAAACAAACAATCAAATCTTTCCTCTTTAAATAGTTTTAGATTGGTTCCATGCAAACTCAGAAAGAAACCAACTCATAATTCATAATAAACGTTCCGAAAGGCGAGAGAGTACGGCTAAAGAACATCTAATCTAGCACACTAAAATATAAAGAGGAAAGATTTGATTCTTTGTGTGTTTGTTTGCATTGAATAGGCTCCGAATCTACTGAACCGATTTGAAAAATTCTTTCATTGTTAGGAAGCTACACTATCTTCGGGTGACATAGGCTAAATAATATTTTCAAAAAAATTAGGGATACTTACTAAAACTTCAATAATGCAACCCAAGGTGTAAAAAAAATTCCTAAAATATTCTTTACATCGCGTGCGCTGCGAAAACTATTATATATAGAATAAAACAATGTACTATGACTTTGTAGAACACATCATTATTTACAAAAAATCTCGCGACAGCATAATATGTCTAACTTTTATAGTTATGCCACAATAAGTGTTATCTTATTTAAAAATTTAATTAAAATGACTCCGCTTTAAGTGGCTCGTTATTTGTATCTTGGTTTTAATCCTTATCAAAATAAATTACTTCATGTTCAATACTGATTCAATACCTTTATTTACCTTTTTTAATTATTCAATTTGGACTTTCCATTCGAAAGATACCATGAGTTTAAATGAATTACTTAGCTTACCCGCCCGGGCGAAAGGGGAGTCATCTAACATATTATTATTTTACTAGCTGACCCGGCGACTTCGTGCCGCCTCGGAATCAATAAATGTTGTGTTTACTTATTGCCTGAATTAAATTCAGTGTTTTTATTAAGTTAAAAATTACACAATTAAGTAATTATCCGTTTTTTTTGTCAGTTTCAGAGATGGCGTTGTGTACGGATTTATTTTTTATAATTTTCTTACTTTTCCACTTACTTACGGAATATGAGTTTCATTTTCTTTACACGTCTGAGGGAGATTTTTTATCAATATTGTATTTTACCTTTGGAGGAGTTCAGACGTACGTTCACCGTTTGTCTCATTTTCGACTATTGACATTTAGTGTGTAAGAAAGATTGGCAGCATTACATGTTTAAGAACAAAAGCAAAACAATCAGCGCATTGACATTTGACGTTTTTAAATATTTGTAAATTCACTCACTATTGAATACTAGCTTTAACCCACGGCTTCGCTCGCATTATTATTTTACGGTGCTCCAGATTTCATGTCCGGGTTGAATCTTTCCCAAATGAAAGACTAAACCCTTCCACACACTTTTCCACAAATGAATATCTAGTAAATTAACGCAATGTAATTGCACTATATAAGAATAAAACAATACAAGAACAATACGTCAATCCACCAGAAACATAATGGGAAAATATTTCACCGACTCCAAATATTTTCATATCAGAGGGTTCGGCTCTGATGAAATCCTAACTGGTCCGATAAATCCTACTGATTACTGATCCCTCAATATAAATATTTAAAAAATCTTTCGTAATCCTACATGTATTTAAAATGACCGACTTTTGCATTTTTATGTACAAATTTTTTGACAAATCTAATAATTATAATTATTACTGGCATAATTATTGGCATAATTGTTATTATTATTGCTATTTTGTCTAATAGAAAATAATTATTGTTTAATAGACAATTTCGAAATTTGAGAATGATATTTCGCAAATAAAAATTCTATTTTAGAAAATATTTAAATTATAGAAATAGAAGTTTATTTTAAGTACCTACTCCCTTTATTAGTATTTTATTCATATTTGAATCCAGAGTAACCTAAATAAATGACAGTCCACTTCAAACGCTATGCTTTATAGCAACGTTATGCTTTTTGTTCGGAGAATTAACATTTTTAGAGATATGTAGATATTAACTACGACCCCAAAAAGTACTCTTTTTAATCACAACAAAGCACTCATTTAAAAAAAAACACATTGTTTCCAAGGTAACAATTTGTTTGACGTTTGCAATAACCCGATTTTGTTAGGGACAGAAAACTTATGATACATAATTTCATAACGCCAGAGCTTACCAATATATAAAGCCGTTGTTACTCGCAAATAATGTTGCTTTCGATTAGTGAAAGAATTTTTAAATTCCATTCGATATTTATTGCGTGAATGAGTAAGGACCATCCAACCATCCAACCAACCATCCGTACAAACTTTCGCATTTATAATATTAGTAACATAAAAAATAGGAAAGATTTGATTGTTTGTTTGTTTGTTTGCATTGAATAGGCTCCGAAACTACTGAACAGATTTGAAAAATTCTTTCAACAACAGAAAGCTACATTATCAGCGAGTAACAGGCTGTATATATTTTTTTTTTTTTTTTTTTTTTTTTCATTTATTTATTACAGAAGATACATTATTTATACAGCAAAAATAACATATAAAATATAATATTTATATTTCAAAATAATCTTTTTTTGATACAAATAAACTATATAATAAATTTTCACTGATATTTTTTTTTTTTTTTTGTATGAGATTTCTCTTCTATAGAAGCAGACGCTTGTGATTAGAAGAGGGACGAGTATCGGGATGAAAAAATATTTAAAATATATTAACAAAATATATTTTGAATCTTTTGATTTAATTGTGGTAGATACTTAAAAAAAAAAAAACAAATTTACAAGTTATATAAGTTATGATGATAAATTTTATCAATTTGTTATTTTTACTTTAAATTGCTCTTTAATTGCTTTTAGTAGGCATTTATCGTCTTCGATTGTTCTTATTTTTTCAGGTAGGCTATTGAAGTATTTTTTTCCTAGATATGTGTAATGATGTTGTGCAAATGAGGTGTTACATTTTTGTGTTGGAAATATATGCTTTTGACGAGTACGACTTTCAGTTAAAAAGCTATGATTTTGTTTTTCTTTTATTATTTGGATTATTATATTTTTTCGAACTAGATCATTAAATTTTAATACTTTAAATTCTTCAAAAATAAGGTGAGTTGGATAATCTCTTCGTTTTTTCAATATAATTTTTATAATTAGACGTTGCACAATTTCAACAGGAAGTAGATTTGTTTTGTATGCAGCTCCCCAGCTTACTACAGAGTATTGGAGATTTGACTGTACTATAGCATGGTAGACTGATGTTAGATTTTCTAATGAGAGAAAGTTTCGGATTTTTAAAAATATGTAAATTAATTTCCTTATTTTGTTAACGGTAAGGTTGATTTGATCTTTCCAGTTCAGGTTTTTGTCTATTGTTATTCCTAAGTATTTGATTTTATTCGAAATTTTTAATGTGGAACAGTTTATTTTACAGTTATTATTTTTGTGATCTTTAGAATTGTCATGTATAATTATATCAAAATTTACCGGAATGTCCTTTGATTTTATTGCAAATGGTATAACGTGAGTTTTTTCACTATTAAGAGATAGTAGATTTATATCAAACCAGTGTTTAAGTATGTTTATGTCTTCTGTTGCTTTTTGTTTTACAACTTGCCATGTGATTCCACTTTCAATAAGTACTGTATCGTCGGCATAAGAGGTTACACTACCATGAAGTGACTGTGAGAATATACCGTTTACATATAAGATGAATAATATAGGACCTAGCACAGTACCTTGTGGAATTCCATATTCAGATGTCTCTTCGTCGCTATAAATGTTATTTATTTTGACACATTGAGGGCGATTTTTTAGGTAGCTTTTTATCCAATTTGCTACGTTTTCATTAATGTTCAAATTATCTAATTTTTTCATAAGTTTTTTATGGGATATGCTGTCAAACGCTTTTCTCAGATCTATAAAAATACCTATACATTTATTGCTCATATCAAGGTTTTTATATATGCGTGATGTGACATTTGCAATCGCGTCTTGTGTGCTGCGCGCTTTTCGGAATCCGTATTGATTGTCGTGAAGTATTTTGTTATTTTCAATAAATTCCATTAGTTGAGATTTTACGATTTTTTCAAATATTTTTCCAATATTTGAAATGAGGGAAATTGGTCGATAGTTAGTTACATTTTGTGCGTTTCCACTTTTGAATATAGGTGAGATAATTGTCCTCTTATAATTAGACGGAAATATTCCATTTTTTAAACTTAAATTAATTAGGTGAGTTAATGGTTTTATCACGTGGCTTTTAATAGATTTTAACATATTTGCAGTTATGTTGTCAAAACCCGGTGACGACCCTCCTTTCATATTTTCAATAATGTTTAGAATATCTACTTCCTTGATCATTTTAAAATGGGACAATGAGTTTACACTATGTATATCTTCAATAATTTGTTGAGTTGTCGCTCCCTTTGTTACATTAATTTTTTTAGCGAGGTTTTGTCCAACTTTCGCGAAGAAGGAGTTGAATATATCAGCGCATTTTTTAGGGTTTTCCTCTGCATTTATTTTTACGTCATTTTCGTCTACAATTACCTTGATTGAATGTTTTTGTTTATAGTTATCTATTGCACAGTTAATTGCTTGCCAGATTATTTTTGGATTGTTTTCAGAACTTATTATTTTATGTTTGTAATATTCATCTTTACTAATTTTTATTAAGCGTGTTAATTTATTTTTATATTTTTTATAATTAAATTCTATTTTTTTGTCGTTTGGGAATTTTATTGTTTTTTTGTAAAGCTTACCTTTTTCTTTGATTGAATTTAATAAACCCGGTGTGATCCATGGTTTCAAGTATTTATTTTTATCTAAATTACGATATGGAATATCTGTTTTTGAGTTTTCTACATGTTTGGATAAAATGTTTTCAAAGTACTTTGAGCATATTTCAACTTCTTCGCAGTTGATTACAGGTTGCCAATGTTCCGTTTTCAAGTTTTCAATTAATTTTTGCAGATTTATTCTGGTATATGATTTTTTTATTGATTTATTTTTTGTTTGTATTGTTTTTTCTTCCTCGTACAAAAATATACACGTATGATGATCGGTGATGTTATTTTTCCAGACAATGGTTTTTATTTTATGAAGATCTTTTATGTTAATATTCGTCCAAAAATGATCTAGGCAAGATGGTTTCTGACCTTGAATTTCGCGCGTATTTTCATTTATACACGATTTAAAGTTGTTTTCAGTCATACAGTTCAAATATTCATGTTTTATTCTATTGTCTATATTTTTGTTAATATTGATATTAAAATCCCCTGTTATTATGCAAGTTTTGTTTTTTAAATTTGATATTATATTTCGTATTTGTTCGATAAATAAATAAGCGTTCGATTCATGCGTTCTATAGATTGCTAACAAATAATAATTGATTTTGTTGTGGTTAAGATGGATTTCTATGCAGTTTGATGAATCTAAGTTGTGTTCTGAATGTGTAACAATATTATATTTCTTACTTACGAATATCGCAATGCCACTGTTTTTATTTATGTTTGTATTTGTTTGCATGTAGATATAATCACTTAAATTATAATGTGGTGAGTCACTGTTTGTGTATGTTTCAGTTAATACTATAACATCCGGCTTTACATTAAGATTATTTATATTGAGTATAAATTCTTCTATGTTTTTTTGAAGGCTGCGGATGTTAAGATGGAGTATTTGTATACCAGAGAATTTGTCAGTGATGATTTCGTTGCACTCTTTTGCACTTTGACTATTGAATTCACTGATTTTGAAGCAGTTGTCCAGTTGCGTGTTTACGAAGTCATCCATAGTTGTTTGTTTTTTTTTTTTTTTATGATATTGTAATATTTTTTTTAGTTCTTTTATGTATGTGGTTAAAGCAGAAGAATGTGTCCGATAAATAATAATTATATTAAATGAATATTTTTTTGAATTTATCTCCAAGTTTAATAAATTGACAATATTCACCATTATTTCATTTACACTTGTGACAGCGTAAATATTTAATATAAATATGGCAACGCCGTTATTTCTGTTAATTATATATTTTGTTGCGTAGTACAAGTAACTCGGTATATTATAATTAATTTCATTCGATGAATGCGTTTTTGATAATATTATAGAGTCAATTCTATTTAATTGTTTAATAGTTATTAGAAATTCTTCGAATTTTTTTTCCAAAGATCTAACCTTCATGTATATTATTATTAGGCTGACTGTAGGTTTTATATCAATAAAATCGTTTGTTTTATTTACCGTGTTTAAAATCCTTTCGTCTATTTTATATGAGTTATCTATTGCGTTTATTATAAATTCGTTCATTTTGAGGTAGTAATAATTATTATAACAATAATGTTGGCGCTGGGAATACACTTCACATTTGCAATTATAGTAGGTATTATATGTGTGTATATTATCACTGCGTGTTAACACTTTGCGGGCGGGCTTTTGGAAATATTTTTTTGAAATATTGTAGATATTATTTAGGTTTTCGTTAGACTTGTAATTAATAATATGCATAATTAGTCGTAATCGATGCGATCCCTCGCAATTTTCAGCATTTTGTTTCTATAGTTGCACTTAATACTGTTGGCTGTGTGGTCCGTGGTGTTTTTTTCTCCATATTTAGAATTTTGTCTGGTGCAGTTTACACACGCTGGTATTGTTTCTCTTCCCGGACATTTTGAAAGGATGTGGTCGCCCATGCAGTGTGGGCAAATTGGAGGGCCGGTTCGGTGTAGGCACTTTTTAGCTGTATGCATGAACATACAGCAATGAAAACATTGAGTTAATGGACTGCAATCTTCAATTTTTACTCGTTGAAACTGTATATTTAGTTTACCGAGTGCAAGAAGACTTTTCCGCATTTTGCCACTGGTTTCCAAGATGTAGCTAGTGAATTGGCGCTGTTGTTCATTTACGTTTGTATTTTTTATTTCCGTTATTAGTGTGATTTTATTGTCTTCACTTTCCTTGTAAACATCTTCAATTCCTTCGTTCTGGGTAATTATTCCGCAAACTATTTCGTCTTCAGTAAGATTTGATTTTAATCCTTTTATTATTATTTTTGGTCTTTTCTTTTGAATTTCATTTACCACCAATTCGGTATTCAGTTTTTTTATTTCGGCAGTTAGGGTATTTGCATATTCCTTTTTTGGGCATGATATTATTATTTTTTCTTCTTTTGTTTTTCTCAACCCATTTATTCCTATCTTTATGTTGCTTAAATTTATTTCTTTTTTTATTATCTTTTCAATTTCTTCTGCTTTAGCATTATTTTTGGTCGACGAAATGATGATTGAGAATCTCTCTTCTTCTCGAGGAGTAACTTTAGTTGTTGATAATACCTGGGCATAGGATGGTATTGTTGCGTTTTTCATTATTGAATGAGATTTTGTGTGTGTAGAGTGGATTTGATATGTGCGAAGATTGACTGACGAAGGACCTTGAATTTTGTGTTGCTGTTTACTGCTTGGAATGAGGAAAAAACATATGCTGCATATAAAGGAAAGGACTCACCGAAACAGGATTAAGAACTTGTATGCTGGCAATTTTGTCTTCTTTCTCCCCGTCCAATTGGCACTGAAAACAGCAATAGGCATGCGTTTCGTTTACACGGCGAATTATGTTAACAGGTAGCGGGAGCACGGGGGCTATAGGGTATGTTGCGGCGCGGGCTGATAATAGCAGACTGACGTGGTGAAGGTAGTTATAGGTGCGGATTTTGGGAACAAGGTAGGACAGGATTTGCAACAATATTAATACCAATCCCAAGCAGTAACAGTATGTATGTGTGCTATGTAGGTGTGTGTATGTGTAGGTATATGTATTGGCGTAACCATGCCCCCCGCCTGGAAGGGGATGAAAGAATCCACTTCCATAAACCAAAAGAGTGCCAATACGTTTCAATGCGCAAACAAAATTATAATGACACGCGGTAGAATGTAATAAATTATGTAAAAGTTAAGAAAATATTATGTAAGTTATATAAATGCTTTACCAAATGGTCAAAATGACTGATATAGCAAGGAAATAAAAAGAATAAAAAACATTGAAACGAAAAATATGACTTGAAAGGATTCAATAAATAATACTGAACCTGCGGGAGATAAAACTAGTAGGGTTTGGTACCTATTTAACAATGAAACTAATTTAATTGATTTTTAAAAATTAAAGTATTATGAACTAACTTCTAAGATGTCGTTAAATCTATTGTGACGGTAAGGGACAGAGTTTAACGACTGCCCTGCGGTATGTTCCGGAGTTAGTTTTAACTTCCGCAACCCGGATCACCCCATCTGCCCCGGGGTAGACATTGACTATTACCCCAATAGGCCATTGAAGGGGCGCGATGTTGTCACTCTTAATCATTACTACCGTGCCTGTCTTTACCGAATTAGCATTTGTATTCCATTTCTGGCGAGCTTGCAAAGTATTTAAATACTCAATTCGCCATCGGTTCCAGAACGTCTGAACAAGACGATCCACGAGATGTTTGCGTTGTACCAAGTTGACTGGCTCGTCTGACAAATCAGCAGCGGGTAAAGATTTTAAGGGAGTGAGCGTTAAAAAATGCGCGGGGGTTAGCGGCAATGGAGCCGAAACATCGTTAACGCTAAGTACAGATAGCGGGCGTGAATTTAGAATTGCTTCAATTTGAGAAAGCACTGTTTGCATCTCTTCATAAGTCAGTAGAGAGGTGCCTACTATTTTATTTAAATAACCTTTCAGGCATTTAATGTTACTTTCCCAGATCCCACCAAAGTGAGGAGCTTGCGGTGGATTCATCTTCCATTCGATTCGATTCTCCAACAGATTGTCTGAGAATTCCTTTTTGTAATTGGGTGACTCTATAAGTGCAAATAAAGACCTTAAATGGGATTTGGCTCCCACAAAGTTCGTCCCATTGTCGGAGTACATTATACTCACAGGACCTCGACGAGAAAGGAAACGCTTGAAAGCGTTGAGGAAGACTTCGGTGGAAAGATCCGAAGCGAGTTCAATATGAACTGCTCGGGTCACCAAGCAAATAAATAAGCAAATGTATGCCTTTTGACTTCGCACCCCCCGACGTCTATAAGGGATTATTTGAAGCGGGCCAGCGTAGTCAACCCCCGTGTGAAGAAAAGCCTTAGCTTCGCGGACGCGGCATGCGGGTAAATCTCCCATTAATGGGAATTGTGGTTTAGGATTGACTTTGAAGCACGTATTGCACTGATGCACACGTTTCCGAACCAAATTGCGCGAAGAAAGTATCCAAAATCTTTGTCTTAGCAGCGACATCAGTAACGTAGGACCCGTATGTAGGTTCTTAATATGATAGTAGTCTATTATTAAATTGACTACATTATCACGAGCGGGTAATAGAATGGGATGACGACTGTCAAATTCTGTTTCAGCATTACTCAATCTGCCTCCTACCCTTAGAATGCCGTCATGAAGAAACGGATTCAATTTTGCAATCGCTCGCCGAACCTTCTTCCCATATTTGACTGCCTTTATATCTTCGGAGAAATGTTCTTGCTGTATAGAATTTATAACAGCGATTTCTGCAACTAAGATATGGCTTAATTCGAATGCTCGTGGTAATTTCTTAATGAAACGAAAAACATAAATTACTATTCGAATTAATTTCGGCCATGAACTAACACGAGAAGCTAGTGCACACAATAACGGTGGAGCAATTGTTTTGGGGCGGTTATTGTCTTGAACGGACATCAAAATTTTTGTTTTTAATTCGGGTGGATCAGATATCGATTTCGTATCAAAACGTTGTAAAGGCCAATCACTTTTAGGTAATTGGGCAAATACGGGACCGTTAAACCATAACGGATGGTCTATTAGCTGAGCGGGAGTAAGACCCCGCGATAAGCAGTCGGCGGCATTGTCTTGACCTCTTATATAATGGAAGCATTCAGCCCCAAGATGGTTTTGTATTTGTGAGACGCGGTTGGCAACGAAGGTCTGCCATCTTGCAGGCGGTGAATTTATCCAAGCTAGAGCAACCGTGCTGTCGCAAAAAGCTAAAGTCGTATGAGCTTTCGAATTTGATTTGTAGGTATTACTGACCGTATGCATTAATCGTGCAAGTACTAGCGCTCCACATAGTTCTAATCGCGCAAGTGAAATCGTCTTAGCCGGAGCGACCTTGGATTTAGCGCATAATAAATTAATTGTGGTTTTATCAGTATTCGGACAGTAAACATGTAAGTAAATAACACCTCCATATGCGCGTTCGCTTGCGTCTGAAAACCCGATAAGCGTTAATACACATTGGGGTTCTATTCCTAAAAAACGAGGAATTTTAATAGATTGCAGTAATGGCAATTCCTTTTTAAACTGTCGCCAAAGTGTGACAACTGTTTCAGGAGGAGTATCGTCCCAATTCAGGTTATACTCCCATAGAGATTTAATTATCAGCTTAGCCAATAATACAACTGGTGCGGCGAAACCCATCAAATCCCAAAGACGAGCAATCGTCGAGAGAATATTTCGTTTAGTACACGTTCTTTCGTCGGTGTGTACGACAAATACAAAATGATCAGAAGCGGGTATCCAATGAAGCCCTAGTATTTTTAGGTTTTCATCGGGATTAAATTCCACATGTTCCTTAACACGACGAGCTGTAGGAATCGTGGATAAAACTTTGGAGAATTAGAAGAGAATTTTACAAGGTCGAATCCTCCGGCAGCGAATAACTGAATTAATTCCGTCGACAACTCGGTAGCTTCCTCGACTGATGAGCAACTGGTGACAAAATCATCCATGTAGAATGAGCCATTTTCCACCAAGTTTGCCGCGAGTGGGAAACGAGGTTTTTCATGCGTTGCGAGTTGACGCAGTGAACGCATAGCCAAAAATGGGCTACAAGACATGCCGAAAGTGACGCGATTAAATTCGAACAATTGTAAAGGGTCACTATTGTTAAATCTATACAGCATGCGCTGATAACGACGGCATTCTTCTTGCACTACGATTTGTAGGTACATTTGTTTTATGTCAGCGGTTATAGCTATTGCGAACAATCTGAAATTGAGGATAATGCGAAACAAATCACCTTGTAAATTCTTTCCGGTATGTAGGATGTCATTAAGCGAATAACCCGAATCGGATTTCATACTCGCATCTAGCACCATGCGAATTTTAGTAGTAAGTTTATCTTCACGAACTACAATATGATGCGGTATAACGTAATGAGGTAAGTCAGAATTGTCGACCGGCGAAATGTACCCTTTCTGTAGGTATTCGCGTAATATTTTGTCATATTCTAACTTTATTGCGGGTTGAGATATCAAGCGGCGTTCGAGAGATCGAAACCTGCGTTCGGCGGCGGGTAACGATTCACCGAGAACAGAGGGACTGTTTCGAAACGGCAACGCGACGATATAACGACCTGCCGTGTCACGAGAGGTAGTGAGTTTAAAAATGTCCTCACACTCTTGTTCATCAGGCGTTAAAAACTTCTCATCTGGAATGTCTTCCAATTCGAAGAAGCGCGACAGGCAAAAATCATTATTTTGCGTGAACGTACAAAATGATTGCGTGGCGTTTATACTTGGGTTTTCAATCATCGTTGGGGCAGTACCCAAGATGAGATATCCCAAAGTGGTTTCAATAGCAAATGGCTGGCCGAGAGAACCTGATATTTTGTTTGCCTTTAGAATGCGAGCAAATATGTCACATCCTAAGATAATATCAATCTCACCGGGCGTACAGAATGTTGTGTCTGCTAAGGGCAAATTGTCAAGATACGACAAAGAGGAACGGTTAATGTTAACAGTAGGCAACTCACTGGTTATAGTTTCTACTACATATGGTTTAATCGTATACGACTGAGTGATGTCATAGCGGGAATGTAACTTTAAGCAAGTTACGCCATTTGTCACATTTCTTACGTCACCTATTCCCGTGACGTAAGTACTTGGAGATGACCGCACCGTAAGATTCAAGCGTGAACAGCATTTGCGCGTAATTATGTCCCTTTGGGAGCCGCTATCTATTAGAGCCCGTAACGTCTGTACCTGGCCCTTAGCGTCTCTGGTAGTGCAAACAGCCGTTCCTAAGAGTGCAGTAGTATTTGCACTAGGGCATGAATTTGTTACACATAGCGAAACCGGATTCAAAGAATTTAAGTTATCATTATCGGCATCTGCTTGTAACGCGGGAGATGGTATTGGGTCTGTTTGTGACTTTCGCCCATCAGTTTGTTTGAAATGCAATAAACTATGATGGTTGAGCGCGCATGTTTTGCATGTACTCTTTGATTTACAAGCTTTTGTGATGTGCCTAGTACTGAGGCAGTTCACACAAACTCGAATATTCGATGACTTAATAAAGTTAAATCGATCGCGTGGTTCTAGACTTGTGAATTTAGAACATTGGTATAAAGGGTGCGATCCCTTTTGACAACAAAAACAAATTTCGATGGAGTGATTATCGATTTTTTCGACATTAATAAATGCCTTTGCGGAATTAGTTTTTTGCGGTTTAGCGGTATAATTAATGTTTGAGCCAACGCGGCTCGAGGTCGGTTGCGTGAATTGCGCGCGGTTGAGAATTCGTTGCTGTTGTCTTACAAAGTCGATTAGTTCCGCGCTGGAAGGTAAATTTTCATTATTTTTAATAGAAGATTCGAAAGCCTTTACAGTCTCTATGTCAAGCCGTTTAAGACCCAGTTGTAGCAATATGAATTCTGCGAGGTCTTTTATTTTTAATTGCTTCAGCGCGGCGATGTTAGCGGAGTATGCATCTGCGAAATTCTCTAAAGAAGCGGGCGTGGCCGAGTTAACTGGAGGCAATTTCAGCAATCGGTCAAAGTATGATTCAGCAAGAACGCGTTGATCATTATACTTAGTACACAATGCGTCCCAAATAACTTGATAATTTGTACCAGTAGGCGTAATAGTTTTGCAAATATTTAATGCTTTTCCGGTTAATTTAGACATCAGATACTGCATCTTTTCAGCATTATCCAGAGAACCATTCAAATGTATAACCGAATTATATGTTTCATAGAAAAGAGGCCAATTATCTAATTTTCCGTCAAAGCACGCTATTTCCAAAGGCGGTAACTTAATTTGACGGCGAGGTTTCGCAACTGGATTGGACAGCATATTTGCTTCGGTATATTTAATAACCCCGAAGAGTTCTTCAAATGCATTTAATTGAGAGTATTCAGCAATTGCTTCCGGATTCAATTCCAGTTCGCAATCCACCTTTTCATCTAAAATTGTTATAAATTCAGAACGAATTTTTTCAACAGTAGTTGCGCCTGACAAAAAAGATTGGCGATTGCTAATGCCTTCCGAAGCTTTCCTTATCTTGTCATACACCGACTGTAAGCTTGCAAAGCTAGCTGATAGTTTAGCATTTAAACGTTTGAGACGTCTTTCGTCCCGAGACGACCCGGATGACGCGCTTGTAGCCATTTTATTTATTCCGGTTATATTTTACAAAATATGAGACGATAAACAACTAAAACTGCGGTTAAAATAATGTGTCTGTATTATTTATGCGGAATTAATTAATTAATATTTAATAAATATTTAATTAATTCACAGTGATAACCGCACGGGGTTAAATTGACTGGTGAGCTGTGAAAGGTTAACAGATGCGCCGTGCACTATTT